>CM053761.1:15992278-16007925 GCA_028658305.1 Pachyuromys duprasi
GGGGGAAGGTGCAGCCTTGTCAGGACATAGAGGAAGATGATGCAGCCAGCCTTGATGAGACCTTTAGGCTAGGGTCAGGTAGAAGGGGAGGAGGACCTCCCTTATCAGTAGACTAGGGGAGAGACATAGGGGGAGAAGAAGGGGGGAGAGTAGGATTGGGAGGAGATGAGGGCTACAACAGGGATGCAAAGTGAATGAATTGTAAAAAATAAATAAATAAAAATTTAGAAAAGAACTTAAGAAACTAAATGTCAACAAACCAAATAATCCAATTGAAAATGGGATATATATCTGAACAGAGAATTCTCAACCAAGCAATTTCTAATGGCCAAGAAGCACTTAAAGAAATATTCAACATCCTTAGCTAGCAGGTAAATGCAAATTTAAATGACTCTGAGATTTTATCTTACACTCAGCAGAACGGCTAAGATCAAAAACACTAGTGACAGCTCATACTGTCGAAGATGGGAAGCAAGGGAACAACACTTCTCCTCTGCTGGTGGAAGTGAAAACTTGTACAGCCACTTTGAAAACCAATTTGTCAATTTCTCAAAAAATTGGGAATTCAATTAAGAATAGTTATTCCTCAAGATCCAGCTATACCATTCCTAGGCATATATCCAAAAGATGTTCAAGTACACAACAAGGACATTTGCTCAACTATGTTTGTAACAGCTTTAGTCGTAATAGCCAGAACCTGGAAACAACCCAGATGTTCCTCAGTTGAGGAATGGATACAGAAATTGTGGTACTTTTACACAATGGAATACTACTCAGCAATTAAAAAGGAAAAAAAATCATGAAATTTGCAGGTAAATGGTGGGACCTGGAAACGATCATCCTGACTGAGGTATCCCAAAAGCAGAAAGATGCACATGGTATATATTCACTTATATAGACCTATAAGATAGGATAAACATACTGAAATCTATACACCTAAAGATGATAAACAAGAAAGAGGACCTGGGGTAAGATGATCAATCCTGACTTAGAAAGTCAAATTGGATGGACATTGGATGTAGGAGAAAACAAGTAGCTGGGAATTGGTATACCTCAAGACCCAACTATACCATTCCTGTGCATATACCCAAGGGATGCTCCAACCTACCACAAAGACAGTTGCACAACTATGTTCATAGCAGTTTTGTTCATAATAGCCAGAAACTGGAAACAACTTATATGTCCCTCAACCAAAGAATGGATAAAGAAAATGTACATTTACACAGTGGAGTATTACTCAGGTGTTAAAAACATAGCATCATGAAATTTTCAGGCAAATGGACAGAACTAGAAGAAAGCATCTTGAGTGAGGTAACCCAGATCCCTAAAGACAAATGTGACGTGTACTCATTTATAAGTGAATATTAACTATAAAGTAAAGGATAAGCACTTTACAATCCACAGACCCAGAGAGGAAAAATAACAAGAATGGCTTAAGGGGGTGGGGGGGATGAATGAATCTCCTTCAGAAAGGGAAATAGAATAGATATTGATTGTGGACTGAGGTCATGTGGGGATGAGAACAAGAGAGATCAGGTTGGGGGAGGAAAGGGTACTGGAATCAAAAAGTGGAATGGTGGGGGAGGAGCAATTCAAGGACAAGATAAAAACCTAGTGTAATGGAAACTCCCAAGGACCTATTAGGGTGACCCTAGCTAAGACTTCTAGCAAAGAGGGATACAGAGCCTGAACCAGCCATCTCCTGTATCCACACTTGACTTCTAGTGGAGCGGTTGGGATACCAACCCTGCCACAAAACCTTTGACCTATGGGAGTGGTGAGCCTTAGCTGTGATCACCATACGCTCTGTTTTTCAATAACTATTCCGAAGGCATATACAGAAACCTGCTTCTACACGTCCAACATGGAAATACGCAAACCAAAGGATTCTGGGCATCCCTGGTTTACCCATGTAGATTGCAACTTCTAAGATTGTACTTAAGCTTGTATGTTTTAGTTTTCCCTGCGACAAGTGTGTAAGCCCCGGTCCCCTCCTCTTACAACAAAAAGCAATTCTGAGTCATGAGTGGGTCACTTCATGTCTTTCCTATATGTCCCTTTTTACCTCGCATTTCACGATGTGAAACTGATTCCTGTCTGGAGGGAACAGAGATGTGGAACCTTACCAGCACGTTCTTGTTCTTAATCTTCAGTAGGCTGGCATTCCGGGCGGAGCAGAGTGTTTCAGCCTTTTGCCAGGTTTCAAAGACGTTAAGTTGAGAATAACAGCTGTCCTTGTACCATTCTGAACCTTTTGGACAAGGTTTGCATTTGTGCTCTAGAAGGACAGAGTTTTACAATTTGGTGTCAACACTCTCGAGAGCTATCTCTTTGCAACTATCTCTTTGCTGCCCGTGTGATATTGACCAAATTTACTGTGTTTCTTCTCTTTAGGTCAACAAGAAAGAAAACAAATCTTCTACATTCCTGTACGTCACCCTTTTAACCTGACATAAAGCTTGGAAAAACAAAAAATTAAAGTACCTTGCCAGATTCAAGCATACTCTCCATCATTAGGGAGCTCACTTATGACTCTAAAAATTAATCAGAGCAAATGCACTATCTAGCTAAAAAAAAAAAAAAAAAGCAGGCTTGCGCAATCATATCAGTCTGGCTTTCCCAGCAGATGTCTCTCTGTCTTTCAACTCCTGGATTATAGGAGCAGTGTTCTCAGAAGCTCAGGAACATAGTCTAGCCACAAAAACTACAAGTGTTTGTAGGAAACACCCATTTCCCTCATTCCATACATCATCTGGGATTTCATTTCTTTACCTGGTCCTTTCACTCCTTCAGCACTAGCTGACATCTAGGAATGAAGTCACCTATACGGAGGTGTCCTTCCCCTAGTCATCACCTCTTGAGATCTGTGCCCAAGACAATGGTGATAAACTGCAGATGAGAGAAACTGTGTATACTGACTGGTGTTTCATTACATAACTGTTAGAACCCTGTAGATTGGGAGCCTGCAGTTTTTACTACTTTCCTGTTTTTTTCTCTAACTGGGGAAACATCAATTTCATTTATGAAACTCATTAACTAAAATCATTTAATTCCACACTTAATATTGGCTCTGTAAGAAGGTGAATTTTCAAGGGCTCTAAGGTTTGGTTTGCTGCCCAGGGAATAGTTTTGAGAGCAATACAGTGTTACCTGGTTCTTTTTCATACAGCTCACCACACAGCTGGGTGGCTATGTCTTGCAGCATGGCGGAGAGGTTCCTGATTTTCTTGGAGCTGTTGAAATTGTGCATCAGCTGTAGGGAAACATTTCCTTGAAGTTCTTTCTTGATGTTTTGTAATTTATACGATTTTATCATTTCTGTCTCCAAAGTTGTGTAAACTCCAAAGGTATTTTTTTAATAAAACAAAAGAAGAGAAGAAATTAGATGATTTTTAAAAAACTTTTAAATTTTCAGTATTCTATCATTAGAAAATTGGTGAGGTTTTGCTTTTTTGCTTTTTTTTTTTTAGTATTAACATATTAAAGTGGTAGGAAAAGGTTTCTCTAAAGGAGTGATTGGGTAGACCAAGTGTATTGACCACATTATAAGGCCTTATACATTATAAGGCCTCATTTGGGGCATATTTTTATAAAACCTTATTTCAAGGAATAAACATTGGTTCAACAACTCATGGTATTCTAAATCTCCCAATCAGCTGAAAATATCTGTATAGATAAATATATATATATCATATTTAAATTTATGTAACATCTATCAGACTCAGCAGGTTACATTTATATATTTATTCACACATCAATATAATAGTAATAATTATAGATTAAGAGGCTCTGAATTTGAGAGCAAGAAGGCAGGGGGATGAGACACATTATAGAGAAAATGGGGGAATTATGCAACCATATATTTTTTATTCTTTTTTTCACTTTACATCCAAATTGTAAACCTCTCCCTCATCTCTTCCTGGTCCTACCCACCCTCCCTCTTTTTTTTAATTTTTTTTAATTTATTTATTTTTATCTCAATCACAGGTTAGGTACTTTGAATCCCAGGCATAGCCCCCTCCTCCATTCCCTCCTACCCTCCCACTCCCTCCCTCATCTCCCTCCTCCCTGCCCCCTCCAAGTCCACCAACAGGGGAGGACCTCCTTCCCTTCCATCCAACCCCAGCTTATCCTGTCTCCTCAGGGCTGGCTGCAATGTCCTCCCCTGGGATCTAGCCAGTCTGTCACTCCCTGGCTTGTATCCCACCCTCCCTCTTTCCCTCATCTTCCTCCCCTATTCCTCAGTAAGGGGAGGCCTTCCTCCCCTACCATCTGACTCCAGCCTATCAAGTCTTATCAGGACTACCTGCATTCTTTACCTCTGTGGCCTGACAAGGCTGCCAACCAGTGGGGAGTGAAAAAAAGATAGTCTCTTCAACAAATGGTGCTGGTCTAGCTGGATGTCTACATGTATAAAAATGCAAATAGATCCATATTTATCACCCTGCACAAAACTAAGTCCACGTGGATCAAAGACCTCAACATAAAACCAGACATACTAAATCTGTTAGGACAAAAGAGTCTTGAACTCATCAGCATAGGAGACAACTTCCTGAACAGAACACCAGCAGCCCAGGCTCTAAGATGCAACTATATTTTAACTAAATTTAAATTTTCTTTTAAAGAATGGGGTGATACATACAGATGCCTCCTAAGACCCCCAGTCCAATGAACAGGAGAAGGCACAGAAGAGTCAGAATCAAGACTGGATTATGCTGTGAATGGGAAGGCGCAGAAGATACTGTGAAAAGAAAAGAAAAAAAGAAAACCCACAGTGTTGAGAAGCAACTCATACCTTAATCTCACCCATTCATTTTTATTTATTCATTTATTTATTTATTCACCCTCCCCTCATTTCTTTTCTACTAAGTATTTTGGTAGAAACTCACAGACTTTAATTTATTTTCAAGAATAATCAGATAGGAAACCATAACGAAGACAGAAGGCTTAGTTTCAGGTCCTTAACTATGCTACACTTACACACCAAATCTTTTTTGTTCATGAAATATCTTAAATTTCTTATCAATAAGATCAATAAGGCAATGATTTTAAAAAGAATAAATATTAGGTAAGTTCTTTTAAATGAGAAAGGAGTTTCATAGGCAAAGATATTAACCCTTAGATTGATAAACCATGTCAAAAAGAAAAAATAAGGCTTATAAAACGGATAGGAGAAACGGAGAGTACAGGTGGAGTGTGTCCTTGGATATATTTGTAAAAAGTGTGTTTCTTGAGGCGGAGGAAAGCTTTCCGAGGAGCCTTTTGGAATGTGGAGGTGAAGTGTTACAGATGAAGCAATTCCACTTTTTATGCATTCCCCTCCAAAGCCAAGAGTGGGGCTGCAGAATGACAAAGCAGGCTATCACTGACCATGTCCTGTCATCCCTCATCAGCCCTGTGCCTCACTTAGTCTGGATCTGTATTTCTTGTTACAACTTTTCCAATACTTCCTAAGGTTTTTTTTTTTAGCAAAACTTTCTGATGTAATGCTTTTATTATTTTCTGAACAGTGAGTTACAGACTAGATCATTTTCCTAAAACATTACAAGGTTTATATTGTGGTTTATGGTTAAGGCATAACGTGATTTAAATTGTCACCATATATGGATAATTGCAAAAAAAAGTAATTCAAAAATAACCTCATATTCTCACCCTGTTCTTGAAATTTGTCTTGTATCAACAGATGACAGGATTAAAGTGTTGTAAAATCTCACAAGTGACATATAAAATACAAAACTTGATTTCTTAATATTTTGGAAAATTCTTGTTAGTAAAAGTACTATAAATCCTCCAGTCCTTATCAGAGGTTTGAAATACAAACTCATAGGCTATCTTTTGTTATAATTATTTCCTCACTTATGTATGTTATAAGGAGATGAAGGAGGGGGCTATAGCCAGGATACAAAGTAAACAAATTGTAATATATAATCAAAAGTTATCGGATATATATCATTTAGGTAGTAGACACTGTTGTGATTGCTAATAAAACAAAATGATAAGAGGTGCATGTTTCTGTTGTCATTTAGATGCATTCTCAAGTGACAAAAAACAAACTGCTAAATGACTGATGATAGAGAAACATATGGTAGACAGATAGACAGATAGATAGGAATTTTAAACTTAGAAATGCCTATAATGTGACATAAGAACAGAACTGGAAAGATCCCTGGAGTGTTCCATCAAAGAACATGCAAGAAGTCAGGAAAAGCAGAACAAAGCTAGCTCAGCCACAGGAATAGTGAAAACCAGGATGTGTCCCAGAAAATACACAGTTTGAAGGAATTTCATTTAGGTTTTGGTAGTGGTGGGTTTTCTGTTGAGTGTGTCATGTTGTTATGTTGTGTTGAGGGCAGAGCTTCACACATGCCAATCAAGGGCTCTAGCACTGAGCTGTACTCTCAACTCTCTTCGTACTTATTTTGAGACAGGCTCTCACTAAACTAATTGCCCAGACAGACTTTGAACTCACACTGCAGCCGAGGTAGGCTTTGAACTTCCAAAGGCTTTGAACTGCCTCAGCTTCCTGAGTAGCTGTTGTTAGAGAACTGCTCACTCAGATCTGGCAAGGAAAGTAATTTTAAAAGGAACTGCTCAACATTATAAAAACAGTAGAGCAGTGAAAGAATAGAGTTAGGAGGCTGTGAGGTAGCTCAGGGGCTAAAGGCCCTTGCTGTGCAAGACTGGCCACCTAAGCTGAATCCCTGTCACATGTTGGAAGGAAAGGACTGACTCCCCAGGCTGTTCTCAGACCTCCACACTGGTACTGTGGCATGTGCACACGTACATATGCCCACACATATGCACGCATACACACAGACACACACTCACCCATACATGTTCACATGCATGCACTCACACAGGCAAATTCAATTTAACCTAAATTTAAAACAAAGAATAAAGATCTGAATGGTAGGATGAAACAGGGAAACCCCTAGAGACCTGGACCAGAGCAAGGTCCATGAACAATAAGGAAAGCCTCCAGATAAAAAAAAGTGTTCTGCTCTTCTTTTTCTTTCTCCTATTCTTCAAGCATTTTACTTTTTAAAAAAGAGAAACATACAAGCCCACAGCTTTCCTGAAAAATGTATTGTCCTAATTCTGTGGACTAATATAATGAACACACACACACACAAAAAAGGTATAATAAAACACCAGAATTTGAAAATACCACCCTTTCCCCCCACACCTGGGTTCGATATAAAAATAATAGTCATGATGATGTAAAATACATGCTTCATTGCAGTGATTTATGCCTTAAAGGAAAGAAAGCATCTCTATAATCCCATTGGTACTTTGGGTTTAAAAGAAAGGCTTAATTAAAAATTCACACGGCATAATTACAATATTTAAAGAGTGTCTCTGTAGCTACTTCCACGGCCTTACATCATATCCATGGCTAAAAATCTTACCTTCTGCCCCACTTTTGTCAGAATTCGGGGTTTCTTCTTTCTTATCAGGGTCCTGGAATTTGAGATTTGCGTAAACAATATCTTCAACAATTTCTTCAGACATTGATGAATATTCAAAGAGATCTCCACAAATTGTCCTTTAAAAATGGGGGGGAAAAAGGTGGGAGAGGGCAAGTGGTTGAATGAGTCTGTTTAGAATTTTGATCTTCTGTTTGTAAGCTGAGGCTAATCTCACAAGCTAGAATTCCTTTTTAAAAACCCACTCTGCCAGTCTCTCAAACATATGCCCCTAAGCCACAGTCAACCTATGGCCTCAAATAAGAACAGGCAAAGGGTTGAAAGAGGAAACGTCTTTCTTCCTCATAGTTCCTTCCCTTTTCTCATCTCTATATAGAGTGCTTTTTGAAGTTGTGCTTGGATAATATTAATATCATACTGGTTGCACAACTCACCCCTACCACACTACGCAGATGCGGCATAGGATTAAAGTCCCAAGCAGGGAAACAATCGGAATGATTCAGATTTCAAATGCTCCCTGGTCGATGACAGCGGGCTGCCACTGGGGCCTTGAGTGTAGAATGGTCAAGGTCCCCAGAGAAAGACTTCGTCTGGACTGAAAGTTCACAGAGCAGACACACCAAGAGTGAGAGATGAAAGACCTTGCTTTCTCTCTGCTGCAAAGGTTCTGGCTACATTAACAGGAGCTTTGCTTCCAACACTGGAGGGGCAGAAGCAAGTAATGTCTGTGACTTCCAGGCTAGACTGGTCTATATAGTGAGTTTCAGGAGAGCCAATGCTACATAAAGAGGCACCATTTCAAACCATACATACATAGCAATACATAGCAAGTAAATAAATAAAATATGAGACTCTACCTATGTAACTGGTAATTAAGTGAGCTCAAAACTGGCGATACTGAGTCAAAAATGTAAGACATAGCCTGGGTCATGCTGGTACTAGCTTCCTTCCCTTTTTCAACAGCTTACTGAAATGCCTCATGCAGACTGAGTCTTCCTGCAAAAATGCAAAACTGGTTTCATGTTTCCAGGCCTGCAGGGCTGTAAACAGAGTCCTCAAACACAGGTTCTGCTCAAAGCCTGCACACTCCCAGTGTGGTTCAGTGCCGCAGGTTCATAAATAGTTTTTTGTTGTTGTTGTTCAGAGAAAATAGGTGTTTCCAATGGTTTGGGGACTATGAACTAGGGCCTGAGCATCTTCATCAATGGAGAGCTGTTGTTTTTTTTTTTAATACTTTCTCCTAGTATTACTTCAAAATGCTTACTGATACTGACACATATAAATAATTTTAGGTAGGTTGGAATTATTTTTAATTATAGAAGAGAATGTTTTTAATTCAAAGAAATCAATTGCTTTAACATGATAAATAATGTTTAGACAAAACAACATTGGATAAGCTCTGAGAGTTGCATGTGCATATTTCTGTGTTTATATGTGGGTAACAGTAATAATCAAAGAAAAGGAGGCTATGAATCTGAGAGGAAGAAATGGGAGAAGAGTTTGAAAGGAGGAAAAGGATGGGGAAGAGATGATACAATTATATTTTAATTTTTAGAAGATAGTAAATAGAAGAGACTCTACAATAACTACTAAAAGTATATAAAAGAGACTCAGGTACAAATTAGCTAGATATTTACAAACCAAAACAGAGAAAAAGTCCAAACTATCAGGTGAGCCAAAAATTGCACCCAATGCTCTGGGCTCCATCTTCTGGCCCAAAAATCTGCCATGCAAGCACCAGGGACTCCAGGCCATGCTGGAACTAGGGACCCCCAGAGGCAAAAGTAGCACCCCTAAGCCCAGAGGCCACATAAGCCATAAAAACCCCAATGGAGACATCCTTCTGGACCTGAAGATTCATTGGTCACCAGACCTCCAGGCAGCTCAGGCCAGAAGATGGAGAGGAAACAGAAACCAAAGGGAGAGGCATGGAGAATCCAAAACACACCCACCCAACAACAACAACACCTCAGAAATCAGCACCCAAACCTATAAAAACCATAAAACCCAGATGGCTACGGACCAGCAAAAGAAGACAATCAACAACAGCCAGGGCAATATGGCACCACTAGAGCCCAGCTACCCTACCACAGCAAGCCCTGGGTACTGCACTACAGCTGAAGCCCAAGAAAATGACCTTAAATCCAATCTTACAAAGATGATAGAGGCCTTAAAAGAGGAAATGAATAATTCTCTTAAAGAAATACAAGAAAATAAAAGCACACGTGAAAGAAATGAATAAAACTGTTCAGGATCTGAAAATGAAAATAAAAGCAATAAAGAACAAAAACTAATGGAATCCTGGAGATGGAAAAGCTAGGTAAGCAAACAGGGAACTACAGACACAAGCATTGCCAGCAGAATACCATAGATAGAGAGAATCTCAGGAGTAGACGATAGGATAGAAGAAAAGGATACATCAGCCAAAGAAATGTTAAATCTAAAATGTTCCAGACACAAAACATCCAGTAAACCTGGGACACTATGAAAAGACCAAACCTAAGAATAATAGGAATACAAAATGGAGAAGATTCTCAGCTCAAAGCCCAGGAAAATATTTTCAACAAGATCACGAAAGAAAATTTCTCTAACCTGAAGAAAGAGATGCTAATAAACATACAAGAAGCTTATAGAACACCAAATAGAGAGAAACAGAAAAGAAAATCCATTCTCCACATAATAATCAAAACACTAAATGGACAGAACAAAAAATAATATTAAAAAGCAAGGGGAAAAGGCCAAGTAACATATAAAGGCAAACCTATCAGAATTACACCCGACTTCTCAACAGAGGCTCTAAAAGCCAGAGGAGTCTGGACAGATATATTGTAGTCTCTAAGAAACCACAGACCAGACTACTATACCTAGAAAATTTTAAATCACCATAGATGGAGAAAACAAAATATTCATTGACCAAAACAAATTTAAACAATATTAGTCCACAAATCCAGCCCTACACAAGATAATAGATGGAAATTCCAAACAAAGGAAGGTGAATACAGACAAGAAAACACACAAAAAATAATAGTACAGGTTGATCATACTACAATCCATAGACCCAAAGAAGCTAAATTACAAGGGGACCCTTGAATCTCACTGAGATGGGGAAATAGAACAGACATTGGGGGTGGATAGAAGGAGATGACTGGGTCTGGGAGCAGGTAGGGAGGAGAACTGGAAGGATCAGGTAGGAGAAGGAAGGTCAGGGAGAGTACTCGGAAAGACATACACATACACACACACACACACACACACACACACACCCTACAGAATCAAATAACCTGGTTTCAAAAGGACTCACTGAGACTGAATAGCCAACCACAGAGCAAGGATGAGATGGATCCAGGCCCTCTGTAGATATGTAAAAATTGTGCAGCTTGGTCTTCATATGGAACTACTAACAGTGGAAGGAGAAGCTGTCTATGACTCGGTTGCTGCCTTTGGACCACTTTCCCATAACTGGGCTGCCTTGTCCATCCTCAACAGGAGAAGATAGTCTTACCGCAACTTGATATGCCAAGGCTGGTTGATATCCATGCGAGATCTCCTCTTTTCTGAAAAGAAAGGGAGGAAGGGTGAGGTGGAGGGAAGCAAGAGGGAGGGACAGAGAGGAGAGAAGGGAAGCTGCTGTGACCCAGATGCAAAGTAAATAAATAACTTAATAATTTCAAAAAGAAAACAGAAAGGTGTAGGCACTAGTTTTTCAAATGCTACTTTATTTGGGGGTTCCTTAAAGTTTATACCTCCCTTCTAACCCTCCAACCCCAGGTAGGAGATAAAAAAGGTTGTAAGGGAAAGGGGACATAGCCATCTTTACTTCTTGCTGGGTAGGGATGTAGGATTCTTTTGGGGGCAATACCAATATCCATCATTAGGAAATCTGGAAGTTCAGGTAACCAGCAAACCAGTAAGCCAGCAAGAGCAGCAAGCAATCCTTCTCCAAACTCCTCCAAGCCACCACCCCTTATTCCTCTGATCTATCATATTTATACCTTTCAAAGTCCTCAGAATTCAACTAATTCTAGTTGGCAAAGATCTCCTCTCTGAGACAAATAGTCTGCTGCTGTAGACAGTCTGAATCAGTCACATGTCCCACACCTGAAATTAGAACAAAAACATGTCTCCATCCACCACAGAAAAGCATGCCTTAATATTAGAAGTATTAACAGTGTAAAATCATTTGTAAGGGTTTCAATAATTATTAGTTGAATTAAACAATAATGGATATATTCCTGATACTTAAAAAGACTATTGTAGAGTATAATTCAAGATAATTATGAGGAAAGATTTCCAGTATTTCCATCACAAAGAAATAACATGTTTGTCATCATGAGTAGCCTATTCTCCTGAGTTCACCGTTATAATACTTACTGAAGTGTCACACTGTACCCTGTGAGGATGTCCAATAACTAACTTTAAATTTTTAAATATGCTAAAAGGGCTGTCAAAATCCATATGAAAATATAAACATAAAAATGCCATAAGCTGCTGTGGACATGGTTGAGCAAATGTCCTTGTTGTATGCTTGAGCAGCTTTTGGATATATGCCCAAAAGTGATATTGCTGGAACTTGAGGTAGCACTATTCCTAATTGTCTGACAAAGCACCAGATTGATTTTCGAAGTGGTTGTACAAGTTTACATTCCCACCAGCAGTGGAGGAGGGTTCCCCTTTCTCCACATCCTCTCCAGCATGTGTTGTCACTTGAGTTTTTCATCTTAGCCATTCTGACAGGTGTAAGGTGAAATCTCAGGGTCGTTTTGATTTGCATTTCCCTGGTAGCTAAGGATGTTGAGCATTTCTTTAAGTGTTTCTCTGCCATTTGAAATTCTTCTATTGAGAACTCTCTGTTTAGCTCTTTACCCCATTTTTAAATTGGATTACTTGATTTATTGCTGTTTAACTTCTTGAGTTCTTTATATATTTTGGATATTAGCCCTCTGTCAGATATAGGATTGGTGAAGATCCTTTCAACCATGTTTGTAGCAGCTTTATTTGTAATAGAAGCTGGAAACAATCCAGATGTCCCTCAGTTGAGGAATGGATACAGAAATTGTGGTACATTTACGCAATAGAATACTACTCAGCAATTAAAAACAAGGAAATCATAAAATTTGCAGACAAATGGTGGGAACTAGAGAAGATCATGCTGAGTGAGGTATCCCAGAAGCAGAAAGAAACACATGATATATACTCACTTATAAATGGATATTAGACATATAATATAGGATAATTATACTAAAATCTGTACACCTAAAGAGGCTAAGCAAGAAGGACGCTGGGTAAGATGCTCAATCCTCATTCAGAAAGGCAAGTGGGGTGGACATCGGAGGAGAGAGAAAACAGAGAACAGGACAGGAGCCTACCACAGAAGGACTCTGAAACACTCTACCCAGCAGTATATCAAAGCAGATGCTGAGACTCACAGCCAAACATTGTGCTTATGAAAGAAGGGGGGGATAGAAAGACCTGAAGTGGACAGGAGCAACAGAACCAAAAAATCTGGGCCCATGGGTCTTTTCTGAGACTGATACTCTAATGAAGGGCCATGTATGGAGATAATCTAGAACCCCTGCACAGATATAGCCCATGGCAGCTCAGTGTCCAAGTGAGTTCCCTAGTAAGGGGAACAGGAACTGTCTCTGACATGAACACAGGGGCTGGCTCTTTGATCACCATCCCCTGTTGGGGGAGCAGCCTTACCAGGCCACAGTGTAAGACAATGGAGCCACTCCTGATGAGACCTGATAGGCTAGGGCCAGATGGAAGGGGAGAGGACCTCCCTTATCAGTGGACTGGGGGAAGGGCACAGGAGAAGAAGAGGGAGTGAGGGTGGAACTGGGAGGGGACGAGAGAGGGGTCTACAGTTGGGATACAAAGTGAATAAACTGTAATTAATAAAAATAAATAAAAATTTTAAATTGCCATAAACAGTATTTAAAGAACACAGCATCCACGGAGATGGCACATGTGCAGGTTCTTTGCTGTGCAAGCGTGAGGACCTGAGTTTAATCCCCTCCACCTACGTCAGAAACGTGGCGTGGCTTCCAGACACGAAATCACTCAACTGCGGAGAGGAAGGCAGGATGATCCCCGGCTTACTGTCCGGCCAAGCCCCAGATCGCACAAAGAAATGCTGTCTCAAAAACAACGTGATTTCCGTTGCATGTGTACATGTGAAAATACACACTTAACCTCCACATACATGCGTGCATGCACCCACGTATAAACATACCAAGAGTGGTAAGATATATATATATGTTCTCCCTAAGTACTTCATGAGTATTGGCTTCCTGTTTACAAGCCATCAAGACAGCTGTTCCTATTATCACATTCATTTGCAGCCTGTAAGTGAACACTAACTGGGTAAGACTTCAATCTGTATCACACAGATGGCACAGGAGGTGGAGAGCTGAGATGTGATCAGATACCAGCTGCTTGTTTCAGACATGTATTCTCCCATGATGGGACAGTGCCAGCCTTTCCTGCTTCCTGGCGGGGATCAATTATTTTCATAGAAAGAATACATTCACTTTTTAGAATAGAACAAGTGAGTGTGGAATCATAATCTCTGAGTAGAGAAAGCTTTCTCAGCCAGATGTAAGAGTCATGGAAGATAAACAAATTTGACAGTGAAAACACCCACAGCAAACTGAAAAATGCAAATAAACATGAAACCCATCATATATATCATAGAAACCATAAACAATGGGGTAAATATTATAAATTTAAAAAGAAATTTACTAATTGATTTTTCAAAAGGTGGATATTGATAGAAAAATTGACATCAGTAACTAAGCTCTTTGGTTTTTGAAACAATTTTTAATAATTACATTTTTGGCAGAAAATATATGAAGAGAACTTTTGGCTTCTGTTTTCTATATTTCAGGATCCTTATGCATCAGAAATCTCCTTCTCCTCTTCCCTTCCTTCCTTCCTTCTTTCTCTAACTGATAAATCCTCATTATGTAGGAAAAAATAAGAATATATTTAAAATCTAGCAGAGAGAAAAATCTAGTTTGATGCCTTGCTTCTATTATGGGCCTCTGACTAACCAAGCACAATTCCAAATATTTGGACATTTGTTTTCATCTTTTAAATCTATTAAAAAATGTTGATATTCTTGAAGTATTCGCTTGTTGATGTAGTTGAAGATGAGCACCAGCCAGCATTTCTGGAGCCTGCAGGGTTGGTCTCACAAGTTAGCTCAAATTTGAGGTGAGCATGAGAATCTAAGAGCTTATGTCTGGGAGGTTTGCAGCACAAGGCTGGTTAGACTTACTCAAGAGCACTCACATCTAGGTGGAAGGGTGTTCTGGCTGTGGTGTTCCTCTTGAAGATTTATTTATTATGTATACAGCGTTCTGTCTGCATGTACACCTGCACACCAGAAGAGGGCACAAGATCATATTATAGATGGTTGTGAGCCACCATGTGGTAGCTGGGAATTGAACTCAGGACCTTTGGAAGAGCAGTCAGTGCTCTCAACCTCTAAGCCATCTTGACAAAAACAACTGGCATTTTGTGTTTCTCAAGTGTTCACTGTGATAAGACTGTAACTAATTTCAAATTGTAAGTTATCGTATGTGTGTCTATTACAATAGTATGTATCATTCTTCAATGGAGATGCCTCATGCAGAATGAAAAGTGCTTGTCTTATAAGATAGTGAACGATTTTTAAAATGTGTAGATCTTAGATTTTGAAGGACTAATGTGTTTTAGGCAAAGAATACTAAAACCTTTGGTGAATTTATCTAGTGCTATTTGCGTCTTTAACTGTCAATTTAGAGGACTGAGGGTCATAGGCACAATGAAACTTTTATATGACAGAGAGAATTTATAAAGATTGATTTAAATACCTACTTACTAAAATAACTTTTGTGACTGTTATGTGAATTATCAGGAAGACTCCAGAGAGAAAAAGTTCTCTGAACTGGCTTTTCAAGTAAAGGTAAAATTTAACATTTAGGTAAAATCTAGTTACAGGTTTTAATGTCTTTTTTTATTAAAAGGATTAAAGATAAACCCTCACTTTTCCAAGCCACGTGTTTGGTAAACACTAATAAGACCATTGCAACATTTAAGAAACTTCTTATCGTAAGCACAGGTGGCAACAGTGTTAGATTTTTGACCTTAGAAATTTATTTATTTATTTATTTATTTATTTTTATCTCAATCACAGGTTGGGTACTTTGAATCCCAGGCGTAGCCCCCTCCCCC
>CM053761.1:16008425-16048361 GCA_028658305.1 Pachyuromys duprasi
CCAATCTGTTGGCTGTCGTTTCGTTCGGATGACAGTGTCCTTTGCTTTACAGAAGCTTTTCAGCTTCATGAGGTCCCACTTATTGATTGTTGATCTTAGAGCCTGTGCTGTTGGTGTTCTATTCAGGAAGAAGTCTCCTGTGACCTTAGAAATTTTAATAATCTTTACTTATGTCAATTTAGTTATGCCTTTTGCAATATACTTTGACCTTTCAGTTTTTTCCTCATTTGTCTATTTATATTGTTAAACAATCCTTTTGTTTTGTTTTGTTGTTTTGTTTCAAGACAGGGTTTCTCTGTGTAGCCTTGGCTGTCCTGTACTCTCTTTGTAGACTAGGCTGGTCTCGAACTCACAGAGTTCTGCCTGCTTCTGCCTCCCTGAGTGCTGGGATTACAGGTGTTCGCCACCACTGCACCAGGCTAACAACCTTTTCTTTCTTTCTTTTTTTTAATTTAACTTTTTATTGTTTCATTGAGACTTTCACATCAAGAACTCCAATTCCATTCATCTCCCAGGTTTTTTTAATTTTTTTTATTTTTTTTATTTTTTTTAATTTATATCTCCCAGTTCTTTTGTACCCACATTCTGCCCTTGCAATCTACCCTCAAAAGGGAAAAAAATATATCATTATGAGAAGCTGTAGTGTGTCACAGTATCTCCTTTTGTCCCCACATATTTACCTGCAAATGTTTGTTACAACGAGTCGTTGGTCTGGTTCAGGGCCTCCGGCTTCTGCTGCACCATCAACGCTGGATTCTCATCGGGCCTTCTCTCAGATATCCTGTTGTAGCCCTATGACCTGGAGATCCTGCAGCTTTGGATCTGCAGGACCGGCCCCTTTATGACCTCCAGCGGTTCATCAGTGGGGTGGATGGTGAGGTGGGGCCATCTCAAAGCCCTGGCTCTGGGCCTGGGTAGTGGCTGAGCTGATCAGGCTGCCAGCGCTCCTGCACCCACACCTCCAGGGTGAGCTCTCCAGCGCTGCCTCAGCTAACTCACCCAGTGCCATAGCCAGCAAGAGGCAGCTCGGCCCTCCTGCTCTCCTGCCCTCAGGGCCGGCTCACCTATTCAAATGCCACCAGAGCCAACTCCACTGTGCTGCCCAGGTAAGGTGAATGCAGCTTCTTGGAGGCAGGGCCAGCCCTCTGGCTCTCATGACCTCAGGCCTTGCTTTCCCCACTGCTCCAGGTGGCAAGGGTGTATTTCTCCCTCACCCATGCTGGCACACAGCAGACAAGTGGCAGGGACAGCTGTCCCACACTCACACCCTTGGGGCCAGCTTGCCCCACAACCAGGGACAGTTCTACTGCCTTGTCCAGGCATCAGGCAGGACCCACTCTCCTGAGTCTGCAGCAGGTACAGCTCTCCCGCTTGCCTCAGGTGGTGAGGGGCAAAGGGTTGGAGCAATCTTTGGCATTGAACAAAATACTTATCATGTGAAATTCTTTCTTTCTTATCTAAAATTGTTTCTTTTTCTTCCAGCCTTCTTTACCAAAATTACATTTATATTTCTAACCTTAATATCTCCCTTTCTTCCCTGATGGTTCCTTTTTTAAATTGTAATATTTGTATTAATGATTTGAGAATTTCAAATTCCTCAAGTGAGGGATTGGCCAGAGCAGAACTCTATGACCATGTCAACACCAGATGGTCTTAATGACTTGAAGTTCAGGGGCACAGACCACTGTACGGCACAACTTGCCTAGGCAGGTGGGCAGGAGCTGTATGAGGAAGCTAGCTAAATGAACAGCTAAGAGTTAGACAGTAAGCAACATTGCTCCATGGTTCCCGCCTCCATATTCTTGCCTGAGTCCCTGCCCAGACTTCCCTCAATAATAGACTGTGGCCTGAAAGTGTGAGTGGGTCAAGCCTTTTCTCCCCCTGACCAGCTTTGGGTCAGAGCGTTTATCACAGCAACAGAAAAGGAAACTTAGACCGCTAACAGTCTTCTACAGGATTACAGATGTGTGCTACCACATTTTTTTAAAAATGGGAAATATCTACGTTTTTAATGTTTGGATTGCAAGGGACTTAAAATATACCTTGCACTGGTCTTTAAATCCCCCAATACACTTATGAGGAATAGTTTCAGTTGTTGGGGGGGGGGAGATTAAAGGGCAACAAAAATTATAATTCCCCCTTCAGTTATTGAAATCTGTAGGCGTGATTTCAGCTTCTGCAGGAAACTATCACTCTAAAACCTCTGTGCAGAAGATAGCACCAACATAGGAAACAAGCTTTAATGCACCACGAGCTTTGCCAAATTTCACAGGACAGTTGTCAATAGGGAGATATTAAAAACAAAAACAAAAACAACAACAACAACAAAAAATGGGTCATGGCTCAAAGACCAAGACAGAGTGAGATTTATAGTTAGTTCAAACAACTCTCATGACACATAGCGTTATCAGATTTGAGACTTGGGGGAGACTATGCAAAGACCCGGGAAGGGGATGCCATGATCTGCTTTGACTGGCTAGCAGACGGGCGAAAGGCCACCGGGCTTCCCCATGGTGACCGCCAGCCAATCCGGAGCTGCTCTCCGGACACCGTTGGGACTTCTGCTGCCGTTACTCACAGCAGAGGAGCGAGGACACGGCCAGTGATGTCTTGTGGCCCACCGAACCCAAGCGCAGCCTCCATGCTAAACCATCAGGCTGGAATGGTGCCATCTCTTCCGTCTATCAGTTTCGGTCTGGCCCTGATCTCAGCAAAACTCAGCCCTCAGAGTGCAGAGGTTTGAAGACAGCAGATATAATTATCAGTTCTCCTTTCATCCTAAGAATGTTCTCGGCCCTCTGTAGAAACTAGAGCACCATGTCTGTGAACATCGTAGCTTCTTCACACAGACTATCCCACACAAACCAGTCACGTGGATCTGCGCCCCGCAGGACACAGTTTGGTAAGGACAGGGGTTGTTTGCGAGCTAAGACTGGTAGCCTTCCCTTAGCCTGTGATGCAGAGGCTATGGGTCTGGACCTTAAATGAGATTGGTCATCATCAACACAACAAAGGCTTAAAACTGAAAGGAAAAAAGATAAGTTTCCCCTCCAACAGATCCTCCCCACCCTCTCTGCAAAGAGGACACATTTCATTAAAACCAAAGTAAACCAAACAAAACTAGAAAAGGTGGGGACTGAGTTTTTGTTCTGCAAGCCTTGCTGGAGAATGTTACGCACAGCTCTTGGAAAGGACAGGGCAGATACAAAGTACTTTGCTGACAGAAGCTAAAGTCATACCTGATTGCCGTTTCCCCTTTTCCTGATAGATCGATGGCTGAGTTGTGAATAGGGCACAGAGATTATATATATTTAAATATATATATATATATATATATATATATATATATTTAATTTGGTTTTGTTTGCTCATTTTTCTCTGGTAAATAGTGACCTGTCTGTTTGTCTTATGTGCAGATGGGAAGAAAATCCTGACCCTCTGGACCCTGATATGTGGTGCTGTTGCTGTTCTTCTTTGGGGGCTTTTCAGTTTCCCTAGAAAATGTAAGTGATCAGCTCTGCTAAAAAGAATAAAAAGAAAGAAAGAAAAAGAAACTGATAGTAGTATTAGCCATCCAGCCTGACCCAGCCGGCTGCTTTGCCACCGAGAAGAATTTTGATAAATATGTATTGCATTCAGACAGAGTTCCAGCTGCTGCTGACACATTCAAAAATGGGATTTGTTGCCTGGGAGGATTTTTTTTCTCTTAATTGGACACCAACGATCATAAGTAAACAGTTGTGGAGGAGTAGGGTAATGGCTGTGCAGAAATTCATTCGATTTGAGGAAAGAGGTTATGAGTCAGGGCGGTCAGATAAAGCTTTACGAAGAGCTGGGTGTACGTGCTCAAAGTTAAGACCTTGTAGGCACAATATTCATGTCAGAAAATCGTACCAGCTATAGTGGTGGTGGAGGTTAAAAGCGAAGTAGGGTTAGGCTATGTTGCATTTCCAGAGTGTGTTTACACAGCACCGCAGGTGAGTGTTTGGAACCTTGATTCTAGCTTATTCTAACAGAAGCCACAGGCAGAAGATACCAGCAGCCACCACCACCACCACCACTTGGGCTCTCCTGATAGTGGGGTGTTCAGTGTCTACAATCAATCCTCTATCATCTCACTCTGTTACCAACACTACCCTCTTCTGTCTTGTACATCATTGTTGTTCATGCTCTGCGGCCATATCTTTATCAGCAATACAATAAGGTCAGAGCTTACCAAAAAATTTAATTAAAACAAAATAATCTCGTTATCTCCTACTCTTCCTTTATGTATTGCTTATGTTTACTACTTGATACAGAAACCTTCTTGAAAGGTTTTTGTTTTTTCTCTCTCCCCTCCCTGCCTGCCTTCCTGTTTTCCATACATCCATCCTCTCTTACTTTCTCTTTGCAGAGTCTCATGTATTCTAAGCACATAATCTGCCATTAGACATCTCAAGCTCAAACAGCTAAATTTTTGTTTGGTTTAGTTTTTTGTGAGGACAATTGGTATTTAGAGCTGAACCCAGGAACCTGAGCTTGCTAAGCATGGGTTCTGCTGCAGAGTCACACCCCAAGCCCTTCTTTTCTAAAAGTTCTATTTAATTCACTCTCATCAGGTTTCTGCTTCAGCTTTTCTCATAAAACCTGTACTGAAGTTTACCAAAAACTTCAGTAGCCATCATCTGCTTCATCTTAACTTGATGATACACATTCATTTCTTAAAATTCTTTCTCTGAAAATTTCATACTATTATACAATATATTTTTATCATTCCCATCTCCCTCATATCACCCACGATGGCTCCTGTCCAATTTCATGCTCTTCATTTTGTTGTTGTTGATTACCCTCTGAATCTAGTTAGTGCTCCCTGTATCTAGATATGATTAACCTACTTGGAGCCATGTCCCCAAATGTGAGTCAATTCCTCCCTCTTCAAGGATCCATTGTCAGTCCATCAAGGATGGGGCCTCAGAGGGAGGGCCTCCCTCATTCATGTTGGAATTTTCACTTGTTTGATATTGAGAAATGTCACTTAAAAGCAGGTAGTGGTAATGCAAACACAGAAAACTAGTCAAACTGTCAAGTGTAAGTAACAGTCAGTGCCCAACTTTGGATGAGTCCTCTGTACTAACTTTCCCCCAGTCAAGGCTCAATGAGTATCATGGAAAGGCAGACAGAAACCATGTAACCACTGAGGGATGACAAAGAGAACTCTGACATATTGGCTTCTGTAAAACAGGTTGTTGCTTGGGTCAACTCACAATAGCTCTGGCACTTCACACACTTTAAAATTCCTTCCTAAATATAATTCCATTTGGCCCTCAAGTCAGTACACTACCACTATTTAGCTGCTGCCTACATCACTGCTAACTTTGTATCTTTTGCTCATTCCTTCTCCCCCTACAATTCCCTGCGTTTACTGGGCTCAGTGTTTGAACAAGTCTCTTCATGTATCCAATCTTTGAAGCATTGTTGTCCTGTTCACCTTCTGAACTGTTCTCAGAACTTTATCACATAAATACCTCTCTAACTGGGGACACTTCCTTGAATTCAATCATTTTTAAACTAACCTAGCTACTTGATTATCTAATAAATATTACAACCTTAATAGTGTTCATATTAAACTCTCTCTTTCTGTGGTGTGTGTGTGTGTCTGTGTGTGCGCGCACGTGCGCATAAGAGTAAGTGTCCCAATAGAAATCAGAAGTCAGCCTTGGATATCTTTCTTCAGGACTTTCCCAGCTTATGTTTTGAGAAAAGGACCCCTCACTAGGACCTGGGACTCGGATGACCTTTAGGTGGCTAGCCATCACCTCCCAGGCATCTGCTTCTCCAATGCTGGGATTACAAGAGAGTGTCACCCAATTTTTTCTGCAGGTTCTGGAGATTTAGCCCAGGTCTTCATATAATGGCAAACAATGTATTAACTGAGCTGTGGCCTCGGTATGCCAACTCATCTTCTTTCCATCTCTCTCCTCTGTGGTCTTTCATTTGTGGTCTTCCTCATCTCGTTGGACGATGAGTATATTCTTCCGACTGCAAAGTAAAACTCTTGTGTATTTTCTTTCTTAAACTTTATTTTTTTTACAATTTATTCATTATAAATCCTGATTGAAGTGCCCTCTCTCAAATCCTCCCATTCTCACCCTCCCTCCCTTTTGCCCCACCCCTTCCCCTAGTTTATCAAGTCTCATCAGGATCCTCTTCCTCTGTGCCCTGGCAAGGTCACATCCTCAGGGGCAAGTGATCAGACAGCAGGCAACTGAGATCATGATAGAGGCAGCCACTGCTCCTCTTACTTGGGAATCAACATGGAGACTGAGCTGCCCATGGGCCACCTCTGAGCAAGGGTCTAGGTCCTCTCCATGCATGGTCCTTGGTTGGTGCATCAGTCTCTGCAGGACCCATGGGCCCAGATGTTTTGGCTTTGTTGGTCCACTTGTGGGGCTCCTATCCCCTCCAGGTCTTTCTATCTCCTCCTTCTTCCATAAGACTCACTATGCTCTGCCCAAAGTTTGGCTGTGAGTCTCTGCCTCGGCTTCGATACTCTGTTGGGTAGAGTCTTTCAGAAGACCCTCTATAGTACACTCCCATCCTCTTTTCCATCTTCTACCACTTCTGCTGTCTATCTTGCTTGCCATTCTAAATGAGATTTAAGCATTTTCCCTAAGGTCCTCCTTAGTGTTTAGCTTCTTAGGTCTATAGATTTTAGTATAACTATCCTATGTTACACAGCTAATATCCACTTATAAGTGAGTGTATACCATAAGTTTCTTTCTGTTTCTGGGTTACCTATCTCAGGATGATCTTTTCTAGTTCCATCCATTTGCCTGTAAATTTCATGATTTCCTTATTTTTAATAGCTGAGTAGTATTCCATTGTGTAAATGTACCACAATTTCTGTATCTATTCCTTAGCTGAGGGACATCTAAGTTGTTTCCAGATTCTGGCTATTACAAATAAAGCAGCTATGAACATAGTTGAACAAATGTTCTTGTTGAATGGTGGCACATCTTTTGGGTATATACCCAGGAGTGATATAGCTGAATCTTGAGATAGCACTGTTCCTAAGTTTCTGAGAAAGCACCAGATTGATTGCCAAAGCGGTTGTTCAAGTTCGCATTCCCAACAATTCGGAGTGTTCCCCTTTCTCCACATCCTCTCCAGCATGTGTCGTCACTTGAGTTTTTAATCTTACCATTCTGATGGGTATAAGATGGAATCTCAGAGTCATTTTGATTTGCATTTCCCTGATGACTAAGGATGTTGAACATTTCTTTAAGTGTTTCTCTACCATTCGCTATCCCTCTGTTGAGAATTCTCTGTTTAGCTCTGTACTCCACTGTTTAATTGGATTGTTTGGCTTGTTGGTGTCTAATTTCTTTATATATTCTGGATATCAGCCCTCTATAGGATGCAGGGTTGGTGAAGATCTTTTCCTAGTCTGTAGACTGTCGTTTTGTTCTGTTGACAGTGTTCTTTGCTTTACAGGAGATTTTCAGTTTCATGAGGTCCTATTTATTGATTGTTGATCTTAGAGCCTATGCTGTTGGTATTGTGTTCAGGAAGTTGTCTCCTGTGCCAATGAGTTCAAGGCTCTTCCCCATTTTTATTTCCAACATACTTTGCTTGTCTGGTTTCATGTTGTGGTCTTTGATCCACTTGGACTTTAGTTTTGTGCAGGGTGATAGATATGGGTCTATTTGCATTTTTCTACATGTAGACATCCAGTTATACCATCACTATTTGTTGAAGATGCTATCTTTTTTCCATTGTATGGTTTTGGCATCTTTGTCAAACATCAGTTGTCTGTAGGTGTGTGGGCTAATTTTTGGGTCTTTGATTCTATTCCATTGATCCACCAGTCTGTTTCTATGCCAGTACTATTCTGTTTTTATTACTGTTGCTCTATATTACAACTTGAGATCAGGGATGGAGATACCTCCAGAAGATCTTTTATTATACAAGATTATTTTAGCTATTCTGGGTTTTTTGTTTTTCCATATGAAAGTAAGAATTCTTCTTTCAAGATCTGTAAAGAATTGTGTTGTTAATTTGATAAGAATTGCATTAAATCCATATATTGCTTTTGTTAAGCTGGCCATTTTTACTATGTTAATTCTACTGATCCATGAGCATGAGAGATATTTCCATCTTCTGATATCTTCTTCAATTTCTTATTTTCAGAGACTTTAAGTTTTTGTTTCATACAAGTCTTTCACTTGCTTGGTTAGAGTTACAAGATATTTTGTGGGTTTTGTGGCAATTCCACTGAAATCGGGGACAAGGCAAAGCTGCCCACTCTCTCCATATCTCTTCAACATGGTGCTTGAAGTCCTTGCTACAGTAATAAGACAATTAATGGAGATCAAGGGGATTCAAATCAGAAAAGAAGAAGTCAAAGAAATACTATTTACAGCCGATATGATAGTGTACATGAATGACCCAAAAAAATTCTACCAGGGAACTCCTACAGGAGATATAACACCTTCAGCAAAGTGACTGGTTACAAAATTAATTCACAAAAAGAATCAGTATCCCTCCTATATACAAAAGACAAATGGACTGAGAAAGAAATTAGGGAAACAATACCCTTCACAATAGCCACAAAAACAAAATGTATTTTCTTTTTACTCTTTTATTTCTGCTTTCCAAATATAATTGGTAAAGGGTGCCTATTGTTTTCCTGATCCAGATATGAACTCTTTCCATTCACTCTCCTGTTAATCAGCCAGCACCTCATTTTCTCCTATGTTTGTCTCTCTTCTACCCTTGATCTCTAAAATCAACTGCTGATATAGTACATCATGACACAAGTTCTATTAATGAGGTTTTTACATTTTTTTCTACAATATCTTTGTAATAAAAGTGAATCAAATTCGAACTAGCCACATCTCAAGGTTCAGTAGTCACATATGGCTAATGACACCCATATGGATAGTTTATTTTTTTAATGATTAAAAAAATTGTATCTGTTAGAAATTTTACATAGCTTTTCATTAACTTAGAGCAAAGCACTATGAATGGCTGGCTATACTGCCCTTAGTGTACTTAGTCGCCTTGGACTGCTGATGTCTTGTACTACTTGATCCTTCATTTAGTGTGTAGGACCATGTACATCATCTTTATTTGGTGAACAAGCAAGGCACACTCATTTCAGACCTCTGCATCACCTCTTCCCATTGCTTAAATAGGGAAAAATAGGGGGATATGTTCTCAACAAAAGGTAAACATACCTCCCTAGTCCACATTCCTTCAAGTCTTTACTAGGAGTCACCTTTGTCTAAACCTACCATTAATGTTGTGCTGGTATCCTTATCCCTTGACCTGGATTCATTTCATGAGAAACTGTGTAGTTTCAGAAATGCAGCTTACAGAAAATCAACTATTTTTTCATGTTATATTCATTTTTTTTATTCCAAGAGCTACAGGAAGATAAGTGTCTGCCATAGAGTAAGTGTCCAGCTTAGGAGTGGCTGGATGTACAAATGAAAGAGGAAGTAAACTAGTAGATTAATGATAGAAATGGATTTCTGATAGCCCAGGTTTTAAACCAACTATTTGACTTTGATAGTTGTTTATATGCAGCCAATATTTTAGGGTAATTTGGGACTTGGAATTTTTCAAGTAATTTTAGTGACATGGGTATTTTTGCTGGGCTGTCATATCAGGTTTTGTGTAAGTAGAACCTTACCACTAGTTAATGCTTCCAATTGAATAGTCTCCCTATCATAAGCCTGAGTACCAGCCATTCATTATCTTTGTTTCTTTTTCAAGGCATTGGGGAAAATCACCTTAAGTACTATTTTTCTTAGAGCTATTCATAAATAAGCAACTTCATATTTCTACTTCTGTGAGTTAAAAAGGAAATAGGAAATGTTGTAAACGTTAATAAAATTTCAGTGTTTTTTTCCCTTTTCTCAATTATTTATTCGCTCAAAAACAAAGAACAAAGAAATAGCTTCAACTTCTAAGGAAATGCTGTTTCTGAGAAACATTGGTTAGCTCACTGGGAGAGAGCAAGCTCTTTGATGTTATGACTATAGAGGAATCCATTTGTAGTAAAATTTGTCTCAGGTGGCATGTCCAAATTTAAAAGAAGAAGTGAATAAGTAAATAAATTTCAGTAGCATAAAACATATGCAAGCAATTGGAGGATATTATATTTTCTGGAAGTTGGTTGCAACTGTTTTAAATTACATGTAGATCTCAATTCTCCATATGCTTATTTTTCTTGTTGTGTTCTTGGTTGACCTGTAATTATGGAGCTGATGGCTAAAGTCAAATGACGGAAATGGGATATAAAAGTAAAATCCGTTTTGTCTATGTGAAGCACAGAAGAATGTCAAAATGAAAGTCAGACTCATTTCTCTTACAGTGTCTTCATGTTTTATGTTCATTTCAGTTGTAGTCACGAGATTGGTCAAAAATAGGACGTGTGACGATGAAACAAAGATATGTCTGAATTCCTGGAATAAAGTTAACCAGAACTGCTTCTTCCCTTTTCAACACAAAAATACATGGATCAGTGCACAGGAGCACTGCATCATCTACCATGGAGATCTGGCAAGGTTCAACACCAAGAAAGAACTGGTGAGACTCAGAGGGGAAGATAGAAAACTAAGCACAGTAAGAGAGAATACATGAATTACACAAAATATTAAATACAAATCCAAGCATTTTTATCATTTCTCTAAGTAGGTAGATTGGAGACAAGGTCACATTTTCTTGAAATGATGACATTTGAGCAAAGAAATAAAGCAGGTAGGGCAGTTAATCAAGGGAGCATCTAGGGACGAAGACTCTCGGGAAATAAATCAGCTACAACACAGGTTTAAGATGACTAAATGCCTGGAATGGTCAAGGAACCAAAAAAGAAAGATAAAAGAACAAGAAAATTAGGCAATCGTCCTGTGTAAAGCTGGGAAGTAAGAAAGAATGTGACTACAAGGGTCTTGTAGGCCATTACAGAGACTTGAGATTTTTACGTCAGGTAAAACAGGTAGCTATTTTGAAATTAATGTCAAAAGGACTGTATTCTAACTTCAGTCTTTTAATTAACTAATTAATTAACTTTACAGCCTGATTGCAACCTTCCATTCTTCCTCTCCTCCCAGTCTTCCCCTCTCGCCTTTCCTCTACCTCTTAACCTCCTTTTCTCCTCCTAAAAAGGAAGGCCTCCTATTGGTATCAACCAGCCTTGGCATACTAAGTTTCAGTAAGACAAGAAGTGTCTTCTCCTATTGAGGTTAGATGAGGCACCCCAGTAGAAGGAAAAGGTACCAAAGGCAGGCCATGTACTCAGAGATAGCCCCTGCTCCCACTAACTTGTGTCTTAACGGAATCATTTTCTTTGCTGTAACAAATACAAAGACAGGAAGTTAGACACTCAGACCCTACAGGAACTGTGGTAAAAGCATAATGGACTCAGACAAAGGCAGTAACTTTTCATGTAATGAGAATGAGACCCTAGGAGATGTCTCTGATAGCACTCTGTTTTGTCACAGGAAATTTTCATGAGCCATGTGAGGAATGGACACTCTTCATATTGGATTGGACTGAACAAACGAAATTCACGTGGAATCTGGGTTTGGACAGATGGAAGTAAATACAATAATGTGTAAGACATCATATTTATTTAGCGTTAATTAGAAAACATAGTCAAATTTCTAACTCGATAAACAGATACATCCACTATTTCTTTAAATATCTCTGAAATAAGCCCTCCAAGAAGCTTCAGGCAAACGACTAGTCTTTAGGGACAGAATGCCTTCAAACACCAGTGTTTGTTTCTGTATGTTTAACTAGGTTGCACATGTCTTCATTCCATTCTAGACATGACCTAAGTTTAACCCTTGACTGAGTACAAATTGTCTTTGTGTATACCTGTGTGTGGGTGTGGGGGGGGGGAGTGTGTGTGAGTGTGTGTTTCCTTTCACTTCTCATTGGTAAAGAGTAAGTATCTTAAGATATACTGACACATACATTCTCCTTAGCCACCAGTGACCTAACAATATGGATGAAAATAGATTGGGAAGAGAAAGGTTTGATTTCCTTTTACTTAAAATTTCAGAACTTCTCTGTTGTCCCAAACCCAAAGAATTAATTGTACCTTACAGTCTGTTTTTGTCCTGGAAACATTCAAAATTTCTCCCGACCTCAGAATGAAAGAAAGACTGTATTTTCCAGAGAGGAGCCTTGAGCTTCCTTGTACTGAGTACCCTCCTGTGGCAGGTGCTTGCTCCATCATATTAATATTACCCCAGCAGAAGAACTTCCTCATCTGAGAGACATTTCTGTGGTCATCCTATTTGCATCAAAATATGTTGAGAACACACAATGACTTCAAAGCAGCAACATAACCAATTGTGGTTGGTTTTTTTTTTTTTTTCACTTTGAAGTAAATGTAAGAAATACACGACACAAGTTAAACTGTGAGTACAAAACATAATTCCTCTGGTGTTTTCTTGAAAAAAATATTGACAACGTAAGTTGTTATGTATTACTATTTTAAAAAACTGAGCGAAAGGTAAAACTATGAGCTGGTGAAGTCAGTGTGTTGCTTTGTTAAGGTCACCACAATAAATGTCACAGACCCAGCAGAATAAGCAACAAGTTTGCAGTCTGGAAGTCCATAGTCAAGGTGTTGTCAGGGTCTGTTTCTTCTGCCCTCTTGCCTTGGTGTGTAGGTCCCTGCCACTCTTGTCTTCCTATGGCTCAACCTGTATGCACCACTGCGGGCTAGGGCTTCCTCATATGGAAGTCCCATGATGGTTGACGGGAACCCTTGCACACGGGGCACGTATAGACATGGAAGTACATCAGCAGCTCCTCTCCGTCTGTAAGTTCCATGTGTGCACTCAACCAATCCCAGGTGGAGAGCTTTAGCGAGTAAACTAATCATGCCTCTACTGAAAACGTAGAGCTTATTTTCTTGTCCTCATAGCCTGACAATACATCATAACTACTACTTCCATAACATGGGCATGATTCCAGATAAGTTACTTAGGGACAAGCTAAGGTCTGTGACAGGAGCTATGCAAACACTGCATCGTTTCATGCAGAGGACCAAACCTGGTGGTCCCCTTCAACTACTTCCTCAAGAATACTGAAGAGCTGAGAATACATACATATTTTAGGAAAAGGTGAGACAAAGTTTTGAGTGTCCTTTTAGAAATCAGCAAAGGGCACACCAATGCTGGCATGTTTCCCTACAAGAAAGGTACTGAAGGCATTTTGATTTCATTATAATCAGAACTTCACCAAGATCCACTGCTGTGTATTTTCTCATTTTGAGTTCTCAATGTTGCATGATTATATATGTGACCTAAAGTAGGAGCCTAGAAAATCTTTCCTAGCAACTTTACATAGTGCCTTGTATACACCCTGTTATTCTGCAATGTAAATAATACCTATCTCACAATGGGGTTAGCTACAGGGTGGCCACATGAATTTATTCTTGACATTTGTGAAAGACCTATACTGAAAAGGATGAAAAGAAATGTTCCCTGAAATACCAGTCACACACTCTCCCTACACCACCTCTAAGTGCCTAAATATGTTGATTTATTCATTTTCATTATCAACATACAGGGAAGAGTCTGATCCCTCTCTAAGCAATTATGATGTTGGCAGCATGAAGTGCCAGGCTGCACTGCTGAGGAGTGGGGTCACAGCATACCTCTCTATTGGAGTCTGGAGGCTAAGTGTGAAGGTTGACAAGAGAACAGCAACAGTTAAGAAAAACTATGATGTGAGCTGTGACCACCAAAGCTTAGTTTCATTCATTATATGAGGGTATACTGGATCTTGTAAATAAGGAAGCCATCCCTTTGTTTTGTTCCAGGGCAAAAAT
This sequence comes from Pachyuromys duprasi, assembly GCA_028658305.1. Lineage (NCBI taxonomy): Eukaryota > Metazoa > Chordata > Mammalia > Rodentia > Muridae > Pachyuromys > Pachyuromys duprasi. Next base: position 16,022,263 of record CM053761.1, read on the forward strand.
ACAAGATCATGGTGATTGTGTCTTCATTCATAAAAATGGCATAGACAGTACCAATTGCGATGACCTGAGAGACTTTATTTGTGTCAAACCAGGCCAGTGCCCTTGAGGATTTCTTCCATCCAAAAGAAAATGAAGAACCGTGTCTCATTTTGTGCATGATGTGTTTTCCTTCCCACTGACTTTGTTTTTACATCTAATTTGATAAACATTTACATGAATTTTATCTTAATTGAAACAGTTATTAAGAAGCCTAGGGATTAAACTGAGTTTGACATGCAAGTGCTGGGTCGTCAAGGTCGGTGCCTTTGAGGCTATGGGCATGGAGGTCCTTGCTCAGAAGCATTTGTGTCAGCGCTGGAGGGCAGAGAGAAGAGAGAGAAAGATCCCTCTGCTGGTCTGAAATTCTGTAAAATCTGCAGAAAAAAAGAAACAAGAGCTTCGGGACAGGACAAGTGTGGAAAAGGTTTCATTTGCCCTCAAATAATTCACGATTCAAGTGGAGTTGTAAAGGAAGGCAGAAGGATGAAGCGTTCTGCTGAGGACCTTGTGTCACTGCTGAAGACCAGGCAATTCTCCACAGGTCTCTAGACCCTCAGCCAAGCTGCCAAGCTGCCAAACTGAAGGACTTACCATAACCTGGAGAAGGCTAGTTCTGTGATGATGAAGGAAGAAGCTGCGTGACCTTGAAGGATACATGGAGATTAGCCTGGCTCACAAAAGCTGTTTCACTCAGATACTGGTTATAATAATGAAATGATCTTGGAGGGAAGAGGGGGAAGAGGTTAAAACTGGTCATCATTAAAAATCTCTTCAACTACCACAGGTCTTCCCTAATATGTGATCCTCAAGCTTATATTTTATGTGTGTGTTAAGTGTGAAAGGGTTCAGGCTACATAAACTAGAAAGGGGACTCTGGGGGTGGCGGGGAGTTCTGAAGGAGGAGAGAAGGCAATAGACTACATGTGACATTAAACTGGGAGGACCACTATAAGGAGGAAGGAGACCATCAGGAGGAGGACAGAGGGACAGAGGAGTGAGTGGGACAGGGGGACTTAATAGAACAAATTGTGCATACCCTGAAACCTGTGCTGGGCTAAACAAGATCCAGCTACCGCTCGTCTCCAAAGGGTGGGCAAGGATGGCGAAGCATTTAGGCAAATCTGTGGCTTAAAAAACCTGGTTTGTCACTTAGTTTTCTATAGTCCAGGGCCTGAGCTTGCACTGTGGAAGATGAAATAGAGACAAGCTTGGGGAAGGAACTGGTTCAGGTGGTGAAGGGAGATGCTGCTAGAGCTGTTTTCATTGGTGACTCTCATCTCTACCTTTCATTCTTAGTCAACCCTGAATCCACCTTTGTCCTCTATGAAAGTTGCTCAGATCCCTTAATCTCAGTGTGGTGTCATCTATAAATAACTATAATGGGAAGGTATTTTCATTGACTTGGTGGCTGCACTGGGGTGTGAGCAGCCTTAGCTCAGAGCTTCAACTACAGTATTTTTTGTTAGCAATTATCATATCCAAAGTCACCTTAACACCAAAGATAAGAGCATATTAGTTGCCCAGTAGATATTAAATAAAATACACACAGCACAATTGATGGTTTATGGCAAGTAAAAGAACAAAGCATGTATGAAAATGTTATCATGAAACCCATTACTTTGCAGGCTGATTTAGAAATTAATTCTAAAACTAAAATGTCTCTGCATCTTTCAGGCAAGGAGTGGTGTCACATGCCTGTAATCCCAGCACTTCAGAGGCTGGCGCAGAAGAATGGTGAGGTCCATGTCAGCCTGTGCTACATAGTTAGACCCTACATGAAAGCTAAAACAAGGTTCCGGAGAGATAGCTCAGTCAGTTTAGTATTTGGTGTGCAAACACAAGGGCCTGCGTTTGATTCTCCATCACCCACATTAAAAGCCCAGCCTAGCAACCCCAGTTTATTATCTCAGCACTGAAAAGTCAGAGACAGGGCTGTTGGGGCTTGCAAGCCAGACAGTCTTGAAAAGCTAAGGTCCCAGTCAAATGAGCAACCCTCTCCAGAACTAAGGTGCAGAGATGGAGACTTGGTGGGCTTGGTGTTCTTGCAGAGGACCCACAGGTCTGTTCCTAACGCGCATACCCAGGGACTCACTTCTACCTGTAACTACAGCTCCAGGGTATCTGACATCCTCTTCTGGCCTCCAAGGACACCTGCACAGACATGTTCATATATGCACTTGTGTAGCTGATTCTTTGAACAAATTAAAGCTTAACTTATTTACCTGACAACACATTTAAAAAATCTCTTCTAACGCACAGTGTAGAAGTTCGATGAATAGAAAAATAGAAATCACATTCTCATTGCAAACAGCAGATTTTTTTTCAAAACTTTTTTCATTCACTATAGGGTGTTGGGTTTAATGATGATTAAAATGTGTTAATAGGTAAATAAAGGTCTTGTTAAAATATAACTTAAATGCTGTACAAGAACCATGCGTGGTCTAAAGATTCAGATTCTAATGGGACTCATAGCTGCTCAGATTTCTTGTACTCTGAAGCTGTCTGGAACTCATTGCAAGATCAGTGTCTGATGTCTGTGTATGATGAACTTGCCTCCAAAATGGACTGAGACAAAAATGTACAGTATTAGAAAGAGCTGGACCTCCTGATGGTGCATAGGAAAGGCTATGAAGAAAGGGCAAAGAAAGCGGCAGGGAATTAACTTCATGATGATGATCATGTTTTGTTTTGTTTTGTTTTCAGGATAGGTGGTTACTTTCATCCACTCCCAATTTACTCTAATGATAGTACCCAGAATGGACCTCTCATATGCATGTTAGATCACTCTGCTGGCCAGATCAGAATGATTTTCCATCTTACTATTTTCCTTGGAGTGTTAACCAAAAGCATTAAAATGGCAAAATCGTAAGCGGCCTGTTGTCTGAAGCCATCTTCCACTATAACCTCCCTCCAGAAACAACTGGCTTCCTACCCTTTCTACAGGATGATCTTTGCTTAAACACCTTGGCACACTTGTGCTGGAATGATATTCTCTCATATTCAGCACCCTTCTCTCTCTCCTCTCAAGTCCACTCAAGTTCCACCTTAGTGATGACCACAGCCATTGGTACACCATCTTGTTAGCGACCAGCTTTTTTCTTTCCTTTTCTAAATAGAACTTGAACAGTGAAATGACACATGATTTATTTTTTAATTTTTTTCTTTAACATTTTTCTTTAATTTCTTTTTTAATACAGTTTATTCACTTTGTGCCCCACCTGTACCCCACTTTCTCATCCCCTCCCAGTCCCACCCACCCTTTTTTTTCCATCCATGCCTCTCCCCGAGTCCACTGATAGGGGAGGTCCTCCTCCCCTTCCATTTGACCCTAGTCTGTGAAGTCTCATCAGGAGTGGCTGCATTGCCTTCCTCTGTGGCCTGGTAAAGCTGCACCCCCCTGAGGGGCAGGTGATCAAAGAGCAGGCCACTGAGTTCATGTCAGAGACAGTCCCTGTTCCCATTACTAGGGAATCCACTTAGACACTGAGCTGTGAAGGAGTTTTCAGTTATCTCCATGAATGGTCCTTGGTTGGAGTATCAGTCTCAGAAAACACCCCTGTGTCCAGAGTTTTTGGTTTTGTTGCTCTCCTTGTGGAGCACCTGTCCCCTTCAGGTCTTTCTATCTCTCCCTTCTTTCATAAGATTCCCTGCACTCTGTGCAATGTTTGGCTGTGAGTCTCAGCATCTGCTTTGATACACTGCTGGGTAGAGTCTTTCAGAGTCCCTCTGTGGTAGGCTCCTGTCTTGTTTCCTGTTTTCTCCCTCTTCCGATGTCCATCCTGTTTGCCTTTCTGAGGATTGAGCATCTTACCCAGGGTCCTCCTCCTTGCTTAGCTTCTTTAGGTATACAGATTTTAGTATGTTTATCTTATATGTCTAATATCCACTTATAAGTGAGTATATACCATGTGTGTCTTTTTGCTTCTGGGATACCTCACTGAGTATGATCTTTTCTAGTTTCCACCATTTGCCTGCAAATTTCACAATTTCCTTGTTTTTAATTGCCGAGTAGTAGTACGTTGTATAAATGTACTACAATTTCTGTATCCAATCCTCAATTGAAGGGCATCTGGGTTGTTTCCAGATTCTGGCTATTACCAATAAAGCTGCTATGAACATGGTTGAGCAAATATACTTGTATACTTGAGCATCTTTTGGATATATGCCTAGGAGTGGTATTGCTCGATCTTGAGGAATCACTATTCCTAATTGTCTGACAAAGCACCAGATTGATTCCAAAGTTGTTGTACAAGTTTACATTCCCACCAGCAATGGAGGAGGGTTCCCCTTTCTCCACATCCTCTCCAGCATGTGTTGTCACTTGAGTTTTTCATCTTAGCCATTCTAATGGGTGTAAGGTGAAATCTCAGGGCCATTTTGATTTGCATTTCCCTGGTAGCTAAGGATGTTGAGCATTTCTTTAAGTGTTTCTCTGCCATTTGAAATTCCTCTATTGAGAATTCTCTGTTTAGCTTGTACCCCATTTCTTAATTGGATTACTTGATTTGTTGCTGTTTAACTTCTTGAGTTCTTTATATATTCTCTAAATACTTGTTTATCCTTCAGCTGGGTCTCTTCCTCCATCCATACCATATTCAGAATCTTTCCTCCCAGCCCACATGCCTCCTTCTCCACGCTAACCCATTGTGGCATCCTCCTTTCTTCTCTCTTCCCATCTCTGTCTCCTTCCTATGATTTTCCTGTACCCCAAAGCCCAGGAACCTTAGCGATGCCTACCTCTTTTCTACCCTGCCCAGGTACAGGCCTTACAATCCACCAATCAAGAATAATGTCTTAAGCAAGTTTACACAGTAAGGATAAGGCAGTAACCAGATTGTAAGAGCCAGTAATTAGCATCAAAATATAAGCATCAGACCAACCCCCAACAAAATAGTAAAAAAAGGGATGCCAGAGTTTAATTTTAGTTAATCTATTCTATACATGCATAATAGATTACGAAGCATGAAACAGAAGCACTTATAACTCTCGTTTTCATATTCTCATTACTCCTCAGCTTCCGTGTACCACTTCTGTCTACTGAGTCTGATTAACAATTGACTAGAAGATAGAACTCCATGTATGTGCCCTGATGGGGAAGGAGAGGGTTTCAAGGAGGGCTACAGGAGTCCTGCTCATCATTCCCCACAGAAAGTTTATCTGGGATCAAGTCAGAGCTCCTCCCTGAGGTTTCATACAACCAGCACGAAGCACCAGCAGGCCACAAAGCCTTCAGTGACAGACCTCACTGGGATTGTAGAACTGCTATGTCCAGGAACACAAAACCATTAAGTGGTGGTTCTTAACTCACGGCCTTGAGGATTCTAGTAATTAGGCTAATTGTCTCCTTGAATTATAAAGGGATCATAAATTCAGTTCCATGTCTTTCATATTGATTAGACATTTTTATTTATCTAGACATTGCCTCAGGATTGCCACATACTATCTACTAAAAGTCCCTGAAACAAAAAGTTTCTCATCTTTTAAACTTTGGGAGAGTATATTCCCTTCCAAAAATTACTAAGATCTTTTAGATTTGAGAAGGCCAATGAGATGGCTCTAGTGGTAAAGAAGCTCATCTCTAAACTTGACCACCCAAGTTTGATTCTGGGGATCCACATGATTGAAGCAAAGAGCCAACTCTTGCACGTTCTCTCTAGTCTCCATTCATGCCATGGTGTGTGGGTACATAGACACACACACCCATACATACACACACTAGAATTTTAAATGTCTAAAAATTTTAGGTTCACTATTGCTTATTTTTAAACATTGTGTTAGATAAACAAATATGCATATTGAATTTATGACTAAAATAATTAAGTACTAACCCCGCGGTATCAAAGCCAATTGTCTTCAGGGGTATCTAGTTTGGGTTTGGAGACAGAGTCTCACAGTGAAGCACTGTCTGTCCCAGAATTCATTGTATAGATCCGGCTGGTCTTGAACTCCTGACTCTGTCTGTCTCCCAAGTGCTGGGACTAAAACCATATGCCATCATCTTGTTCAGTCCCTGAATAATATCTGTTAAGTACATTGTCAGTAAGTGCTACAAATCTCTGACTCAAGCCTCCTCCAAGCAATGTTCCTTGTCTTTCCTAGGGATTCTTAAATGAAGCCTTCTTCACCTTCAAGGTCTGCTAAGGAAACGAAGTAGAACATGCCCTTTAGCTCAACCAAAAACAGTAATGACTACCTCTGGCTATTTTTGCTCAGCTACCCCTGCCTTGTGAAACAGTTACTAAACTGTCACTCAAATTGTGACTACAGCATTTGTATTTCTTAGTTTCTCTGTGGCTTTGACTGAGCTCCCAATTTCCAGAAAGAAGCATCCAACAAACTGGGTTGTTTCATTTGCATTTGTGGAGAAATACTGGGGTCTGAACTCAGGAACTGGAAGGTGTTGTGCAAGGGTTCTACCACTGAGCTATATCACCAGACTCAATAAAATCATGCACTCCCTCCAAAGTTTGGTGAAACACTTTTTTTAAATGCCAGATAACCTCTACATGTTTTATTATCTATCTATCTATCTATCTATCTATCTATCTATCTATCTATCCATTCATCCATCCATCTATCTATCATCTGTCTATCATTTAGCTATCATTTATTTTCTTTTTCTTCTGCCTTCTTACCACACAATGTCTGTTATGTAACTTGAGTTTTCTTTGAAGAAGAATGGTTGCTATGATTATACCTGACAATATGGATGAAACTTTGGAGTTGATTGACAGAAGTTTGGAAGAGTTTGGTGGAGAAAACGAAGAAGACTCACAGTGCAGCAGAGGGGAGCCTGGCAATTAATTCTGTTGGGGCCTCACAAGATCAGAATGATGAATGAAATGGAGATAACTGTGATTGCAATGAGGTTGCAGATGGCAATGAAGATTTTGCTAGAAATTAAGACATCAGCCACATTTTTACTCCATGACAAATAATTAGGTTACATACAACATTCAAACATGGAGAGTGAAGGTACACATAAGATAAATCTATTTTTTAAGATTTATTTAAATTATTTTAAATTACGTATATTTGTTTAGACCATGTGTGAATATTTGTATATGAGGACAGGTGCCCCACAGAGGCCAAAGGCATCAAATCCGTCTGGAGCTGGAGCTGCGAGAAATTGGGAACTACCCAACATGGGTGCTGGTAAGTTAAGTTCTTTTAGTAACTAAGCCATCTCTCCAGCACAAACCATCCACCCTCACACCATTTGCCTCTTGGTTTTGATTTTGTTTTCTCTTTTGTTGAGACAGTTTCACCCTGCAGCCCAAGATGGTTTGGAACCCTAGCCCAAGCTGCTCTCAAACATCTGAAAATCTGTCTGCCTCAGCCCCCTTGAGTACAATCCTAGGATAACAGTCAAGGCCCATAACACCTGTGTTATACTCCTTTTGAATTCTCTCATTCTGTCCTCTTTAAATTGATTCAATTATTTGCAGGATTTCTATATGCTTGTATTAGAGTATTCTCTGATTAGACTTGCAAATGCTGTCATTTAGACATGTCTGAAATTTATAATGAAGCTATAACCATACATCCTCCCAAACTACCCTTCCAATTTGCCACTTCTTGTTTCTAAGAAAAGAACTGCACTTCTGATAAATGACATAGCTTTTGTGGTGAAATGAAAAGAAACTGCAGAGGAAGCAGCCACATTAGGTAGGGCTTACATCCTCATTTGACCGTAAATGAGTTTAGAAAAATTTAATGAAAAGTAAAACATGAACTTTCCTAAAAACAGCATAGAAAAGAGGTATTTCAGCTGTCAAATATTTTACACTTATTAGTTGAAAGGTGTTTTATCATAAAGTCACTTAGCAAACTTTACTGTTTACTAACTTAATGCTTACACCCTTAATGTAATCCTGTGTGGCTACATCACTTCACAATGACTTTACAGAAAAAAAAATGAGTTATATACAAAGTTTGTACTTAAAAATCAGTTTATAGACACACGTAGCTGGGGCATAACGTGAGCATCTCATCTCCCACAGTTGGTTTTTTTAAATATTTGTTGTGAAACATAGGATAATAATGATTTTTTTTGCATTTAACCCTAAAAATTTTCCATTTCCATTTCCTAAAATTTTCCATTCTGTCATCAATTTAATATGAGTATGCCGTATCGTATTTCTGGGTATAAAATGCTCATTTATTTACCATTGAATCCCATTCAACTCAGTACATCCATCACTTGAATCATTCATTTGTTTAATATAAACACACACACACACACACACACCACTTTAGCTACAATAGTCAGATTTTAAAAACTGTCTTTTTAGTCTCTTTCTTGCTATTCTGACATGAACTGGTTGGCCTGCTCTTTGACCACCTCCCCCTGAGAGGGGCCACAGAGGAAGACAATGCAGCCAGTCCTGATGAGACCTGATAGGCTAGGGTCAGAGGGAAGAGGAGGAGGTCCTCCCCCATCAGTGGACTGTGAGGAGAGGCATGGGTGGAGAAGGGAGGGAGGGTGGGGCTGGGAGGTGAGGAAGAAGGGAGCAACAGAGAGATACACCGTGAATAAACTGTAATAAAAATAAATCAATTAAATTAAAAGTTTAAAAGAGAGAGAGAAATGGCCACACAAAATGGCTACAAAATGGCCAGTAGAGGCTGCCAATGAGATCATGTCCTTCCTCTGTTCAAAGCTTTTACCTTAGGATAGACAGATGCTGTTGCTAATGAGATAAATTAAAATCTACGGATGCTCACCCTTTTAATAGAATTTTTTGCTTCTCCTTTGCCTGAGACATTGGTGGTTCCTATAAATCTGGTCGGTTTTACTGAAAATACTCATTTTCATTTGCATGTTGGAGAATGAAAACAATTAGTGCATCTATCTCCTAAATTCTTGGATCTTAAGAAGCCGCTACTATCAAGGCTTCAGCTGAGAAAAGTTCTGCATCCCTCTGTGGCAGTCATTGGTATTTTGCTTTCAGGGTTACATCATTAAGCTAAGAATGAACTAATCACAGATGATACCTCACTGTTTGCTTGGCTATGGTGTTTCAGTATTTCTTCTTGAATGCTGATCAAGTTCCCAGTAGGGAGGAGCCGGGGAGCGGGGCTCATGTGAATGTTTGCATTTGATACAGAATACAAATTAGAAAGGGGTTCCCAAAACCAACACCCATGGCTGAGAAAGACAGAAGTGAGCAAAAAGGTCTTAGCTATTAATACCATTGGAAGCTCTTCCATATATGCCATATATATATATATATATATATATATATATATATATATATATATATATATATATATATATATGCCATATATGCCAAGCCTTTTGAGACAGAATAGAAAGGCAAGGAAAATGAAGATGACATGGGAAGGGGAAGGACCCTTCACAAGAGTCTGGTTGAAGCTTCCATCATCTGGCAGTCAAGAATTCCAGCACAGTTATCGTTCTCCGTGAAGGTTTTCGTGCAGCCAAGGTCCTTACACACAGGTGTTTCAGATAAGAATGTCAAAACGGTAATAAGTCAAGCTCAAAGCCTAATTAAGTATGACTGTGAAATATAGCCTAACTCCTTCCTCAGACCTAAAACTTTAGTTGTATAGCAACCCCTTAACAGCCCTTTTGACCCATAGTTTCACCTTTTTGTGATCTTATCCACTATACCTCCAGAGCCAACTTACACTCTCATTTACTGGAAAGAAAAAAAAAAAGCTACTTAGCAAACTTCTGAGATATAACTTGAGGGCCACCAAAAGCACATGTGAGTCTGCCACTATGATAAGGGTGATCTCTTGGGATGCCCACATTCACACTTGAGTGTGTTTTTATCCTTTCCCTGGGCACCTCTCTATTAACTTCTGTGCTTTAAGTCAATCTTAAAATTTCCTTCTAATAAATGTCAGCTCAGCCTCATAGTTGCTCCTCTGAAATCCATTTCTGCAGCACCCTCAGAAAGCCCTGCTGCAAACCAAGAACAGGACAGCTCACTCTATACCGTCTGTGCCAATCAGCCTGGATGATGTTTCCAAAGGTAACAATCTAATCAGTTAATCAGTGATTTTTACAACACTGAGTCTGTCTTCTTGCTTTCTTTAGAGTGGCTGTAAAACAAAACAAAAAAAGTCTGTGTTATCTGTTTCTCTCTCATGCCTCATTCCTGGATGTAATTCCATTTTATGAAACTTCTTCCAGTTCCTCCAATGAACAGTCTTTTCCTTCATTTCTCAACCTTGTATTGTTTCGCTCAGTGGGTAAAAGAGCTTGCTGCGGAAACTTGTAACCTGGGTTCAATCCCCAGGACCTACGTGGAAGAGGACAGACTCCTCCATGAAAGCTATCCTTTGACCTCCAAAAGGTACAACTTCAACACACAAAATCTATTTCAAAATGGATGCTGGAGTGATGGGTCAATGGTTAAGAGAACTTGACTGTTCTTCCGGAGGGACTAACTTCAATTCCCAGCCACTGCATGGTGGCTCACAACCTTATATAACGGGGTCCGCTGCCCTTTTCTAGCATGAATGAAGACAGAGCACTCATACATAAAATACAAGAATAAATAAATCTTTAAAATAAATAATGTAACTTAAAATTTTAACTTTTCCCCCTGACCAGGCTTCATCCATTGTCCACTTCTTTGCCTAAATGTTACTTTAAACATAATGCTATGCTGAGATGAAGGTAAACTCTTCTCCATTCTATGGAATCACTTTCTCCCATCAAAATGTAAGTGTGCTCCATCACCACCCCCAGCCCTGTCTATGTCAGCTGCAGGTGCTGATTTGAGACTCCTTCCTATTTTACCACCTGTGTACAAATGTCTAATTCACAATTATTTCCCCCCAGAATTTAACCCACAGCAGGATTTTACTTAGAATAGTGAGCTTCATGAAATTGTGGCTTGCTCGCATCCTCCGCACCTCAGCTCCACTCTAGCTTTAAAACCAAAAGATCTTACAACTAAGGCACCTGTGGAAAATAGCAGCCTAGCGGGCATGTGAGGGGGAAGAAGGGGAGATAGGACTAACAAGGGGCTATTCTGAGAGTATTTTCAATTGTACTTTGGAATTCCCCCAGAAATTTCCACCTGTAGGGTATGACTTTACTCCATCTGAGCTGTGGTACAAACAGCCTTTACCCTAGGGACATCTGTCAAAACAGTGCCAGCCGCTAAACACTCTAGTCTCCCGAAGCGGTGCTCTGGCTGGACATGGTTTGAAGTTCATCCCCCAAAACTTTGTTTGCTAGAAGCTCAGTTCCTGGTGTTCTGAAGCCTCTTAGAAATGGGACTCTGGTGACAGGGTTCTCATGGACACATTTGGGTATGAAAAATGGATCCTGGCCTCTGATGCTCTCTGGCTTCCTGTCTTCCCATATGACTATTCTTGCACTTGCTTCCCCCATCATGATACCACCTGCTCAGATGTTCTCAAACCAAACCAATGGTGTTGCCTGAACTCTGGATGTTCAGCCTCCAAAACTGTAATGTAAATAAACTTCTTTTCTTTATACATTACTCAGTCTTGGGCATTTTGTTAGAGCATAACAATGCTAACCAATACAAGTGGTAATAATCATTGCAGCAAATTAAAAGTTAATCAAAAATATTCAGTTTAGAATAAGATGTACTCAGAGGGAGCTTTGAAGAATCAACATTATTGCTAAGAATATTATGTGCTTCTGTAAGTCTGTGCACATGCTCAATATAAACTTGGAAAGATCCTAAATTCTCCTCCTAATTATGCTTCTCAACAAGCAGAGATAATGAGAAAGTTTTCAATTTAACCGTTTTAAATACAACTAAAACAAACAATGTCTAAAGTAATAAAAGGATGTATAAGAATGATTTCCCACTGGGTGGCAACCAGTGGTGCAGAGACAAACTGTTCTGGAGATCATGGTACTCACCTGTATCCAGCTCCAGGACTGTGGAGGTGGGCGCATCTCTGGGAGTCTGATGCCAGCCTGAAAATCTGAAGGTGGTATGAGCTATTTAACGAGATTATGTTGGGAGGTGGGTTGTTTTTCTTTAATAACCAAATAGAAAGGCTAGTACTAGAAAGCAAAGAAAAGTTCAATGGCAGATTTGAGCTGATTGAAATATATATATATATATATATATATATATATATATAATTTTGAAGATGAAGATAGGTTAGCTGAAATTATCAAATCCTGGAGATAAAAAGAAAATAGGCTGAATAAACTTATTCTAAGAGCTGTGTGATAGGAACAAACATGCCAGCATATGTATTATGGAAAAGCTTCATCAGGTTCTGAATATAAATGAAAGGGAATGAATAATAAACAGCATTTTAAAAACCAACAGCCACATATTCTTAAATTTAATAAAAAATAATAATCTTTACATTCAGTGAGCAAAAATAAACCACATATACTATATCCTAAGATACTCAGTATTAAACATACACAGAGTTAAAAATGATGACAAAAAGTTACCCTAGAGATGAGCATGATGCCTCATACCTGTGGCCCCAGCACTTTGAAGGTTGAGGCAGGAAGGTATTTTGTTGTTGTTGTTTGAAACAGAATCTTACTGTGTTGCTCTGGCTGGTCTAGAACTTACTTTGTAGACCAACCTGTCCTTGAATTGACAAAGATCTGCCTTCCTCTGCCTTCTAAGTATTGGGATTAAAGGTGTTTCACCACCATGCATCGCTAGAGGCAGGAAGGTAAAATACAGTGGATTATGATAAAACAGTTCAGGCCAGAAGAAAATGAATTGACCTATTCAAAATCCAAGGGCTGAAAATTGTTAACAATAATTTTATATTCCAACATGGCGGCAAACAGTGTGCACAGTGTCTGAGGGGCAGAGGATCCAAAACTCTGAAACCAGTGAGTAGACAGGCAGCTCCACTTTGATGCTTCCCAGACTGGAGAGGACATCCCCTGAGTTGGGGCTGACTGGATCCAGGACCCTGTAGACATCTCCCAGCTCTGGAAGTTGTGAACTGTGGATGCCATGCACTTTCTGCATACTCCAATGAGTGTGAACTTCAGTTCCAGGGACTCTCCACTCTAGCAGCCAGACATTGAATTCCTCCTGCTCAAGCACCCTGAGGGCAGTATCAGGACTCCAGGGACAGCATCCCAGCATCCAAGCCATGGTTCTGCTATTCACCCTGTGGAGACCAAGCAGACAACGGAAGCACACCGATCCAGGCTCAGTATGGCAAAGTCAAGACAAATCTAAGTAGCAGGAGCACTGAATCTGGTAGGCGTGTAAGCCTCAACCCAGCTCCCTTCTGAGCACCCAGATATTGCTACCTACATTGAGCCCATCGAGTCAGCTGTGCTGGTGCTGCACCCGCATCCTCATCTGCTCCTCACCCACCTTTCCAGGCACCTGCACTTGAGCACCCCCTGACCTCATGCCCACACCTGCACTCCAGCCCATGCCTGTGCCCCGTCCTTCAAGGCACTTGAGCCAACACCTGAGCTACACCCTTCAAAGCACACGTGCCTGCCTCCTGCCTTCATTAACTGCATTTGAATCACAAGCACCCAATACTCGAGGATTTGAATCACAAGCACCCAATACTCGAGGAACTCTCCTGTCTTCTTGAAGACAACTCCAGACTCCAGACACAGGTAGACACAATCTGCAGAACAGGTTCCAGGAACAAACAGCAAAGGCAATGGACAACCAGATGGCTAAAGGCCAGCATAAGAACACAATCAAAAAGTACCAGGACATCATGTCTTCACTAGCAACCCTGATTATCAATGGATATTCTAATGCTCTGAAACATAGGAAATGAGCTTAAATCTATAATTATGCAGTTATTAGAGGCACATAAAGGGGAAACACATCCTCAAGGAAATATAGGCAAATACAACCAAATAAATAGAGGCCATCATGGACAGACATGAATCCACAGTCAAATAGGTGAAGTAAATAAATAAAATCATTCAAGACATTAACATAGAATTAGAATTAATAAAGAAAACACAACAGTAATAAAAATTGCGTGGTGCTGGCATAGAAACAGACCAGTGGATCAATGGACTCAAATAAAAGACCCATAAATAAACCCACACACCTACAGATACTTGATTTTTGACATAGTAGCCAAACCATACAATGGAAAAAAGATAGCATCTTCAAAAAATGGTACGGTCTAACTGGATATCTACATGTAGAAAAATGCAAATAGACCCATATCTATCACTCTGCACAAAACTAAAGTCCAAGTGCATCAAAGACCTCAACATAAAACCAGACTAAATTTGTAAAAAAAAATAGGGAAGAGCCTTGACCTCACTAGCACAGGGGACTACTTCCTGAACAGAACACCAACAGCTCAGGCTCCAAGATCAACAATCAATAAATGGGACCTCATGAAACTGAAAAGTTTCTGTAGAGCAAAGGACACCGCCAACAAAACAAAACAACAGCCTATAGACTGGGAAAAGATCTTTACCAACCTTACCTCTGACTGCTAATATCAAGAATATATATAGAACTCAAGAAGTTAAACACCAACAAACCAAATAATACAATTTAAAAATGGGGTACAGAACTAAACAGAGAATTCTCAATGGACAAAACTGAATGGTGGATAAATGTTCATAGTCCCTAGTCATCAGGAAAATGAAATTAAAACAACTATGAGATTCCATCTTACACCAATCAAAATGGCTAAGATAAAAAAAAACTCAAAAAAGAACACATGCTGGAGAGGATATGGAGAAAGGGGAACACTCCTCCATTGTTGGTAGGAATGTAAACTGTTACATCCACTTTGGAAATCAATATGGTGCTTTCTCAGAAAATTTGGAATAGAACTACCTTAAGACCCAGATATACAACTCCTGGCCATATGTCTGAAAGATGCTCAACCATACAAGGACATTTGCTCAACTACATTCATAGCAGTTTTATTTATAGTAGCCAGAATATGGAAACAACCTTGATGTCCCTCAACCAAAGAATGGACACTTACATAATGGAATACTACTCAGCTATTTAAAACAAGGAAATCATGAAATTTGCAGGCAAATGGATGGAACTAGAAAAGATCATCTTGAATGAGGTATCCCAGAAGTAGAAAGACACAGATAATGTACACTCACTTATAAGTGGATATTAGCCACATAATATAAGACAAACTAAAATCTACAGACCTAAAGAAGCTAAACAGCAAGGAGGACCCTAGGGAAGATGCTTACTTATCATTCAGAAGGGCAAACAGGATAGACACCGGAAGCAGTAGAAGAGAGGGAACAGGACAGGAGCCTACCATGGTCCTCTGAAAGACTCCACCCAGCAGGGAATCAAAGCAGATGCAGAGTCTCACAGCCAAACTTTGGGAAGAGTTCAGGGAGTCTTATGGAAGAAGGGGGAGATAGAAAGACCCTCAGGGGACAGGAGCTCCACATGTAGACCAACAAAGCCAAAACATCTGGGCCTGGGGGTCCTGCAGAGACTGATGCATCAACCAAGAACCAGGCATGGAGAAGACCTAGAAACCTAGTCTGTGTGGGTGTTCCATAGTAAGGGGAGCAGGAAAGGGGAGGAGACCCTCACCTATTAGTGGAGTAGGGGAGGGATATAGGGGAGGAAAAGAGACGGAAGATGGGACAGGGAGGAGATGAGGGAGAGGCTACAAGCGGGATACAAAGTATATAAATAATAATAATAAAGAATTTTACATCCATAAAAACTATCTTTCAGAAGGTAAGACATAACCAGAAAAGTAAAAACTACAGAGATTAGATACTGGATGATTTGTGTTACAAGAAATATTGAAGCCCTTCAATACAGAATACTATTCAGCAACTTCAACTAACTTTTAGAAAATTTAAGATTAGAATAAATTTCAGTGATAAATTAAGAGATAATGTAAACACATAGTCTAGTTCTATATCCCCTAACTTATCAAAAATAATTGTGTAATGCAACAATATAAAATTTTGAAGTGCTGAGTTTTAAAGTTGGTGTAGCTATTCAAAGTACCAAAATGTAACTTGTGGGGCTAGGGTGGTTGCTCAGTGGATAAAGCACTTGCCACGCAAGTACAGTGACTGACTTTCCGATCTCTAGTACCACACAAAAGCTGGGTGAGTAGAAATATAAATATTCAGAAAGCAGTATGTAATAATGCCAATTTAATTAGTCAACAGTGATAAACAGGTGCTACAAGTTGAACACCACAAAATTATGTCAGGTGAGAGAGAATGTGGCATTTGCCTTTCTGTTCTGGTTTACCTCAGTATGAACTTTTCCAGTTCCATCCATTTACCGGCAAATTTCATAATTTCATATTTTTGTACATGTACCAACAATCTCATTTACCATTCATAAATTGATGGAAATCTGTGCTGGTTTCACTTCCTGGCTATGCTGAACAGAGAAGCAGTGAACATGGATGAGAAACTATGTCCATAGTAGCATACAGGGTCATTGGGTGTGTGTCTGTGGGCACAATAGCTAGATCATACAGCAGCTCTGTCTCCAGGTTTTGTTTCTGTTTTTGAGTAATCTCCACAGTTATTTCCAAAGGTGTAACAATTCAAAGTCCCCAAAACAATGGATGAGGGATGCTCATTTTCTCACGTTTAAATTCATAAACAAATGCCACTCTCAGCCATAATCAGAGAATCCTTTCTTTGGAATGAACATCAGTAGATAAAAGAGACTTGTAATTGGCCAAAGTATTGAGAATAAGTGATGGTTGAGTTTTCAAGGTACATCGTAGAAGGAGTAGGAAGAATGTAAGCCCGATAAGATAAGAATGAGGACTGCAAAATGATATCTTTTGTGTATGGCACATGCAGTCTAATCATGATCGTACAGTAACTGTGATTGCGTGCGTACGACCTGAACAAGACTTAGCCTGTCAACAGTTAGTACTGGATCAGGGAGAGGCTCACAGGGCTTATAACTCCCTACTAAACTGTTGGCTACTGATGAATTCTGGGAGTGGGAGAGCCATTGTCTTCAGCTGCATATACACTAATGAGCCGACTAGAATGGGATAGGTAGTTTCAAATATGGCACAGCCATATCCACGGAAACAGTGAGAGTCATGAAGCCAGCACAGCTGTTTGACACACTTCCGGCAAAGCTCAGTGAACTGCTAAAATCTTGGTCCTTCTATCTTTAACTTTTGGGTTTAGGCCTCTGCATGCTGCATTCTTGGGGACTTTCTGCATTATGATTTATTTCATGTCTTTTCCTTAGAAAATTATGTCTGCGTTTTTTTTTTTTTAGAAAAGTTGTAAAGTTAACTTTATCTGACCACTATTTGAAAGTCTTCCTTATGCCCTGAAGATCATTAAGCACAGATAAGCATATAACTAAATGAGGCCATTACTCATTGAATCTTAGAGTTTCTGTCTCTGAGCAAACTCAAACAGAGGTGCAGGGCAAACAGAGACAATTGACGACAAATTCAAGGTTTCTTTTTAGCATAGGCTTAGAGATCTCTGAAAATGTAGTTTACAGATTAATCATAGCCCTCAAGATTGAAAAGATAAATGAAAATCACTTCTAAGTATAGTAAAGTGAAGTGGGATGCTTGTCTGCTTGAAAATAAAAATCTATCTTATTTGAGGCAGTTTATAAAACAGAGAAATTACAGTATAAAGAAAAGAAGTGACAAAATAGCATATCTAACCCCCAAGACCCCTGAAATTCTATTAAATGTTAATGTATTAAGCAGTTCAATCAAAACACACAGAACAGCTAAATTATGAGTCACAATCCAATTACATGCTGTGTACCAGAAACATATTTTTACCAAAAAGTATAATGATTGGTACAAACTCAATTGATCAGAAAAGCATAATTTAAATATAAGAACATTTAAAATCTAGCCAAATTACCTAAAACAAAAGTTAATATAACTGAAGAGAGAAGAGTTTAGCAACAATGCCTCTGTCAGGAGTAGACAGAGTGAGGCAGAATATGAAGAAGAGACTTATTACTCAGATAGCATACAGCCTAACAGACCTAACAGACATCTATGAGAAGTTTTACTTAACAAAAGAATCCAGATTCTTCCCTGGGTAGTATGGAAAATTCTCCAAATTAGGGATATGTTAGGTCAAACAAAATTAAACCTTAATCTGTTTAAAATAACTAAGTGTGTTCTCTGACTGAAGTGAGTTAATATTTGAAATCAGTACTAGCATGGTATATAAATACAGACACATGAGGAAATTAAATGACACAGTTATGAATAACCAACAGATCACAAAAGAAATTAGAGATAATTTGTGAAATTCTTTGAAAATGTATGAAAATAAGCACATAACATACACAAACTTATGGATTATGTAGAAAACCTTGTCACTAACGTGTCATTAGAAATAAATAGATATTTATGATCCAGATTTTTTTTAAATATAGTCAAAAATTATAAAGAACCAGGAAAAGAGGAAAAAACCTAAACTGAAAGCAGTGAGAAAAGGGAAGCAAGCAACAGAGAAAATCCATTCTAAGAAGTGGATTCGAATTGCCTCTATTTTCGCTTTCCTGACCAGATCTCGGCCCGCTGCACTCTAAGGCAGCTGTTGGCTGGTTTCTATTTCAAGGTTTTGTCACTTGTGTGTCTGAAGTTCTTTTGTTTCTTCTTTATCTGATCCTGCTACTCCCCACCCAACTCTTTAAACTATATTTGTAAGAGCCTTAGCTACAGGACTTGGACAGCAATTCAAGTTGTCTGATGTGGCTTTAGAGTTTCCTGTTAGAAGACTTAGACAAATATAAGTTAGGAACACTGAGTTCCTGGCTTTGCTATGAAGATCAATAACAGACATCTTTGGAGCAAACATCTCAATCATTTTGCAGGTTTCTCTCCTACAGAGCATGCAACTCCCTCCTTTAACCGCAGTCCCGTCCACAGGCCCGCCAAGATTCAGGAACAGAAGATTCCAACCTGAAACTCAGAAAGTGGAGCCTAATTGGGCCAGATCATGGTGGCTGCAGTTCTATGTCAACAACTGAGCTGCAAAAGGCCACTAAGACATAATAGCTAACATCTATTGAAAACAAACTTTCAGGCCAGAAGAAATGAGTTGCTCAGTCATTAAAATGCTTTTTGTGCAAGCATGAGGACCTGAGTTCAGCTCCTATACACACAGAGAGAGAAAGAGAGGGGGGGGGGGGAGAGAGATCTGGTAGTGGTGACTTCTACGCTAACTGCTCACCATATATCTAAGGAAGAGCTGTAACTTCCAAATCTACCAAGCACCAAGAAATAGCTTCCCTGAGCTCAGAGTCTGAGTGTAGACCCTGACAGGAATGGGCATCAGCTTTCTTCTTACCCCTGAGAGGTGTCAGAGGAAGCCCCAGACAGGACAGAGTTTAAGGACAATGGGAAGATGCTGCTGCAGATGAGCAGGCATTTGTGGTTTGAGTCTCATTTATCCCTAGTTGACTCATGTGTATGTCCCCAGCCGGCAGAAGCATCAGAAAGCTTAAAAACTGGTATATTATATATCTCATATCCACTTATGAGTGAGTATATACCCTGTGTGTCTTTCTGCTCCTGGGATAGCTCACTCAGGATGAACATTTTCAGTTCCCACCATTTGCCTGCAAATTTCATGATTTCCTTGTTTTATTGCTGAGTAATATTCCATTGTGTAGATGTACCACAATTTCTGTATCCATTCCTCAACTGAGGGGCATCTGGGTTGTTTCCAGATTCTGGCTATTACAAATAAAGCTTCTATAAGTGGATATTAGATATATAACATAGGATAAACATACTAAAATCTGTACATCTAAAGAAACTAATCAAGAAGGAGTACTCTGGATAAAATGCTCAATCCCCATTCAGAAAGGCAAAGAGGATGGACATCAGAAGAGGAAGAAAACAGGGAACAGGACAGGAGACTACCACAGATGGCCTCTGAAAGGCTCTACCCTGCAGGGTCTCAGGGCAGATGCTGAGACTTATAGCCAAACTTTGGGCGAAGTGCAGGGAATCTTATGAAAGAAGTGGGAGGTAGTAAGACCTGGAGAGGACAGGCGCTCCACAAGGAGAGCAACAGAACCAAAATATCTGGGCACAGGGGTCTTTTCTGAAACTGATACTCCAACCAAGGACCATTCATGGAGATAACCTAGAACTCCTACACAGATGTTGACCATGGCATCTCACTGTCCAAATGGGTTCCCTAGTAATGGGAACAGGGACTGTCTCTGACATGAACTGATTGGTCTTTGATCACCTCCCCCTGAGGAGGGGAGCAGCCTTACCAGGCCACAGAGGAAGACAATGCAGCTAGTCTTGATGAGACCTGACAGACTAGGATCAGAAGGAAGTAGAGGAAAACCTCCCCTATCAGTGGACTTGGGGAAGGGCATGGGTGGAAAAGGGGGAGGGAAGGTAGTATTGAGAAGGGAGGAGGGAGGAAGTCACAGGGGAATACAAAGTGAATAAACTGTAATTAATAAAAATAAAAATAAAAAAACTAAACCTAATAAAGATATGCAGGATCTAAAAAAAAAAAATGCAGAGATGGGGCCAAACTAGAGAAGTTGATCATTCTAAGCAAGTCTTTAGGGATGCATTACCCTTTCTCTTTCCTGTCACACTCTATTTCCTAGTGAGCAAACATGTGAAAAGCTGTCACTGTACATTCCACTGAGCCAGGCACAGAGCCTTCCCACGATACTCACAACCCTTTGACGTCTTGAGCCATGCTAAACTCTGTCTCCCTCAAACTGCTTCTGTCATGTATTTTTTCATAGCAATATAAAAAATAAGTAGGTGTGTTAGATTTCAATATTAGAAAAAAAAACATTATTCAAGAACCAGAAAGTATCTCAAACTGAATGGGCAAAGACACAAATCAGAAGATAGATGGGGAGTGGTGCTCAGAGATGGCAGATGCTACAATAATCTAATTTTTGAGAAAGCATCATACAAAAAAATTTAATAAATCATTGTGAATGCACTCAAACAAACAAAAATACCTGCAAGGAAATAAAAAGTTCAGCAAAAGTTTGATTTCAATAAACTCATTTGCATAATTTAAAAGGTAAAAGAAAGTTCTATGAATTTGAAAAAAGAAATAGGAATCAACCATCTAAAAACTAAAATCAAATACTTGATCATTTAATTTTCAGCTAAGCCTCTTTGTTATGTAAAAGGCCCCCGAGAAGAAGAAACAAAGGACGGAGAAACTAAGAATATTTGCAGACACATCCCCTATGAAGACTAGTACCCGGAGTATATAAGGAACTTCTTAAGATAATGGACAACAAACCATTTAGAAGTGGGCAGACATCCAGCATTTCACTCTACAGAACAGACATGTGGGAACAGTAACAGTTTAGCACCGTTGAGCATTAGGAATACAAATTAAACCAAAATGAGGTCTCACAGCACACGATGAGAGTAGCTAAAATACACAAAGAGAGGAGACAACGTCAACGGCCGGATGCAAGGTGGAGAAGCTGGGTTGCTGCATATGGCAACATTATGTACTACCTTGCCTCTGAAACGGAGTTGGGCAAGTTCTTAATTGACCAAGGTAGAGGTGAAAGATAGTGAGAGAAGGGAATGGTTAAAATACAAGAGAACAAAGTTCTGTTCTCTATATGAATCTCATCAATATTAATATTCTGGTTACAAGCGCTGGACAAATGGCTCAGCATTTAAGAGCAGACACTGCTCTTGCAGAGGACCTAGGCTTAGTTCCCAGCACCCATAAGACAGCTTGCAGCCATTTTTTTTTTACTCCAGCTTGAGATCTGATGTCCTCTTCTAGTCTCAGCGGGCACTGTACACATGTGCTGCGCTTACATACATGCAGGCATTCAGACACAGAAAAGAAATTGATAAAATCTTAAAAATATATCCCAGTTAAAAGCTACTGTCTCCTCCAGGTCCTCCTCTCCGTCCCCCAACTCTTCTGTAAGACTATGATCTGCCCATTGTTTGGTTATGAGTTTCTGTTTCCTATTTCAACCAGTTGCTAGATGGGGCCTCTCAGAGGACACTCATGCTGGGCTCCAGTCTGCAAACACATTAAATCATCAACAGTATCAGGTGTTGGCTCTCTCCCATGGAGTGGGCCTCAGGTCGAGCTACACATTGGTTGCATCCTCCCTTCATCTCTGCTCTATCTTTATCCCTACGAATCTTGTAGGCAAGGTAATCCTCAGTGGAATCTTGGGTGGGTGGGCTAATGCTCCCCTCTCTCGACCAGAGTCTTGTTTGGTTAGAGGGTGGCCTCTCCAGTCCCCATGACTCCCACCACCAGTGGTCTCCACAATAATCACCCCTCCCATATCTTCCCAGGGGCCCATCCTGTTGCAGGCATTCAGCTTGTCTGAGAGATTCCCCCACCCATGGTTTTTCCTCTCTCTGCAAGCTCTCTGATCTTCTGCCCCTGCTCTCTCCATATCTGATCCCTACCCTCATTTCCCTCAGTGTTCGCTCTTTTATCCTGTTCCTTCTTATCAAACCCTATTGCTAACTATTCTGTTTCTCCCTCTGAGTGAGATTCAACCATCCTCCTTTGGGCCTTCCTTGTTATGTAGCTTCTTTGGGTCTGTAAATTATTGTATAGCTATCCTGTACTATATGACTAATATATGCTTATAACTGAGTACATACCATGTGCTTCTTTCTGAGTCTTGATTACATCATTCAGGATGATCTTTTTCTAGTTCCATACATTTGCCTGCGAATTTCACAATTTCTTTGTTTTGAATAACTGAGTAGTAATCCATTGTGTAAATATACTACATTTTCTTCATCCATTCTTCGGTTGAAGGACATCTCGGTTGTTTCTAGTTTCTGGCTATTACAAATAAAGCTTCTATGAACATAGTTCAACAAATATCCTTGTTCTATGGTGGAGCATCCTTTGAGTATATGCCCAAGAGAGGTATAGCTGGATCTTGAGGTAGAGCTATTCCCAATTTTCTGAGAAAGCACCAGACATTTCTAAAATGGTTGTACAAGTTTGCATTCCCATCAGCAATGGAGGAGTGTTCCTTTTTCTCTGCATCCATGCCAGCATATGCTGTCACTTGAGTTTTTAATCTTACGTGTTCTGATGGGTGTAACATGGTATCTCAGAGTCATTTTGATTTGCATTTCTCTAATGAGTAAAGACTGAGCATGTTTTTCAGTGCTTCTGAGCCATTCAAGATTCCTTGTTGAGAATTCTCTGTTTAGCTCTGTACCTCGTTTTTAAATTGGATTATTTGGTTTGTTGGTGTTTAATATCTTGAATTTTTTATATATTTTGGATATTAGTCCTTTGTCAGATGTTGAGTTGGTGAATACTTTTCCCAGTCTGTGGGTTGCTGTTTTGTTCTATTGACAATGTCCTTTGGCTTACAGAAGCTTTTCAGTTTCACAAGGGCCCATTTATTGCTGAACTTAGAAACTGAGCCATTGGTGTTCTATTCATGAAGCTGTCTCCTGTGCCAATGAGTTTAAGATTCTTCCCCATGTTTCCTTCTAATAGATTCACTGTATCCAGTTTTATGTTGAGGTCTTTGATCCACTTGGACTTTAGTTTTGTGCAGGGTGATAAATATGGATCTATTTGCATTTTTCTACATGTAGACATCAGTTAGACCAGCACCATTTGTGAAGCTGCTTTCTTTTTTTCCGTTGTATGGTTTTGGCTTCTTTGAAAAATATAAAGTGTTCATAGGTGTGTGGGTTTATTTCTGGGGCTTTGATTTAATTCCATTGGTCAATAGTCTGTTTCTATGCCAATACCATGCAATTTTTACACTATTGCTCTGTAATACAGCTTGAAGTCAAATACAAGAACCTCCAGAAGTTCTTGTATTGTACAAGATTGGTTTAACTATTCTGGATTTTTGTTTTTCCATATGAAGTTGATAATTGCTTTTTTAAGGTCTGTAAAAAATGTGTTAGGATTTTGATGGGAATTGCATTGAAACTGTAGATTGCTTTTGATAGGATGGCCATTTTTACTAAATTAATCTTATTAATCTGTGAGCATGGGAGATCTTTCCATCTTCTGATATCTTCTTCAGTTTCTTTCTTCAGAGACTTGAAGTTTTTGTTTTTTTCCATAAGGTCTTTCACTTGCTTGGTTAGAGTTAAACCAACATACTTTAAACAGTTTGTCTTTTGTATACAGGAGGGCTGTTGATTTTTTTTAGTTACTTTTGTATCCAGCCACTTTGCTGAAGGTGTTTATCAGCTGTAGGTGTTCTCTGGTAGAATTTTGGGGGGTTGCTTATGTATACTATCATATCATGTGTGAATACGGATATTTTGGTTTTTTTCTGCCCAATTTGTATCCTCTTGATCTCCTTAGTTGTCTTTTTGCTCTAGCTAAAACTTCAAGTACTATATTGAATGGCCTTCTCTTGTCCCTGAATTTAGTGGGATTGCTCAAAGCAATCTCCATTTAATTTGATATTAGCTACTGGCTTGTTGTATATTGCTTTTATTATGTTTAGATGTTGGCCTTGTATCCCTTATCTTTCCAAGTCTTTTTATCATGAAGGGGTGTTGGATTTTGTCAAAGGCTTTTTCTACATCTAATAGATGATCATGTGGTTTTTTTTCTTTCATGTTGTTAATATGGTGGATTACATTGATGGATTTTCATATTTTGAACCATCCCTGCATCCCTGGGATGAAACCTACTTGGCCATGATGGATGTTGCATTGGATGTGTTCTTGGATTCAATTTGTGAGTATTTTATTGAGAATTTTTGCATTGATGTTCATGAGGAAAATTGATCTAAAATTTTCTTTCTTTGTTGAGCCTTTGTTTTTGTTTTAGGAAGGGTATCAGATTGACTGTGTCCTCATAGAATGAGTTTGGCAATGTTCCTTCAGTTTCAATTTTTTGAGGAGTATTGGTATGAACTCTTCTTTGAAAGTCTGGCAGAATTTCGTGCTAAAACCATCTGGCCCTAGACTTCAAGCTGTATTACAGAGCAATAGTGTAAAAATTGCATGGTATTGGCATAGAAACAGACTATTGACCAATGGAATTAAATCAAAGCCCCAGAAATAAACCCACACACCTATGAACACTTTATATTTTTCAAAGAAGCCAAAACCATACAACGGAAAAAAAGAAAGCAGCTTCACAAATGGTCTAACTGATGTCTACATGTAGAAAAATGCAAATAGATCCATATTTATCACCCTGCACAAAACTAAAGCCATTTTAAGTAAAACTTACATTTTGAATAGAGGTCAAAGACTTCCGTGGGTAACTGACCTCCTGGTTGGCAAATTGTAACACAGTTGCTAGGCAAGCTGCTCTTCTTCAGTTGAATAACCCAACCAATGAGAACAGAATAATGTACCACATAAGGAAATTTCTTTAGGAAAATCCCCTATCCCTGAAATTTTTATTATTTATTTATTTATCTATTTATTTATTCCCCTAACACCCCAATTGTAGCCCCTGCCGCCTGTCCTACCAGTCCCACCCTCCCTCTCTCTCTTTCCCTTATCCTCCCTCCCCCCCACCAACCCACCCTAGCACGTTAAATCACATCATGACTGAGCATATCCATTTCCTCAGTGTAACTCTAACGTCACATAAATGTTTATGGTTTTCAGCCTTAAAAGCTCTGTAACTTCATGATTTCCTCCTTTTTAATTGCTGAGTAGTATTCCATTGTGTAAAAGTACCACAATTTCTGTATCCATTCCTCAACTGAGGGACATCTGGGTTGTTTCCAGGTTCTGGCTATTACAAATAAAGCATCCACGAACATAGTTGAGTAAATGTCCTTGTTGTGTACTTGAGCATTTTTTGGATATATGCCTAAGAGTGATATAACTGGGTCTTGAGGAATCATTATTCCTAATTGTCTAAGAAAGCGCCAAATTGTTTCCAGAGTGGTTGTACAAGTTTGCATTCCCACCAGCAATGCAATTAAAAAGGAGGAAATCATGAAATTCGCAGGCAAATGGTGGGACCTGGAAACGATCATCCTCAGTGAGGTATCCCAAAAGCAGAAAGAAACATATGGTATATACTCACTTATATAGACCTATAGGATAGGAAGGTCAAGCTGAAATCTATACACCTAGGGAGGATATACAGGAAGGAGGACCCAGGTTGGTATGATCAATGC
>CM053761.1:16048861-16086769 GCA_028658305.1 Pachyuromys duprasi
TGTTTCAGTCTTGAACTTGATGGCTGACTCTTTGACCCTCCCCCGTACATGCCAGGGAGTGACAGACTGGCTAGATCCCAGTGGAGAAAATTGCAGCCAACCCTGAGGAGACAGGATGAGCTGGGGTTGGATGGAAGGGGAGGAGGTCCTCCCCCATTGGTGGACTTGGAGGGGGCAGGGAGGAGATGAGGGAGGGTTGGGGAGGGTGGGAAGGAATGAGGGAGGGGGCTACGCTTGGGATGCAAAGTACCTAACCTGTGATTGATAACAAAAAATAAAAAAATATTTTAAAAAGTCAGTATGTTCAAATTATTTAACTTTGTATTGTCTGAGATACTTACTAAAAATTCATGTGCACATTAGGCACACAAAGTGCATGACAATCATTACTGATCTGAAACATTTGAACATACCTGTAAACAGAGACAATTCATGGAACAAAAAGTGCTCAAGCCATCAAATAACTGAGCTGGAGTTTTATTAAAATTTTTACCTGGTCCATTTTGATCAAGAAACAATCAATAAAGTCCCGAGGATTGTTGATATCCAGTGATTCTTGATGTTCTATTATTTTTGCCATAAATAATGTTTTGCAAAAATGAAGTTTTTAATTAATGTTCTGTATCTTCCTGGTAGATAATCAATGATGGCAGGAAAATTATTGTAAATCTACAAAAGAAAATAATAAAAGTGTGAAATATGAAAAAAAAAGACTATCGTGTAAGAATTACATTCACAATGCCCACTCCAGTTGTATATTGCAATTTAGGTAAGTACTCTACTAACTACTCTAACTTGGTGAGTTTAGATTTTTTTATCATAGCTTGCATTTATCAACCTAAATTTTATTTAGACCTAAAAAAATTTCTTTTTTAAACATTTTTCTAAACAACTTTAGCTTAGTTGTAACACTATAACTGTCTAGTCTTCAACTCCATGAGAGA
The DNA here is from genome assembly GCA_028658305.1 of Pachyuromys duprasi. Taxonomy (NCBI): domain Eukaryota; kingdom Metazoa; phylum Chordata; class Mammalia; order Rodentia; family Muridae; genus Pachyuromys; species Pachyuromys duprasi. The sequence continues at coordinate 16,049,806 of CM053761.1, forward strand.
CCTGAGAAAAAATAAATATTATCTGAGTAGGCAAGCAGCTTCCAAAACTATAGAATGTCAGAGATAGCTGACTGCCTAGACAATGCCCCCAAAATTCCTCCATAATGTTGGAGCATCCATCTTCAGCCTTCTGGACCAGAATATCTGACAGATTGTGTGTGTGTGTGTGTGAAGGAGGAATTATGAAGGACTGCTTAGTCTGTCTTGGCAAAGCTTAGCAGTTGACTTCCCTGCATATGTGTTTGTCTATTTTGGACAGCATACTGTCAGCAGCTGAATCAAGGACAGTTTCTTGCCCAGTGGCTAGCTTGTCACATTTGAAGCAAACTTCACATGGAGGTTCTTCAATGCCCATCATCTTCTATGAAATAGGCTGGGAATGCTTCCAGGAGCTGACACGTTTCACTGTCAATAGATCCTTTTATTAATAAAATATCTTTAAATGCCATATTCTGTGGATCTCTGAGGATTTTTAAGACCATCTATTTATCTATTGTATATCTAAATAGACAAACATTGGTCATTTCAAGCTATTTGTTATCCATTCAACCTAGAAAACATGATTTTGTAATTATCTAGACTAGTATCTAGCATGACCATGAGTTTGATTGTTTGCTTGCTAACTTGAATTTCTTAATTATCCCAAACACTTTGTAATAGCAGATTATCAAAGAACTAGAACTTCATTTTGCATTTATAAATGAATTGCATAGGGTAAACACCTTAAAAGAGTTGATACAGAGTATGTTGTAACCAAAACATAACCTTAATTTAGTATCAGTCTGCAAAGATTTATACCAGCATAAAATTTTTGGCTTATAGAATGTTCTTTAGTTTAAGAGTAAATTCAATAATCCACCCTTTTTCCTATTATTCCTATATCCCTCCCCCTTTTTTTCTTTTCATTCCCTCTCCTACCCCTTCCCCTAACACTAGATAGGAGAGAAAGAAGGATAGAGGAAAGGAGAGAGAAAGAGATCTGATTCTTAACCTTCTAGGGAATGAGGGTGTCATGCTGTCTGGGGGGGGGGAAGGTGTCTTTTGGGGGCCCTAAGAAAACTGGTATGTCTAGTCTCTCAGTGTAACAGTCTTTGAGACTAGATCAACTTTGAGACTAGGCCAGCTTTGAAGCTGGCCTAAGAGCAAGTGTTGATCAGTTATGAAGGCAGTCTAATGTCAGATCAAGCAGCATGCTGGAATGAACATGTCTCAGTGTGTCGGCATCAATTTTGCCATCCTCCAGGACTGCTCTAACCTCATTGGCATCTGGTCCTTTTGTCCTGTAAACAAACTTTTACAGGTAATATACATTTTTGTATAAACACATGTATGGAATGTTCAGCGTATGTGATTTAGCTGAAAATTATTTTCTGCTTTTTGTTTAAGCAGGTGAAAGGCATCTGTCTTTATAAGTCAGTCTGGGTTGTATGTCCACCTGTAATACCAGTTTTCATGCCACATGGAGGGATGGCATGATAAGTCCTGAGGCCTATGGAGCCAAAAAGATTTATTGGCGATATAGAGACTTTTCCCCATATCTCAGCTAGTCTCAGAGCTGTTCCCATGTAGAGAGGTCAGCAATGTATGTTATCTATTTTGTTGATCTTCTTGATTTCTTTCTTTCTGTCTTTAGCCAAGATTTTCAGGGGTTCTCCCCTGGTCAAATCTAATCTTTATTAATTTTGTAAAATCCAAAGTTGTTTTTTTTTCCTGTTGATACAAATACAAACCTCTTCCCCAACATAATCCATTTCCTGTCTTCCATTCTGAAGTTAAGACATATATATGTCGATTAACTTTAGCAGTCTTTTTCTTATTTAGGTCTGCTTTATTTTGATCTTTCTTAAAGAGGATGTATAAATCAACAGCCATTATTGAACACATTGCTCCATGACATCAACTAAAACAAAACCACACAGGGTCCAAGCTCCTTCTGCTATAGTGTTTTTGTGTTTTTCAATCCTTTTTTTTTTAATCTTGCTAATTCTCTCCCTCTGCCCCCCCCCTTTTTGAGACTTTACCTTTTATGCACATTTATAAAACATTCCCTTTCATTCTCTTTCCTTTGTAAATTTCACTTTATTATTTTCAAACTATTTTTCTTTCTTTGTCTGTCTATATTCAGCTTTTTTCCTGTTTTAGTGTACAAACACATATTTAAGCATATTGTACCTGTTCAGAGGTTTAGGTCTGGGTTCTGCATCCCATACTATGGCTAGCCTTTCATCTGCATGGAATGGCGGTTCTGCCATAGGATCACAGACACCTCAGGTTCTGTGCTTTGGGACCCATCCCTTGGTTGGCCTATACACCACCCTTCCTGGGCCTTTGTGCTCTGCAGTGCTAAATGGAGCCACTGGAAGTCTTTCTGTGAGAGCCTCACATTCACCAGTACCTTCTGGCACCCTGCCTACCTGTCCATTCTTTGGGCAGTAGCTCGCAGTAGTGACACCCACACCCCATTGCCCGTGGGAACCTTTAGCAGTTTCGCTGTCCCGCTTCTGAACAGCTGTGGACTATTATCTGGGGACACCCGCCCTCCAATAATCTCGGGCAAATGTGTCCTTCTATGCTGGGCTGGACGGGGCGCCTCTGGCCTCTGCCCAGCGTGTGAAGATGGTGAGCCTGCAGCAGCAGGATGAGGCTGGAGCTTTTACATTCCTCCCCCAGCTAGAACCCAGAGCTCTGCTCCTGGATGCTGGCCCTCAATAGCCCTCAGCTGCAGGAGCTGCACAGCCCCAACCCCTGGCCCTTCCTGCTGTCCTATTGCATAGCAGGGGTTCTCAAAGGAGCCTTTTCTTTGCATGTAGCGACTTAGACTGGCCTGCTTTGCTATCCCTGCTGCTAATACGCCGGAACTGCATCTGGCCACGCCACTCCTTCTTCCCTGTTAGCCCTAGCAGGACTCTTCAGGCTGGCGTGGCTGTGTCGGGAGAGCCCCGGATCTGCCTGCCAACTGTGAGAGCCTGCCTAGGCACTGCTGGCAGCTCTCAGCGGCCACAGGAAGGCAGGGCCCGAGCGTTGTAGCTCGGCTGGCCAGCGTTTGGAGCCTGTGAATGTGCTGAGCTGGGCTTCTGTTCCCTACCTTTCCATATGCCGGTTTTGTTTTGTGATTTTTGTTTGTTTGCTTAAAGAGAAAGTGCGCCTTCCATCTAGGATTTTTCTAATCTAAACTTGAATTTTATGTAAATTCTTGCCTCACATTAGGTATGCCAAATAAAGAAATAAATGTAAAAGGAACAGGTTTTTTTTCTCGGGATGGAATTCTCTTGGCCGCCTGTTCATGGTCCATCTTGCCCCATGGTGGCTTCCTTCTACTTCCTCTTTTTGTTTCCTCCCCCGCCTCCCCCACCTTGTGGTACCTACCTGCAATCCCAAACCCAGGAATGGAAGTTCCGCCTACCTCTCTTCTGCTCAGCTGCAGGCTGTTCAGCTTTTTTATTAACCAATCAGAGGTAACTGGGGAGCAAAGTTTACACATCAGAGTATGTGGCAATGCGCTAGTCCAGCCAGGAACCAGAATTCAGCATTTATACACATAAGCACCAGACCAACCCCTAACAGCTATATTATTGAATGATATGCCAAGCCCAAGTTAATGTGATTTGTAGCAGAGGAGGAGGAGCTGCTAAACTGAGGACCGGAAGCCACACTAACGGGAAGGTGGCAGATTCAGAGAGTCCCCTTTCAACTACTCCTAGCAGTGTTGGTCTTTGAATTCTAGCACTGACGTAGTAGTAGCAGCCTTGGGGGCAGCTCTGCCCTTTTTTCTCCCCCTGGCATGCCATTCCTCTTCTAACGGAACACTTTCTTTCATTACTTTCCATCGTTTCTTACAAGCACTAAGGTGTTTTGTCTGATTATTTTAGACTGTATGATAGTGAAATTATCTTCAAAGAAGAGCTTCCCCAATCGTGCATTCAAGCATGTTCAGATGCACTGATCTTTGTCTTAGGGTTTCTACTGCTGTGAACAGACACCATGACCAAGGCAAATCTTATAAGGGAAAAATATTTAATTGGGGCTGGCTTACAGTTTCAGAGATTTTAGTCTGTTATCATCATGGAAGGAAGCATAGCAGTGTGCAGACATGGATACTGGAAAAGAAACTGAGAAGCCTTGATCCGCAGGCAGAAGGAGACGGTGTTCCACACTGGGCATAGCTTGAGCATAGGAGACCCCAAAGCCCGTGAAGTCACAGTGACACACTTCCTCCAACAAGACCACACCTCCTAATGGTGCCTGTCCCTATGGGTCATCCATTCAAACACATGAGTCTGTGGGGATTAAACATAGTCAGACAACCACAGTCCTGAACTATGAGATACAGATTACTCAGGGACTAGCCTGAGAGTGTTTCTGAAGAGGTTTTACAGAGAAGGAGGAAGCATCCACACTGAATGCAGGGAGCACTGTGCTCTGAGCTGGTGCTGAAAAGGGGAAAGTGAGCTGAGCACAAATGCTCATCTGTCTGTTACCCGACTATGGATGTGACTGCTGCCTCAGCTCCTACTGACACAGGTAGAGCTGTTCTTTCCCACCTGACGGGTTCTGCTCTCAAACTATGTGGGAAAAAAAAATTCTTCTCAATCTTGACAGATCTGTACATTTATGCAGCGCACTGTATTGTGGTTATATTTCACCACCACCTCCGTTACTCTCTGGTACCCCCTTCCTTTCCTTCTAAATCCTTCACTTTCCCACTTAGTCTGCCAGTGGCTACACCATTAGAGAAAGCGACATCCCTCCATCAAAAGCTAATGCACCTCAAGAAGGTATGGAGCTCATGGGCTCCTCCACTCTCCATGATGGGAAGTTGAGGGGCCCAGCCCTGTGTACATGTCTCCGTTACTGTGTCTATCTGGTGGCAGCTTTATGACTCTCTTTCCCGTTCCTTCCCACTCTCTTTTCCGAGATTTTCCCTGGTCCTTGTTTGGTAGGACGCTGTACTGATGAGAATTTGCCAGAAATCACCACCCTGTCTTATTTGAAGTCTTTGATGGTCATAACAGCCTCTACGATCCTCCAACACTATCATGTTGCCCTTGATTTGTTCTCTTGGTAGGGGCAGTTCTGAAGGCTTCTTCTTGGTCTTTCTCATGTGATAGCTTTTCACTCAGGGATCAGAAGTCAAGTCAGCGGTTCCGCCAGTTGCTAGGTATGTCTGTTCCTGTTAAGTATCCTAACCCTGGGAATCAGCCATAAGATGGGGTTAGGAATTCTACTGGACAGGCTATCAAGGAAGCATCAAAGCCCAAACAGTGTGATTATCACCAGGAGCAGTTATTCTGGTGAGTGGAACACTGTGTGTTGAATCTCCTGGTGGCCTTATAACTTTGGTCAGTGTCCAGTAACCCCAAAGTCCCATTATTTTCTTTGGTCAAATGTACAAGTCACCCAAGTAAATGACCATGTGTTTGTAAAAGGGAGAGAATGACTATAAAGTTTCACGGTTAACCAAGACCTCTCCTCAGTGGGCTCAGCATAACCAGAAGGGCTCATGGTCTATGAATTGTCAGAGCTTAAAATCTTAGAGGCTTCTGTTGTGTGACAAGAGTTTTCCTGAGGAGACCCTACAACACATACTCTCCCCAGATAGGGAACCTAGGACAAACCAAAGTTCAGATACCACCAAAGTCCACCTTGGTGTACCAATAAGTTTTACTGGGGTTACTTACAGTAGTATTGGTGAAGGGCTACTTACAGGAATGAAAATGACTCAAAGACAGCTGCATCACCAATGCCCACCATAGCAGAGGTGACAGCTCACAAAGCTGGGAATAGGTGACAAAGAGAGGGAGAGACCAGAAGGCCACGATTCCTCCTTCTCTGCACTTTTACAATGCAACTTACAATGGTTACATGTCTGTGCAGAGCTTCCTGGAGTCTTTGCAGAAATTTCTAGGTACTGTGTTTAAACTTCTCTTGTGTTCTATAATAAAGATTAAGTAGTGCAAGTAGTGCACACTCTTTCCAGCAGATGGCGCCACAAAACAACTCTTTCAATTATTTCCTTCCTTCACTCTCCTTCCAGCGGATGGCGCCCCATCAGCAAAGACGCACATATCCTTAAGAGTGGGGAGAAAAGACTGTAAATGACCTTTAAGCGTTTCCCATGTTATCTTTACGGTTCTCTGAGCCACTGAGACAGCTGCTGACAACCCTGAAAAACTTATCAACCGCATTCGGACGCAGAAAGAGAAAACTGTGGTGAGGGGGCAGGGTGAGCACCAGAGTAAGAAGACTTCAGGTAAGAAGCTTAGGAGAGGAAGGAAACATTAAAGTGGTTTTTGTTTTCTGGGGGGGTTGGGGGGATGGTTTTATTTTGTTTTTTTTTATTGCCAGGTATGGTGTTGCACTCCCTTAATCTCAGAATTTGGGAAGCAGAGGCAGACCTGAACTCTGATGGCCAAAGCTGCATAGAAAGACTATGTCCTAAAGCAAGCCAGATAAGTGTTTGCTTGGTTGGTTTTTGTTTTGACAGTGGTGATGATTGAACCTGGGACTTCCAACATTCTAGGGTTTAGCATTGAGCTTCATTGAGCTTCATTCCTGGCCCAATAATGTTCTTTTTTCTTTTTTTCTTTCTTTCCTTTCTTTCTTCCATTTTTCTTTCTTTCCTTCCTTTCTTTCCTTCCTTCCTTTCTTTCTTATTCTTTCTTTCTCTCTCTCTCTCTTTCTCTTTTTTTTCCCAGTTGTTCAAGTCCTGCAGAAGCAAAGTTGTAGAAAAGGAGTGTTCAAGCATGGGCCCTGCTCATTTTTTGGGCTTAGATATAATAGTATGATAGCGGGAATGTACCCAAAAGACTGGGATCAGAAAGAAGGCGAGAGGAAGTGTCCAAGTCCCCACAGTGAAACAAGCTGTGCTGAAATAAACTGAAAACTGGGGCAAATTTTCCTTGTACTATTGGGGACAGTAAAACACACTTTATAAACTGGACAGTGTGATAGATACAAGATGTTGCAATGAGGCAGAGAGCACACAAGAACAGGTGGGACTTAGGACCAAAGAGTGGGCACAGATCTGTGAACAGAAAATAAACAGAAGGAAACATCAAGGAGAAGGGACTCTGGTTGATTTTCTAAGGTTATTTCCAAAGGTGACCAGTACCTTAGGCTTTCAGATACCAAGAGCAGAAATTTTCATGGAGCTGATTTACCAAGATTCTTGTTCAAACAAGTTTCTACAAGGGCAGAGAGGGAACTCCAAGGTCAGGTCCAGGTAGAAAAGACCTAGAGCCTTGACCAAAGTGTCATTTAAAGGAGAATAAAGCCAGTCCTTTGCCTTTGAAAGAAAAAGATCCAAATATTAAAACTCATAAGTAATATATAATAAACTCATTTTCTAGCTTCTGCCACCTAGAATTCATCATATCACCCCGTTCTAAACATAGTATGAACTGTCATACCAACACTTGGAAAATTAGGTTGCTAAAATGAAGAGTCATAACAGGACTCAAAGAATCTGAGCTATGCTCTCTCCAAGGTGGAGAGAACCAACAAGTAAACAAATAAATAAATACATGTAAAATAGAAGAAACACCCAAAGCCCACATGGCTGCACTGGAGATACATATGAGTAAGGATTAGCCTACAGAAAGGACAGTGAGAAATCATTACTTCCAGTTCTATGAACCCTGACCATCCACAACTCTTCTAACACCAAATATGTAAGACTTTTCATGCCAATATCTTCACCTCCAGAAACATTAGCTAAGGATCAGTATGGCCTAATGATCCAGACTTAGCGTGGTTTCCAGCTCTTCTGACAACAAACTAAATCACAGGTTCCCACGGCTACCCTCTTGCATTCATAACTTTGCCACAGTAGCTCGTATTTTACTCCTTTGTGTACTACAACCGGTAGCAAAAAAAAATACAACTGAAGAGATGAAGGCATCTGCAAAGATTCCAAACCCGGGGATTCTGTCTCCATGGAGATGAGAACATCAGCCCCCGCTGTGAAGATGCATTCACCATCCAGAAGCTCTCTGAATCCCTAGTAGTCAAGGCATGGTTTGCTTTGGTGTTTGGGGACTGAACTCAGAATCTCACACTTGCCAGGCAAGCATGCTGACCACTGACCTACATCCTACCTACACTTGAAGACTTTTCTTAAAGATCTATTTACATAACCGTAGTTGATTGACTCATTGGCCATTGGTGACTGGCTCACTCTACAACTCTTCTTCCTTTTCTAGAGTTTAGGGTAGGATCCTGAATGTTCAAATCTTCTGATTCTGCTGTTCAGCCCTTGGGACTGCAGCTCCCATGCTCTCATTCTGAAGCCATTCATGGGCCCGCTGAGGTCACACTCAAGCTCAGGGCTGGTTTACACCGAAGGATGCTTTTCTCCTACCGTTTAGGAAGTTCCAGTGACTTTCAATGCTCTTGTGCCAGGAACCACAGAGAAAAAATATAACAAAGACTGCTTCTATCACTTCTGTTCAGTCTGGTGATGAGTTTCAAGTTCTTCATATGAGGAACTGGTAATGAAAATAAAACATAACAATTTTTAACATTTCACAAGATCATGGATAGCTCTTATACAGTAATCTCCCATATCACAATGACCACAATAAACAAGTGCAGGATAGGAATGGATTTAATGGTATATCTAATATCATGGTAGACAGGAAGCAGAGACAAAGGATTAGGATCACATCATCCCTTTTCAAGTGTACCTCGCCCCAGTGTCCCTTTAATAGTTCCTTGTGTTGTGGTGACCCCCAACCATAAAATTATTTCCTTGCTACTTCATAACTGTAATTTTGCTACTGTTATGAATTGTGCCATGGATCTCTGATTTGCAGGATATCTAATATTCTATACCACCAACAGGGGTCGCAACCACAGACTTGAGAACCATTGTCCTAAAGGGTCTCCCCAAATCACCACAGGATGGCCAGACTTTGGTTAACCTCTTGCCTCCTTCTGGTTGTTGCATGAATAACTTGGTTTTCCTGCAGTAAGTATGATATTAGTTGTGCTTTGGAAACTACCTACTAATCTCAAGAGGTTAAGACTCATAAAGAAAGGATGGCAACTTGGGAGATAGACGGACAGTTAAGAGTGCTTATTTTTCTTGCAGAGGACCTGAGTTTGGTTCCCAACACCCACATGGTAGTTCACGGCCATTCATAACTCCAGTTATAAGTGATCTGACCCTCTTTCTGAGCTCCAAAGGTGCCAGGCACAGATGTGTTTTTATATAGATATACATACACACACACACACACACATATATATATCCAAAACGCTCATACACAGAAAATAAAAGAAATAAATCTTTTTTAAAGTTGAGATTCTTTTATCTTTTATCATTCTGTCAGTGTGATGTATCATATTGATTAAGTTCCATTTTAAAGCCTAATTCACACCTCAGAGATAAACATTATTTATTATGACATACAATCATTTTAATATGTTACTGAATTTGCCTTACTGCTGTTCTACAGAGAGATAATATGTTTCTTTTCCCAAAGTGTCTTTGTCTAATTTTAGTATCAGGGTGGTGAGACAGGGGATCCTGAGGGCTTGCTGGTAATGCAATCCAGGCAAATGGATGAGCTCAACCTTCAGTGACAGAGCCTCAGAAAACAATGTGTTCAATTGAGTGAACATACCCAGTTTCACCTTTTGACCTCCACATCCACACATTCACACCCAGACACACACAGAGACATACACACTGTTGTTTTTACTTCCACAATCCATTTTATTAGTATTTCTTCAGAAACATTTTGCTGTAACTATGCAAGCCACGCCTGATCACTCAAAACTGTAATCCCAGTGCTTGGGAAGCTGAAGTAAGAAGATGGCAGCAAGGTGGAGGCCAGCCTGGGCTACATGGTGAGTTCCAGATCAATCTGGGCTAGAGCTAGATCCTGTTTCAAAAGGTAAGAAATGAATAAATAAGTTTACAATGACGCAATGCTTTCGTGGCGCACTGGGGGTTGCAGTAGCTGCTAATCCTCCCACAACTACTACTTTCCTAACCACAAGAGCCCTCAGAACCACTTCCTGCTGTCTCGGCACAGACTTTCCACTGTGGGCAGCTTTGGGGCTAGTGATGGAGTACAACTGAAGTCTCAGCTTGGTCCAGCCTCAGGAACGGACCCAGAATTTTCAAAACACTCACCTTCACTGTTGGAGATAACAACAGTCAAAGGATGATGTCGTTTAGCTTTTTGTCAGTTTTCATTTCCTGTGTGCCCAGGGAGCTGCATTCTCAGCAATCAGCACTTCCTCGTCCTCCATCCTCTTGCCAAGCTACGTATCCATGAACCAGACCCACCCTATCAGGCCCCAAATCACCGGTGAAGCACGTTCGATCAGAATACTTCTACGTGGGCTTTTTTCCCCCCACACCAGTAACCAATTCTCCACCTCTGGACATCAAGTAAATCTCTAATGAACCAATTAAAATTTTACATTAATCACCTGATGCTAGAGTCGAAGTTCACACTTCAAGAATCCTAAGGTTTCTTGCCCAAAAATCTGTGCTCACTTCAGATAGGTTGGTTTTATGTCAGCTCTGAATAAGCCTAGAGTCATTTTGGAAGAGGGAATCTCAGTTGAGAAAAATTCCCCCATCAGACTGGCCAATGAAAAAGCATATTTGTTGGTATTTTTAAAAATCTATGTTATTTGGGTTCTTATACATCTATCTCACTTACAACCCTTATTCCACCCTAATCCCTTCCAACCCCTCAACACTAGGTAGAAGAGAAAGAGGGTTAGTGAGGAAAGAGGAGTCTGAGTTCTTTTTAGCCTGCTTCCGTTGATTAGAGGCGTTGAATTCCTTGGGAAGAGTCCAGTCATTGCCTCCTCAGGAAATCTCCAGCTTCTTTTTCTTTGCTTTTCTTTTTTCTCTCCACCCCTTGACAAACCAGCAGGGGCAGGAGCAGAAGCAGGGGCAGAGTCCAGCAGGAGAAACAGCCTACCCCCTCTCTTGGGGCTCTGGTCTTTTTATACCCTCTCTAGAGTCCCCAGGATTAAATTATCTCCAGCTGGCAGAATCAGACTCCTGCCAGAGAGAGAACTTCTTGTGAGGTTCCTGTCCCCTCCAGGTCCTTCTATCTTTCTCCCAACACTTCCACAGGACCTCCAGAGCTCCACCCCATGCTTGACTGCAAGTCCTAGCATCTGTCTCTACCCACTGCCGGCTGGAGCCTCCCAGATGACAGTCAAGTTAGGCTCCTGTCTGCAAGCATAGCAGAATATCATTAAGAGTGTGAGGGGCTGGCTCTTTACTTACTGTGGGGTGGGTCTCAGGTTGGACATACCCTTAATCTTTGTTCCCTCTTTATCCCCATACTTCTTGTAGGAACAAAAGTTTTGTCAGAGGGTTGTTTTTACCCTCCTTCCCTAGTCCTGCCTGGCTAGGAAGTAGTCACCTCAGTCTTCATGTTCCCCCTATTAGGAGTCTCAGCTATAGTCACACCAATATCCTCCCAGGAGCCTACCCTGTCTCAGGCCTCTAGTTGACAAAGAGATGTCCCCCCCCCCGCCTCAGTTTCCCTTCTTGTGCCCAGTCCTCCCAGCTCTCACCCTGTCCTCCCCACAGCTGATCACCACCTTTGTTTCCTTCCCCATTCCATCTCCCATCCACTTCCCTCTCTTCATCCACTTCTGCTGTTTATTCTATTTCTCATTTTGAGTACATTCCAGAACTCTCCCTTGGACCCTCCTTGTTACTTAGCTTCTTTGGGTCTGTGGATTGTAGTTTGGCTATCCTGTACTATGGGTCTAATGTCCACTTATAAGTGAGTACATAACATGTATGTCTTTCTGGGTCTGGATTACCATACTTAGGATGATCTTTTCTAGTTCCATCCATTTCTTTGTTTTTAATAGCTAAGTAGTAACCCATTGTGTAAATATAACACAATTTCTGTATCTATTCTTTGGTTGAGGAACATCTAGGTTGTTTCCAGTTTCTGGCTATTACGAATGAAGTCACTATGAATATAGTTGAGAAAATGTCCTTGTTGTATGGTGGAGCATCTTTTGGGTTTATGCCCAAACATGGTATAGCTGGGTCTTGAAGTAGAACTCTTCCACTTTCTGAGAAAGCACCAGATTGATTTCCAGAGATGCTGGACAAGTTTGCACCCCCACCAGCAACGTTCCCCTTTCTCCACATCCTCAGCAGCATGTGCTGTCACTTCAGCTTTTGATCTTAGCCGTTCTGACTGGTGGAAAACAGAATCATCGAGTCGTTTTGATTTGCATTTCTCTGATGGCTAAGGGCATTGAACATTTCTTTAAGTACTTCTCAGCCATTTGAGATTCTTCTGTTGTGAATTTCTGTTTAGCTCTGTGCCTCATTTTTAATTGGATTATTAGATTTGTTGATGTTCAATTTCTCAAGTTCTTTGTATGTTTTGGATATTACCCCTCTGTCTGATGTAGGGTTGGTGAAGATCCTTTCCCACTCTGTAGGCTGCTATTTTTTCTATTGACAGTGTCCTTTGACTTACAGAAAAGGACATGAGATCCCATTTATTAATTGTTGATCTCAGAGCCTGTGCTGTTGGTGTTCTGTTCAGGAAGTTGTCTCCTATGCCTATGAAATAGAAGAAGTCATCAAAAGCCTCCCAACCAAAAGAGCCCTAGTTTTAGCACAGAATTTTACCACTTCCAAAGAAAAACTAATACCAATATTCTTCAAACTATTCCACAAACTAGAACAAGGGGAAATATTGCCAAAGTCATTCTATGAGGCCACAGTCAGTATGATACCTAAACCACACAAAGACCCAAAAAAGAAAGAAAACTTCACATATAAAAACCAGGCCTTACTTTTTTAGCACTATTTTATCACCTGATTAAAAAGGCAAACTCACAGGCAGGTTTGCCTTACTAACAGGCTTCATATTACAGAATAAACAGGTTTCAGATGAAACTCTTACTTTTTAAAGGAACTTGCTTTGCAAAGACTGCTCTTAGTAATCAAACTATTATGTATATCTAATGATAAAAATTTTGATAAAAAGTTTAAAGTTTATATAAATTACAAAGGTCTAAGAGTAAGTCAAATCATAAGCATCTGAGCATATGAAGTCTAAACAAATTGTGAGAATCTAAAAAAATGACTTGAAGTATATAAGTATAAATTACTCTATGATATTACTATATTTAGATTTCAAAAGTTCAGAGTTTTAACATTAATCAATGAAGTTCTGATAAATTGACTTCTGACTACTTCTACAGAAATAACATGAAAAACAAAACAGCATATTGCACCTAGTGAAAATAATATGGAAGAACTACCAGACAAGGAATTCAAAAGAATACACATTCAAAATAAGTGTGTTCAAGCCATTCAAAGAAGACATGAATAAACTCCAAAATAACAAAAATGAAAAGATAAATGAGCTAAGGAAGCCCATTCTAGACATGAAAATCCAAACTGAAATTACGCTCTAAATGAAAACCTCAACAAAACAAATAAAATATTCAGTGAAAAGCTTCACCAATAGAACATATATATATAGCAAATAGAGTCAGGGGTAGAAGACAAGGTAGAAGAATTGGAACTCAGTGAGGCCAAGGCCAAATTTAAAAAGAAGATACAAACAAGGTGAGCTGTGTGACACCCTATAAATACCTACATTTTGGATTACAAGAAGAGAAAGAATGCCACAGCAAAGGTAGAAGGGTTATTTTCATCAAAATCACAAAAGAAAATGTCCCAAACCTATAGAAAGGGATGCCCATCCAGGTACAAAAGGACTGCAGGATACCAAATAGTCAGGACGGGAAAAGGAAGCTCCCCATAACATGTTAGAACTAAAACACTAAAAGCACAGAATTTTAAAAGGATATTGAAAGCTGTCAGTATTAAAGGTCAAGTCACTTATGAGGTCAGGCCCATTTGAGTACACTGAAACAGACCCAAAACAAGACAAAGTAAGATCATTAAAACCAACAACACAGAGAAGAAAAGTGTGGTAGTCTGAAGTAATAGATGTCCACATTAATTTTTCCCTTGGTGAAAAGATGGATCACCATTCCCCTAAGACTACGATTTGTTCCACAGGTAATGGGAAGAGACCTTCACTCAGCAGGAGACTGTGTGACCTTTCAGATGAGAAAGACTTATAAACTTCCTGCTTTGGGACTCTGGGTCCCCTTGGCTAGATACACTCCACCACCTGTGGTTAGGAAATTAAACCTTCCACCCCCAGAGCTTTCTGTGGTCCAAGCCTTGTAAGAATGTGGACATCTAGCTTACTGGAACAGCTTTGTGGGGGTGGAGCTAGGTTCCCCTACGATGGCATGAGATGAGGAATTGCTTTCTCTGGGTGGCAGATACTTGCTTAGGCTTCCTAACCTCAGAGCTTTCTTCTGTACCCATGCTCCCTTCTCGCTCTGTGTTGTTTTTCCCAGGCCAGGCTTTGCTTCCCTTTTCCTCAACTCATACCTTCTGGAACTTGACCCTTGGAGGCAATTGATGTGATCTGTGCAATAGGGTGGTAGAGTCTGATTCCTGAGTCACTGCTGTGGAGTCTAGGAGACAGCTACTGTGTGCTCTGGGATCTGTGCTACTGTGGCCTACAGATTGCAGGACAGCTGAGAGCTCAGGATTTGCTACATACTTTTAACCAATCCTTTATTTATTTATTTTACTTTAACTCTATTAATAACTAATAAAAAGAACACAGTAAACTCAATTGCACTTGACCCAACCTCATCATTCTAATTTCCCTCTGACTCAGAGGCGTTTAGGCTTGCTAGCTAATGGATTAATTCCACATGGAAATCAGAGATGCCTTGACTTGGGTGAAGGAAACAGAAACCTTTGCCTTATAAAGAAACTTTTCTTTAGGACAGAAACCTTCTGAAGACCAACTTAATAAACAGAACTATCTAGCAATATTAGATTTTTAAAAAGGTGAATTTTTTGAAATGATTTTGATGTATTCATTATAGTTAGTATATACTCAGTAGTTGTTAAGCTTCTATTTTGTTCAATAAATAAAATAGGGGCTGGAGAGATGGCTCTGCAGTTAAAAGGGCTTACTGCTCTAGCTAAGGAGTTGAGTGCAGTTGCAAGCACCTACATCTAGGAGCTTAAAATTGCCTCTAATGCTAGCTCCATGGGCCCTCTGGCCTCCTCAAGTACCTGCACTGATGTACACATACATATATGCACACACCTTAAAATAAAATAAATGCTATAATTAATAAAATAATACCCTTTTAGACAGTGAAGTTTCTAATTCTGAAGCAATCAGATGAAACAAAGCAACCTGCATGAAATGCCATTATTGGTGGGTGAACAGTTATGAAAGAGGATGAGATGGAATATGCATGGGAACAGACTAACTTCTATTCTGAACGCTGATAAAATCATAGTCCTGCTTCCAGTGTGTGTGTGTGTGTGTGTGTGTGTGTGTGTGTGTGGCAGACTGAGAAACTGCCACTATTCCCGTGGAAAGTCCCTCTTCCCAGCAGAGGAAAAAGGAAAGAAAACACTGTGGACACCCAGCTTCTCCTTTCACTGTGGACTTGAAGATGTTGCGTAATCAGGCTACCTTCCTAGGACTTCTCAAAAACCGCCTCCTCCCTAACCTGCACAGTCAGCCATTTCCTGCCACCCATTCATCCAAAGAACTGTGAGACCTTAACTGCATTGTAGAGCTCTATGTTTTATAGAATGAACACAACCAGACTTTGCAGAGTCAGGCCTCACCATGCACAAAAATAAAGTGAAACAAAACTGGTCTTATATCTTCAAAAGCATTTGCTTTCCTGGAGTTAATATGAAATACACTTTGGCCATAAAAAGGGGCTAAATATGTAGTAGACCCATGGATTCTGTACGCCAGGTGAAGTTCATGGGTGGTGGAGAATTTAAAATGAATAAAGGACAGCCCTACAGAAGAGTTTACTAGAAGGTAAACTAGTTGAGTTTACTAGTTTACTAGAAGGTAAACTCCAATCCAACGAAAACAGCTACACCCAAGAAAACACAGGATATACATAACTTCACAACAAAAAATTAGAAGAAAACAAGCATTGAAACACAATTACACCACCAACTCCACAATAAAAGGAATTAACATTCATTGGTCACTATTATCTATCAACATTAATGGACTGAACTCTCCAATAAAAAGACACAGACTAACAGAGTGGTTGAAGAAACAGAATCCAACATTCTGCTGCATCAGAGAAACACACCTCTGTAACAAAGATAAACACTACCTCAGAGTAAAGGGCTGGAAAAATATTTTTCAAGGAAGCAGACCCAGAAAACAAGTGGGGTAGCTATCCTAATATCTAATAGAATAGACCTTCAACCAAAATTAATCAAAAAAGTTGAGGAGGGGCACTTAATGCTCATCAAAGGAAAAATCCACCAGGAGGACATCAAAATCCTGAACATCTATGCCCCAAATACAAGAACACCTATATTTGTAAATGAAACATTATTAAAGCTTAAATCAAACATCGATCCCAACAAATTAATAGTGAGAGATTTTAACAGTCCATTCTCACCAAGGAAAAGATCATCTAGACAGGAGCTAAATAGGGAAATAATGATGCTTACAGAGGTCCTAAATCAAAGGGACCTAATAGATGTCTACAGAACTTTGTACCCAAACTCAAAAGAATATACCTTTTTTTCAGCACCTCATGTAACCATCTCAAAAACTGACCGTATAGGTAGGCATAAAGCAAACCTCAACAGATACAAGAAGATTGAAATAATCCCTTGTATCCTATCAGGTCACCAAGCAGCAAACTAGACCTCAACAACAACAGAAATAACAAAAAGCCTACATACACATGGAAACTAAACAACTCTCTACTCAATGACAGCTTGGTCAGAGAAGAAATAAAAAAGAAATTAGAGATTTCCTAAAATTCAATGAAAATGAAGGCACAACTTACCCAAACTTATGGGACACAATGAAAGCAGTGCTAAGAGGAAAGTTCATAGCACTAAGTGCCTCCATAAAGAAGTCTGAGACATCTCATACAAGCAACTTAACGGCACACCTAAAAGCCCTAATGGGGAAAAAAAGAGAAGTAGACAATTGGAATTAATCAGACTCAGAGTTGAAATCAATGATTTAGAAACAAAGAAAACAATAGAAAGAATCAATGATGCCAAGAGCTGGTTCTTTGAGAAAAATCAACCAGATAGACAAATCCTTAGCCAAACTAACTAAAAGGCAGAGAGAAACTATCCAAATCAGCAATATCAGAAACGAAAAGGGGGACATAACAACAGACACTAAGAAAATCCAAACAATCATTAGGTCTTACTACAAAAGCCTATATGCCACAAATTTTGAAAATCTAAATGAAATGGGCAATTTTCTTGATATATTCCATTTACCAAAATTAAATCAAGATCAGGTATGTAGATTGAATATTCCTATATCCCCCCCCCCCAAAGAAATAGAAGCAGTCATTAAAACTCTCTCTTCCAAAAGAATCCCCGGTCCAGATGGTTTCAGTGTAGAATTCTACCAGACCTTCAAAGAAGAGTTAACTCCAATTCTCTTCAAACTATTCCACAAAATAGAAACAGAAGAAACATTACCAAACTCATTCTATGAAGTCACAGTCACCTTGATACCTAAACCACACAAAGATCCAACAAAAAAAGAGAACTTCAGACCTATCTCTCTTATGAACATTGATGCAAAAATACTCAGTAAAATACTTGCAAACTGAATCCAAGAACGCATAAAAGATATCATCCACCATGACCAAGTCAGCTTCATCCCAGGCATGCAGGCATGGCTCAATATACAGAAATCCATTAATGTAATTCACCATAAACAACTTAAGGAGGAAAAACACATGATTACCTCCTTAGATGCCGAAAAAGCATTTGACAAATTCAACACCCATTCATGTTTAAAATCTTGGAGAGATCAGGGATACAAGGCACATACCTAAACATTGTAAAGACAATATACAACAAGCCTATAGCCAACATCAAACTAATTGGAGAGAAATTTAAATCAATCCCATTGAAATCAGGGACAAGGCAAGGCTGCCCACTCTCTCCATATCTCTTCAACATAGTTCTTGAAGTCTTAGCTAGAGCAATAAGACAACTAAAGGAGATCAAAGGATACAAATTGGAAAGGAAGAAGTCAAGGTATCACTATTTGTAGATAATATGATAATATACATGAGTGACCCCAAAAATTCAACCAAAGAACTACTTCAGCTGGTAAATACCTTCAGCAAAGTAGCTGGATACAAAATTAACTAAAAAAAAAAAAATCAGTAGCCCTCTTGTATATGAAAGACAAAGGGCTGAAAAAGAAATCAGGGAAACAACACCCTTTGAAATAGCTACAAGTAACATAAAGTACCTTGGTGTGACGCTAACCAAGCAAGTGAAAGACTTGTTTGAAAAAACTTCAAGTCTCAGAACGAAGAAATTGAAAAAGATATCAGAAGTTAGAAAGATTTCCCATGCTCATGCATTGGTAAGATTAACATAGTGAAAATGGCCATCCTGCCAAAAGCAATCTACAGATTCAATGCAAATCCCATCAAAAGACCAACAAAATTCTTTACAGACCTTGAAAGAACAACTCTCAATTTCATATGGAAAAATAAAAAACTCAGAATTTCCAAAACAGTCCTGTACAATAACAGATCATCTGGAGGTATCTCCATCCCTGACCTCAAGCTGTACTACAGAGCAATAGTAATAAAAACTGCACATAGAAACAGAATGGTGAATCAACGGAATCAAATCAAAGACCCAGAAATAAACCTACACACATATGGATACTTGATTTTTGACAAAGAAGCCAAAATCATTCAATGGAAAAAGACAGCATCTTCAACAAATGGTGCTGGTCCAACTGGATGGCTACATGCAGAAAAATGAAAATAGACCCATATCTATCACCCTGCACAAAACTAAAGTCCAAGTGGATCAAAGACCTCAACATAAAACCAGACACACTAAATCAGTTAAAAGAAAAAGTGGGGAAGAGCCTTGAACTCATTAGTACAGGAGACAATTTCCTGAACAGAATACTAACAGCACAGGCTCTAATATCAACAATCAATGAATGGGACCTCATGAAACTGAAAAGCTTCTGTAAAGCAAAAGAAAGTGTCATCAGAACAAAACAACAATCTACAGACTGGGAAAGGATCTTCACCAACCCCGTATCTGACAGAGGGCTATCATCCAGAATATATAAAAAACTCAAGAAGTTAAAAAGCAACAAATCAAGTAATCCAATTAAAAAATGGGGTACAGAGCTAAACAAAGAATTCTCTATAGAGGAATATTGAATGGTAGAGAAACACTTAAAGAAATGTTCAATATCTTTAGTCATCAGAGAAATGCAAATCAAAACTACCCTGAGATTTTACCTTACACCCATCAGAATGGCTAAGATCAAATACTCAAGTAACAATACATACTGGAGAGGATGTGGAGAAAGGGGAACCCTCCTCCATTGCTGGTGGGAATGTAAACTTGTGCAACCACTTTGGATTTCAATCTGGTGCTTTCTCAGACAATTAGGAATAGTGTTACCTTAAGATCCAGCTATAGCACTCCTGGGCATATATCCAAAAGATGTTCAAGTGTACAAAAAGGACATATGCTCAACATATGCTTAACCATGCGCTTAATTCATAATAGCCATAATCTGGAAGCAACCCAGATGCCCCTCAGTTGAGGAATGAATACAGAAATTGTGCTACATTTACACAATGGAACACTACTCAGCTATTAAAAACAAGAAAATCATGAAATTTGGAGGCAAATGGTGGGATCTAGAAAATATCATCCTGAGTGATGTATCTCAGAAGCAGAAAGACAAACATGATATATACTCACTTATGAGTGGATATTAGACATATAATATAGGATAAACATACTAAAATATGTACACCTAATGAAGCTAGCGAGAAGAAGGACCCAGGGCAGATCAATCTTTACTCAGAAAGGCAAATGGGATGGCCATCAGAAGAGGGAGAAAATAGGAAACAGGACAGGAACCTACCACAGAGGGTCTCTGAAAGACTCTACCCAGCAGTGTATCAAAGCAGATGCTGAGATCATAACCAAACTTTGGGCAGAGTACAGGGAATTTTATAAAAGAAAGGGGGAGATAGAAAGACCAGGAGGGGGCAGGAGCTCTACAAGGAGAGCAACAGAACCAAAAAATCTGGACCCAGGGGTTTTCTGAGACTGATACTCCAAATAAGTACCATGCATGAGATAACCTAGAATCCCTGCACAAATATAGCCCATGGTGGCTCAGTCTCCAAAAGTGTGCCCTGGTAAGGGGAACAGGAACTGTCTCTGACAGGAACTCAGTGTCTGGCTCTTCAATTACCTCCCCCTGAGTGGGGAGCAGCTTTACCAGGCCACAGAGGAAGACTGGCTCATCCAGGAACTGTGATATAAGTAGCTGTCTTTTATGCTAGTGAGCTTATTGTTTATACCAGATGCAGAAAACTCTTCTCCCCAACTAGGAGGCAGTTTCTATCAATTGTAAACTATGCATCAATAAGTTCCAATTTGAAATATAATACTTGAAAAGACCCTAAAATTGGTGAGCTTTAGATTCTTGAACAGAGTCTAAAATAACAGGGGAGTATATGTATTGAGAACATACTTAAACAGATGTACAGAGAATCTACAAAGATCTAAAAGAGATGAACGTGGTCAATAAGACATAGACATCTATGGCTGCCAATTGAACTGTGTCTGAGATTGAGAAATTACTATGTGATAAGACACAAACAGAACACTGGAGTGCCTGTGCTGCAAACATCAGGGTGATGAAGATATCAAGGACAAAAGCAGGCTGCTTTCTGGTAAAGAAGCCTGCATTTCTGTCTCTGGCAGGAGTAGGCTGTCCCTGGGTTTGACTGAGGCTTCCTTTTGCATTGGGCAGGCATTAATGTAGGGGTAGAAAGCCAGGCACGCATAGTCATACAACACTTTGCACTCAGGTTTAAATATAATTTTTCCCATTCCAGCCCAGAGCCTATGAAGGTTTGCTGGCATGTGTTATAGAGCTGACATTGACAAGTATATTCGGCCTTTTTAGTATGCTAGCTCTTCATTCAAACCTAATCAAATGTCTGAAAATATTTTCTTTTTTTAATGTTTATTTGTCATTTTTTTATTTTTATGTATACGAGTGTTCTACCTGCCCGTACATTTCATGTCAGAAGAGGGTACCAGATCTTATTATAGATGGTTGTGAGCCACCATGTGGGTGCTGGGAATTGAACTTAGGACCTCTGAGCAGTGCTCTTAACCTCTGAGTCATCTCTCCAGCCCCAGAAAATATTTTCAGAACATTGTTTGGGCAATGTCTCAGGCTAAATTTCTCCCATATGTTTATATGGAAGAAATTCAAAGCAATAGAATGGATGTTACAGAAGATTTACTAATAGACTTGCTTAGGCAACACTATGTCAGACAAATTAGATTCGCTAAGGGGTTATTTCTTCAGAATACTTCAAAGATAAATAGCATACTAATCTGTTAGAAAAGACTGTTTAAGATAGGTAAAATTTATGATGTTAGAGTATAAATTTTGTTTACTACGATTGGCTGACTAGCAGCCATTAAACTCCTTTCTGACAATAAATAAGACAACCCTGACTTGGAACCAACCATTAGGCACATCTCTTTTTCAGAGAACATACCTCTAATGGGCAACTAAAGGGGACAGCCCAGAGAGGCTACCATCTGTAAGTCCTTAACGCTATAAAGCCCTCATCCCATCCCATTAACTTCTTTTTAAAAAGCATAATTCTGCCAAGCAAGCAAGAAAAATCTGGGTATCAAATATTTAAAAAGAACAGATCTGGCAACTTCTCTGCTGTGTAAATCTCCCATCTTTGCAAGCAGCCAGAATTTCAAGTTCTTGTCTCTGTTTTAATTGATTAAAGTGTTACCTGGAGCTGGAGCCTGAAAGCTTTGATTTAAGGATGACAGAATATGTGGAATGTATATGTGGAATGTGTATGAATTGGTAAAATCTTTTGTTCGGTGCTGGCTCCTCTTTAAGCACTAGCCAGAGTCAGATGTGTGCTGCCATTAAGGGTTTTTGTTTTTGTTTCCTTATCTCTACTGAGTGTGTAGAGTGAATTATCATTAGGTGAACAGTTCTGCTTTTATGTAGGAAACAATGTGAGTCTTTTCTGACAAATGTTTATATCAAACATAAAACTTATGTTTACAACAAGAAATCAAATCTTTTTTATCTCCCCCACCTGATATGACTTCTATAAGAATGTTTTAAACCTTCTCGAACCTGTTGAAACCTTTGTTTACACAAAGCCTGCCCCCACCCTATCCCAATACACACACACACACACACACACACACACACACACACACACATACACACACATTCCAGAAACATGATGGCCTGGAGCAGTGACCTCCTTTTCCTTTTTTCCATTGCCTGTATGCCAATTCTTCTAAAACTAGCCAATCAAATAAGACTGTGGACGGTAACGATGGAGTCTGAGGGTTCTGAGTTACTGATGAAAATAGCTTCATCTTGCACTGGCCTAGCCTGAAGAGATAATGAGGTTACCAAGGACAGAAATGCAGGCTGCTCTCTGATAAAAAAATTACAGTTCTGCAAGTGACAACACATTATGTCACCTTGAACAAACACAGCAGCTGAGCCAAACTCCCTAGTGCTGATAGACTCCAACAGCCCCAATGAGTAAGGTTCTTCTGTCCATTTCTATCTCTACTAACTAAAAGAGAGGACTAAATCTTTGATTACCCAAATGTTGATGCTCAGCACTGGACCTGAATATGTAAAATTTGCTCCCATTGGATTTTATAGCAGGCAAATGAATGACTCAGAAACAAAACTCAAGCCATTTTTTTCTGTGTTTTCAAACATATCAACTGAGCAATCCAGTGTTGTGTAGTGAAATGAACCCTCCATATGCTGAATGTTTTAATAAACGATGAGTTTTTTTAAGTACAGTAATTAGTATTCACAATGATATCTATGGGACTAAAAGAAAAACAATACATCCTTTCATATTCCACTTGTAGAGCTTAAAACACAGGACAGTAGCTATTACTTTACCACTGAGCATGAGGTATTTATTTATGTACTTCTTGATCATGGGGATCCAACGTTTTCCACAAAAACTGCTTATACGTTTGCACTTAGCTCTTATTTTAATTTTATTTAGGTGTCTCAGAATATGCACACATGTGTGCAGGTGCATGTGTAGGTCAGAGGAAGGCATCAGATTCCCTAGCACTAGCATTGTTTGGTTATGAGTGGCATGACCTAGACAGTGGCAACCCAATTCTGGTCCTCTGCTAGAGCAGCAAGAACCCTTAACCACTGAGCCATCTCTCCAGCCAGCCCTAAGTGCTTAATTGAAAGTTAACAAATATGTAAATAACTTTTAATACAGAAACAAGATTGTAAAATTTGATGGAATTGACATTCCACCTAATGGAATACTATGCTTGCTGTACTACATTGTTTAGATTTCATTTTATGTGTATGGCGTTTTGCCTACATGTATGTTTGTGCACCATGTGTGTGCCTGGCATGTACAGAGAACATCAGATCCTCTGGTGCTGGGAATTGAGCCCGGGTCCTCTGGAAGAGCCACAGCTGAGCTGAGCTTTCTGGTCCTTCTTCAGTATTATCAAATGCATTTCTCATAGTCAGTAGCTGCTATTCCTTGTTAAACTTGAAGGGGAATACTGGGCTGGTTGGGCAAGAACTTGGGGGTACAACCACCTTTTTTTCCCTGGCTTAGAATGAAATTTTTTCACCTGGAAGATTTTATATGTTGACTTTCAAACAACAGGGATTTAGGAAGATATCAGAAGGGTCTGTCTACATATAAAAGCCAAAGTAATATGTGTGTATGAAGAGTCCCCAAATAAAACTTACCTCCTCTGTGAGATGGGGGTGACTATTTCAAATGCAGATGAGAATGTAAATAAGGGAATGGCAGAGAGAGGCTTTTCCCATGGGATGGAGCGGTTAAGGACTCTGGGATATCAGAAGTAGCTTTCCAGGGCGCTTCCAGCTGAGTAAACTGATGCAGGCTCCCCACTTCTCACCTGTGCACTTGGAGTTTTCCTTAACATTATTATGGTTTCGCTTCTCTTTCCCCTTCTCACTTGACCCACAATGGTTTGGACTTTTCTAAGTCCTGAGGTTTGGGGTTGCTAGCTCAGCTGTCATTCCCCTCCCATTTCCTAATTGATATGCATATATTATTCACTCGCTGCTTGTTACTTCTGATCCAGTAGAGGACAGAAGTCCAGTGGGGAGAACTGGGCTGTGAGAGAACATCAGAATACCTCTGGGAACATCTTGCTTTTGCAGAGTCAGCATTGGATAGTCAACAACTCTGAGAAAGGAGTAACTCAGGTAGGAAGGAAGGTGGAGAGGACTCCTGTGAGGATTTGGGACCTGACCTGGCAGAGGAATGCTTTTGAAAAAGGTTTCTTGTTTTCTCTTAAATTTCTATGGGTGACTGTTGGAACTCTGAATTGAATGAATGGCTTAGAGAAACCTAACAAGTAAATCTCAAAGTAACAAAATGGCATAATTTCAGATTGGAAATAACCACATGGGTGTTGTAGAGTGCTGTAGGGATTAGTTTATCAATTGATAAGTAGTAAACATTTCTGATAATTAGTAAGGAATTCTTTATTTAGCAGGGTATAATTTGCCCTTTCTTCCAAAGTAAAATTCAGGGTTTGCTAAGCAAAAACAGATCAAAAGAAGATTTGAGCACCACTCTGAAAAGTGAAGGGAAAGTGGAGAGGAGAAAAATAGGGTTGTTCAACCTCAGCTGTTTCAAAAGAGAATTACACTTTTTAGGCACCTGGGGAGTAGTGTGAATAACTTAGTTTGAAATAAAGGAAGTGACCAGAGAACAGTAGGACAAATACAAGCAAATCCTTAGTTTAGAATTAAAATAGGTTTGTTTCTTAGAAGAATGGCCAAGCCTAACAGCATTAAGTGGGGACTGTAATAGGGGCTGAAATACTCATTAACTTTTTCAAACATTTTTATTTTATGTGTGTAAGTGATTTGCTTACATGTATGTAAGTATACTATATGTGTACAGTGTCCAACGTGCCAGAACAGAGCAGCAGACCTCTGGAAGTAGAGTGGATAATTCGGATAATTGTGGGCTCAGGTTCAGTTCCCAGGCCCTACATGACAGCTCCCAACCTTCTCCAACTCCAGAGGATCTGATATATTCCTCTGCCCTCTACAGGCACCAGGCACACACATAGTGTACTGTCATACATTTAGATAAAACGCCATACACATAAAATTTCTAAAAGCCATGCCACGAATCAAATACAATATTCCCACATGGTGGAATGATTTTCAATATTCCAGGTGGGTATCGGAACCCTCAGTGTGGGTATTGGCAACAAATCTCCAGCAGAGCAGCCAGTAGCTTCTAGCCATTGAGCCATCTATCCAGCCCCTCAATTACTCTTTCTGCTACGTATTTAGTGACAAACACCGTGATCAGTTTTCCTTCTCTTTTTAAGCTCACAGTCTCTTTGAAAGAGATGAACAAAGAAGTACCCTTCATTGTGAGAAATCCTGTGGTCCCATAAGGCGCAACAGTCAGGTTGACAAAGGTAGTAGGCCTAGGAAAACTTAGTTAACAAGGCAAGCACCATCAAAAATACTGACAATTGCAGAAAAAAGGAGGATTTGACTAGGAGCTTCAGAAAGGACTTCATTGGGCAGCAGTGTTCTTTGCTGGTCCCTACTCCTGGCAATCTTACACCTTTGTCAATGTGACTTCTCAGTTTCTCTCAGTGGAAGCAAAGGATGCATTCCACCTCTCACCCCCAACATGTGTTTGCATGTGTGTGTGTGATACATATGTACAACCTGCTTGCCTCTTGAAAAAACTGCTTAGACTAAGACTGATCGATTTTATTCATTCAACATAAAAATTAGGAACTACTCTTTTTAAACCCACCTTAAGTTTTCAACTCACTGATGTTTGTATATCACACTGTCATGTATTGGTCTTTAGCTATATCATATAATATTACACAGATATTGCAGTTATCTGAATTTGACATAGTAGGCCAGTGCCTTTTGCTGCTGATCTTGAGAAATGGCAGTATTAGCTCTGCATATGAGGACATTCACAGCAGAGCCAAATAATCATTGGAGTTTCTCTGAGTGGCTACATGAGCAGAGCCTCATGGTATCATGCATGGCTACTGCTAAATATAATAAAAGGAGGACAGTAGGTAGGAGAGCTGGGGGAGAAGCTGACAGGTGACTGTTCAGTGAGGTTTACTGAAGTAAAGGGGCCTTGAGACCATGATTTGGGCACTGTGCTACCAACCACATTATTAGCTGTTTCCTTAGACAAGGGTTTCGACTTCTCTGGTAGTTTAAGAAGCTATCACATCTGTGAATTGATGATCATGGTACTAGCTGCCTGAAAACACTGTGACTCTAATGCCCTGCGTATCAAGAGCGCACACCTGGTCTCTGTGCATCAGTGACCTATGATCTCTCACAGTGTTACTGTCTTGGGTGTTAAGGAAAACTTGATTGTCTTAAACTGAATGTTGTTATTTCATGCCCAAACAGCTTAGGACAGAAAGTGTGGTTGATAATATTAAGTAAAAAATTGTTGCTAAGCTGGAGTGATGATGTGGAGACCCAAGTTGTTGACTTCATTGATAGGTGAGCCTCCCTCCCCCGCACTGGGGTCAACTGAAGACTGTTCAGTTTCTCCAGCTGAGTCAGTTGTTCTTTGCAATGTACGGACATTAATGGGTTTGGAATGTGCTGAATTTTGAAGACGCTATAAGGCCAGTCACAGTTCTGAGGAGCTTTGGTCATCGTATTCATATTATCATGGTAATCTCACTTTAGACCTTTTTCATCTAAGCAGTTGAAGCTAAATCCAAGAAGTGGTGGGCCTGATCCTGAATCCACAGTGTTTATCACTACAAGGTTACATATTTTCTTTTAACCTGACAAGAGACATGAGTGAGGAGATAAAACTGACAAATTCCGGAGACTTTCAATCTCCAGGTAAGTCAGGCATATATGAAGGCTCAGAGGTCTTTATAAAGGCTGAGTCCTATCACATGTATCCATTTTTCCTGGCATCCTTTCTTCAGTATAATTACTGTTTGAACACTCATAGTTCAGGGTCTTTTACCACTAACTAGAATATATATTTATTAACTCATTCTTGTTGGACATTTGGGTTGTTTCTGGACTGGTTCTACTGTGAACAAATCAGTAAAAATTATTTGTATGTCTTAGACTATACTAATTCTATGTATGTGTTTTCATTCCTGTTGGGAAAATACCTACGAATAGAGAGGACAAGCCTTAAAACAGGTGTGTGTGTGTGTAAGAAACTCCGATGCTGTTTTTATAAAAACTAGATGGGTGTCCTGGCCCTTTCACGTCTTTCCTAATGCACTCATGCATCTAGCAATGATAAAGACATATTCCAAGGGTGTGTAGGTAGGTGATTTTATCATTGTGCAAACACAAGAATGTAACTACCACAAATGTAGCTGATGCAGAATCCACCTTTTATTTTATTTTGTTTCTTTGCTTTGAGTCAGGGTCTCCTGTAGCTCAGGCTGACCTCGAACTTGCTAGGTAGGTGAAGCTGGCCCTGAACTCCTGATCCTCCTCTACCTCCACCTTCCAAACACTGGAGTCATTTTCTGGCTAAGGTTAATCATTTAATGTAGCCTCTTTCTAAGCCCAAGAGATGTGAAACCTTTTATGAGCAGCTTGCCTGACAGAGCAGCATTTTATTTTTTGGTACGGTTAGTTTTTAAAGTTAGAGGGAATACACTCTAAAATGACTATTAAAAATAGAGTATAGCAAATAGATAAGACCATAACACGGTTTTCAGCATTGTCATATATGCACTGTATGTATTGTATGTGTTATACTTTATATTACTGATGTCAGTGGACTTGATTGCACTTGTTGCATATGTGAGCTTGTACTTGTTGTTTGGACTTGTTGCATATGTGAGTCATGAATTGCACTGTATTACTATAATCATCAAATCACAAAACTACAGAAATTTTCTTAACTTTTCTATAAATGTATGGGGCTATCACTGTATATGTTTCATCCCTAACCAAAGGCATGAACAGTATATAGTAGGTAGTAGAGTGGTTTAAATTTCAGTCATTCTTAATTAAAATCAAGTATTGTGATATTTTAAAAATTTGGTTTTAATTTTTACTTCTAAAATGTTTACCTTTTATTATTTATGATTATATGTGTATCTGTTGGGCGAGTCCAGAAGAGGTCATTGGATGCCCTGGAACTGAAATCTCAGGTATCGTAAGCCACTTGATGTAAGTTCTGGGAACTGAACTCAGCTCCTCTGCAAGAGAAGCAAGGTCTCTTAAGCACTGAGCCATCTCGCCAGCCCCTACTTTGCACTTTTTCAATGACTAGTAATAATGACTTTTAAATTACATGCGATTGTTTATCCATATATTTTGTTTAGGATGTATCTATCTCTTTGGCACTTCCGCTTAAACTTTCATTGACATGTGCTGTTTGTTAAATATTAAAAGCACATATATAATAAATACAAGTCCTTTGTAAAATGCTGAAAATTCAGGTACTGTCTTGAGGTCTCTGGATTGTCTCTTCTTCCCTAACGCCATCATTTGAAGACCCAAAGTTATTAATTTTTAGGAAAACCAATATGTTGTTTTCTGATATTTTACTTCTGAAATATTTGCTTATCCAAGGTGGCAAAGAATTTTCTCCATATCCCACTCTATCCCTTGAGAAGTTCTATTTTCTGATCTATTTTGTTTCTTTGTGTCAATGGGTTGAAATTTAGATTGCAATTCCATTGTTCCAGTACTACTTAGAAAAATGATTATGTTTTGGAGATCTTTATCAAAAAAATCTAATGACTACACAAGTGTGCATTTATTTATATGTCTTATATTTGTCTTTATATCAAAGTCATGATAGCTTTAATGTTTTTGGGCCTTACAATGCTTGTCCTCTGAGAGAATTCTTTTTCAAAGCTGTTTCATATACATTAGTTTCTTTCCGTTTTCACAACTACTTCATAAACAGTCTACCAATGTCTCCCAAAACAACAATAATCAAAACCTGCTAAGAAGTCTTTGCTGGGAGTTATCACAAATCTGTAGATTAATTTTGGTGGAATTAATATCTTAACAATACAATGTCTCTTAATGTATGAAAACAGCCTCCATTTGTTGGTGCCTGTCTCTCTCAACAACATTGTGTCATTCCCAGCAGACAGAGATTGCAAGCCTTTTGCCAGATTTTTCCATAAGTAATGAATACTTCATGCTATATTTTATAGTATCTGTATTTTAGTTTACACTAATAGCTGCTAGTATGTAGAAACACTATCAGTTTGTATTTATAGGTTTGCATGTCATAGACTATCACACTTTGCAGTAGTGTAGACCTGCTTAAAATTTCTTATACGAAATAATATCTTGTCCACCCATCCAACAGAGTCTCAAGAATTCCAAACCAGGAGCAAAAGGAGACTTTACCTCCCTGAAGTCACGAGCTTCATCTTCCTTTTGGTGATCTTAGCGCTGGCAGCAACATTAGCAGGTGGGTTTCCTGTCCATGGGAAGTCTTTTATTCTCTGTGTCTGCCATGCATAAGTCAGGTACTAGTACTTCAGACACGCTTAATCCTGCCCTTCCAATAGATGCTTCTTGTCTTCATCCTGATAAACCCATCACAAAACGAAGATAGCATATGTACAAAGCTCATTTAATATACTCGTTACCCAGCATGGTAACTTAGTAACACAGTATAGCATAGAGTTACTCACCCCCATGAATATGTAAGGGACGAGGGGCCGTGGTCACTGATGCCACCAAGCACAGCAAGAGAGTCCTGTAGGTGCATGTTGTTAGTCTAAGAAAAGATCAGGGCTCAAAACCTGCAGCGCGTTTCCTATTGAATCAGCGTTGCTTTCATGTCATTGTGAAGTTGAAGGATCCTAAGTTGGACCACCATGACTTGGGAGTCAGCTGTGAATGGAATAAGCATGGACTCCTCTTCTGTGAAATGATAATAGAGGCTATGCCAAATGCTGAGTGTCAAATGTGTGAGATTTCCTTCTGTATCTGTGTTACATGTCCTACCAGGTAATAAGCTGGGAGGCAAAATGTACACAGCTCCATTGTCTTCTTCATCTGGAAATATTTGTATAGAAAAATAATGGCCTGAAGACCTGGCTCAGTGGGTGAGGATGCTTGTGCAAGCCTGGCAGCCTGAGTTTGATCCCCAGAACCCATGTAATGGTGGATGGAGAGACCCAGCTCCACAGAGTTGTCTCATCTGCACACACATACTCTGGCGTGTGTGTGCTCATGACATACTTTGTGTGTACATATACCCGTGTGCATGTGCACACACACACAAACAAAAGTAAACAAAAAGAAAAGAAAGATAACAAAACTAGGCTAGGTGGTGATGCAGGTCTATAATGGTGTGTAGCCCGTAGCTCTATCACCCTAACTCCTGGGAAACTGTGGTAAGACATGTTCAAGGCCTTCCTCAGCCACCCAGTGAGTTTGAAGTCAGCCTGGATTATATGAGACCATATCTCAAAATCAATCAATCAAACAACAAACAGGCAGAACCAAGAACAAACCATGTTTCATGACACAATTCATTGATATATAATGCTTCCACAGTTCTTCAACTGGTAGCAGTCTGCGGACTACACTGCTGATGAACTAACCCATCCCTGACTTATATGCATACTCTCATGTGAATATTGGCATTTTTCCTCCCAGCTGCTTTTAGTAGATGGCTATGTCTATCAAAATGAATTCTGAAGCTGGTCATGCTGGCACGTGCCACTGGGGAGGCAGAGGCAGAGGCAGGCAGATCTCTGTGAGTTCCAGGACAGCCTGGATCCTGTATAGCGAAGTACAGGAGAGCCAGGGCTACATAGAGAGACTTCCCTCCCCCCCACCCCCAAAAAAGGATTCTGAGTTCAAGGTGATTTCTGATTTCTTCTTTCTGGGCAGCTTATAAGAGTGGGACCACATGTCCCGGTACTGATCACAAATCACAAATTATCAGTATGAATATACTATAGAGAAATGTCAACGAGATATTGCTACTCTAATGGCCACATTTCTATACAATATTATTGTTGGATTTTTTTCTTGGTAGTAGTAAGAATGGAACTTTGAGGACTCATACATCTGAGCCAAGTGCTACATCCCTAATACTAAAATATTATTCTTATTTAACATGTAAGTTTACTTTTATATGCTAAAAGCAATCTCTCTTCTCCCCGGTAGCAAATGTGAACTTATTCTAATGGATTTTAACAACTTAAAATAATCTTAATGAAGTGCTGAAAAATTATATACAGTTATATAGACATACACATACATATACAAATATGCATATGTGTTTTACAAGAATATATGTATGTAATAAAAAGCATAATAATTGATAAAATAAGTATTTTATACATATTCAAGTATATACCTACATCTGAGTTCATATAGCTATGGAGAAATTAATGAAGCTTATTCTATAAATTAGGTATCATGATTTGCTAAGATATACCTGAAGATATATTCATGACTATATATACTTATATGTAAAATACTATATGTAAATATCATATATACTGTATGTATGTATATTTACACTTATATATACATACATGTTTATATACATGTATGTATAATAGCAAAAGGAACATTGCTATTTGAACTGAGCACAAGACTAGATGTTGAAAAGAAGAAAGAAATTATAGTTTTTAATCTTCATGGTATTTATACAACAGAAAATTTGTGAGTCAAATAATAGGCAAGGACTTCTGTGACTAGGTCATGAGGTGATGATGTCTATTTGAGTAAGTATTATCAGAAAAATAGTTAATTACAGACATTCACTTCCTTGTGGGATGGTATTAAAGTTAATAATTTTGCACACAACTAGAAAAGATACATAGCTCCGAACACAGTAATGAACGTGTTTTCTAATTTTATGTACACATATATATGTATATCATATCATGCTTTACAATATATTTTCATATACAATATCTCATTTGTAGTTTTGAGTTACCCAGTGAAGTGGGAACAGTGTTGTCTGCTTTTCTTATAAGAAACAGATAATGGATGACATTATTAGTCTATAGCAGTGTCTTCTGACTCGTTTTTCTTTAGGTTACCAACAATGATGCAGTCTTCTAAATGGGTTGATTTTCTTTGATTAGTATAGATGATATGTGTCATCCCATTCTGGGAAAGAGCTTTGCCCAGGCTGCCTGCTACTAAGTGAGGCTTATATCCTCATAATGTGCTGCGGATGCCCCCTCAGTGGCTTCCCAGGGATCTCCTACTGATTCCCTGGTTGAAGCTATGTCCAAAGACTCTCTTATAACCTGATCACAAAAGTATGGATAATTTATGTTATCCAACAGCAGGGCCAGATTTTTGTTTGTTTGGTTTTGTTTGTTTTGGTTTTTGCTCAGTTAAGTTGTTGGGCAGGTGTCATCTCAGACTCTGCACCAATAGATCACCTTATTTGACTAGATATTTTTTACTATCACTTACTGCACTAAAAGTTCTTGGTAATCTAAAATGGTTCAGCAAAAGTAAGGCATACTTGATACACTTCAGTAGAAGAAAAATAAACATAGCAAAATCATAGCCTAGGCTGATGACTGGTTTTGTGCTTTAGACTAAATACATTATTTTATAGTTTTATAAATAGTTAATAAATAGATTTTCCACTCAATAGATATTAATACTTAGGTTAAAATGTATAATATGTCAAATGCTTTTCTGGAACCAAAGTGAAATTTATTCTTGCACTTAAGAATAATTTATTCTTGCACTTTGAAAAGGGTGGGTGCATGACAGTTATCTATCCCAAGGCGAAATAATTCTCTATAGACAGGCTACTTTATAACAAGTATAAAATCTAATTTGAGAACTATTAGATGACCCCATGATTATACAACACATCATTGACTGTATTTACATGAACTTAGAGGGTTTAGGTCAGTAATCACTGTAGCATCTTGATGTAGTCAAGAGTACAGTAAACACAAGATATAGTCTTAGGAGACTACAATGATATGTGCTGTTGACAGAAAATGTATATGTGTGTGTGTACATATATTACTTACGTACATTGGCATATGCTACCAACAGCCATGAAATAATCATCAATACTAATGCAGAAAACAAGGAGGCAAAAAGTATCATTAAAACTATGATACATTAAACTTGACTATTAAAAGCAAAGAACATAAGAAATATTGATTAATTCTACTGGGTTTCAGGGGAGGAGGTTCCTAGGTAAGGTCACGCTTTAACAAAGTAGGCCATTGCCATACAATAACATCGTTTACAGCTCGATGGAGATGAAGATTGAGACTTGCTTATGGGAAGGACCTGGAATTGTCGACCATTTATCATCACAAGCAAAGGCCCAGACATGATACATAGCATTATCTTAAGGCATGTGTACACACTACAAGATCTTTGGTATGAAGAAAATTACATGACAGAAACGAAGCACCTGTAGTTTTGAGTCAGTTCTTTAGCTGAAGGTTAGAAATAGCATGCACAGAAGCAAGGCTTGGCTTTAGCCTTTCTTCTGGCCTCGGCTCTCTCTTGTTCTCTACTTGTCTCTAATGACCTTCTTTATTTCTCTAGAAAAGGGGATAATCATTCTAGGTCATTTGTTTAATTATTGTCTCTGTTCAACACATTTTCCCACTCTTCAAGTTCACGAACATTTAGAAGGACACTCTAGGATGGAAACCCCAGATAGCCTGTCTTTGAGCCTGATATCCCAGATCATTGGGAGTACGCTGGGTGATGTGCTAACTTGTCTGCCATAAATACCTACAGTAGTCTTAGCATCACCTGCTTCTCTCTCAGAAGCTCAGGCAGGACCACCATGTGTCTAGCACATTAAAAAAGAATAAGGAATAAAAGGAAAGAATGTACACTCAAAACCTCATCTCTGAAATAGAACATTTCCCCTCAACATGCATTTTTTGAGGTGATAATTCTCTTGGAAAGATTCCTTCTGCATATTTTGTTGAATTTATAGTATTTTTCCCCAGTGGTTTAGCACAACAATGAAGGAAGCCACGTCTACAACAGACAAATACAATAGTGCACACTGACAGGTTCAGTGTCATTGAAAGGATGAGTTTCCATAGTATGATTTTAGGTAGCAGATCTCTGAGAAGATGCCAGGGTTGAAGATAGCAATTCAACAGTTATCAATATGATAGTGAACGATAATGTCATACAAACAAGTTCAGCCATGTAGGAAGAGCCTCAGTGAGCAATATACCACCTACTTTATTGGCTTCTATCAAGGATTTTCTTTAATCTAATAAGAAAATACATCAATTTGATAAAAAAAAATACCAGTAACTAATGCCATTCTTGAACCTTCCAGATTAAAGAACTGAAACTAGTCTTCAAAATTGTATTCATATGGAGAGGGGAAAATGTTTAAAATTACCTTGTGCTTTGCCTTGGTGAAAGAAATTCAGGGTCTTTAAATCCTTTCATACTTAACATTCTGTTAAATCATTTTTAGTTGAAAAACAGAAAATTCCCACTTACCCCCCACCATGCCCGGATGACTGGATTGGTTACCAACAAAAGTGCTTCTACTTTTCTGAAAATACAACGACGTGGGGTGCGGGCCAGAACTTGTGCGCGTCTCACACAGCGACACTTGCAGTGTTCAATACCTCAAAAGAACTGGTAAGACAATAGCTGTCACATCCGGAAGTTCCAGTTAGTCTGCAAAAGACCCAGTTACAGTAGAACGTGCAGAACAGAGGCCCATTACCCAGCACAGCAGAGGCCACTTTTTAAGTGGGCTAAATGGAAACAGTGCCTCTTGGGGCACAGACAGGTCACGCCACACAAACCCTCATGATACAAATTATGAGTAGATATTGAAATGGCTTCCGTTGTTGACTTCAGTTGGGAGTGGGGATGCTTAGAAATAAGGTGCCAGAAGCATTTTACCATATCCTATTTAGAGCAGCTTATATATTCCTGCACATCAGAAAGAACCAGCTACTCTTCAAAGAAGTCCAGCCACATAATTACCTAGCTTTGAAACAGAATAACAAAATTCAAGAAAAAAAATCTAAAACCTCTTTTTAGAGTTCAGACATCAGAAACCATGACAGAGCCCCAATAATTAGCCACTATTTACCTCCTTGAGCACAAATGAGGGCTGCCTCTCATGAGTTTATGTGAAAAAAATAATAATCAAAAAGAAGTGTTTGACAGAAATACTGCAAATAATGACTCAGTTTAAGCAAGACCTGGGAAGGATGGTGGTATAGCAAAATGTGATAAACCTAACATCATGCAATTCAAACCCATAGACAGAAATAATAGAAATGTAAGGTGTCAGAGGTAATAAGATGCACACACACACAAAGGACTCAAAATAATAAGTGAAGAATGAAAATAGCAAAGCTGGTGCCAAGGGGAAGGACGCGGTGTGTAAAAGACTTTGCCGTCCACACATGAGGACCTGAGTTCAGTTCCCAGAACCATGTGTACTAGTTATTTTTTTATTGATGTGATAAAGCAGAATGACCAAGGAAACCTTTAGAAGAAAGATTTTATTTAAGCTTATGGTTCCAAAGGGATAAGAGTGTATCATGGCAGCTGGCTCATAACTGGAAGCATGAGTAGGAACCAGAGAGAGCAAACTGGAAACGGTGTGAGCCTGTACTATCAATGGCTGCCTCCAGGTACATACCTCCTCTGATAAAATCATCTCCCCTAAGTTTCCTCAGATAGTGTCATCAACTTGGGACCAAGTATTCAAATGCTTGACACCATGGGGGACATCCCATGTAAACCACACCATGTAAAGCCAGGCATGGTAGTTCTCATGTGTAGTCCCAGCTCTCTACGGCAAGATAAGAGTCAGGGGCAGGAAAATCCACAGGGCTGTGGGCCAGCTAGCCCGACATATGCAAGAGCAAACAAGAGACCCATCTCTAACAGTAAGGAATGACATCTAATGTTGTCATCTGACCTCCACACAAAAGCCATGGCATGCATGTATCTGCACATATATGTACAGATGCACATACACATACAGACACATTCATGTGTCATATACACATACACAAATATTAAAATAAGAAAAACTGTTTGTTTGTTGAGACAGGGTGTCTGTGCAGCTCTAACTGTTCTGGAACTTGCTCTGTAGACCAGGCTGGCCTCTAACTCAGAGATCTGCCTGCTTGGATTAAAGACATGCACCAACACTGCCCAACAATTTTTTTTAATAAACAGAAAATAGCATAAAGATAAAAAAGATAAACTTTTCTAATAAAAACAATTACTAACTATGGAGATTTAAAGGCATAAAAAATACAAATAATTTCCCCACCAAATATTTTAAATTTTGTCAATATTGATAATTATGTAAAGAATTACCTAAGTAGTGGCTTGTGACAATCTAGAATGTAGAACAGGTATAGATAGACTAATTTCATAAACAGTACAATATTCAGATTATCCTGTTCAAACCAACTAAGGACAAAAACAAAACAAAACATTAACGGAACAATCAAAATAAGATAAAAGAAAAAGACAAAAGGATAGTCAGAAAAATCATCATTAATAAATCTAAACCTAAACCTAGCAACACTTGCAATATACTGAGTCATTTAAATTTATTTATTTAAACTTTTGGCTTTACCTAAAAGAGAAAATTTACCAAGCTGATTTTTTTATTTATTTATTTTTATCTCAATGACAGGTTAGGTACTTTGAATCCCCGGCGTAGCCCCCTCCCCCATTCCCTTCTACCCTCCCATTCCCTCCCTCATCTCCTTCTTCCCCGCCCCCTCCAAGTCCACCAACAGGGGAGGACC
>CM053761.1:16087269-16133812 GCA_028658305.1 Pachyuromys duprasi
ATCCTATAGCTTTATATAAGTGAGTATATACCATATGTTTCTTTCTGCTTTTGGGATACCTCACTCAGTATGATCGTTTCCAGGTCCCACCATTTGCCTGCGAATTTCATGATTTCCTCCTTTTTAATTGCTGAATAGTGTTCCAAGCTGATTTTTTAAAAGCAACAAAGTGGGGGCTGGAGAGGCAGGTGGGCATTTCAGAGCATGTATTGTTCTTACAAGTGGCCCAGCTATGGCTCCCAGCAGCACCTCAGGTAGCTCAGGTTCCTATAACTCCAGTCCTAGAGGGTCTGATGTCCTTCTATCTCTGCAGCTAGAGCACAAAAACTGACATGCACACACATAACAGTAAACAAGTGATCTTGATTTAAAAAGCAACAAAGTGTAGTGACTGCTTACAGGGGCATCTGAGCATGTGCACACACTTACGACAATGTTAAATTAGGTGATGGTGAGAGATATGAAGAGCAATTACCAAGCCAAACTTGAGCAATCACGTCAGAAAGTAAGTACAACCAGAAGAAACTATGAAGCTATTTAAAATATGAAACTTGAATTACCTAGTAACTATTCAAGTGTTGCACACTAACCAGAGTTCTGCCATAATCAAGGGAACCAACACTATCAAACACACCAAGCCCACACAGACCAGATCATTTCCTCCTTATAAATTGTCTTCTAGAAGGTCAAATACACTGTTTCCTGAAAAGGTTGTTGCAGAGTAAACCTTTGAGCCAGGTGAAAGCAATGCCATTCCTAAGGTCTTTCCCAAACAAATCAGTCTGTAGTTCTATAAAGAGCACACTGAGCTAATTGAACACTCAAGATAACGGAGCATTCGATGTGTACCCTCTAAATACTCCTTACTGAAGGATTTCCTGAAGCGATACACAGACCATTCTCATTATTGGATTGGACTGAGCCGAGAACAAGGAGCAGAGTGGCAGTGGGCAGATGGAACCGTGTACAGCAGAAGGTAAGTTTCTGTTGAGTTCACACCGAACCCCGGACACAGCCTTCCCCACTGCAGAGAATACCATTCTCTTGGAAGCTTTCTTTGTGGGGAAGCCTAAACAGACACCGGGTTTGGGGGATGATGATCAATTTAGTGCTTTTAATAGTCCAAACACAGTGATTTCCAGTCAGTATATATTTTTGACTTGGATGGACATACCAAGAGTTCATTTTGTAGGTAAAACCTCTGACCCCTTAGATCCTGGAAACCTATTATTATGTAGCACAAAATATTTAACAACAAATCCCCCTTCCCACAATACATAAGCTATAGGATGTTCTTATAATTGAATGAAAATGAGGACATGACTACTCTAGGGTCCAGCTGAGGACAATGGTTTTATTTGCTGTAGATATGAAGGAGAGAATGGCCAGAGACATCTGGAAGAGTCCAGACTGAACATGGCCACAAAATACTTTGGGCCATAAGAGTAGAAAGAGGGGAGAACAAGAAAGGAAGAGAAGACAGAGAGAAGAGAGGTGAAGGAGACCAATGGCTAGACAGCCAGAAGCCAATAGGGCACATAGCCAAAATGGCTGCATTATATAGGAAGCGGAAGCTGAGGAAAGGAAGTGAAGCGCAGCCCCTGGGTTGGAGAGGTTTGGGGTAGGGGGTGGTGTGAGAAGTGCTGGGAGAAGCCACAGGCACTGAGTAAGCCTTGTCCAGTGTTTCTTTGGGAACTGACAATGATGCTGATTTCATTTATAAAAAGTGACATTTAAAGTCAGAAAAAAAAAAAAAAGAACCCAGTTTGATTAATAGCTGATAACTATTGTGTTAATAGGCAACAAATGTTTTCTCTAACACTTCCAATTAGTGTTTGCTAATCCTGTGGCCTTTTCCCTCTATCTATATTTTGTTGCAGGCTTAAAATCACTGGTAGAGGACAATACGCCTATCTACACAAAACTGGCATCAGCAGTGCGAGCAGCCATTTGCTCAGAAAGTGGATTTGCAGCAGACCAGATAACCCAAGAAATTAAGACCTCATAGATCTAAGACATTCTACATCCACGTAGCTTTAATCATATTACTATAAGCATGTATGAGATTCATGCTTCGAGCTGTTCATTCCTGTCTCATTTCAGATTTCCAAATCTGAATTTTATAAGTCTGTTCAATTCTTGACATGTGAGATAACTGTTTAAACCATTTTTATGGTTAAGTATGGTTAAAACATGTTTAACCATGTTTAAACGATATTTAAAATTCAATTGGCCTGGGGACAGCTCAGTGGTAGAGCGTATAATTACTTAGTATGTATAAGGCCCGGAATCCTGCCTGAGGATTAGACATATACACATTCCAAATTTCATTATCAAATTAATTTTTTCATATTTAACATGTTAAAAATGAATAAATTTTTCATCACATTTTAATATTTTCAATTAATACATTAGTTTTTTGAATTAAGATTAATTTCATTTATATTTGTTTCCTAAGAGCTCTATCTTACCTGGATTTGGAGGATTTTCTTCTTTTTATGGTCAATACTAGCAGTTAGCTATTTTTTACTTTTGCAATATTTGCATTATTTTATGAACCCAACCCAAGTATGTAGTGTCACTGCTACACAAGAGCTTCACAGAAAACAAAATCCTTGTGCTGGGGTCACCTATGAGGGGACTGCCAGGCAATGGGTAAACTGTTAGATTAGCACCTCTCTCTGCCTGTGAATGCCCAGGGTCTGTCTCCTGATGGGCAGTGTGAGTAAGGCTCTGGGGAAGACGTTTAAGGATGTGTTCTGGACTTTGCTGTTCAAACGTCTCCAAAATAGGAGATTCAGTGTCAAATGTCAGCCTCTTCAGAGGACAGCAGTTTCATGTTCATGCAAGGTCAGCGCCGTTCCTCTGAGACACATGAGCCTTTCTTTGATGTCATTGTGACACCGGTGGCATCCTGTGGGCGCTGAGTGCATGCTCTTTGGAATTTAAGTTGAGGAGATGGGACATACAGAGCAGAATGAGGCGAGAACTTGGTAACGGATTATTCTGTCTCAGACTCTCCTACCCTCCGTCTCTCTCTTCATCCTGATTTTAACTTTTTTTCTCTCTGAGCTCTGAATATCCCCACTGCTGCAAAGATTCTTTCGATTATTTTAGTCCCAAAATGAATGGAGAAAATTACAGTCCACAGTGAAGTAGGCAGCAAGTTAGTAAGAGCAAAAACGAAAAAGAAAAGAAAACAAAGTCCTTTCTAGCCAAAACCCACCATGGCACATAAAACTCAGGATTTTGTTCCTTGAATCTTTATGCAATCCAATTATATTGCATTATTACTCCACCATTCTCTGATATCAAAAATAAGTTAATAGGTCTCAAATGCTAATGGTGGCATCTTAGAAGTAAGTTTATAATCACTTCAGAAAATCAGCGACTACATAGGTGCAGCTTTGGTATTTGATTAACAAATGATGCAAGAAACACAGGAAAAAATGTAAAAAAAGATTGGTGGCAGAGCAGAATGAAGTGGTCAGTGAAATTATCACAGGAAAAATTTTTCGGATGAATAAGTAAGGAAAGATTTTTAGGCAGATATGGCACCCCACATCAATAATTCAACACAAAGTAGGTGAAGACAGGAGGGTTGCAGGTTCACAGTCAGCCTGTGCTGTATAAAAATAACATGGATGGGGAGACAGAAACAAGAAAGGGGAAAAAAGAATAAATTTCTACAAAGAAAATTCTCCACAGAACTGTGCCATAGTGAAAGGCTGTGAAGTGTCACACAATTTCAAAATTATTGTAGTTTAGAAACCTTGGAATGATGAAAAATAATGAGAGTGCAGGATGGGAACAGACACTGTAGACAAAGCGACCACCAGGGCCAGAATTAAAAATTGTAATCCAGGCTGGGTGGGCCAGCATTGATGGTCTACAACAACGGGAAGTTTAAAAAAAAAAAACTAACATGTGTTAGTGGCAGTTAAATACTCAGCTTTACTGGCTGCTTTCAAGGGTTTCTGAATTTTCTCTCAGTTTCAATAGACTCTGAATTTCACATAGGCTTTTGTTGTTATTATATAAAGAAAAACATGATAAGGTCAGAACCAGTCATGGCATCAAGTAGATCAGAGAGGAGTTAATGGTTTCAGGGAATCTCAGACACAAACACAGTCAACATACGATGAGAGAGACTAGGGGAAATTGGCAGTAAGATCAAATCTCAAGTTTGTGTCTAAGTTTACCTAATGAGTACCAGTATTGTCAGCTAACACAAAAAGGAGGGGTCTTGAGACAAGCTGAGCTTCAGAGAGAGGTGGAGATTCCAGGTTGGGAGTTCAGCCAGAAACAAGAGGTTCAGCCATGGAACTAAGGAAGCAGTGTAAGATGGACACATGAAACAGACATCAGGAGAGTTGCAGGGATGTGAAGAGCAAGCCAATGGGAGAAGAGAGAGTTGGGATGGGGGCAATGAGCAGGCAACCATCACAATCATGAAGAACAAACAAACAAACAAACAAACAAAAAACAGAAAACCAAAGCAAAGCAACAACAAAACCCTTTCTTCTTCTTACACACGAACCTACTCCTTTGATTTTTTTATTCTTTGTTCAACTCTAGCATTTTAGTGGGGGTGGGAGAGAGGGTACTTCTTTAGGTCTTGTCTTTTCTGAGCTAAATTTGTGCCTAGGTTTGTGTGAGTTAACAATACAATGACTTCAGATAGGAGGATCTCTTCCAATGCATCTGCTGCCGTGAAAACTAACAGCAACTGCAGGGTTTAGGTGACTGCTATAACACACTGTTGGATCTGTGATAACCTCATGTTGAGTAACATCTGAACACAGTAGCAAAGTGTGTAAATGACTCTTTTTCCTCTTTTGGGTTATAGATTGTAATTCATAAGATCATTTTGTTAGTGGTTTTGATGGTGAAGAGATAATGTCAAGAATCCCTGTGTCCAACTTATGCTTACACTTACTGACAGCCTTTAAAATGTTGAGTCCTGCTCGTTAACTAATACTGAAATAAAAACTCAAGGAACAAATTGAGATTTATGCTCATTTCTTTAAATAAAATCACACATAGCTATTGAAGGAAATAGCGGGAAATTTTAGCTGTAAATGATTATTTACATTTACAGAATCTGGGAAGGGGCATCTGAGGGTCATAGAAACTGATGCTCTCAGGATGATGTTATCTGGGTTGCAGAATAGAGTCTTTTCCTTTGCTGAGTTAAAGAATGAAAAGGCAGAAAAAGCAAGATCTCAGCAACTAGCCAAGTTTTACTGAAAGGAGAAGTATATACACACACACAACACTCACACACATGAACACACACAGGTGTACCCAACACAGGCACACATACTCAAGCATGCGCACACAATCTCTCTATAACAGAGAACTAATTTTGAACTAACTTATCACAAATCTACTTTGCAGAAAAAATACTGTCTTCAAGTGCTGTTGGAAAAACTAAATTAAGTATTCAGCAAAAATGAAACTAGACATTTATCTCACCAAAAATAAAAAGAACCAGTAGATTAAAATCTGAAACCACTGGAAGAAAACAAAATTCTCTATCACATTGACCTGAATAACATTTTTTAGCTTTGATTACAAAGTCGTTACTGTTTTTGCTTTTGTTGTTATTTTGGTGTTGCTTTATTATTATTATTTTGCTTCGTGTTTGTGTTTTTGTCTGTTCACTGTCAATCACCTTAAACATCTGGTTTCTTCAGGTGCTGAGTGTGGATCTATAGCAATCACACTCCAAGGAACTTACAGAATTTCAGCCTCAGGATAGGTCTCCATTATCGGCATCTCTGTCTCTGGCACACAAATTTAATAAATGGTACACAGGTTTTCACATTCAGTATAGAAATTGAGCGTATCTTTGAGGAATTTTGTTTATTGAATTTTGTGTTTGCATGTGTGCTTCTGTGTGCATGTGTGTATGTGTTTGTGTGTGTATATGTGCTGGGTTGTACATATGTGTACCATGTGTGTTCAGGAGCCCACAGAGGCCAATAGAAGGTTTGAGATCCCTAGAACTGGAGTTATGGGCTTCTGTGAGCTGCCACACAGGTGCTGTGAACCAGACTCAGGTCCTCTGTGAGAACAACAAATACTCTTAAGTGCTGAGCCATTTCTCCAGCCCATAATGTTTGATATCTTTAAAGTAAATTAACAACCTGTTACATTTTTCATGAACTATCAATACTGCTCATTACTGCTATTCATAAACATGGATTTTTTTTAAGGTGGACTACTGCTGTGCAGCCCACATTGGCCTCTAATCCTTGACCTTCCTTCCTCAGCTTCGCAAGTGCTGCTCATCGTGGCTATGTGTGCACATGAGACTTTGAGGTGTTGCTTGTTTTCAGCTTATGTTTGATAGGTCAGGTTCACTCAGCACACCTGAGGGCCGCTGAGGAGGCGCCCACGGTTGAACCTACACCTGAGGGCCACTGAGGAGGTTCCACTGTTGAACCTAACTCGCATTTGCACAGAGGCTCTGCTCCCACTCTTAATCTAAGTCCTAGTTTAAGAGCGAAATAGGCAAATAAATTAGTTGGGTTTTTTCCCCCATTTATTAGCCCATGTAAAATAAACACCAACCTTAACTTAAAAAATAAAAACATGTATTTAAAAAGGTGTGTTAGGTTTCAAACCTGGGATAAATGGCTGAAGTGCTTATTTAACATACTAAAGTGGACCTGGACACCAGCTTCTCCCTGCATCCCTGTTAAGTTTGAGCCTTAAAATATGAGGTGAAGATTTAATTTAGATTACATCAAAATAGAATATCACAGGTGTTTGTATGACTTACCTCAACCAAATAGCTAAAGCTTAACAAAGTGGGCAAAGACAAAGAAGCTAAACAAATACTACTGTGAACCTGCATCGACCTTAGGAATTTATAAACCTTGATGATCAAGTGTACCTTATTTATCAAATATATCTTATTACTTATTTAAAAATTTTAGAAGCTGGATGTTGAAGAGTTAGCAAAGGCATAAACAGTTAAGTATGAATTTCTAAATCATGTTTTGTTAATCTGAGTAGATTTTTTTGAGACAGGGTTTCTCTGTGTAATCTTGAACTCATTTTGTAGACCAGGCTGTCCTCCAACTTACAGAGATCTGCCTGCCTCTTCCTTCCTGAATATTGGGATTAAAGGCATTTGCCACCACATCCAGCTCAAACCTTAAATTTTTATCATAATAAAAAAAACATACCAATTCAAAATATTATAGAGACCTGTTGTTTCCTTAGTCTAAAGGGAGATATAAAAGCTAAGAACTCAGTAGGACTGAGAAGTTTTATGATTGTTACTTTATACCATGTGGTCATCTTAACATGGTAAAGTCGTGGCATTTACTTTTTAATCCTAGAAAAAATGTCTCTCACATGAATGCTTTTATCTTGATGAGGTTATCAGCCAAGATGGAGGAAAGCCACATGGTTGCTATTTAAAAACATCTATTTTCCTAAATAAGAGTTGGATCTAAGTTATATACAGTATATTGTAAAGTAGAGTTGAATCATACATATACCAATATATGGATTTTTAATTATAAGCTTCTTGTTATAAGTTTAAACCCAAATTTTGATACAGGTTTTATAGATTTTAAATCATGCCCAATGAATTTACAAATCCTGAGATAGAGTTTACAGCATAGACTTAACAGGTTTTTTGTTGCTGTTTTTTTGTTGTTTGTTGGTGTTTTTGTTTTTGTTTTTTTGAGAGCAGAGCTCAGAAAAATAAATCATAGAGATAAAAGATTTAAGAGGGGAATGATGTAGAACTTTGAGATAAGAGACTTTGGGATCTTTCGTTTGTGACATGAGTTGTTACAGTCTATGAGAATTTGGAAATCAACTGTGCCAAATTTTGCCTATTGCTCTGTACTGAAGCCACGATGTAGTAATAAAATTTGAGTCAATATCAGCAGTTAGAAAGCAGATAGTGTGAAACAGCAGCTGAAAAATCAGACTCTAGAATTTGAAATCA
Organism: Pachyuromys duprasi; assembly: GCA_028658305.1. Classification (NCBI taxonomy): domain Eukaryota; kingdom Metazoa; phylum Chordata; class Mammalia; order Rodentia; family Muridae; genus Pachyuromys; species Pachyuromys duprasi. The sequence goes on from CM053761.1 coordinate 16,095,245, forward strand.
AATTTTGTGTATGGCAGAAGCCAACAGAAACAACTGATCCAATCAGCAGCTTTGTTCAGAATGGCCAAATTCATTGGGGAGGGAACTCATTTATGCCATGCTCAGTTTAAGCACCATATAAATATTTTAAAAAAGAAGAAGAAAGAAAGAAAGAAAGAAAGAAAGAAAGAAAGAAAGAAAGAAAGAAAGAAAAGAAATTACAAAGGTAAAGAAAATGACTGGCATGAGGTTTCGGCACCAGATGAATGAAAAAAAGAAATCAAAAGGAAGGGAAACATAATTGTTCCTAGGTATGGAGGAAGAGGAGGTTTATTATAAATATGTGAGAGACTATAGCCAGAGGCAGGAGCATCTGGGAGATGTAGAGTGGACACGACCAGAACAAAGTACACTGCATGAGGACGGGAAGAGGAAGAACAGGGGCACCAGGAGAAACAGCCAGGAGGCCCAAAAGAGAGAGTGCATGCACTCACATGGGCACGCGCACACGCACACGCACACAAACTCACACACACACACAGGTCAGTTAACCAGAATACTTGGATTATATAGGGAAGGGCAGCTGGGGGCCAGAAAGCCGGCCAGGTCTGGAGAAGTTTAAGGTAGGAGGTGAGGTACAACCAGAGGACCTTATTAATAGGCACCCACTGAAGAGAGCCCAGAGGCCAGGCTGTCATATGTTAAACAGACACCTCAGCCACTGGTCCCTACCATCCCAGCCTTTTTGTTGATAATAAATAAATGATAAGGGGCAACATAATTTTCTCTATGACTAATTCCTGCTGACACGGGGGTGTGGTTGTTGGCGGGAGCAGCAAGGAAGCTGGAATGCTGGCCAAGTCCTGGAAGAGCAGGCTGTTTTACTTGCTCACCAGGCTCTTGCAGGAACTCTGGGGCTAGGGACTTGTAGGCAGCAGTTGGAGCAGTCTGTGTGTCTGGACCACCTGTGGCTAGTCACCTTAAAGCTTTTGAGGGAACACCTGGAGCTGGCTAGTTAGTGGAACAGGCTGCAGGTGATTTGAAATTCGGACAGATAGCCTAGGGAGAGAGGGTAAAGTTAAGAAGTTTAGGGAAATATTTTTTAGATGTCCATTTGGAACTTTTAGGCCCATGGCCCTGGTAATTGGCCTGTGTATCAATTAAAATGGCGGAGACTAGTCCATAGTTTATCACCTAAACAGCCATCCCAGGCTTGTGTGGTCTCCATGGCATTTGGCACAGAGGATCCATGTTTGTAGCACACCAGAAGTCACATACCCATCCATCCACACAAAATAAACAGACAAAACTTTTCTTACCTCTTACTCTTCCAGTCTTGAGTCTCAGTGAAGGAACATCTTACTAGCTGTTGAACGCAGTGGGATTGGCTGGCGGCTTTCCTGGGAGGTCTCCAGGTTTTTCAAAGCTGCCCAGTGGCCCCAAGCACTGTTGTTTGTGAATCCCATGCCCCAGTAGGCTCCCACATTTTAAGATAACCTTTCAAAAAAGCAGCTTGCACAGATAGAATGGCCCAGCGTCACTGCCAGCTAGACTGGGCAAGAGGTGGGGTGGTATGGGCAGTGTCTGGCTTACAGGAGCCTCAATATTGCCCCAGGTCGGAACACACAAAGATAGACCAGATACACAGGACAAAGCACAAAGCCAAAATAACAACAACAGAAAACATAGAGCCAACAACAACAGAGAACACGAGACAACGATGCTTAACAATTTCTTCTTGCACAACCCCGATGCTAGGAACCCATCAAAGGCAGGGCCACTCTGAGTCTTCTCCTGCATCTACACTGGGCCTATCTAATCCTCAGCTTTGACTTCCAATCTCTTGGAATAATCCTATAGTTCATGCCAGGCCTCCCTGAGAACTTTCTGTCAGGAGAGTGAATACGGTGGTTCCAGCTGAACTCCACAATTAACTAGAAATAACCAGTGGGATGTCTCCCTAAGCCCTGGACAAAGAATTTGGTCAGTCTTATTACTTATTAGACCCTCTGCATGCACAGATAGGGTACCCCACAATCAGAGTCCAGAAACCAGACAGGAAGCTATCAAGAAAGAGAGAAAGAGAGAGGAAGGAAGGAAGGAGGGAAGGAAGGAAGGAAGGAAGGAAGGAAGGAAGGAAGGAAGGAAGGAAGGAAGGAAGGAAGGAAGGAAGGGAGAGAAAGAAAGAGAGAGAGAGAAAGAAAGAGAGAGAGAGAGAGAGAGAGAGAGAGAGAGAAAGAAAGAAAGAAAGAAAGAAAGAAAGAAAGAAAGAAAGAAAGAAAGAAAGAAAGAAAAATGCTTGCTATTTTCCTTCAAGTGCATGGCCGGAGAGGGAGGAAGGAGGGTCCCTGAAACCAGAGTGAAGAACCTAGCTCCAGAGTTTAGGGTGGAATTATCTTGCTGGACCTCCAAATGTTAATCCTGAGATTTGCTGGGGAAAAAGCACTTCCACCATTTTGAGCCAAATTTGAAGGACACATTATTAAACATTAAATACTGACCAAGAGATGGACTTTAATCAGGATCACTTCCTGGAGTTTCCTACCTGAGACACATGTTACAGAGGTTTATAAAGACAAACCCACATAGGTCACCATACTTTTCCATGAGGCTTTTGTTATTCTCCAAGAACTACAACTCCCAGTGTTATGATATAAATATTACATACAGTGAAACAGGTGTGGTATAAGGAAGTTTATTGCAGAAAGGGAAAGGGAGAGAGGGAGAAGAGTTACAGACTGAATGAGTCATGAGAGAGGTAAACAGTATTAAACGGGCAGGGTAACAAACTGGCAGAGGGACAGGCAGAGAATGCAAGAGGGTGGAGAGAGAGACAGAGACAGAGAGAGACACACACACAGAGAAACAGAGAGAAATAGGAGAGGGGGCGTCCTCGACAATGGGAAGAGGAGAGAAACCCAGAAACTGAGGCAGAGAGGCGAGAGAGAGAAGGGGAGAAGAGTCTTTTATCCCAATCACCTGGTGGGTGACAGATGATGATGTCACAGGTTGCTAAGCAACCTAGAGGCAGGCTGCCTATCTGCTAACACCCAGACTCCTAAGAGCTTGCCTGGTCATTGGGCAGGTGGGACTTACAGGTTAATTTTGGGTATTACACATTACTACCGTTTGTAATATGTACTGGAATCCACATTGTAGAAAAAGCAATAAACTGACTCTTTTGAGTCTATAGTAAAAGTCTGGGGACCCAAAAATAATTTGGGTTAAAAGCATAAACACTCTTTGCTCTATCCAGAAGATTGGGTGTATATAGATTGAATGGGTGTTTTTAGGAAAATGGAAGCAATTTTTAAGTCTATAATCTTAGAGGACAACAACAGAAATTTGAAAACTTGAGCTTGTGACTATGAGAATTACTTTACCAGAGCTAGAATAATAGCTTATGAGAATTCCATTGATGAATGTTAAAATTTTGGAAATCTTGGTATAACAATAGCATAATGAGGGAAAGAAATCTTAAGCTTTTATTTTTTTTAATATACTTTAAATCAAAGACCTTCATAAACTGCATAAAACACACTTTTAGAACTCCATAATATAAACTTTTTTTTATATCCAATTATTTACCATGAGACATAGAAGGTTGATAATTGAGAGCAGTCACTGAAAAGCAAGTTCCTTTAAATAAAGGAATCATAAAAAAATCTAACTTTGAAACCTGTTTTGTGAGTTTATCTCTTTCTTAAAAGGTGGCTTTTATTAAGCCCAAAGGGAACCTCCAAACACCCCCAAAAACGACAGGACCACTGACTAGATGGCTGTCTGGGCTCAGCTTGGGCTGGAAGCTGGCAGAGGATTGCTGGTGGATTAATAAAAGGTGCTTACTCTCAGGATACCTCAGAGACGGTGAGACAAGTTTCTGTCTGCAGGGACTTGCCATTTCCATGACCATTTCCATCACCTTCTCTTGCCTCTGGCATAGGGATATGTGGCTCTCTATTGATGTATAGCTTGGCTCATATCCATATGGTACATATCTGCATATCAAAGCCCGCACCGGCCTCCTGGCTCTTCTCCTCTCCCCCTCTACTCTAAATTTCCAAACTGTTCCAGTTTACAGGTTCTCTGCCCCCCAACTCTGCTGCTGCAGGCTCCCTTCATAACCAGGGAGGTTTTTAACTTGCCTTGCTCTGATCCTGGGAAATGTCCCTGGACATTGTTAGTCTGCCCAGCTCCTCTCTGCCCCTGGGGTGTAGCCAAGGCTGTTTTGGATTTTCCCAAATGCCTCTGGCCTATTTTCTCTTCCATATACTTTTTCCTTTAATGTGTCCATGGAACAATCCAGTTCCATGATTTCACTGTGCTCTTCCGTACAGCTTGCTTCTCTATTTGAGAGGCAGAATTGTTGAAACCAGGCAAGTGTGTAGAAGCCAGGAGAAGCTGACTAAGAAAACCATAGGACATGCTGCAAACACCTACCCTGCACAGTGGGTCTGCATCACCAGTTACAGGCCAGATGCCTGGTTCCACACAATGACTGGTGACTGTAGCAGGTTCGATAATTTTAGAAATACCATAATTATACAAGTGAGATACAAAATATTTAGGGTGTGAAAATAAAGTGACTACAGGAAGCTTCAAAAATATGTAGCAAATTCACACAATTTACTGTGGAGTGGAAACTAGTCAAAGCAGCAGTCCTTGCCAAACGGTGTTTGATGACTCGAAGAGAAGAATTTAAAAGGGGCCTGGGTGTGTGACTTGGTGGTAGAACGGTTGCCTAGAGTGCACAAGTTAGTGGGTTCAATTCCCAACACTAAAAGAATAATCAGAGTTAAACAGACAAATAGGAAGGATGTTAAATTGAGGCAAACAAATGTGATCAATGATCTGGGTACAAAAGTAATGCAGATAAATTGAAACTAACCCAATTCATAAGATTTAAGTGGAAGCCTTGACTATTGAGGGAGAAAGGAGGACAGAGGCTTGGTGGACCCCAAGGTCTCAGTTCCTTAACTTCAGGAACATGGAAGACTGAGAGCCTGGAAGTGCCCATAGAGAGATGACCAATGAGCATCCATTTAGTAAAGTCCAGTTTGCAAATGAGGGTTTGGAGATGGTTTTTAAATTGATGACTGTATGGAGTGGTTAAGTTCAATCATCAGTTGTGTATATTAGCAGATGCAGACAAAACTCTGAGAAATCTCCATGTTTAAAAGAGCAGAAAAGGCTGCAGAGACAGACAGAAGCTACTATTTCAAGATGAAAGGACTGATTACTACCAAGCAGAGTGGTTGAGAGCTCCAAAAATATAGAAAGTCGTCATTGTACTTACTTGGGGGTCAGCCACTGGTGGCATGACGAAACAGTTCTTTTAATATTTATTTATTTATTAGTTACATTTACTAACTTTGTATCCCAGCTGTATCCCACTCCCACATTCTGTCCTAATCCCACCCTCCCTCCCTCATCTCCTCCCTGCCCCTTTCCAAGTCCACTGATAGGGGAGGACCTCCCCCACTTTCCTCTGACACTGGTTTATTAGGTCTCTTCAGGACTGGCTGCAAAGTCCTCCTCTGTGGCCTAGCAGGGCTGCTCCTCCCTTGGGGGTGGGGAGGTCAAAGAGCCAGCCATTGAGTTCATGTCAGAAATAGTACCTGTTCCCCTCACTAGGGTATGCACTTGGTTACTGAGCTACCATGGGCTATATCTGAGCAGGGGTTCTAGGTTATAGCCATATGTGGTCTTTATTTGGAGAAACAGTATTATAAAAGACCCCTGTGCCCAGATATATTTGGTCCTTGTGGAGCTCCTGTCCTCTCCAGGTCATATTAACTCCCCCTTCTTTCATATGATTCCCTGCACTCTGCCAAAGGTTTGGTTATGAGTCTCAGTATCTGCTTTGGTACACTGCTAGGTAGAGTCTTTCAGAGGCCCTCTGTGGTAGGCTCTTGTCCTGTTACTTGTTTTCTCCTACATCCAATGCCCATCCCATTTTTCTTTCTAAGTGAGGATTGATCATCTTACCCTGGGTCCTCTTTCTTGTTTATCTTCTTTAGGTGTATAGATTTCATTATGTTTATCATATCTTATAGGTCTAAATTAGTGAGTATATACCATGTGTGTCTTTCTCCTTCTGGGATATCTCACTCCGAATGATCTTTTCTAGAACCCTCCATTTGCCTGCAAATTTCATGATTTCCTCATTTTTAATTGCTGAGTAGTATTCCATTGTGTAAAAGTACCACAATTTCTGTATCCATTCTTCCACTGATGGAAAAAAAAGCTTCTGTAAAGCAAAAGACACTGTTGTCAGAACAAAACAACAGCCTATAGACTGGGAAAGGTTCTTCACCAACCCTATATCTGACAGAGGGTAGATATCCAGGATATACAAAGAACTAAAGAATAAAAATCAATAAATCAAGCAATCCAATTAAAAACTGGGGCATGGAGCTAAACAGAGAATTCTCTGTAGAGGAATATAGAATGGCAGAGAAACACTTAAAGAGATGCTCAACATCCTTAGCCATCAGAGAGATGCAAATCAAAACAACCCTGAGATTTCACCTTACACCCATCAAAATGGCTAAAATAAAATAACTCAAATTACGACACATGCTGGAGAGGTTGTGGAGAAAGGGGAACCCTCTTCCACTGCTGGTGGGAATGTAAACTGGTACAACCATTTTGGAAATCAATCTGGTGCTTTCTCAGACAATTAGGACTAGTGCTTCCTCAATATCCAGCTATAGCACTCCTAGGCATATATCCAAAAGTTGCTCAAGTACGCAAGGATATTTGCTCAACCATGTTTGTAGTAGCTTTATTTGCAATAGCCAGAACCTGACAAAAACATTTTATTGAAATAGGTAAAGCAGAAACCAGATCTTTAAAGAAACTTGGAGTAAGAAGTAGAAAGTGAAAAACACAAGTATTGGGGAAAACTTTTCAGGAAGTTTTTCTTAAAAGAGGTGACCAAAACTGAACTGAAACCAGAAGCCACATGTGGTCACAGGAATGTTTTCCAGTAGTTCTTGCAGGTTTGGTCATGATAGAAAAGAGGTGAGAAAGGAGATAGTCAAAGAAGAGATCTCCTTGGGAAAATTTGAAAGACTGAAATCTAAACTACAGACTGGGAAGTTTGTTTGTCAGACAAGAGAGGGTTTTATTTGCAGTAAGCATGGGAAGAAACAATAAGCAGCCAGCTGTGCAGTGGGAAGAAGCTCGGGAGTCATGTAACGGTGTCTTCATTTATTCTTGTAGTAAAACGAGGTCTCTTACAAGAGGTGAGTGGAAGTTCTGTCCAGAATAGATGAGGAGGTACTGTGCCAGTGACAGGGGCAGCCAAAGGGCTCAGCTGAGTGAGGCTGGCTGCTGTTTGCACTTGTACACACACGTTTACATGTTATTGGAATCACAGCACACTCTGGAGACAGAGGCTAGAGGAACTCTGTGAATTTAGGGACAGCCTCATCTACATGAGTTCCTGAACAGCCAAGACTACATAGTAAGACCTTGTCTGGAAGATAAAAAATACAAATCTGCATTAGTAGCTGATTCTTTCCCTAGTAAGAGAAATACCGATGCTCATTCAAACATTGTCCTCTGCAGATGGATCTTGACAAATCCAGTGATTGTGAATGTAGCACTTTTCAGAGAAAACACCCTTCCTTGTTATCAGTGCACAGGTATCTTCTCCGACTCGACCTGTGACTTGAAATCTACAGAGGAAAAAGCCACATATTAGTGACTCCCAAGAGGACAGGGCTCTGCCCCATATAGGAACCTTTAGACCAGTGCTTTGTGTTGTCCTTCTTCTCCAAGGTAGAGACTTCACATATTGCAATATTCAGACATGGAATGAACATGTCAAAACCAGAGACAGCTACTCCAGATGCTGTGCTGCACAACAGAGTCAGTAAAAGAGATCCGGCCTCAACAAGGCAGGAGAAACAAAAGTAGTCCTTTGCACATGGTCACCATGGCATGCATGCACACACACACACACACACATGCGTGCAAAACTATAATACATATTTTACAAATAAAAAGTAAATTATATTAAGAACCTTTTCATCTTCCAAGCCTAAATCCCAAATTATACACCTTCAAAACACCTTCCTTCATTGCTATAAAAAAATTCCTCAATTTAAAAAATAGTAACAACAACCATAACTAAAACATTAGCCTACTCTTTGGTATACTGTGAGCATGCCAACTCAAGACAGATTGTGGGCCAAGCAAAGTGAAGAAACTACGCCCCCCCACACACACCTTCTGTTCCACAGTGTTCAGACAGCTCTTTTCTGCCTTACATAAATAAATGACAACACAGTCTCTCATCACTGTGGTAGCTAATCTTGGTTGTCAGCTTGATACACCTGAGAAGAGGAAACCTGAATCAAAGAGCCTCGGCCATCAGAATGGCCCACAGCCCTGTTAATGGATCATTTTCCTGATTGCTGATTGAAATAAGAGGGCCTAGCCCACAGTGGGTAGGTACTTGAGGGGCATATGAGAAATGTAGGGAGCAAGGCAGTGAGTGGCGTTTCTCCAGAGCCTCTGCCTCAGTTCTTGCCTCCAAGTTCCTGTCCTTGACTGAATTCCTTCCTTGGCTTCTCTCCAAAATGAGTTTGGTAGGGAAGTACAAGCCAAATAAGCCCTTCCCTCCCCACGTTGCTATTGGCCATGATGTTCATCACTGCAACAGAATGCAAACTAGGATAAGCTGATTATAATCTGCCCACTCCTAACTTCTGCATTATTAAACTAAATTGGAGTGTGAGGAGGGCCATGCATTATTTTAGGAGACTCTAGTTCTCTAAGACAAATTTTATGACCCTTCACATAACATCCTACGCCTGACCACCTGAAGTTCCCCAGGGCTACCAGGAGGGGGCAGTCTGTGAACGTCTTTCATTCCCCCAGTGGTCCACAAACACCAAACACTCACAATTGTGGGTGTAATGGTATTCCATCAAGCCAGGTCCATGTTTTCTGTGGTTCCGTAATGTTCAATCCAATCCAAAAATACACTCCATCATGTATTTTACTCTGGATGAAATCCTGAGAATAGAAACCCAGGGGAAACCAGCTGAGTGTCAGCTACGAAGACAGACCCTTCTGACATCCTCTGTGGGAACCTAAAAAGATTCTGACGTTCATCTTTCCACTGAACTTTCCAGGACGGTTGTAAGAAGTCTTCTGTGTGTTTAGGAAAAGAAATCCAAATGCTGAGGATTTCCCAACCGTGTGACTCTCGCGTATACTCTGCTGGATGGAACAGCAGACAATACAGACAGCAGTCTGCGAGAAGGGTCGGAGGAGACCAAAGCGAGAAAGAACGAGACTGCTTAAAGGCGACAGATAACGCCTTTAAATGAGTGAAAAAAAAACCACAAAAAACAAAACAGGCGGCAATAAGCTAAACACTTGTTCCAACCAAAAACAAAAAAACAAACAAAAAAAAACCTCTTCCCGCTTACCAAGATTCTGGACACATTGCCAGGTGTTGGCAGCGTTTTACATTTTATCTATTTGGTTATAAGTTTTTGAGACAGGGTTTCACTATTACAGCCCAGGCCAGCGTAACCCCATCTCAATCCTCTTGCTTCATTTTCCCAAATGCTGAGGTTGCAGGTGAGTGCTTCGAAATCATGGCTAAACTGGGAATGTTTTGATGGGTCCCTTGGATCTCCTCTCATCCTCCATGTAGGAGGACAGTATTTGATAACAAATTATCCTAAGAACCCGACTAGGCCACTTACCTGTATATAATATAGCCAACTTATGTCCCTGGGGAAATTGTATAATATCCCCCTATGGCTATAGGGAAAATTCTGTCTCATAAGTTTAATCTTAAATCTAATTAAGGTTTCAGTTGGAAATTGCATTGAACTATGCCTGGCACCAGGTAGGCATTCAACATATGACAGTAATTAACAGCAGAATAATTACGTTATTATGAAATGAACCCATATCTCCTGGCTTAGAAAGGACTAAATTTCATGAGATTAGCTATTACCAATTCTGCCTTGTCTTGGATCACCAAGAGGTGTGATTTCTTTACTGCACAGGATATTTCACTGTCAATCCATGACTTAAAGTTCATATAAAATTTGTAGCATTTCCCTTGTTTCTGCAACCAGTCATCAGGGCATGGTTTTCCTAGAAGGAAACAAACAAACAAAACAATATGGGAAGAAACAGAAACGTGAAAGAAGTTTTAAGACCAAACACAATTGTTGCATTAAGTTTTAAACTTTATAATAGAATGTATGAAACGCTCGACAAACAAGCTAACTAGTAAGACTGGAAGGTCGTTCCTAAAGAAATATAGATATGTATTTGTCTTGTGTTTGCTTGTGAGACAAGATCTCCCTTTCTACCTTAGGCCTGGCGTAGAACATTTGGCGATCCCCTGCTTCAGCCTCTTGAGTGCTTAAGAGATCTGTAACTCTCTTAAAGGGCTTTTGGGGGTCAGCAACATGCCTCAGTGGCTAAAGAGCCTGTCACCAAGCCTGCCAATCTGAAAGAAAAAAAATCCCGCATGTTGTCTTTGGACTGCTTCAAGCACACCTTGGCAACTGCACAGCATGGCACATGTGTCCATATACATACAGATACATGCACACAGAGTTTTTAAATTTTCTTTCAGCTTTCAGGTGTCTTCCCATGTGCTTCTTTTATGCAAAGTTATAAAAAAATTAGTGACAAGAACATTCAGATACCATAATCAGTTATCAATATATGTTTATATGGATAGCTGTATGTTGACTATATGTATACACACTGACTGGACATTCGAAAAGGAAATAGCTTCTATCTGCCTATGAGGGAGAAGCAAGAAAAAAAGAGGTGAAAATATTCTAAAGTTTTGGCCTTTCTAGTGTCCGGAACTTGAACAAATCACAAAATGACAATAACACACAACTGGGTTTTCTCCCTTCCCTGGTCCCAAGATGCCATATTGAGGAGTTAGTAGGCTGGGGACTGGTGGACCCAATTTTCTCCTCGTTCCCATTTGGTTTGGACTGGCTCTGCAAAGAAGCATTGGTGTTTAACCTAAGCCTCTAGCTTGTGGCTAATGGAGTAAGGACAGCTGGGCATTTGCGTTGCTTTTCTTTATAATCTATTGGTAAACACCTTCCTAAGAGGGATAAACTTCTAAAGAAATAGGGGAAAAGAGAGAGAGGCATCATGAAGCAGGTTTACATTTCTCTCAAAATGCTCTGAGAAGAATAATTGGAATTCATTAGTGAAGATTTTTATCAGTGGAAAACCTAAAGAAACAATGTGTCTTTGCACTGTAAATGGTTCACTGGCTTGAAAGTGTACTGAGATTCCTCTTCAAAAAACAAATAAATAAAACGGAAGGTAACAAAAAAAATTAAACAAAAAATTTAAAAAAGGAAGTTAGTGAGCTAGCTATTTCATTTGGCAGCTTCCATGTGCATTCAAATAACTTTTGTGAATTTGTCTGCTGTCTGCTCAATTTGCTTGAATAGCAAAAGCTGAAAAGACAGAGGTGTTGGTATAATGTTCCTTTGGAATGTGTACACCTTACCCTTGTTCATTCAAATGCCGATTTCCCCCCACCCACTCTCTGGTTTTAATCTGATATTGTATTGATATTTATTCTAAGCATCCTGTCTCAACTCTGTGTAAACAAAACAAAACAACTAGACACAACGTTGAGCTAGGAGGAGCCAGAGGGCAGGAAATGAGTGGGAGGAGAAAAGGCTCGACAGAGAACTTGGAAGAGAGCTAGGAGAAGGGAGAGCTGGAGGAGAGTTCATGGAACGAGTTGGAGAGATGGACTGGACCTAATATATCACAAAAAGCAAGTACAATGTGGGAAATCTAAATGTTAGGAAAGAGGGCTTGGAGGTTTAGGAGGGAGTGACTATTGCTCAGCATTGTGATCTAAGTTAACTAAAATCCCATTCTCTGTGTGGTAAATTGGTTATACAGCTGCATAGGACCAACAGCAGCTTTACCAGAAGATAGATCAATAGGAAATATTAATAGTTAATTACAACACAGAGGAAAAGATTTCCCTTCTTAAAATGCAGTGATATAAACCACTTACTTGTGGAGTTTTCTCTGTCCTGTTGTTTCTCAGGAGAAATATCCACACAGTCACAACATCTGGTCTCATTATTACCAAGTATCCCCACATGACGCTCATCACTTAAGGCATATGTATTCAGATGACTTACTGAGAGGTAAAAACATCATGATGCTAATTGTATTTCTATAGGTACAAGCCAGAGACCCTTTGTTTTAATAAAATTGCTATTGGGTGCACAAACTGCTTGTCAAAAGAGGGTATGGTTAATAATATCTCCTCCACCTTTTAATTTTACAAAATACATATGATTTTAGAGATAAGGAGGTTTCTTCTTATTAAAAATCATATAGAGACACAAAATAACATCTAAATTAAATTAAAAGAGATAAAACTTTCCTTTACCTGTATTAAAGAGTAAGGCAGCTAGTTAAATTTTCTTTATAGCTGTTAAAATCTCCTAATGTGATAGAATGAAACTGTATGTGAGCTTCAGCTAGTGATAGGACCATGGCACTGCTCAGTGTCCTCACATTCACCAAAAGACAAGTGCCCTTAGCGTTCTCTTGAGACTTAAGCATACTGTAAATCAGTCATTTATCACAGTTCCTGACACAGGGTAACTGCGAATGGAAGCAACAAAAAGCATAATTGTATGTTTCACTTGTGCACTGTGACTTTAGCAATAGACTTTATATTTAATTTGGACCTAACTTTTCAACCAACTGATAAGTCTTCAAAACATCAACCTTTGAAATATGCTTAAAGGACAAAGCTAGCTTCCTTAAGACTTGAGTTCTGTCACTACAATTGACAACTTCATCTTCTAGAAGAGTTATCACCAAACTCACATGTTTACCGATCCGTTAAAACTTAAAGCGAGGCAGACTTTCAAATCGATACGTGCATAGGGTATCATTAGGGATTATAATGGGATCGTTTCATGTCAACAGGAGTAGGTTTATGGTGGAAACCAACATAGGGTAACATGCCAAGCAATTCTGTAACTTTGGAAGGAGCCAGCGAAACTCCTCAGGGAGCATGTTGGTCCCCAAATCTTGGAAGGTAGCTTTCAGAGTACTCACTGTGGATGATTAGTCCTATTACTGTGGCGACCAAGAACACCAGCACAATGCTGGCCAGCCTCAGAGCAAGCCGATGCCATGTTGGACACTCAGGGTAATCTGTAATGGTTAAATGTTCTTCTGTAACATTTAAACATCCTAAATATACTTGTAAATGTGTCGCAATAGAAAACCCGAAGAGTACATACCGTCTTAAGACAGGAAAGGAAACTATAATTTGTTACATGGTGAGGTAAATGGGCATGATGGTTCATATCTATAAATCCAGTATTTAGGAGGTTCAGGAGGTTCAGGCAGGAGCATTGTCGTGTGTTCATGGCCGGCCTGGGATAACAGAGTCAGACTCTGTCTCAAGCAAACACACAACAAAGTCCCCACTCAAGATTTTCTTAGATGAATAAAAATTTAATTATCTTAAAAATGGATTTATTGAATCTAAGAGCTCAACCTTTTTTTTTTTTTTTACCATCATCAAATAGTCTTGTGTTTGGTAATTTCATCCTGAGGTGGGTGTTTAGCTTTCATTTGCATATTGACTGACTTATTCAAACAATATTCAAAAGAATTGAGCCCCAGGAAGAAACACACAGTAATGCCAGAATAATTTAGTGAACAAAAACAAACAAACAAAAAGCAACTGTCTGAGGAGGTACATGAGCAAAACACATTTTAATCATCTTCTCAAAGCAAAACACATGTGTATTGATTCATGGAACAAACTCAGGCATTGATCATTATAAGTATATATTTTACTTTAATAAATATAATACTTCTTAATCTTAAACTCAGAAAAAAATCTAACTCATTATGCTCAATATAAACATATTTATACAGACATTTTATGTGCCATGAATTAGTCTGCTCTGACAGAGATATAAATAGCTACATGTTCAAGCAGGTAGATGGATAGATGTACATAGATCACTGTAAAATAGTAACAGTATCCTTAAGACTGAACTAGTTGAAGTAGCTAGTTGAAGTTAAAAATTTACGCTGGAGGTAGAATTAAACTAAAATTACCCATTACCACTGGGCTGTGGTGGTGCATGCCTTTAACCAGCCCTTGGGAGGCAGAGGCAGGGGTATGCTGATCTCTAGGAGTTCCAGGACAGTATGGTCTGTGGGGCTAGTTCCAGGTCTCAGAAAATAAAACAGAACATACAAAACATTCCCCACTCATATGCTAAGCCATCAAGTGTAGGATTCTAGATTCCTACCTTTGTACGTCCACTTGTGTTGGCAGTGATAGGAACGTTTTCTTGGCTTCTTTACAGTTGCTCTTTCTGTGTGGTGCATCTGTCCAACCATCCTATAAATAGAATAATCCATTTTTCAATGAGAAGAAAGCAGAGACAACATCTAGCAAAAAAAAAAAAGTGCATATAAATTTGTAGCACCTAAACATGGCATATCACTTTAAAACCACAAAGGATATGGTCGGGGAAGTAAGGGGGAGTTTGTGCTTCAACCACAACTTTTCTTTTAGCAGAGATTTCAGATCTGCAGAAAAAGTTCTCCTGTAGCCAGCACTCCGGTTTTTCTATTATTATTTCTTTTCTTGCCTTATGGAGGACAGAGATGTGCAGAGAAAATGGAAGGAAGAGCAGACAAGCCATTTTCATGATCAATTTGCCATAATCAATGAGTCAGTATTGAGGATTATTCCTAATCCTACCCCCTTTCCAGAGTCCACCTGTTCCCTGCATTTTAGGATCCCGAAGTCTACAACACTGCTCAGATCTTTTATCCCTCGTATCTCTCTGGGACACTCTTAGCTCTGACAGTTTCTTCCTCCTTCCTCCTTTTGGATTATTTGAAAGGTTTTGAAAAATGTTCATAAGACATTTCACAGAATGTTCCGAATTTGAAATAGTGGAATGTTTTTCTCATTTTGTTTAGATTGCAGCGTTTTTGGAAGGAAGACCAAAAAGGTAAAGACCAAAAAGGTGAATTCTCACCATATCCACTAGAGGGCGCCAATGCTCAGCATAAACACCGCTCTTGCTTTAACTACTGGAGCACAGAAATACAGCATTCTTTGGGTGTATATACCAAAAAATTACAAAACAAAACAAAACTTCTATAAACATTCACGTGACGGATTTTATAAGACTTAGGCCTAAGATCATACCCCAGACTGTCAAGCTTTATGCAAAACTGTTAAACTAGCTTTCAGAGAGTCTCTTCGTTATCCACTCCAGCCACGAGTGATACTCCCCAATACATCATTACTTGACTTCGAGGACTTCTTTAATGTTAGCGTTCTAATAGGCATCTGCTCCGTTCAACACTTCTGCACAGGTCAGCCCTCCCTCGGGCCCCCCCTCCACTACCAAGCAGCTTTGCCTTCTCTAGGACTCCACTGTGAGTTTGGAGATCCAGACATTCCCAGTTAATGTTCATCCTACCCGGAAGTAAACCTCCTAATTGGTATCCCCATTTAGGCAGAAAATTTAAAAGAGCTCAGACAGGCAGCACCTTGGCCCTGGCCAATGATGTGCACTCACCCCCAAAGCCTCTACCCATTCCCCCAAGGTTCAAATGGGCTTTGTGCCCCACCCCCAGTTAGTAAGCTGTCTCCTTGAAGCTGCCTCCAGAGTCTGTTTTCGCCACACTCACTGCCATCTGAGGTCTCCATGCCCCAGCTGTTCCCACCTTGCTTTTCCCTTTGGATCCACCAGTTGTGGTCACTGGGTGCTCACACCATGAAGATCAGGGAAGCGAAGCTGAGAATGACGCTAGACCACAGATCAAATTGGAGAAATTTGACGTCTTAATAAGGGCGAGTCTACCCACCCACAAATAGAGAATACCTCTCCATTTATTGAGTAATTTGATATCTTTAGGAGATTGCAATTTCCCATCTGCAGATCATATATATACTTATGTCTAAATATTTTTTAATGTTTTGGTGGTATTGTAAATTGCACTTCTAGATGTTAAATTCTAATTATTCATTGTTAATATGCAGGAAACAATTAACTCCATAGTGTTAAACTCGAATCATGCACATTTGGAGTTTTCCTTTTCTAGAACTGGGAATTTTGTTTGTTATTTTTACGGTCTTCTTGGACAGCCATATCATCTGCTACAAGAGACTACTTCATAAAAGAATAAATAAGTTAATATTCTCATCTTTCCAACAATCTCATGATAAAAAAATAAATTCTTTGGTTCTTTCTTTTCCAGATCTCTAGGACTTCCATGCTAGCATGTATTACTTAACAAGTTCCGGACTAGCCCGAGAGAGAGAGAGAGAGAGAGAGAGAGAGAGAGAGAGAGAGAAGAATCATTTACACAACATAGGGTGCTACACCAGCATCTTATAGAATCAAGGTTATTATTTCTTCTCCAAGAAGGAGAAAACAAATAGATGCAAAATTGTGAGCCAGAAGTCAGACCTGGTGGCAAACATCTGCAGTCCCAGGGTGGGAGGCTGAGACAAGAGAATGCATGGCTCAAAGCAGAATGAGCTACAAACAACACCTTTTCTCAAAAACAAACAAAAACTTAACAATCACTCTATGCCCTGAACTCTAGACACATTTGTCCCACTGGCCAAGAGCTGTGCTGATTTCTGAACTGTTTTAAACATCAAAGGCAGGATGGTAGGACCACCACAGCCACTTCCTTGTCTGCAGCATCAGTGACGACAACATTTCTTAGACATACTGTGAAGGCTGTGGTTTGTCTAGATTTGTAGCATCTATTTCCTGCGCCTCCCTGATTTGTTTGAAGTCTTGCACAAGCCTTAAGTGTTCAGACTAGCATGCCCAAAAGTACATACAGCACACTGTCTGCCTGTTTGAGAGGCAGGAAGAGTTGCAGAAGAATACCGTGGAAAGGAGGATTGGGGATTCTTCAACTGGATCTCCACTTGGAAAGGCTACTTGTCAGGAGGTTGGAGGGGGTAGAGAAACAGAAAGCAGAATACAGCAACCTGGAGAATAAAAACAACAATGAGTTTAAAGAAAGTGCTGAACAAGGGATGTGTGCACCCGAGGAAGCTCACCTGGTGCCTAACACAAGTTGTTTATACAAATGTGCTGTACATACATATGGGTAAGAAGAGGACATCAGATTCCCTGGATTTGGAGTCTCTGATGGTTGTGAGACTTCATGTCGGTGCTGAGTTAAACCCCAGGTGTTCTGTAAACAAATATACAAACAACAACAAAAAAACAAATATAAATGACCTCAGCCATGTTTCCATACATTATTAATAATTCTGATTGACCTTAAGAAAAATACCGATGTAGTCTTCTAGGACAGTGCTAATTCTGAATCAAAGCATGCATTTCTAGAAGGTTACAGAAGGGAAGCCCTTGGAAAACCAAGCATGATCTGTGGAATGGAAAACAGGAACTCTCTTCCACACATTACCCAATCTTACTTCTGCTTGCAATTTGGTGATAGTGCTCAACCAATCGCTCTCCATGGCCATGCACCTGACCACACAGATGGAAAGTGTCTTCCATTTCATTGTGTTGATGAAAGTGCAACACAGCTGCAAATAAACTATAACCTTCTAGAATGAAAGTATCTGTAAGATTGTTTTAGGACTATGACAACTTCAGCAGTAAGAATCTATTAAAATGACCTTTTGAATTGGTGACCTTGGTACACTGTGGAATGTGACATGTGGTGATACATTTTGAATCAATTTAAACACATAGAATTTTAAGGATTGCTGCCATCAATGAAATAAAGTGCTGTGAATCCTGGCCTTTATGCGAGCAGATAATGAGATGAGCCAGTTGCATCCACCTGAAGCTGAAACCAAAGATCAATATAAGTCTTTTTCTTAACTTGAAATAGAAGCCTCCAAAAAATACACAAATTATAAAAAATAAATGAAATAAAATGCAGGTTCTTGGTCCCAATCTCAAAGTTAAATCCAATAGATTTAGGATAGTGTGTGGGAGTGCGTATGGGATTACACTTCTCAAAACCATTAAATTAAGTTTGTAAAAAGAAGATAATCAGACAGTTGCCAAATAAAAAGAAAGAAAGAAAAGGAGAAATTAGATCAACCTGCCTCATTCCACTGCTGATATTCTCCCCAGCATACAATGTTACTCTATCAATTACTATGGAGATTACTGCAACTGTTAACCTGTAGACTTTCTTTATTTTACAGTGTCTAACCACGTGGCCCCGGGCTGTATTGAAACTTGCTCCACAGAGCAGGCCAGCCTCACACTTACAGAGATTCTCCTGCCTCTGCCTCTTGAGCACTGTAATAACCTGGATTTGGATTTTTTTTCATAAATATGTTTTGACTAAAATGGGATTAACAGCTTTGGAGGGAAAATTTATGCTGTTTTTGTTGTTGTTTTTTACCCAGATATCTCAGACTTTACTAGCCAGGTCTTAAATCCCCTGTTGTGCCATATAATACTAGTTTAACTACTGTTTTATGAACATTTGAAGTCAGTGTTTTGTCCAATGATTCTGGACAGAATTTATACTTTTCACAAATATGTTGTTACTTCAGTAAGGTTAGTACCAGAACCTGTCTGCCTGTAATGCTGTTTATTTGTTTGTTGTTGTTAAACTTCTCAAGAGGATTCCACCAGTTCTTGCTGCTTTGAACAATATGACCTATCTTCAGGCAGCATAGAACTCTACTCCTTAAAATCCTTTTGTAACAAAGAAGACAATTCATTGAATGTTTGATAAATTATATTAAGAAAGTTAAGATAAGAAAAGGAAAGTAGGTTTGGAGAGATGGCCCAATGGTTCAAAACACTGGCTGCTCTTTCAGAAGATCTGGGCTCAATTCCCAGCACCCAGATGGCAGCTCACAACTATCTGTAACTTTAGTTCCTAGGAGCAGGGTCTTGATGCCCTCTTCTGTCTTTTAATACACACAGACATATATAGTAAAAAAAAAAAAAAGAATACACATAAAATAGAAGTAGTGAATGTAAAAGAAAAAGAACATAAACCAATCACACAGGGCTAAAGCCATCTTTAAATGACTGAACAAAGAACCCTCCCCCCTTTCAGTGGGAACATCGTTACTCTCCCAAACCTCAGGAGAGCTGTAGGCATCTCCAAAGGGTGATGAATCAAAACAGCCAAACCTCAAGAGTAGGAAGATGCTTGCTGCCATGAAATGCAAGACACTATTCCAAGTCTTTTATTTCTTGCCCCCAATCACCTCCATCCTAATTTTTCAATCATGAAATAGTCCTCACCAAACACATGCAAAGGTGAGAAATCTCATCCTGAAAATTTGACTTCATTGACCCTATGTGACTCAGCAATAAAAGAGGCAGCCTTGCAGCCCAGATTAGGATCCTGAACTTCACCCAGCACTTTTTCAAGAGTGTAACTTCCACGCTTACTAGAATTATCCTCTATAAAAGCACTGCTGCTTTATAATGCTTCATTTTACCTAAACAGAATCTGGTCACATCACCTGCACAGTCAGAAGAGGAGAGAGAGCAAATGCATGCTGCTGGGCACTTACACAGTCCAGAACCCCACCCCAATCATGCCAGCCTCAGTGGTGGGTCCTCCCACTTCAGTTAATCAGTTAACATAATCAAGATAACCCCCGTGGGTGATTCTACAGTCTTTCAAGTAGACAATTAACTTAAGCCTTAACTCTATCCATTTTCTTCTTTTTGTTGTTTCTGGACCCCAGGCTAGTGGACAGGCTTCCTTCATTCAATGAATTCTTCTTCCTCTCAGCTTGCTGACCCATACACGGATTGTCTCCAGAAGCATCCTTCCAGTCCTGCCAATTTTCTAAGCATCTCCTAACCCAATCAAGTTTACAACCAAAATTAGAGAACATTAAGATGTATGACTAGCATTCAAGTGTCAAAAACACCAAAAAAAAGAGTAAGAAACATAAAACCCTCTAGCAAAAGTGAACAAAAATTAAAGCCTTTTCAGAAAAGAAGACATACAAATGACTGACACAGGTATAAAAAAAAAAAGCTGAT
Organism: Pachyuromys duprasi; assembly: GCA_028658305.1. Lineage (NCBI taxonomy): Eukaryota > Metazoa > Chordata > Mammalia > Rodentia > Muridae > Pachyuromys > Pachyuromys duprasi. The sequence goes on from CM053761.1 coordinate 16,115,302, forward strand.
TGTCTTCATTTATTATCTGAATACAAAATTTAGCTCACACCATAATAGTATTAAATATATACATTGCCAAAATTTTTAACACAAATGATCACTTACATATCAATGAGACTGTGAAACAACAGAAATGATGGTCCATCCTGGGTTTGAGGAGAAAAAGGATGCACAATATTTGAAAAAATAATGTAATACCAGCTAGGAAAAGTCCCAGCAAAATATTCTCATTTAACAAATTCTATTCTTGGGTCTTTCTTTTAGGAAACAAGTAAAATGGCAGTAGTTATATTTACCACTTCAAGAAAACTCTAAGCCATAACAGTAATTGGAGTGTCTATCAAAAGAAGAGGCCTAGAAGTTATTTCAGAAGTTAATATTAATGCTCAACTTAGCTTCTTATAACAAGATTGTGTCTCATAATACTGTGAGAAAGAAGAGAGGCACTTCATAGACATAAAACTGATACAGATGATAAGTACATGGATACATGATAGCTATACAATTAAAAATGATAGCTAGATACATACATCCATACATACATAGATGTAATAAGGTAGAGTGAACTGTTGTGTGGGTTTTTTTCATCCACACCCCTCTGCTGAGAAATACTGGCTCTTGAGTCTCAAAATATATTTTAAAATACCTAGGCCATATAGTTAGGCTCTTATCTGACTAAACCATAACTTAAAATACCCATTTATTCTAATCTACATTCTGCCATGTGGCTGGTTACCTATGCTCTAGTACCATGGATCTGTCCTCACATCTTCCTGGATGAGTCCCATATGCCTTGCTCTATCCCACAATCCCTTCTGCTTACTGGATGTTTTACCTTCTAGTCTAGCATTTCCTAGGATTTTTTTTTTTGACAGGTATTCCAGCCATCCAATACACAAGATATCCTCTCTACAATTTCCCCTTTTAGTCTAATAAACGGCTATTTTTCTTACAATAATAAATTATATATAACAATAACAATTATGAAACAATAATTAAGACTATTAGGCAAGATTTACATTCCCAATACTGGAAAAAAGGTGGATGTAAGATAGAGATGTGCCATGTATATCAACATAATGGAAGACTAGTATTTTCTAACAAATGTGGGGAAAGGTATCAACTGATCTTTGTCTGGAAAAGAATAAAATAAAATGCTTTTGAAAGTAACTTCATCTCATACATGAACTCTAGTCACACCCGCAGAAATGCAGCACTTCTAAAAGCAAGCGTGAAATTGACTGTTAAGGTTCTGAATGGGCCACTATTTTACACTTAGCTCTATGAGACTAAAGAAATATAACCTCCCTTCTCCCCGCTTTTTAAAGGTCTCTTGTTGATTTTCTGGTTTTGAATCATGCACTTGTCCACTCTGATATTTTCCAGTTTGCTAGTGACTTCGTCTGCAATGTAAACTAATATGAAATGTTATCTCTACGACCCTCAAAAACTTGACTCTTTTATCTGTCATCTGAACCTGTACTACACATCATAATTGAACTATATTTATCGTTAAGCATGAACATCACCAATCAGAGATAGGAAGTTCACAATGACCTTTAAGTCGTGCAAACACAAATGCTAATGCAAAATGGGCACAGAGATGGGCACTAATATACTTTGTGAGCATTGGTCCATTAGCAAATAGTTCTATTTCTACTGCTTTTTTATATATAATGTTTATATATTTTATTTTATTTTTGTAGGGTTCTTTGTAAGTTTGTTTATTTACTTTACATCCAAGATCGTAGCCTCCTCCTTCCTCTTCTCTCAGTCCCTCCCTCCCTCTTTCCCCTTTTCCCCTCCCCTACTCTTCAGAAAATGGGATCACACACACGCACCAACCCACCCCAGCACATCAAGTCGCATCAGAATTGACTACATTCTCTTCCCTCGTGGCCTGGCATGGCAGCCCCTGGGAGGGGGTGGGAGAGTGATCAAAAAGCAGGCAACAGAGTCCATGTCAGAGACAGCCCCCACTCCCCACCCAGCTTCCCTTACTAGAGAACCCAAACAAAGAAATGGCTCAGCCTGTAAAGACTAGGCTCACAACCAAAAATATTTCTACTGCTTTTAACCTTGCTGTTTTCATACAAAGTTTTGTAGCTGCAATAATTCAGAAAATAGAAAATATGAGACGAGATGTCCAGATGAGATCATGTTAAAGATGCTTCAAAAACTTCTTGATGGTTTTCACCGCTCCGTTGCGATATAGTCATGATAGAGTGATTGCAGCTTGATAAATGATTTGAAAAATTGCTTTGAATTGTTTAGCTAGAGATTTTGTTTTTACACGTCTGAGGCTTTTACCAAAAGTTTGGGCATGCTTTAGTTGATGTATTATGCTTCCTCCTAGTGATACCAACTTATAATCACATGTTTACTTCTCATCATTAAAGTGCTTCATGTTGTGATGCCATTAAATGACTTTTGTGGCATTTCTTTATAACAGAAGTAATGCTTCTTTATAAAACCGGATGCTTCCAGTGACCGTAAAAAAATACTTTGTTTTAATTCTTATAAATGTGGTATGCTTCTATAACAGCTTCAGATAGCAGTACTGGAAATTTTATCTTAAAAACTATTCCTTATTCTTGACAATATCTAGATTTATTGTATTTGTCAGGACTCTCCACCAGCATCCATTGTAAAATCATATAATGATCTTATCTTATCATTTTGCTAGAATTAAAGCCTGAAATGCTAAGTAGTGCTTCCTTTTTTCCTCTCCACATACCACCTGTGACATAGGATGTCTATCTGTGAAAAATATCAAATAAACCAAGTGTTGCATACACATGAACTAAATTAATTAGACATTTACCAGAAATTACACAAATTATGGGATACATTTTGTGCATTAATTCATTGACATTAAGTGTTAAATGAAAATCATCATTTATATCACTAGTTTTCCTGACCCACTTTTCAATATAAAGTAACTTACAAATGTGTGTGAAGAAAGTGTCTGTGAGGTAACAAATGTGAGAGATGTGCACACTCACCTTGCTGTTAATGCTCCATGCAAATATAAGCTCAGTCTTTTTCTTGAGGTCATGACAATGGAAGACACAAACCAATCAACAAGGTAAAAACTACAATCAACACAAGGTGGGAAAGAGTACCACACACTCACTGTGTAGATCTAGCTGGCCTTAAACTCTGAGAGAGTCCCCTGCTTCTGATGCTAGAGTGATGGAATTAAAATTAGTACACAACACCACAGTCCAACAAGGTATTCAAGTTTTATGAAAAGAAATTAAAGGTTAAATACTGAACATCCTTTGACCATTTAAAACCTAGTAAAAAATACTTGCATGTTTTAAATAAATGTAAATAAATACATATGCATATATGCTCTAGTGCTACCAAGTTTACTAGAAAAGCAGAGAGACAATGCTAGCAGGTATTGTCTCTCTAGTCTGGGAGTTGGGTCTCAACTGTAATCTTAGACCTTCAGTGTGAATGAACTTTTCCTTCTGAAGCAGCATTAACTTCACCCTCTTTGACAGCATATTCTGAAGATGGAAGATAGTCAGTAAATGGTCAAACTTAAGAAACCAACTTGGGAATGGTGGTTGGGTGTGTTAATTGGAATTTATGCTCATAAGTGGAGAGATTTCCTGTTTTAATCAGAAGGCTTGACAGATACGGCTCATGAAAGGCACAGTGTGTTTTTCTAAAATAGCAAACTTAACCCCCTCCTCTATGCAACCAGAGACGGAACTGACTCCACATGACTGGTGAGGGCCTGAAGTTTCCATCTCCAGATTCAGTACTTTGAGGACTAGTGAGAGGGGCAGTTTCAGAGTTATTTGAAGAGCCCACAGATTGCAACCAATACCATCTTAGTTGTTTCTTGTTTTTGTTTGTTTGTTTTTGTTTTTTGTGATTATTGATGCTGTTGGATGAGACTTGGTTATTTCACATGGAAGAAAAAGAATTTCTTGGGAGGAGGCGGGGTGTAGCAGAGAAGTTTCTACAACTTTCTGCAGAGTTGTTTATTTTAATAGGACTCTGAGCAGTGTTATTTTTTAGACAGGTGAAGATGACCCTTGGGTTTTTTTTTCTCCCCTAAGGTTATATTTTTAATTATACTGTGCATGTGTAGGAGGGGAGGGGAGGGAAAAAGAGGAAGGGAAGGGAGGAGAGAAGAGGGGAGGGGCCTCTTGTGTGTACATCTGCTCAGCTCAGCTCAGCTCAGCTCAGCAGTGCCTGCATTGCTCAGCAGAGGGCACTGAACCCTAGAGAACTGGGATAAGATGGTGGCGAGCTGTCTGAAGAAGGTGCTTGCTGCTCATTTAGAAGAACAGCAAGTACTGTTAACCTCTGAGCCATCTCTCCAGCCCCTTGTCCCTCCTGATGTTCTTAGAGGGGAGAAGAACTGGGGGATTTGAAACCCTCTGTCTGAGCTTAATCTGCATGCTGATATCTTCAGTTGTAGCACAGATGAAGCCGCAGCACCCACCTCCCTGGCATGTGGCATATGGAAGCAGCTTTCAGGCTAGTCACTGCACAGACTGGTAAGGCCTCTCTCATGCTCCCTGTTCTGTGCATCTGATGCTCCAGTCTCAAGATGAGTAGTCCCTCCAGTTCTCAGCATACACATGCTTGTCATTTCATGTGTGTGTGTGTGTGTATGCATGCCTGTGTGTTTACATGTAGAGGTTAGAGATCAACTTTTGAGAGTTGATTCCTCTCTCCTTCCACCATAAGTGAGTCCCAGGAATCAAAATCAGGCCACTGGCCCAGTAAGTCATCTGAACTACCTTCATTTTGGGGTTTTTGCTTGGGTCTGTAATTGTCTATAGTACAGATAATTCTTGGTATAGGAAGCAGTGAGGTTTTTACTGTGCATCTTGCCTTTTTCTCCCTTTCTTACACTGGCACGATTTTCAATCGAATATTGAGAAACACACCAATATTTTCCTTGAAGAACATATAGTATCATTTTTACAGGCCCAATGAATTGATAGTCATGGATTTTCATGGCGATAATACTTTGAGGAAACACCGTGCATTAGCATCCATCCTTGTCTGACTTGTTTTGTCTCCTCCATTCATTGGCCCAACACCAGTTGTGTTCTACCAGCAGCAAGGTCACGCCTCCTAAAGGTTCCATAACCTCCCCGCCAACGTCACCACCAACTAGGGAACAAGTGTTTAGATACATGAGCCTATGAGAGACATTTCTCATTCAAACTGCAGCAATCCATCGCTGAAGGGAAGTCAAGGCAGCAGGCATTTGAACAGCAGGTCACATTAGTTCCACAGTGGAGAAAAAGAACAATGAAGAGACGCTCAAATGCAAATGCTCAGCTCAATTTCTTCACTCTTGTTCAGTTCAAAATACCCTGCCTAGGAAATGATGTCAGCTATAGTGGGGTTTTTTTGTTTTGTTTTGTTTTGTTTCACTTTAGTCTCCCTTCCATGTACCCACATACCAACCTAATCTAGATGATCCTTCATGAAAACTCCTTTTGTAGGTGATTCTGGATTGTGTTACAATGCCAACCGAAACCAGCCATCCAGAGGTGTTTTTTTTAAAGACTTTTGCTTTGTCCTTCTCTGCAGTGAAATCTCTTAAGAGTCTGCTCTCACTGTGCCCATTTTATGGATTCCTTGATTTGTTTAATTAATGCTCATGGAATTCACTACTACCCTCAAGCATGGGCAAGCACAAGTGATGTGGTCTGGGGTTCTAGCATTAGGATTAATGGGTCATATTGCAACAGGAGGCCTGAACCTCATGCTGTAACTGAATTCTGGCATTCTAATGTGCTCTAGACAAGAGTAATGATGAAAACGTATGAAGTTTGAGCAAAATGCCCATTTGTGGAACATAGAAATGAATCCTATCTTTTAGAAAACTGACATTAGCTTGGGTTTAAGTAGAGGAAGAATTGGGGCTAGGGCCACAGAGCTTCCTAACTAAACATTCCCTGTCTGACCATGCTGTGCTCATTTTCTGTTCTTCTGGGTGGTTTAAAGAAGTCCTGTTGCTTGAGAGAACCATCTGGTTCCCTAAGTCTACCTCAACTTAGTACTAAAACCCTGTTCCAATTCAAAGATGAGCTTGAGGTTGCTGGATCCCTTTGTTTGTTTCTCTCCCTGGGCACATTGGTTAAATTTCCTGTCTCTGACCCCTACTTCTGAATGACAATGGAACTTGGTTGCTCTCCCATAAAGGAAAAGAGTCAGAGGGTGGAGAAAGGAAAGACTGGCAGTCCATCAAAGTCACCAGTTTGGAGAGCTGTCCTTGGCAGAGTACTGAAAAAAGTTTCTTTCCCTGTCCTTGACCTTTGCCTGGATGCTAAACTCTAAAGAGAGACCCCGCCTAGAGGGTTACCATGTTGACTGCCAAATCTTTCTCTAGATTCACAGGTCCCAGAACATAGGCAGGGAGTCTGAGTCCATTGTGCTCTTCTGGCCAGAGACAAAGGGGGCTGATAACCTGCTCTGTGTCCCTTTCTTACCTGCTGATACCCTCTCTCCCAACATGCTACGTAGAAGAAGTCCTCCCTTTGTTCATATTGAGAAGGTTTTTTGTTTTGTTTTGTTTTGTTTTCAATGAAGTCACTTTCTTTGTCTCAACATCTTCCCTGTCTACTCTTACCTGGTGGTGGGACAAATAGTATGTCTCTAGACTTGGTAATGGGTAGCCTGAGAAATGCTTGTTCCTTCCTCCTCCTTCAAGTCTGGCCCACAGGCTGCAGCAGCAGTGCATAGGGAGCTGGAGGAAGGAATGAGATCTGGGGTCAGTTGGACATAACGGACTATGGAGGCCCTGGGGACCAGACCACTTCCTGCCCCTGCAGATAGTGAGAAAACAGCTCTGCAGCACTTCCTACAACTGCAACTCTGTGGTTTCCGTTTTGGGTATTTTTGAAGATACTTCTGGTTTCCTGAAGGAGAAAGAAGTTAATACAGATAAAGAAGTTAATACAGAGAAAGAAGGTTAATACAGATATTAACCTCTGGGAGGTTTTCCCAGGAGTCCTATCTACACCATATGATGGAGTCTACCTGCCCACATTCACAATTTTATCAAACCTGTCAAGCTACACACACACACACACACACACACACACACACTAATTGGTGAATGCTATGACAAGAGGAATTAATTTCAAGAAAACTCAAAACTAAATTTTGCCACTGGGATGGTATAGGACAGCACTGTCTCAGATGTTTATAAGTCTAAGACCAAAACATCTGGGATTTCTTTTCTTTTCTTTCTTTCTTTCTCTTTGTTTGTCTCTATTTTCAAAAGAAGTAGCCTGCCCCTTGCAGAAGACAGTTTTTGTGCAAGTATTCCCTGTTGTGTAAGAGGTTGTTGACCAACGCTGGGTGGAGTGAAAGATGGGGACACTCTAAGATTTGCAACTTTGGTAAAAAGGGTGGAAGGCAGCCTCATGATTCCAAAGTGGGAACTCAGGCATAGGGAGGGTGGTCACGATGCCGAAGAAAGGAAGGATGATTACTTTTGACATTCTGCACAATTTTGCATAAGGGCATGCTTCACTGAGGTTCTTCTCACAGAATTTGCATTTAGTTATCAGAGGGTCCATCTGTGATTCAAAGATGGAGAAGCCTGCTAAGATGCTTGGGAAGGGGGGAAACCAAACATAACTGAAGAACATGGAGCTGGGAAGGGACTCACAGAGCTTCTCACTCTTGATGAGAAGCTAATGTCAGTGGTGCCAGGATATGGAGGGTCAGTTTTCTTCACATCTGAAAAGGATGTGAAGCTGGGAAGGGATAGGAGACAGAAACAGGAGAGTTGGAGGTAAGGTGTGGGAAGAATATGATCAAAATAGATTGTATATTGTATATGACATTTCCAAAGAACAGATTTTAAACATATGTTTAGGAAAATATGCTGCTGCAATGTGTGGTCCAAATGAGTCTCTAATACATGACTGAAGATTCCCATGGTACTGACTTCACTAGAAGGGGAATTTTATTTTGCAGTTATGTTTTTCCCTTCTGTGACAAAATAAAAAGTAACAAAAAATAGTGCCTTATGAAGAACCAACGCCATGTTAATAGTGGTTAAGAAAACCACCAAGGTTTAACGTTTGAGACACTGCTGCCAAGACCAGAGACTGGCTTGTGTTCCTGGTTTCGGTCTAAGGAACTTGCCAGTTAAACCAGCTGTTGCCCACATTTGTCTAGCAAAGCATAGGAAGCCTTCCTGTTGGCACAGACAGCTAATATCTTCATGGTTAGCTGTTATTCAAGTTTGTCCAGAAGCCATCTGTGCCTCATTTTATTCCGTCCTGTGGTCAGAGTCACTTCTTCTTGTGCAGCTGGTTCCTCTCCACCAGAACTGCATGGTTCTTGAAACAGAAATTCCCCATTCTCTAGAGTACTTACATGACTGCTTCCTCCTACTTCTTGGAATAAAATAAGTATTTCTTTGCACATAAAGCTTGGAGGGTGAGGAGAATTTTAGATGGAGCAAAGGAATGGATGTCAGCCACCAGACAATTCGAGAAGTTGAGGCTTGCTCTTGAGTGCCTGGAACTTTGTTAGAATAATAAAGTATTTAAGAAAACTAGTTTCAGTGTTGCTTTTGTCTTCTGTTGTTCTTGATGTTATTTTGAGGGGATCAAATAGTTCCCAGTTAACCTCTGCTAAGGTTTTGGGTTTCTTCTCTTTTTTTTAATTAATTAAATTTTAACTTAATTACAATGTATTGATGTTGTATCCCAGCTGTAGCCCTCTTCCTCATTCCCTCCCAATCTCACCCTTTCTCCCTCTTCTCCTCCCATGCCCCTTTCTCAGTCCATAGATAGGGGAGATCCTCCTCCCCTTCCATGTGACCCTAGCCTATCAGGTCTCATCAGGACTGTCTGCATTGCCTTCCTCTGTGGCCTGGTAAAGCTGCTCCCCACTCAGGGTAAGGTGATCAAAGAGCCAGCCACGGAATTCATGTCAGAGACAGCCCCTGTTCCCCTTACTAGGAAACCCACTTGGACACTGAGCTGCCATGAGCTTGAATAGTAAATGTCTCCCAGAGGCTTGTGTGCCTTGGTAGGCAGACAATTGACAGGGCTGATTGGGAAATAGCTAAAACTTTAATATCTGGGGCATACTGGGAAGAAGTTAATTCACTGGTGACAGTGTAAGAACACAGCTCACACCCTAAAGGGAATAAGAGGTAGTTTATTGTGAAACCATTCTGAGTGACCATGACCCAGGGATACAGACTTAAGTTAATCCCAAATTTCATGTTTCAACACGGAAACAGTTTTATAAAGTTTTGTAATTTGACAGAACAAAGAAAGTCATAAATCAAGGTGAGTTTAAAATACACTGGTGGGAACATCAGAATGGCAGGGTACAGCAATCTCTCCTAGAGGTCTCAGGCACTATCTGATGAATTTGTTAGCTTGGGGAAGGAGTAGTCTGCTAAGCTAATGTATTCCAAAAGTCTTTTTTCTATTAGTCACAGATGAGCTGGCTCAACACAGAGGTGGTCTAGGAATTCAGGGCTAAAGGTACCTGAGAGGTGAGGTAATTAGCCCCTAAACCTGCAACATTCCAATCTGCAATTTTTTAAAGATTTATTTATTTATTACTCATACACCACTTTGCCTGCATTTGTGTCTGCAGGCCAGAAGAAGGCAACCAGATCTCATTATACATGTTTGTGAGCCACCATATGGCTGCTGGGAATTGAACTCAGGACCTTTGGGAGAACAGCCAGTGCTCTTAACCTCTGAGCCATCTCTTCATGCCCGCTCCCCTCCCCCTCTGCAATTTTTATCAGCCAGTCTTTGCAGACATAGCTTCTTTTCAAGAATGCCTACTGACCCTGGGGGTGCAGTTTTGGCAGGTTCAGTGGTTTTTGTTGTTTTGTTTTGTTTTCCCCCTCTCTCTCTTTTTTCTTCACTGCTTAACTGGGGTGGGATGGGCAGTTCTGGTCTACCGTATAACCCACATCCTGGCACATTGCCTTACTTAACACAGGCCTAGAAGAAATGGGGCCAACCAACCATAGTCTGAAACTTATGCAACTACTACCAAATGAGTCTTTTCCCTTTATAAGTTGACCATCTCACCGGCTTTGTTATAGCATCAGAAAGTTGATACAAAGTCCTTCAGCAAATAACTTTACCCTGTATTACCCTGAAACAGAATTCTCTGCATTCCTTCCTGGTCTGCTTATTGTTCCTTCCATAGACTTGACCTAGTCTGCTCATCATCCTCCACCTCCTCCTTAGATCAGCAGTGCTGATCTAACATTCATAAGCTTCTGGGTACTACACCAGTATCAAGGAAAACGAAACTGATCTTTTAACATGTTTAAATCTGTGTAATTCAAGATCAGAATCATTCCAAAAACCAGAGCAAGGGACTTTCCACACTTGGCTGGAAGGCTTCAAGGATTTTAGCGATGGCTTTTGGCCAGCACCTGATGGAAAATCGACGCCAAAAGGTCTTGGCTCTGGGTTTAATAAACAGTTCCGGTAAAACCCTGCAGCAGCTGCCAGGATACAGAAAAAAGAAAGAAAGAAAGAAAAACATGTTATTCTGTGGCTCTTAGCTCACACAGGAAAGCAGGGGTAGAAAGTGGCGCACTCTAGATAAAACCATAAAAAACTATTTTCAAAATTTATAAAATATAAAAGCAAAGGGCACAATGATAAAGATAAAGATTATGTTGTTTTTCTGACTCTGTTTTACCACTGTTTAAAATTCTGCTTGGTACTCAGTAACTGTCCCGCCAAACTTCAGCGGAATGACTGAGTGCTCTCTCACTGAGAGGCCTGCCATACCAACCAGCTAAGTCAGTTTGCCCAGGACCACTCTCTACTTGTGACTGCAGATAACTGTGGCTTTTCCTCCACAGATCCCAGCTGAGCATCAATTCAAAGCTGAAAGTTAGTTCAGATCTTAAAGAGGAGAAAGTCAGAGAGAAGACACATGTCCTTTTTGTCCATCACCAGAGAGCCCAGTAAATAGCATAACAAACAAGAAGAGCCCCTCCTCCACTCTCCAGGTGACAGCCTTGACACCCGAACAGGTAAGATCTTCAACAGTGAGAACAGCCTGGAGAGAATGGAGCTAAGAGCTTCTGTTCACTTGGGTTTGCATTTTGCTTTTTACTCAAATACCAATAAGTAATTCTGAAGTACTCTGAAAGGCTGTTTCTCTGCACAGTATTTAGATGTTTAAAATAAATAAAAGGCAGAAGATCAGAGTGAATAGGTGCCTCTGGAGAAAAGTGAGCAAAAAAACCATCTCAAGCAGGATATCGGAGTAGAAAAGACAGCAGGTAAAGTGAAGGAAGCCGGACAAAAGTGTGGACTCAGTTACTGATGACATTATACTTTCTCATTAATTGGACAACATACCCTGCTAATGTGAGGTGTTAATGATAGAAGAAACTACCTGTGGATTTATGGAAATGTTATGCCCTCCTCAAAATCTTGTTACAACTCTAACACTGATCTGAAACTCTGAAAACCGTAGTGGCATGTTATGATAGTGGGTCAAGCCCTGTTCAAAGAGGAGAGACTCCATTTCTGAGCTCTAACATGTTTCTCTGTTTGCAGCTTCAGTATCACAGGGCCAGCAGACAAGGACAGCTGAGCTGCCGTCAACTAAAGGTGACTAAAGAATGTAGGCATGCACTTAAGTGGAAATGAAGGAGTTTTTCCAGACACTGGTGTAACATGCAGTTTTTACCCTGAGAAAATCACAGGCCTCTCAGAGATTTTGAGTTATCAGCCCAATTGCATGTCTGGAATTTAAACTATTTTGTGTTTGTAAACCACAATGATTCCAGCCCTGCCTCACACTGACCTTGCATGCTTTCTCCTGCAGTCCTAGCTCATGACCCCTCTATGACTCAAGAATGTGTATGTGCTATATCTTAGCAAAATCAGAATCACAGGACTGGCCTCAGAGTCTACTGCCAGCACACACTGTCCTTGGGCCAGTTTGAACCAGTCTGCATGGAGGTACCTTGTGCCTCTTATTAAGTGGTATTTAGTCTCTAAGGTTAGTTAAGCCACTGTTGTGGGTATTAATATTTACTATTGACTTATCTTTTAGTTAAGCACTGGTTGTTCCTAAACCTGCTGTATACCCAAATCACCACACAGAGAGTAGGATTATTTTAATTAACCTAGAGCACGATGGTGGGTAATGATTGCTCCATCCTAAACCTCCAAACCCGCATAGTTTCCTATCATTCAGACTTCAGCCATTCTACTTGCTTTTAATCATGTTAGGTCTTGTCCATCTCTCCTCTTGGTTCGAAGCCCTCTCTTCTGGATTCGCCCTTCTCTTCCTTCTCCTCCCCTCTATATTCTCCATTGTACAGCATTGGCTGGTTGGTTGTATAATTGACAATGTAGAGAACAAATGGTGGCATGTTTACACAAACTTGAGACAGATGATGCTTAGAATAAGCATCACAATGCAATGTCTGGATTGAAACCAGATAGTGGGGGAGAGAATTCAGCATTTGAATAAACAAGGGTAAATTGTATATATTCCAAAAGAACATTATACCAACAGGCCACACATATGCTGTACTTTCCTCCCAAAAAGGAAGCAAAATCCTAGAGTGATGCTGAGCTTTCCCTTCGCATTCAATAACTTTAATACTATGACAAAAAATTAATAATATTTCAATACTAAAGTAAAATCAATACATCTTATGTTGCAATGATAAAATAAAGAGAAAACAAAGGAAAGATATTTACTTCAGATACATTCCATGTGTTTACAGACAATGCTCACAATACCAAGTCTCTCTGTGTATCTGGGCATGTGATCATAGCTACTACTTACAGCTCCTTTCTTTAACTGTTGACTATAGAGAAGGATGTATGCATAACTATTCATAACTGTCAAGGTGTGTGGCTCATCACTGTTTGCAGTCTCTCCTGCAATGTAGTTGAAGAACTTGCTAGAACTGTGTGAAATCCCCTCCTAAGAGGCAAGTTTCTCCTCTGGCAGGTAGCAGGCTTCAGCTTTTCCTTTCCTATTGTATTCCTGGGGATTCCCAGGGAACTTTAATTCTTTGTCTGTTTTGTTTCAATGGTATGGTACCTGATGGAGAGGGTTTTGTTTGTTTGCTTGCTTGCTTGTTTATTTTAGAATATCTTCTTTTCTAACTGGAAACCCGGACACTAGAGAGATTGTAAATAAACAGCAACACTGGAAAGATTCCAATTAAAATATCCTGCGTCTACCATACTCTCCCATACTATTAGGCCACACTTCTTAGAACATAGTTCCCTGCCATAAGGTCATACATGGTGATGTATGGAAGTCTGCACAGAGTGGCACCCAGAAAGCCATGTGTGTGCTTCTAAATGGGAACCAAATTGGGGGTGGGGTGCACACTAGTACCCAAAACTTAGGTGCTGCGAAAGCCAGCTACAGAAGACCAAGTCAAGTGCAGATAGCATGCCTTCATTTGGACTCTTCTGAGCCCATTTATCAATGGAGTGAATGGAATTGTGGTCAAAGCCAGCATGACAAATGTTGACTTCAAACCAGGCCTGGCATCACTGGCCCATATCCCCTCCTGAGAAGCTGAACCAGGAGAATGGAGTTCAAGACCTGCCTGGACTACAAAGTAAGCACGAAGCCAACCCATGCAACTCAGTGAAGCCCTTCCTTAATATAAAAGGTAAAACAAGGTCTGGCGCTATAGGTCTTTGGCAGTGTACTCAGCTAGTAGGCACAAGGCCCTGGAGTCAATCCATAGTACTTCCAAAGCAGAGGAGGAGGGTAGGGGGAGCAAAGAAGGGAAGAAGGAAAACAGAGTAAACAGAAAGAAAGGAAATGTTGGTTCCATACCACACCAATCTCTGAAATTGATTCCTGGAAACTATGGAAAAATGAAATGGTCTTGGCCCTATTTCACATGAGATAATCTTCACAGCAAACCCTATGATCCAAATTTATTGCAAAAAGCCATTGTGTTGCTTAACAAATAACGAAACTGCCTGCGTAGACAATTATGACCCTGCTCAAGAGAGAGCTTGTTGCCTATCTCCTCTGCTAAGCTACAAGTTACTGCTTGCTTGGCTCAGCTCATATTTTTGCAGACGTTGAAAAATAAAGTGTGATTAGTGATATTCAACATGTCCCGTACACCTGTCAGCCCTTTTTTTTTTTTTTTTTTGCCTATCTTTTGAAAAAAGATCTATTCAAGCCCCCTATCTGCCTTTGAATTTGGTTATTCATCCCTTGCTTCCTCATCTGTGATAAAGCATTGTGGCTAGTTGACCTCTGTAGAGGACCTGACTAGATTAAAGAGTTACGTAGGACTGATGAAACACACCTGTGTTTGTGTGAGTGTCTCCAATAGCAGAGTGCTTTGTGGGATGGTGACTGGGACAAAGGAACACACCTTTAGCGTATGTGTAAATTCTGCCATGTGACTTCATGGAAAAACAAAATTACAGAACTTAGCTACACCTACAAGCTTCGTCTTGATGAGCAGGTGCATCTACCGCATCTGTGCTGCTACTACTGCTGTTGATGGTGGCGGTGGAGGTGGTGGTAATGACGGTGATGATGAGGAACTGGCCCTTCTTCCAGCTTACCTGATTTGACACCACTGATTCTCTAAAGTTTTCCAGGCTTTAATCACCATACTGACGCAGCTGAGTTTCCTGGATTGGGCAGTGCCTTGTTCTCTTCCTCTCTACCATGCATATTCCCACTCATATTGGATTACTCAGTGGATATGGTGTCACACGGTACAATAAGTCCTTTGTTGGGACTTGACTCCAGGTTGTGTCGGGCTGAGAGTGGAGGCTGGCCATCACGATCCCCTTTATAATGTACACCTTATTGGTTCTGTTTCTCTAGAGAGCCTTGCCTAATCAATAACCTGGTGCTACAGGGACCTTTGTTGTTCAAATAAATATATGTTCTTCTTCTGATCTGAAGCATACAATGAAGGAAGCAGAATCTTTTGGCTACTGATATTTCTTCAAAAGCTGAAGAAATCAAGATGAGAAAATTAGGACCCTCACATTAACTCAGTCTTTATAAAGAACAATACATGTATATTCTACTGAGAATAACTACTACAGGGAGCTGGATCAAACCGGAGCCACGCTCAGAAAGACACATGTCCAATGTTCTTCTGTAGGAACTAGAGGGAAATAAAATACTGAAAACGTGAATACAGGTTTAGTGATAGGATGTAAGGGAGGTAGATCAGTCTTCGATAGCAGTACAAGACACCCCTCCATACAGCTGGCTGGCATAGCCTGAGCAGTTTTTGTTTTATTTTGTTTTGTTTGTGGACCTCAACTTGGGTGGAGCTGATGGTCTTGATTTCCACTGGGGAGAAAATTTCAGGATGACTCCATACCAAGCAAAGTTGGAACTAATTGTTTAAAAATATAAGTTTAAGTATGGGTTGTGGGGTGTGAGTAGGACTTAGTTACAGCAGTAATTTTATCTCAGGAAGTTTCCTTAGTAAATAAGAACATGAAGTGCTTTCTGGCGTGCCTTGTGTTGGGTGTACACACTGATAGTCACCAGGAAGTCCTCTGCTTATGTCTTAATTATAAACATGTCTAATCTTGCTTGTCGAGTTCTTAGAAACTGTTTACGGATGAAACAGAAGATCAAACTCCAAGATGACATCTGCTTTCCTTCAAATGTGGTTCTTGTGTGTGCATGTAATAGTCACAGCATATTACTGTTCGTTGCGCAGAGATTCTTGTCTCTCAGACACTGATAGATTTAGAGTCCTGGGTGAGGGGTGCTCTTTTTTTTCCTGTGTCCCTTTACTTTTCCGTGTCTTTCTATCATGGCTCACTGCAAAAGGAAAAAGGCAAACATCATTATATTCATGCATGATAGTGTCGCATAGTGAGTTCCAGGCCCAGCCAGAGCTACGTCGTGAGATCCTGTCCTACACCAAAAACAAACAAAATGAAGAATTGAAAGGGAAGATTTTTACAAAAATGTAAACTTTTGCTTAAAAGGAAGGAATTCAAAGTAGTAATGAAAACACCTAGTCAACAGTCATTATAGACTGACTGTGCACAAAAAAAACCACTGAATCATGAGGCCCACTTCACGTGATCGTGGAATCTTAGTCAGCCAATGTGGAGAACTGATAAAAAACACAGACTGGCACTGTGAGCCCGTGAGAGGTTAAGCTCAGATTCCAGCATGACTTAGTCTCCCACTAGTATATGAGCTTTAAAGAAAAAGAGATAGAAGCTCACGCACGCACAGACCCTCATGCTTGGGGATCCATAGCTCCTGCACCCTTGACCCCTGTCCAGACACTTGCTTTCTCTCTAGAATTGCAAAGTTTCTTCCCTTAAACAGCGGGCCCCCGCAGCCTTCAGTTCCTTGTTCATGCTCTCCCAACTTCCCTAGTTGTTGGAAGCTGAGACCCCAAATGCTGTTCAGCTGTGTTCAAGAGGCCTGGCCTACACTGGGGTCAGCACTTGTTGCGCGCGTTACCGTCTCACCAGCAAGAACGACGCGGCACACACAGGATCCTTCTGCAGTAAAGCTTTAATGCATCTTGAGAGGGAGAGCATAAGCTTACAACGAGTAGAGACGGAGAACCTGAGCGGCAGAAACCCAGCCCTTATATAGAAAACTATCCTCCGCTTAGGATGTGTCAGCCTCTGATTGGCTGTAACTCATCAGGCGGGGTGACGCCACGGGAGAGGCAGAGCACAATGAGTGGAAATTTCCTTCGCACATGCGCAGCTTTCTTGTTTATCGGTTGGGGACACAGGATATCAGTGCCATCTTGTAATGGCGAATGTGAGTGCGGCCCCTCACAAGCACTCACGTTATAAATCTCCCATTTCATTCATTAAAATTGCTGTGGGTCGATGTGGTGTGGTCGTTGCTGGAAATTACAAGACCTTAATGAGAATATCTTTAGGAAAACAAATGGTTTTCGATAACTCGTCAGTTTCTATATTTGATTCTTGAAATAAGATGGGGGCAGCATCTTATTTTAACATCACTGTTTCTATTTTTAAATGAAGGCATAAAATAGTTCAAAATAGTTGTAAACTTCCAGTTCATGGTGGGCCCTGTTAACATAACAGTGTGTAACAATACAGGTAGGTTCTGACTTTGAAAACCTACCCTCCACTCAAGGGCAAACGCTGACGTTTTCAAACCAACGTCCAACCCAGTTCCTTTCTCAGCACATACAGCTCTATTTCCAGCATTGATGGCTTTATCATTATAAAACAATGATCTCAAGCTTTCTCATCCCTCCAGACCAGCAAATTCCCAGGGAATATCAAGTCATTCCAACTCTTCCAGCAAGAGCAAACGTCTTTTTAGCAATGTAAAGATTGTATAAATACAAATAGAGATTAAAATTTTTAGAGCCCAGATTTAGTCATCCTAAATACTTTAGGACTATGATCCCTTTCTGACTAATAGGTATTGATGTCACTTAAAATCATGTAATGGTCTAACATTGATACAATGGCACTTATAGGAATTTATCTTCTATATGTAATCCTTTAAAGATTAAGAGTCAATCCTAAATAACAAAACCTCTAATCTTCACAAGCCGGCTATGAGATATAGTTACACTTATCCAAGTGGACATGAAACTTTTGATTTGGTTGCTGCAGATAGAAACAGAAGAAGTGTGATTTGCTTTGCTCAATGTAAATTAAAAGTTACTGTTAATTGTGGACAGATGAAGCAGAAATTAAGTCATGTTACTTAAGTAGGTTTCATTCCAGGAACAGAGACTGCAAAGCCTAGAGTTTGTCTTGTCTTTCTTTATGCTCAAAATTTAATATATAATTAATACAAATGTATTTTAATAATTAATTAAATATTATATATAATATATTGCATATTGTATATAATATATTTTTTATTTATATATTTACATATTTGGAAATTATACACTATATATTGTATATTACATATATTGTATTATTATACTATTATTATATATGATATAAAAATATATTAACAGTACATATTAACAGAATATATAGAATATAATATATTAATATATAAAATAATATCAATTATTATATATTATGATATATTATATATTATATATTATATATTATATGTTACATGTAATATGTACATATAACATGCATTACATGTTACATATTCTATGTTAGATATTGATAATTACATGTTACATGTTAAATGCCACATGTCACATTATACATTATTCACTATAAATTACACATTATGCATTATATATTACATATTACAGATCATATAATATATATGTTATAGATGATTGCATATTTTTATTATACATTATATATTACAGATTATAGATTATATATGTCAAATATAATGTATTATACATTATACATTACACATCATACATTAGATATAATAAATAATATATTATAGATTACACATTATTCATTGTTATGTATTATATATTATAAATTAGCATTATTATACATTATACATAATACATTACTATATACTATTTATTATATATCATATATCATATATTATATTGAATATGTATGATATTATATATAACAAT
>CM053761.1:16134312-16185093 GCA_028658305.1 Pachyuromys duprasi
AATAAATGCTTATTATATAATATATTAATACATAAATATATTATATATGTAGTATATATTTTATATGATATATGATATATAATATATGTTGTATATTATATAATATATACCATATATGACATATATGATATATAGTACACATCTCATATATGCTATATAAAATATATCTATATATTTATATCTAGATAAACATATTGTATATATTATATATAATATAAGTATATAAGATGAATATATTATATATAATATGTTACATATAATATATATTATAACATATAATACAATACATAATATGTTACATATAATATATAATATATATAATATATTTATCTAGATAATATATTTATTATTTAGATAATGATAAATAATAAATAAATTCATACATATATAGTATTATATATTATGTATGACATAATATATTATCTGTTACACAATATATAATATTTCATATTATATATCATAGATGACATATAATATAATATTTGATATAATATATAATATTATATATATCAATATATACATTTGCAAATAATAAAATATAATTTTTATAGCAACCAGCCTGGAAATACTTGAAGTTTCAGGCAAAGTAGATTTAGTTATATATACCGTAATTGGATTTTCAGAACTTACACTCTTGTCCATCCAGTATCATCTATCCATTGCCAGAATTTGCCCTGCTCCATGCTTTACCTAACCCACTGGTCAAGGGGACCTATGGATCTCACTAGGAAATTGTTCAAGATCATGATTGAAATCCTAAATGTTAACACACCTTTAGTAATACCAGTGTGGCTGCAACAAATGTGCTGACATTTAATTTAATTTAATCTTATGCATTTGTCTCCTCTTTTATATGCTGTCACACATTACATCTTTGAATAACAGGTGTTTAAGTTTTCAAGTTAATCTTTAAGCTAACAGACTAATAGGGTTTGTGATGGCATTTTCATACATTTTCTCATACTCAGGTGATGTTAAAATTTGTTCTCACTTCCTTCCTTTTCCTATTGCCTCTATATATCACCTCCGCAGTTCTGGTTAATTTCCCATTTTTCCTCCTTGGGATACACACTTCTGCTTTCTTGTCACGTCTCCTCACTCTATAGTGCTTCTGTTAAACTTGGGAACTGTGAGGAGAGAGGACCCAATCCACAATTGTAGAAGTAAAAGTAAGCTGTGCTTTGGGGGCACACAGGACTGTTCAGCCAGCCGTCTCACCCTACGTCTGGATTTGAGAGAGCAGCCCAGCTGGCCTCTTGAGGTCCCTTCTAAGAGAGTTAAGGTGTTCACAGTGGCAAGCTGACTATTAGCACATTGTTAACAAGAACATTGAAAGCAAAGCACAAGGGTCATGACTGCAGTCACAGGGTTAGTAGAGGTTGAGAAACATGTCTGTGAAGTTACTTCAGATCTAAGAAACGGGAACTTATTCTTAATTGTAAACAGAGACCTTAACTTGCAAGGACTTCACAAATGATAAAGAGGAACACATTCTTTAACTGGAAACAGAAAGGACAACATGGACAGGACAAACAGGAACTTATTTTTAGCTTGTCTCAACTACAAAAGACAAACTTTAACCTGTTAGGTTTGTTTTGTTCTTGTTTTGTTCTCATGCTTCCTCTTTCTCCCCTATTACGTCGTTTCCCCTTCTCTCCCCAACTTCTCTTGCAAAAAAAGAAGACGTGGGATCTGCTAATGAACTGAGCAGACATATTTTATATGCCTTTTGAGCTATGTAACTTAATAAGTGGATACTTGATCATTTGTTTTATTATGTAATCAATAAAATGGTGATGTGTATTAATGTTAGTTCAACCATATATTTATACTGTCTGGGAATGTGTGGTTATAGTTCTGTGGGAGAAATAATTTGTCAGTGTTCATCAGCTTGTAAAAACTTAGTGCAACAACCAAGCCATCGGCAGAGTGCAGGGAATCATATGAAAGAAGGGGGAGTTAGCAAGATTTGGCGAGGACAAGAGGTCCACAAAGACCAAATATATCAGGGCACAGGGGTCTTCTATAAGACTGTTTCTCCAACCAAGAACCATGTATGGATACAAACTATAACCCCTGCTCAAATGTGGCCCATGGTAGCTCAGTACCCAACTGGGTACCCTAGTAAGAGGAACAGGAACTATTTGGGTCATGAACTCAATGACTGGCTTGTCAACTGCCCTCCCCCCCCCCCCGAGGGAGGAGCAGCTTAACTAGATCCCAGAAGAGGACATTGCAGCCAGCCCTGAAGAGACATGATAAGCTAGGGTCAGATAAAAGGGGGGGGAGGTCCTCCCCTATCAGTGGACTTGGAGGCGGGCAGGGAGAAGATGAGGGAGGGATGGGGAGAGTGGGAGGGAATGAGGGAGGGGGCTATGGCTGGGATACAAAGTATATAACCTGTGATTAATATAAAAATAAATAAATTACTTATTAAAAAACTTAGTGCTTCAACATCTAAATAAATGATGAAACGAACAAACAAAAAAGATCTCTTTCTCAGCTTCCATCATCTTCTTTTTCTCTCTTGTTACCACTCTTTGGTGCTTTTTAGACACGGTGTCTTCCTGTAATTCCTGATGTCCTGGAGCTGACTTGTAGACCAAGATGACCTCAAACTCACAAAGATCCTCACCCTAGGCCTCCTGATTCCTAGGACTAAAGGAGGGCACCCCCATGCCTGTATCTGCTTCCCTATTATGATCTTTCTAGTTTTACATGCTCATTATCATGCATTTCCAGTTGTTAATTTATGCATTTTCAGTAAATTATATATTCAAAAGAGAGAGGTTGCAAATGATGCCAAAACAGTGTAACTCTGAGAGCATTTTTTCCCCTCACCTGTATATGTTGCTAAGATTATGATCATTCTTTGTGCTATAGGTCAACATTATGATCTGTATATTGTCTATTGCTTGGGGGAATTTCCTTTACCATTTCTCAGAGAGCAATTCTACTGGTGGTGTCTTCCTATGTCAATTATGTATAAATGGTTTCATTTTTCTCATTTTTAAAGGATGCTTTGGCCAAGTATAGCATTCTTAATTGACATGTCTATAAAGCTACAGTTTGGAAGGGTCCTGGAAGGTCTGTGTTAAAGTTTCATTGCCAGCCTGTGCCTCTGCTGGAAGCAATAGAACCTTTAAGCTGTGAGGGCATGCTGAGAGAAGTTGGTTCCTTGGGAGAATGTCCTTAAAGAGGACCTTGAAACCTTGAAACTGGAGCGTCCCCCAAACCTTTGGTTTTTGGCTGCCATGAAGTGACCATGTGCCCTCCACCATACACTTCTGCCATGATGCAATACCCCCAAAGCAACAAGACTAAGCCCTTGGAAGCCATCAGAAAAAGAAACATTTCCTCTTAAGTTGATGCTCACAGACATTTTGTCTGAGCAATGGAAAGTTATACCTCAGGCATGGTAAAATACATCTGCAATCCCAGCATTTGGGAGGCTGACACAGGAACAATGCTACAAATTCGAGGTGAGTGGGCTATAATGTGAGACCTTGTCCCAAACAAACACAACTACAACAGTTAGGTTTTGTCCTTCTCCTCCTCTAGATATGTCCTCCCACTGTCTCTAGTCTCTGCAATTTGTCAGGAGAAATCAGATAATTTTATTAAAGATCAAATTAGCTCCATTCCTATACTTCTGTCTGAGTTACTGGTTGCTTCCTTTTCATATTCTTAACTCATTTTGTTTATATATTACTTTCCCAGCTCCCTTCCTGTCTTTGTATAGCTTTCTTTTTTATTGTACATACTTGGGATAGATGACTCAGTATCTTTAAATAATAATTCTAATATCTGAGTATCATGGGAAATATTGCTATAAAATATTTTCTTTATCAAATTATCCATTCTTTGGACATTTTTGAAATGTGTAGTAGAGCACCAAATGTGACAGAAATTATGTTGGGGTTACTCTGATAATTTAATTCTTTAGCTCTCCAGAGACTATGTTAAGTCTTGCTTTTGAAGGGGTGTAACTGTATGTAACTTTCCAAATTATTTTAACTTAAAATGCCATAGATTTTGGGCCAGCATTTAATCTGCTTCATCAGTTAAACATTGTTGCTTGGCAACAGTATACACAGTAAGGTCAGCTGCTGACCACATGTCTGACATGGAGCTGTGTCTCACTGCTACTGCTCATGATCATAAGATATCCTTCGTCATATTGGCAGCCTAACCCCAAATTCAGCTTTCAAAGCACAGAGCATGCCTGCCTTTTTGGGTTTCATCTGTGTTGCATTTCCTTAAGTATTAGATATAAGCAAAGCAGCAATTGAAATACAGGTCTCAATACTCTGATGGTAAATAAAACTAAATAAATGCTGTAATACCCTATGAGAGAAATGCCTAGGTGTATATGGAAAGTCCTAGAAATGTGTAGAATATGTTGTACACTCATCTTCCAGTTCCTGAGAATTAGTTAGCTTACCCTTTATTTTGAAGGCAGTGATATTCTGTTGGCCAGGTCTATCTGGACCATTCCTCTTATAATCAAGCAAAAAGTTTTGTTTAAGTAGAATCCAGAACAAGAAAAGTGTCTCCAGATAGCTGTTGCTATGCTGCTAGGAAACAACTGTCGAGCTTCTATGACCACCTCCTCTTAGTCTATTCAGCAAAACAGACTATCCTGTGACGAACAGGACAGTCACTCACAGCATACTACAGGTCACCACCAATACCCTCTGATTTGGCTTCCTTCAGAAGAGAAACAGCTCCAGGCTACAGCTAACAACTGGGATAATTTGAATATCCAAGCATGTAACACCAGGAAAATATACCTAGACACACTATACAAGACAAATTATGCTGATCGCAGGCTGAATGTCCTCTCTGGGACTAACCCACCAAGCAGACTACCTCTCTCCAATTTGTAAATATGTGTTGTGCTGCCATAGTGCCTATGCCTACCGGGCTAAAAGTGAGGGTCAGGATAGATGCTGCTATGGCTCCTGGCAGAGGTCTCTTTGTTGTTCTCCACTAAGTACACCAGGCCAGCTGGCCTGCAGGCTCAGAAAATTTTCCTCTCTCTGCCTTCTCGCCATAGGAGCACTGAGATTTCACTTGCATGCTACAGAGGTTGGCTAGTCTTAGGTTTGGGAGCTTTGAGCTCAGATCTTCACGCTGACTCTACAGACATTCCACCTGCTAAGCCAGCTCCGTAATCCCTTTATTCTTTTTTTTTGTTAGATAGTAGAAAATTTTAGAATTTCTCCCTGATTTCTTCAACAACCCATTGTTTATTCAAAACCATGTTGTTCCGTCTCAAAATATGGTTGTGTTCCTGAGGTTAGTCTTGCCTATTGGCCTCTGGTTTCGTTCCACTGTGGTCTGAAAATAGCCGAGAAATTATTTTGTTGCGTTCTTGCTTCATAGATGATGACGTGATCAATTTCAGTGGAGCATCCATGGGCCGTTGTAAAGTCTATGTGTTTTCTCTCTGTTTTGTGGAACATTCTGTAGACCTCTGTCAAATCCATTTGGTCTGAAGGTTCATTTGGCTCTCAGGTTTCTTTGCTGATATTTTTATTGGGGAGATCCATCACACGAGAGTGGGATATTGAACCCCCACCACTATTATCCCAGGGCCTAGATGATCTTTTACGTGCTTTAGTGTTTGCTTGATGGAATTTGCTTGATGTCGAATCCATTGCAGAAATACTTACGACAGTTACATCCTTTATATTAATAGTCCCTTTCACTAGTGTTTAGGTTGTAAATCTACTGTAAGAGATGTAAGAATCTCTGTGGCAGCTTCTAGGCAGCTTCCACTTGCTTGATATTCCCTTCTCCGACCTTTGCCTATCAGTTTTTAGATGTCTTTCTGGTTAACAATGTGATCTTCTTGGAGCTCTCTGATAGTCATATCTTGTTGTTTGATCTGTTGGACTATGTCTTTTAATCGATTATTTAAAGACATTTGCATTCCAGGTTTTAATTGAGACGGCTTTGCTATTGTTACTTCGATATTTTCTTTTTTTGTTTAAAGAGACAAGGTTTCTGTGTCCTGGAACTCACTCTGTAGACCATGCTGGCCTTGAACTCACAAAAGCCTGCCTCTGCCTCCCAAGTGGTGGGATTAAAGGTGTGAGCCACCGAGCCAAGCTAAGGCTTTGTTGTTTCTTGTTCTCATTGGTTAGTTTATGGGGATTCCTTTCTTCCTTGCATGGATGTGTTAGATGTGTTTGCAGGTTTGCTGTGTTGAACATGGGTCATTTCTTCCCAACTCTTTGTTCATCTGCTACTTCCATGCAGTGTGCATTTCTTGTAATCTTCATTTTTGCTCTGAGCAAAGTATTCCTTTGAGAATTTTCTGTGGCTCTGACTTTGCTGTCACAGACCACATTAACTTATGTATGTCTAGAAATAGTCTAATTTCTACATCCATTTTAACAGATGATTTTGTGAGGTCTATCTATCTTGATCAAAAGTAATTTACTTTTGAAGCTTTGAAATATACCATCTGTATTTCCCTGACTTTTAGGATTGCTGATAACAGCTTTGATGTTATTCCTGTATTTCTGCCTTTGTATATTAGTTGGTGTTTTTATCTTTTAGCTTTTTGCACTGTTCTTTTTAATGTATTTTTGAGATCTTAACTATGATATGTTATGAGAAGCTTCTTTGATCATGTCTTTTGGAGTTCTAAATACCTCTCATGTTTGGATCTTTCTTCGTTTATGTATGGGAAATTATCATTGAATAGCTTGTCTAAGCTATTTGATTTCATCTTTTCTTAACCTGGTGGAAGACATTTGGTCTCTTGAGATGATACCAAACTTTATGGACATTTGGTCATGTTCACTGACTGATCTCTATATATACACGTTTGTTTTCTTTAGCCATATATCAATAATGCAACCTATTCTCCTTCCCTGAGATGGTTCGTCTGCTTAATTTCCCCCATTGATGACGTTCCACTTTCTGCTGTGGTTTTCTGTTTCTTTGTTTGTTTAGATTTTTTATTCTTTGATAATTTTATATACATGCACAATGCATCATATCAACCCAGAATTTTCCTTCCCATTCTTTCAAAACATTCTTTAACATGTGCTTCCCTTACACTCAGGTCAACTCTTTTTTTTCTTTATAAATCACAGAGTTCAGTCAGTACTTGCCCAATGGAATGCTGACTGGCTGATCATGTGCAGAGAACCATGCTGTGGAGTGTATTCATACAATGCCCATACTGTGTTGAGAAGACAGTGTTCACTCTGTGCTGTCTTTGCTTGATTCTCTCACTTCTAGACTTTCTGTTTAGTTCTTTGTGTGTGGGGGAGGGAGGTATATCTACTTCCTTGCTGGTTTTTTCTTTATATTTTATTATTTTTCTGCTTACTGTTTCTTACATCCATTTTTGTAACTTTTTGTCTAAATCTTGAATAGGTTTTTGTAACTCTTTGCGTCCAGATCTTGAATTAAATTCTTTATGTTTGTTTTACTCTTGTATCTGGTCATTGAACACTTTTTTAACCAGGACTCTGAAATCTTTGGCATATCATGTTTGTTTCCCCATGTTGAGAAGCTACCATGTCTTGTGTACATGTCTTAGTGTGGGATGTTGTAAAACTGTTATAAAGATACACATGCTATATAAAATTAGAAAAAAAAGTTAAAATTTCAAAAGTATGTAGCCACAAACAGTCATCAAATAAAATGGCAGGTATTAAATTCTTCTTCCTGGCCAGGCCTTCCTTGTTGCCTTCCTCCAGTTGAGGAGGCTCCACCCACTTTTTACACACACACACCCTTGTGGTAGGTAGGGCAGATGTTGGAGACAGCTTATCACACCTTCACCATATTTGGGCAACACACTTTTACCCACATCCGTCTCAAAATTCTGAAGGTTCTCAGGCTGCCTACAGTGAAGGTGTGAGGATAATGTACTGACTTCAGGCTCCTTTAATCTTTCCTTGAGGCTGTGTCCATGCACTCACCTAAGCAACTCCCTGTTGCTGAATTATGGTAGATAGAGGCAAGACTCTGTCCAACTCTGCTCTTTTTTTGGTCCTACTGGTCACAGAGGAGGGTGATTATATGGACATTGGATTGCAGATTCCCGAAATCATCATCTAGAACTTGCTCAAAGTCCTCCAGGGACCAATTTCTTCTTCTCTGCCTGGGTTCAGCCTCACATTTCAGTTTCTGGTAGTGAGAACTGCTTCTCCAGGTCTGAGTACACGAGGTGTTTGCTCACTGTCAGGCCACCCACTCTCCTCTGGTGCCTTGGTGCTGGGATCAGAGCCAGCCCACCGGAGGAGCCAAACAGAAATGGCAAACTCCTAGCCTCCTCTTCCTTGTTTCTTCTGCTTGGTTATGAGGGAAGGTGGTGCAGTGTTTGCCAGGTGGCACCAGACTCTGGCTGCTAACTGGATAGTTATCCATCTTTCTTCTTCCTTTCTTCCTTCTTTCCTTCCTTCTTTTCTCTCTCTCTCTCTCTCTCTCTCTCTCTCTCTCTCTCTCTCTCTCTCTCTCTCTCTCTGTCTCTTTTTCTTTCTTTTTGTAGCTATCACTTGTTTTCTTCCCCACACCAAAACCCAAAGTTCTTTTTTCTTTGTATCTTTCATTTCCAGCTTTTCTTATTTTGACCTTCTCCTTACTTGACACACCATGAGGCAGCCTCTAGTCTATGATCTTAGAATGAAACCCTCTCTAAATATATCATTGAGTTCAAAATAGCAGGAAATTATAAGCCCATGTGGAATAATGAAAGGATATGCACAGAATGGGAAGTGCCTGGGCGTGCAGGATATTACTGACTATGGCTTGTCAGAGGCATTGGAAGGCTGGCCTTAATATCACTTCTGAATGCACAGAGCTTTTGGTTGCTATGCAGGTTTTTCCTGTTGGTTCAGGAAGTGTTCTCATGATGCTCTGTCTCCTCTGCTTCATGTCAGATACACAGTAGAACATATCTTCAACCATGAAGATCTCTCTTGGCACATCTAGGATGTGCTCAACAAAGAAAGATTTTTGTCTCCCAGGAAATTAGCTCTATCTGACAAAACAAGTAAGTAATTAAAAAGACTGGAACATTCTGGAAAAGCTAGAAGACCGCAGTGCACTAGTGACTGCAGGCTACTATAATATGCCAACCCTCCCCCACCCCAATGGTTTTAAGGACTTGTTCCGTTCACTCGTGCTTACTTAACAAGGAAGTAATATAAAATGTTTGTCCCTAGCCTAGAGTTCAGCCAGATGGACATTAGCCATATGTCAAACAACTCAAGGGACTAAGCTGTTGACATATTTCTACTTTAGTTCAAGATCATTCTGAGTAAATAGCAAATCCAGTAATACAGTGGGTACTGAGACTTCTAGTTAACAAAAGGAAAGTATCAGCAAACAGTTTTTAAAGTCTTCCTTCATTGGGAATAATCTAAATATTTTATATATTCATAATTATTTAATTCAAATATTGTATTGATGTACTATATTTAGAATTATCTCTCTCATTTCCTTTTTGCTACAGCTTATGATATAGCTAATGATATGTTCTGTATATCTTATATATTAGCAGCCCTTCACATCCCAGAATACTACAAAGTAAATCATTTTTGGTTCAAGGGTCCTAAGAAGCTTTTTGTTATTGTTGTTTTGTTTTGTTTTGTTTGTAGTTATGAGGAATCCAGGGCCTTGCACATGCTAGATAGGCACTCTACCACTGGCTACATCACTAGCCTGAGGGGGGCGGGGGTGGTCTTTCCAGAAGCTCACAATGAACATGAATGTTTTAGGAAATACTAATATTTTAGCGATATGTTTGTTATATTTTTGTGAAGAGGATAATTTGACCTCTTCTACGAATAATAGCCACCCTACACTTAATGTGCAGTTTAGTCATTGTAGCAACCCTGGGGAATGAAACACAACTTTCATTTCCTGAGATTATAAAACAATTTAAATTAAAAAAAAAAAGCCAGGAGTCAGACCCAAGCAGTCTACCCCTCACACTGCTACATCTGCATTCAACCCCGGCTAGTGTATAATCTGGAAACTTGATAAGCTGTGAGGATGCTAATAAAGAAGGAGAAAATATGTAATAAAGCATGGTAAGTATTAGAAAGAACATAGATATATCAGGCTTGTGCATACACTTAGTGTTCTATGGATGTGAAGAGATACCGTGAGCACAGCAACTTTTGTGAAGAAAAACATTTAATTGGAACTTGCTTACATTTTCAGAGGTCTAGTCCATTTTCGTCATGGGAGGGAGCATGTAGGCAAAAATGGTGGTGGAGAAGTTGAGATTATGCATCTGGATCTTCAGGCAATGGGAAGAGAGAGCCACTGAGCCCAACTTGGGGTTCTGAAACCTCCAGGTGGACCCCCCAGAAACACACTTCCTCTAACAAGGACACACCTCCTAATCCCTCTCAAGTGGTGCCACTCCCTAAAGACCAAGCATTCAATTATATGAACCGATAGCAGCCATTCTTATTTAAGCCTCCCCGGCTAGTTATTATCTGTGCTTTAAGTAAGGTATCAGTTTGTTCTAGATGTCTTGGAGGTATACCGTTCTATATTATTTTGTTGACAATCAAGACTTATTAAAAAGTCTGACCAACCAATACAAAATAATGTTGTAGGTGTGGACAGAGTCCATAGGACATCTGCTGAGAGTTTCAACTTTTTTTGTCCTGAAACAGAGAAGCGGACCAGGAACACACAGATAGGGGTAGAAACAGAGGCAGTTTATTATTAAAGAAGGGAAAGGCACTCTGGAAAATTGAAGTGGGCTAGAGAGCTGAGGAAGGGAAGTTTGAGGCTGAAAAGCCCTGGCCCAGAACCATGACCTTTATAGGTCATTCACACATAGCACCCACCTTCCCCGTGGAAATCCCCAGCCTGTTAATTTACATGCTTTATTTTGTAACCCCTTTTTTCCAACTAGCTTATTTCATATGTTAATCTTGACAAACTACTCCATTACTCACCTTCTGCCATGGTATCATTATCTCCTGGGGCACATAGGCTTCACAGAATCCTTGAGGTATACCTACATTACTTTACTTCTTTCCTATCCCTCATAACCAATGATTAGTAGGGAATGTATACTTAAATATTCCCTCAAAAAGACCTCATGGCCAAGGAAGACAAATAATAAAACTAGTTAAAGAAACGTAAAACTCTCATTCTGACATAGAAATATAAGAAAAGAAAAAAAAATGAAAGAAAAAAAGGAAGGAAAGAAGGAAAGAGGGAAGGAAGGAAGGAAGGAAGGAAGGAAAAGAAATAACAAAAAACCCAATTCATGGTCACATTTTCTCTCATAAACAAACATCTATATTTCAACATATAACATTTGCTTGACTATCTACAGGAGAAGGTAAAAGGAGGGTGATGGGAGTGTGAATCTGAATGTGTTGGCTTCAGGGTAGAAGCTAAGAAAACTCACCTCAGATACAGAAGCTTAACATGAAAGCTTTATTTTCTGAGGCCAGTTCTGGATCTGAACCCTGTCCTCAGGGGCAAGCTGCAGTGCATATTTAAAGGATAAAAACATACATCGAGGGGGAGCAGGGTGGGCTGTAGCATTGTCCAATCATATTTTGACCTAAGGGATTAAGCAAGGGAGTTTCAGTCAGGATAGGCATAGCTCCCTGGGCCTGGGAATATGAACTTGTTTGACCCTGTCAGAAAGATGGAGAAGTTGTCCCTGAGATGTCTGGACTCAGACAACAGTTTCTTTACAACAGAAGCTGTTTAACTATTGGGAAGTCCCCAGTTTCCCTAGGGCAAGGGACCTTGAATGTAGTTGCTCCCATGATTAAATGGAGTCTAAAAAATAAATGGTAGTACTTAGAACAAGTTTCTTTTGCTTGTTCCCAGCAAACAAAGCACCATGATCTACATCCATGGAAAGCAGTATTCTGTGGTGAATACCCTAAACAGTTTCTATTAGCCTTTATTTAGAAAGTCCACTTCTCCGATAGACCTTCAAGGAAGCTTATTGAGGCCAGGACAGGGTCCTGACTCAGTATTAAGCTCAGTGCTTAGTGACAACTACATCCCAGTTCCAAAATACCACAAAGGTAGGCAATGAACAATGCATTGACTGGTAGCTTACAGTTGCTCACCCCTATAGCCAAAACAAGCAAACAAAAAGCAAACCCCCAAAACAAAACAAACTGAAAAACAAAAAACAGAAGGCCAGGACAATTGACAAATTACCCTTGAGACTCTTTCTGATGAGACAACTTAAAACTGTAGCTTACTGTTACCCACTGTGCTCCAGACATAAAAACAATACATTTCAGTAAATGTTCTAATTTAGCCAGTGAGGCTCAGAGTAATAGTTTCACCTTCTATAACCTATTGGGCAAAGGTTAATATGTCTAAATTCCCCATAACTGACAGAGGCCATAGCCAAATGAACTGCTGGAAACTTCTGTAAAAACAAGACAGAGGAACAAAAGCAAAGGTCAGTTATGACTCTTGGGGCTCTACTAATTTAAAATACTCCAGTTTCTACATTGCAAATAAGTTCTTATATTACATCTGTAAATGAGTCATGGGGTTATAAAGGTATGAATAATCTCTTAACATCCATTCATCTATAGACTCTGCTATCTGCCAGCCAGCATGCCAGGTGTGGTCACAGTTGGCCTGTATAAGGAACTTTGTTTGAAACTGAAAAAAACACCTGTGTATGGTTTGTTCTGAGAAGTCAGAAAAGGTAATAATTTGCTTTGTGAGTACTAATGTAAGAAAAAAAATGCAGAGTCAAGAATTAGGGGTAAGAAATGCTAACAGGATTTATAAATAAAATATGTGTAGGCTTCAGCTAAGTAGGAAAGTAACTTATAGGGTAGAGAAAAATATCTTCCAGTTTTAGGGGAGTTCCAAAGAGGCAAAGGTGAAATGAATATGTCTGAGATATTACTAAAGCTTAATTAGGCACACATTATAAAAAGAAAGAACTGAACTCTGTGAATGTGATAATTTCTGAGTCACTTGTCCTGATTATGTTTGTGTGCATCTCTGTGTCCAATAACTGAAACAGCGTAGAAAGAGTTTTTCCAGCACTGGAGAGGAATAGGACGTTGTGAGAGCTATACTCTTCTATGAAAGTGTACACCCAACCCGGTGTCATCTGAGATAGAGTGACTTGCAGTCACAGTGGTCTGCAAGGAGTTGCAGTGGGACAGGAACACGCAGCTGGAGTGATGGTAATGACGCTTAGAAAGGAAATTTGCTTCTCTCTCCCAATTAAGGGTCTTTTTAGAAGACAGGAAATAGTGACTA
This sequence comes from Pachyuromys duprasi, assembly GCA_028658305.1. Lineage (NCBI taxonomy): Eukaryota > Metazoa > Chordata > Mammalia > Rodentia > Muridae > Pachyuromys > Pachyuromys duprasi. The sequence goes on from CM053761.1 coordinate 16,147,573, forward strand.
ATTGAATACAAAAAAGGGGGGGAAAGTCTCTATGGGTTAGTCATTCCCACCACACAGAAATATCTCCAGTGACTAATATCAAAGACTGTCATAAGAACTTGATTAACTGCAATAGCTGAACAAGTAAAAGCAAAAGAAAAACAAAATCGTGAATATTACTTACCCCAGTTTTCCTCTGCCTCACTGTCCTTGGACCCTCTGTCTTTGATAATCTGGTGGGTGGTAGAGATATTAGATGAATGTTTACCATAAAAATACAGTATATTATGAGACAAAAACAACACCCTTTGTAGCAAAAGAAGCCTGTTCTCAATACGGCCCTTGAAGCCTGTTGTTTAAGTTCAACACACATAATAAGTAGAATAATGGCTCCAAGGAAGCACTCATCCTGATCCCCTAAATTTCTATACATTTCATTACATCACAAAGGGTCCTTCCAGTGTGGTTAAGTTAAGGATCTTGAGATGAAGAGATTTTTTTTTTCTGGGTTAAGCAGATAGCATAACCTAAATCTGGAGTTCCACAGTAGAGAAGACAGGAGCATCCCTGACACAGAGAAAGCTGAAGGTGCTAAACTGAACGCTCTGAATGTGGAGCAAGAGACCACTGCCATGGTAAGCAGACAGCATCGGGAGACCGTCAAAGCCAGGAAACAGAGTCTGCTCTCAACCCTCCAAAAGAAAAAGGAACCGAGTATTGATTTTGGCCCAACACAATCCATTCTGAACCTCTGATGTAGTTATATAACTTCAGAGCTATGTAATTATGACATGTTTACACCAATTGTTTTAGTATATTTATGTTGCCATAAAATTTATCAGAGATAACAAAATATCCCTAGCTTATCAGGTCTCACCAGGACTGGCTGCAATATCCTCCACTGTGGCCTAGCTAGGCTGCTCCTTCCGCGGGGGCTGAGGAGGTCAAAGAGCTAGCCACTGAGTTCATGTCAGAGACAGTCCCTGTTCCCATTACTAGGGAACCCACTTGGAGACTGAGCTGCCATGGACTACTTCTTTGCAGGGGTTCTAGGTTATATCCATGCATGGTCCTTCGTTGAAGAATCAGTTTCAGACAAGACCCCTGAGCCCAGATATATTTGGTTTTTGTGGAGCTCCTGTCCTCTCCAGGTCTTACTAACTCCTCCTTCTTTCGTATGATTCTCTGCACTCTGCCCAAAGTTTGGTTATGAGTCTCATCATCTGCTTTGATAAACCGCCAGGTAGATTTTTTCAGAGGCCCTCTATGGTAGGCTCCTGTCCTGGTTGTTTTTTTCTCCTACTTCGAATGTCCATCCCATCTGTAGTGTCAGATGGAGGGGCGGGGAGCAGGCCCTCCCTTATCAGTGGACTTAGAGAAAGGAAGGGAGGAGATGACAGAGGGACAGTGGGACTGGGAGGGAATGAGGGAGTAAGCTACAGCTGGGATACAAAGTAAATAAACTGTAATTAATACAAAAAATAAAAATTTAATTAAAAAACTGAAAAATAAAAAATAAACAGACTGTCCAAGATAATTGAGGGGGCAAATATGACTTCATTTCACTTATGATGTCTTCTAGTTGTGTTTTCACTTGGTAGAATGACAAGAGAAATTCTTTTTCTTTCTTTTTTAAGATTTATTTATTTTGTGTATATGAATGCTCTAATTGCTTGTACACCTGCATGCCAGAGGAGGGCACCAGATACCAGTATAGATGGTTGTGAGCCACCATGTAGTTGCTGCAAATTGAACTCAGGACCTCTGGAAGAGGAGACAGTGCTCCCAACAGCTGAGCCATCTTCCAGCCCCTCCCCCCACTGCCCTCCTCTCCACACCCAAGATAAATTCTTTTGTGCACTTTCCTAGGGGCACTAATCCCATTTATAGGGGCTCTTCCTTCTGACCTGCTCATACTCTTGATGCCAGGACCTTGAGTATCTGGATACATGAAGAGAGGGCACAGCACTTTGGACCATAGCACTACCAGTTTGTTGTCACTATTATAAAATACTAGTTAAGATTGCTCAGGCTCAAGATCTATTCGGATAACATATTAGGTACTTTCCTAGACAGACTTGTCCTGAGAAATAAAATCCACAGTTCAGGTAAATATTCCAAATTAACTTTATACTAAGAAAATTCCCCTCTGCAGAAAGCACATACAGTGAGACTTACCAGCCAATGGTGGGTTGTTCTGTTTTTATTTGTTTTATTTTGTTTGGTTTTTTTCTGTGAATGGGTGTTTTGTTTGCATGCATGTCTGTGTATGACCTGCATTCCTGGTACCCACAGAGGTCAAAGAGGGTATCATACGTACTGAAATTGGGCTAACAACCAGTTGTAAGCCACCATTTAAATGCTGGGAACTGAACCCAAGTAGTTCTCAGGAGCCAAAAGCACTCTAATGTCATGAACAAATTCTTCAGCCTCCAGTGGTAGATAATTAGTGGGTATATATACATACATGTATTTTTTTCTTCATGCAAAGTCAACTATTTGGGACTACAGTATGTAGTCCCCTTGCTAAAAGGTCCCTGAAGTAGGCTTCATACTCTACCATCAATGCTTTGAAATTATTAATGCTAAAGAGGCACACCACAGATTTATTTTTACATGATCCTTTAAATTTTATATCAGGTCCTAACAGTGCATAAGACAGAAAAGTATTTTTGCTTTATCTAATATACCTTTCATCTTAACTAGGTTTACTTTGGATTTTCTGAGGTTTCACAGTCACAAGAAATGTTGCAAAGGCCCTACATCCTCTTTGCCCCATTTCCCATTGGTAGATACTCTTATTATTATTATTTTAATTTTCTGAATTACTGTTTTGTAGGTTTACATACAAAAGAATAGGCTCCATCATGGCATGTTTACTCATGTGGCTCATAATATTTCATTGTCACTCATTCCCCTTCCACACTACCATCATCTCAAGAGTAGATCCTCTTCATCTCAATGCTTCTGGGTATTTTGAGAGAATTTCACTCCTGAATTCCCCCACCCCCGACAGAAAGCAAAAACCTTTGTCCTTTCTTTAGAGACAGCAAGCATCTCTGTGAAGTCCCAGCTAACATGGAATTCACTATGCAGACCAGTCTGGCCTCTGGAGTCCACTCACAGAGTCCAGTTGATTCTGCCTCTGGAATAATGTGAGCCAGAAACTATAAAGTCTTCAGTTAAATGCCATAACATAAAAAAACAACATATGGTTTTAAGCAAACTAGCCACAAACTGCCAAGAATACATATAATTTTTAAAATGCATATCAGAAAAATATATTCCAACTGTTCAGGCATGTCTTGATTGATAATTGACAACCCCCATACACACACCACCACTTGCTAGGGAGAAGACCAAGCACTAAGAACATACAGAAGGAAAAGGTGTCATGATCTCCCCTCTGCATAGAGCTTAACAGGAATTAAGATAAGAAAGTGGGATACAATCCAGCATAAAGTTCACAGAAACAAAGATGAAAGGGACAGAGATAAGATAAACAAAGATCAGAAATGAAAAGTCCAAACTTTCTGTTTACTCAGCTCCTGTTCCCATAGCTGATCTTATCACTTGTCTTCAACATCTATACTGAACTCTAGCTGCTAATGTTGCTTAACTCTCCATTGCTTTTGGACTCTGAACCCTGATTGCTGTTAGGAGATCTGAAAACATATCTAACACCTGCCTTCTTGTGCCCCTTTCAACACTCCCTCTTCAGGTAAGGAGGCCCAACTCTCAACACAACCATTATCGGCTCTGGCTGAGTGCACTTAAATATCTCCTCAATCTCCAGATAGGGAATAAAAAAAACCCCACCAACCCCATGCACCCACACTGCACATATATCTTTTCTGGACAAACACTGAACTCACCTTGCCAACTGCACCCACCTCCATAACCTGAGGATCTCCCTTTACCAGGTAAGGATACTAAACTCACACCAACTATTGCACCCTGCAACTCGCCTGAGGACCACGTGTCCCACACCTGCCTTTTGCCTTTAGCAAAAGGCATTAGCACCCTAACTTTCCTCTTGAGTTAAAAATCCCAGAGTTAAAGATCCCAGACTTTCAGCAGCAGCTTTGCCTGAGGCAAAATTCTGAGAATCTCCCTCAAACTTCTGATGATTGACTGAAAATCTTCTCACACTACAGAAGGTCAGCTCCTGGACTGAAAATCCTCACTTAACTTGAGCCAGACCAGGATTACTTCTGATATTCAATTCAAACATCAACACTGAATTGCCAAAGGACTGAGCTCTAAGCTCCACATAGCTGGTCTACCACATGATAAACTGAAATAGCTAATAGGGAGTTTCAAATACCTGCTCAACAAGTAGAGACAAGATTCCCATACTGGTAAATTGTACTCATGACCTGAGTGCAATAGCTCAGGTCCCATTACAAATCCACAAACATGAATAACCAAATAATAAGTCTCCACAAAAAAATCAGTATGTCCATAATAAAGTCCGCTAAGAAAAACAAGCAGATGATGCAGAAGATAATGAATTCAAAATAGCAATGTTGAAAATAACCAAAGAATTCTGAAGATGTAAATAAGTGCCAGAATGAACACTACAAGAACACAGTTAAACAAAATTATAAAAACAAGTCAAGAAACCAAAATAAAATTTGATAAAACCTCTGAAGACAAGCAAATATGAAGTAGGATTTAAAGTAAAAAAAATTCAGAAATTCAGTGAGAAATGAGAAAACAATATTGCAGAAGTGACTTTTATTCCCCTGTCGTAATTGTCATCTCAGCCTTTCTGCTAATCTAAGCCTAGTCCTGGAAGATTCTAGTCTCCATACAATCTTATCTAGGCCTAGAATGTTTCCAGCCTCTGAGACTTACTACTCTTTCTAGCCCTTTCTGAACTCAGACTGGCTTGTTAAATTCAGCTGTTCTGGCTCAAACTTCTCTTCAAGCTGATTGATTCAAACTGGCTTCTCTGTCTGATTCTTACTGAATTGCTTTGCTTGGCCTCAGACTAACTTTGAGAATATATTCTAATCTTCTGGCTCCTTTTCATTCTCCAGCTTGTTCTGGCCCCTTCTCATTCTCTGGCTAGTTCGTCTTCACCTGTGTCTAGCTTGTTCTATCTTCAACCTCTCTCTCTGTAAAACTCTCCCAGTAAAAATCTCCTCTCTCCCCTTCTCTCTCTCTCCTCTGACGCTCCCTTAAGCAGCTTTCCTTTCCTCTCTGTTCCTGTGAGTGATCAGCATATTTTATTCTGTCAAAGCTTTCTATGATTCATCACTTTGTCTACCACTCAATTAGGCATCACTTTCAAACATGGGTACTTCCTTGTACAAACTAACTTTACCATCATTGTTGGGATTAAAGGTGAGTACTAAGTCAGTATTACAGCCAGAGAGATTAAAGGCATGTGCTAAGGGTATGTCTGTATTTCAGCCAGAGCAGCCCTGTGGCTGGATTAAAATCCCTCTACCCAATATCACCAATAGATTGGATCATGTGAAGGAGAAAATATAATATCTTGGAGACAAGGTAGAGGACTTAGATCATTCAGTGAAAGAAAATATATAATCCAAATAATCCCATGAACCAAACATGCAGGAACTAGGATACTATACAAGGACTAAACCTACAAAAAGTAGATACAGAAGAAGAGACCCAGTTCAAAGGTGAAAAACATTTTTTTTTGCAACAAAATCACAGAAGAAGTTTTCTTAATCTGTGGTAAGGTTGCCTATCAAGATCTGACAGAATACATAACACCAAGCAGAGCAGATTAGAGAAGAAACTCCTCTCATCATATCAAAACAAGTGTTCAGAGCAACAACAAAAAAGGATACTGAAAACAGCCAGAGAGAAAGACCTAGTCACATACAAAGGCAAGCTCATCATAATAACAGGAGATTTTTTTTTTAATTGGAGACTATGAAGACCAGAAGGAATTGGACTAGTGTTCATAATCAGAGAACCCAAAGCAAGTTTCAGCAAATATAGGAAATTGAAATTACATCCTGCATTATATCTGACTGTTATGAATTAAAGCTGTATATCAACAACAAAAGAACACAAACTCATAGAATCTAAACAACACACCACTGAATAAAAATTGAGAGAAGAAAAAAATCAGGAAGGAAATTTAAGAGTTCTCAGAATTAAATGAAATGAAAAAGAAATGAGGCAGTTATAAAAAGAAAGCTCATAACACTATGTGCCTATATAAAAACTTTGAGAAATCTCAAATTAATAACTTAATGATGCACCTGAGGGCTTTAGAAAAACAAGAATAATCAATCCCCCCCCAAAAGTAGATAGGAAGAGATTATCAAAATCAGTAAAATAGAAATGAAAAATATAAAAAAGAATCAATGAAACAAAGAGTTGGTACTTTGAAAGTAGCATTCAAGTGACAACACATGCTGGAGAGAATGTGGAGAAAGGAGAGAAAGAAGAGAAACTATAGGTGAATATCTTCAATAAATATGGACACAAAAGTTCTCAATAAAATAATAAAATACTTGGAAACTAAGTTCAGGAACACATCAAAAAGTCATCCACCATTGTTGGTATAATGTTCTTTTAAAATGTATACACCTTACCCTTGTTCATTCAAATAGTGATTTCTCTCCACCCCCACCCCCCTTTCAATCCAGATATTGTATTGTGATACTTATTCTAAGCATCCTGTCTCAACTCTGTGTAAACAGGCCAAAATAAAACAACTAGATACAATGTTGAGCAGTGGGAGGAGCCAGAGGGCAGGAAATGGGTGGGAGAAGAAAGGGAGAGAGAGCTAGGAGGAGAGCTTGGAAGGGAGCTGGAGAAGAGATCAGGGAACAGTGTGGAGCAAATGAATCAGACCTAAGATTTCACAAAAAGCAAGTATAATGGGTAAAATCTAAATGTTAGGAAACTATGAGGGCTTGGAAGTTTAGGAGGGAGTAACTATTGCCCAGCATTGTGTTCTAATTTAACTAAATAAACCCAGAGTCTGTGTGGTGATTTGGTTATACAGATGTTTAGGACTAACAGCCGCTTTACCAGAAGATAATTAATAGTAAATATTAATTACCACTTACAACTAATGGTGCCCCATAATAAATATTAATTACCACTTACAACAAATGACACCCCATAGTAAATATTAATTACCACTTACAACACACCATGATCAAGTTTTCTTCTTTCTAAATTTACAAGGATGGTGCATATATAAACCAATAAATGTAATTAGATTAAAAGATAGAAACTATATAATCGTTTCATTAAATGACGAAAAGACCTTGAACAAAATTCAACATCTATTCATAATGAAGGTCCTGGAGAAAGTATGGGGCACAGGGAACATTATCTCAGCATAATAAAGCAATGACTGGGATGCCCACAGCCAGTATTATCCTAACCGGAGAAAAACTCAAAAGCATTTCCACTTAAGTCAGGAACAAGACAAGGATGTCCACTCTTCATACCTATTCCAATGTGGTTCTTTACAGAAATTTAAAAAAAAATAATATTAAATTTCATATGTAAATACAAAATAACCAGGATAGCAAAAGAATTCCAATCAACAAAAAAATTGCTAGAGATTTTACCATTCTAGATCTTGTTATATTACAAAGTTGTAGTAATAAAGCAACATGGTACTGGCAGAAAAACAAACCCATCGATCAATAGAATGCAATGATGCACCCACCCAGAAGCTCACATTCCTACAGCCGCTTGTTTTTTGAAAAGGAGACCAGCAAAACATGTTGGAGAAAACATAGCATCTTCAACATATGCTGCTAGTCAGATTGGATAACTATGTATAGAGAATGAAACTTGATTATCCCCGCACAAAATTCAACTCCAAATGGATGGAGGGCCTCAGCATAAAACCTGATATTCTGAAACTGACAGAAAAAAAAGTGGGTGATATACTTGAATTCATTGGCACCTAAAGGACTTTTTGAATAGGGCTCCAATAGTGCAGGTATTAAAACCAACAATTAGTGAATGAGACCTCCTGAGACTAAAAAGGCTTTGTACAGAAAAGGATACCATCACTCAGGCAAAGAGGCAGGCTACAGAATCAAAAAAGTATCTTTAGAAACTGTATTATCTGTCAGAAGTTTACTTATCTAGAATATGCCCAGAATTTTTAAAAATATAAGCATCAAGAAACAAACAACCCAGTTCTGAGTGTGCACACAAGATGAAACACAAATGGCCAAGGAACATTTTTTTAAAAAGTCAACATCCTTAGAAATCAGGGAAGTGCTTCTTTGAGATTTCATCTCCTAGTCAAAATGGCTAATATAAAAAAATTCATAAGTCAACAAGTAATGGCATGAATTTTGGGAAAGGAGAAAACTTAGTCGCTGATGGTGACAGAAAGATCTGATGTGATCCCAATGAAAATCCATTTGGAGTTTCCTAAAAAATCTAAAACTAGATCCACTACGTGGTCCAGCTATACCACTCTTGGGCATTTACCTAAAGGACTCCATATCCTGCTCTAGAATTACCTGATCCCCATGTTCATTGCTGACCTATTCAAAATAACCAAGACATGGAAAGAGACTGTATGGTTATCATATGATGGATAGTGAAAATGTGGTATATTTGCATAATGGGGTATTATTTAGCTATTAAGGAAAGTATTAGACAGTAAAGTCTATACATCCCCAAACATTACAGTCTATTGCCATTGTTCATGACTGCCTGTCAGAACTTGAAAGTAAGACCATACTGAGGAAGACACCTCATATTTGAGTCATAGAACATAGAGAAACCAAGCTGGTATTAGCCCCAAAGCTTCATCCCTGCTGGACAGCCTTTATAGTTCTGGGAAAGATGATACTTGCTATCAGAGGAGAAAAATAATCATCAATTATGCCCAGCTTTGAACCAAGCTACCTACAATAATGGTTGTCCTGGCAAGACATGTCCACTAGTGCAAGAGTGTCACAGACATCTTAGGAGTAACCAACCACGTTCTGATCAGATTTAAGTTCTCATCCACAAGATGAAGCCCATACCTGGCAACATTATTGGGCAAAGAATTTGTGGCTAGGCAGATCAGTTCATGTCTCAAGCCTCATCTGAGACACTTCTATTTACAAAGAAAGTGATTAACATAAAGACCCACAACTGAAAAAGATGCAAAGAACAGGAGACTGCAGAATGCTCAGGGTTAAACAGAACGTATACAGATATACATGCACCCCAACTCCCAATGCTCAGGGATCCTTCAGTAATGGGGACGGAAAGGGTGTAAGAGCCAGAGGCAGTGGTTGACTCCAGGGAAACAGTGTCTTCTGGACGCCAGGGCAGCTGCACTACGAATTCAGAACAGTGGTAACAGCATACACAAGACTTGTGCAAACCCAAACCTGATGACATTCCAGCATGAAGATGGAAGTTGGATGTGAAATCCCACCCTGGCCATGGAGCTATTGGCATAGGAGAGGAAGAGATATTTTTCTCTAAGAAGGTCACCTTTGGTGAACCAAGAATGCTCCAGTGGAAGACCATAACTTCAAGAATATTTGGGCAGCATAAATTGGTTCTGATTTTTTTAAGACATAAAGTTAGGTGGGTAAGGATAGATCAGGTAGATCAGGTGGATCTGTGGGAGTATGTATATAAAGACACATTGAACAAAATTCTCAAAGGATAAAAAAATTAAGAATAAATATGATGGATTTGAATTAGGAGAAGATGTAAATCCCAAATTACTTGCATGCTTCCTATAATATTTGGAAGCTATTTGCTTTGGAGCCATCATCAACTTTTCTATTTGTGTGTGTGTGTGTGAGAGAAAGTGTCTTTGCCTTTCTGGTAACCAGAAAGCCCCAGGGACCCTCCTGTCTCTGTCCCCTGTAGACCTGAAATAACAGGAGCATCAGAGACATGCTTGGCTTTTCATATATGTGATGGGAATTTGAACTCTGGTCCTTTGAACTCTTTCCCCCCAGCTCATCTTCCCATCACATAAAACCTAAGCCAGGCATGGTGACACAATCCTTTAAACCCAGCATTTAGGAGGCAGAGACAGGGAGATCTCTGAGTTCAATGTCAGCCTACTTTACATACTTTATTCTGTCTCAGAAAGAAAAAGAAGAAAGAAAATGACTGATTTTTTTATATCCTATTTAAATAATTTATTTAACTAGTGGTAAATTCCCTTGTCTATAAGAAACTGGTAAAACAGCTCACTGGCATTTTGTGGGTGCATCCCTTAGAAGGGTCAGTGCTCACAAAAATTTGCTGTTCCTTTCAGGATTATTTTCATAAAGCAATGGAAGAAAACTTACCATGTGTTCACTCTAAGTCAGATAGGGACACTGGGAAGACATTTCTCTGGGTAATCTGAATCTTAGAAATTAGCAATAGTAGACTCTACCCAGTTTGGCTGTGAGTCTCAGCATCTACTTCAATCCTCTGTTCGGTGGAGCCTTTCAGAGGACCATATATATCCACTATATATATATATATATAGTGTATATATATATATATATATATGTATATATATATATTAGGCTCTCTGTTGTCTATCCTGTGTGCCATTCTGAATGAGATGAGATTTCAAGCATCTTCCCTAGGGTACTCCTTAGTGTTTAGCTTCTTTAGGTCTGTAGCTTTTAGTATGACTATTCTACATTATATAGCTATTATCTGTTTGTAAGTGAGTGTATACCATGCATGTTTTTCAGTTTCTGGGTTACCTCACTCAGGATGATCTTCAGCTTCCTGAACAGAACACCAACAGCTCAGGCTCTAAGACCAATAATTAATAAATGGGTCCTCCTGAAACAGAAAAGCTTCTGTAAGGCAAAGGACACTATCAATAGAACAAAATGACAGCATACAGACTGTCACCAACCCTACATTTGACAGAGGGCTACTATCCAGAATGTATAAAGAATCCAAGAAATTAAACATCAACAAACCAAATAATTCAATTTAAAAATGGGGTATGGAGCTAAGCAGAGAATTCTCAAGAGAGGAATATCGAATAGCAGAGAAACACATAAATTCTCAACATTCTTAGTCATCAGAGAAATGCAAATCAAAACAACATCAGAATGGCTAAGATCAAAAACTCAAGTGACAACCCATGCTGGAGAGAATGTGGAGAAAGGGAAACCCTCTTCCATTGCTGGTGGGAGTGCAAACTTGTACAACCACTTTGAAAATCAATCTGGCACTTTCTCAAAAAATTGGGAATAGCAGTACCTCAAGATCCAGCTATACTACTCTTGGGCATATACCCAAAAGATGCTCCACCATGCAACAAGGACATTTGCTCAGCTATGTTCATTACATCTATATTTGTAATAGCCAGAACCTGGAAACAACCTAGATGTCCCTCAACAAAGGAATGGATACAGAAATTGTGGCACATTTACCCAATGGAATACTACTCCACTATTAAAAACAAGGTAGTCATGAAATTTTCAGGCAAATGGATACATGCTGTTTTTCCAAGGCTTGCTCAGCTCTACCAATAAAAGAAAACAGAGGAAGAAAAGGCTAGAGAGATGGCTTAGTAGTTAACAATACTTGTTGTTCTTACAAAAGACCTGGGTTCCATTTCCAGCAGCCACGTGGCCACACACATCAATCTATAACTCCAGTTCGACACACACACATTTATACAAACAATAAACACACAACAAGTAGATAAAAACAACATAGTCTTTTTTGTTTGGTTTATTTACTTTATATGCCAATCACACTTCCCCTCCCTCCTCTCTTCCCAGTCCCACTCTCCCACTTCCATCCTCCCTATCCCCTCCCTTCCCCTTGCCCTTCTCATCCTTTTTATCTCAGAGACCAGGAGGCCTAGTATGAATATCATACCACCAGCACATCCCCCGCCTCCAGAAAAATCAAGCTGTTATAGAACAAAAGATAGAGAAAGAGATGAAAAGATCAGGAGATGCTTTGTAGCCTGTTATTTCATCCTTTTTGGGACTCATCAGTACAGTGTAGTTAACTCTATAAAGATTTTAAATAATTTTTTAGGACCCAATAATATGCACATTAGTGCAAAACTAAGTATTGAATGCTTAAGGATTTTAACTCCCACTTGATGTGAAATGAAACCTATAAAGTGGTGAAATTAAAATGGCATTTGTTTACAAAATTTATTATACTTGAACAGAATAATTATATAATTATATTGAGAACTGGAAACTGGAAATAAGAACATTAAAAACTAGAGAGAAATTTTGACAGTGCCACTTATGTTTTAAAGAGTGTAAAATAAATTTTAGTTTTAAATACTTTTTATATACGTCTGGGTGCTGGCATAATTTTTGAAAAGAATGTATAATGTGTTTCCCCAAATTATCAGATGCTACAGATTCTTATCTTTCCTATATAAATTAAGACGTTCCCATACTTTACTTCCCACTTGTCAACCTGTGACTCTCCTGTTTCAACCCTTAAGTAGCAGGCATCACAGGTGTGTGTCACTGCATAACAACCACACACTCTTTAGAGAACTCATGTTTGTGGACGCATAGACTCAAAAGAAGGACTTCTCTGCACAAAAGTCAAAGTGGGGTTCACTAACATTAATTGTACTTTACACTTAAGGTCTGAGTGCCGACATCTATGTTAGACTCATCTACAGTCTTCTAATCCTCTGTGCGTGCACTTCTTCAAGATGGTTTTCATTTGGGATGTCAAGAAATATTCTTAGTTCCTTTTGATAGCAATGTGGAAAGATGTGGGAAAGAGTAGCAACTGTAGATAACAGGCTAAAAGCAACTCTTGACAAAGGCTAGAAAGTAGAAAAAGAATTTTGACACTGGAGGGTATAGCTGTTGGGTTTGCTACAGATCCATCTTCGATCTACATAGACCCTGGCACTGCTGATCCCGTTGCTGTTGAGGTAGGCATGTTTTTCCACTCCCCGGATGGGAACCCTGAAAAGAAACCAAAAGCAGTAAGTCTGCAGAGCCCAGAACTGCATTCACTCCTGCAATGAAATCTCGCCCATCTCCACAGCTTATTTGTAACATAAATGTAGTCAAAGAAAGACAGTCCTGTTCCAGTTTTGTACATAGCAGCTTTGATATCTCCAGAGTTCTTTATGAGAGCACACCTTTGTCATTTCTATGTGACGTGTGATGTGTGTACGAATCAGTTGACTGGTACTTCCTGACATGTTTAAATGAACTGCAGTCATGGGTGACCTCACAGACGGGGATTTTCACTCCTGTTTGGAGGCATTTTCTATAGCAGAAAACGCATTTATTAAATTGCCGAAAGGGCTTTAATGATGGACCTAACTGAGTCTGTGAATTACCATTCCAATAAAACAGATGTGTTCAAACCCAAGAACTACCTTAAGTGCCCACAGTTGACAAGACTTTATGGGTGGTTTCCAATGCCCTTGGATCCTCTGCTTTTGTGAACAGATGTAGCTGTGCAAGGACTGATGAGTATCAGCATGCAGTTCTGCAGTGGCATTTGAGGGTTTCAGAGCCCTTGCTGCCCATCTTAGGTTCTGTCTACATCCCACACAGATGAGTTATCATTGACAAAAAGTTTTAAGTTGGTAAAGGAGTAGACAACACCTCCCCCAGATGCATCATCATTTGAGTAAAATCACACTAAGTAAAGGTTTTGGAAATGATGGCCAACAATAAATGGGAGAACCTCCAAAGGATTTAAGTTTGTGGGGATGTGGAGTTTGCTGGGGATTGACTCCTGCATGTAGCACACACCCTCCCTTCCTGGCACACCTCCAAAGCAAGAGTTTATTATTCTTCCTCTCCAGTACAGCTGACCTCACATTACACAGCCATTCTTCTTTCAGAAACACAATCACAACACATGAACACAGTAGAAGGAAAAGTGGGTCTGAAAACCTACGTGTTGTTATATTCAGTGTTGTCTGTCCACCTCCAAGGGAGTTGTGGTGACTCTCTGTGCAGGCCGATCCAGTAGTCAAAAGTCCCTTTGTATCTACTTAGGACATTCTGTCATGAAACACAGAAAGCAAAAACATGTGTCTCTCTGTTTCAGATGACCCTTGAGGCTCTCCACTCCACAGCTTCCTCTAGAGATGTCAGGAGGGTGTAACTGAGGGTCACAGAATTTGGAGGTGTAGTGGCCTCCAGCTTTCAGTGAACCCAACTGACATCTGTAATTCTAAGGTACCCCATTTAGATTAAAGTACCAAATTCAATGACACACCCACTGTTGTCACTTTCAGTATACAAACTGTGCCAGCTTGGAGAAAAAAGCTCATGACCACCAGGTATCTGGGTAAAATGGCACCTCTGACCTTACAGACTGACTATGAGCACTACATGCAGTAATGTTTCTTAAATGTCTCAGAGCTTCATCCAGATGTGTGTTACCATCACAAACGGCACACACTCACATGTTCCTCGTGTCTCCATCTGATGGAGGTGGGATCCTTCCTCATGCTTCATCTTTACCCTCCCTATATCCAGGAAATACATATTCAACAGAACAAAGAAACAACCCAATCCCTGATCATTACCAGCTCCTCCAGGTTGTCAAATCGAGCAAGTTGGGCCTCTTCTGCCATGCAGTAGGTCTGGCTGAAGGTCCAGTTACTTGTGTATTCAGAAAAATAAAAACATTTATTTCCAAATCCAATCCACTTTCTTGGGCAAGCAGCATAGGTTTCTATGATTGGGGTCTGTTCATTATTTCTTACTAAAATTTAGACAACACAATGAATTATTACAAGCATGTCTTATCTCTTTGTGGCATCCCCTCCTGAGCTCAGCTGTGAGGTGTGAATTTGATTGTAGCTTTCCTAATTGATGTGTAGGAGTCCTCTCCTGAGCAGAATAGGCCTTATCTAAAGGTCTCCCACCTTGGGTCTGAGTCCCATTCCCTCTCAGGTGCTCACTGACAGGGAGGCTCCCTGGAAGTGCATTGATTTCTATGATGTCATCACTTTTGTGCTTTGGGTGATTGTTTCCTACAGTGGGGGTGGCTACAGCAACAAGCACTCTGTCTGGACATGTGCTTTGACAGTCGGCCTGATAGTTGAGACAGCAGTGAGAACTGCTGGGAAGGCAGCACATACAGTGTGGACATGCTGCTCTAAAGGCTGGTTCGCATACCTAAGAGGACAGTGTGAGACTTTCCCACACTATTCTGAACAATGTGGTACTAAAATCCTAAAAATTGATTACTTTAGGAACAATCCATTTAATACTTTGAAAACATAATTGAACATGGTAACTAAACCCTTGAGTAATGGGGAAAGTCACTGTATCTTCCTGGCCATATTACTCTTCTCTGTCCTTACACTTCCATGAGGTTCCTCCTTTGGGTATTGCTCTTCTTGTTCTCTGCCTTGGACAGTTAACCTGGGTGGACAAATGTCTCCTGTATCTCTATCTAGATCTTTCTGATGTCATCTTCCCAGGGATGCTGAGCCTGGCCTCCTGTGCACACCACAGCCTGTGCTGTTCCTTCACTGCAGCTTCCTGCTGGAGCCTGAGTTACCAGAGAACAGGAATTTCCAGTGTGTTTTCTCAAGCCCTTCCCACAGTGCCTGGCTCACAGTGGTCAGTAAGTATTTACTGACACTGTAAATGTGGACAGAATGCCACAGAATTTGGAGAATAAGTCACTTACCTGACAAAGCAACAGAAAGCACAATTACAGCTACAGTGAGGACTGTGGTCACTACATAGCAGCAGTAAAGCTTAGCAGGAGACTCAGGGAAGGCCATGTTGAGACATATTTTTTGGAGCTTTTTACCTGAAAAATATAAATATGAGAACATCAATCTCAAGAACATTTTATAGAAAAAGATAAATGTACTGAGAGTCATCTGTAGACTTGCCTTGTACTCTGTTACCATACAGTCTTTCACAGAAGACTAAAGGACATTACTCACAGAAGACTAAAGGACAGGAAGCAGAATTGTTGCCATGGAGTCTTCCAGCTATTGAACTAAGGTCCAGTCAAAGAGCAAGAAATAGAAAGAGTGAAGTTCAGGTTGAAACACAAACAACACAAAACTACCCATAGACTGAGCTCCATAAGGAGAGCATGATTAGGACTCAGGGAAGCACTGCTCAGGGTACCTGGGGGCGGGGCCAGGGATCAGCAAGAGGCTGGAGAGATGGCTGAGAGGTAAGGTGCTTCTAGAGAACCCACGTTTCCTTCCCAGCTCCCACATGGGACAGCTAATGACCAGCTGTGGAGCTCCTGCTCCAGCAATGAGACAGACATGTTGGTGCATTTCTGTATTTCCAGTGCTAGGGAGGCAGAAGCTGGAGAGTCAGGAGTACAAGGCCAGCCCTGCCTACATAGAAAGTTTGGAGTCAACCTGGACTGCATAAAGATTGTTCCTAAAGAACCTAGTAAGTTAATTAATTAATTAACAACATACATGTAATAGAACACACTGACATAACTAACAGGTGAGATTTGGGAACATTTAAACAAGTTTACCAAAAGTATGTTAAAAAATATTGGTCTAAAATAATGAAAACTCTCAACAAGTAAGAAATTGAAGGAACTCTTCCCAACACATTTACAGATGTTGGGCATTTCAAGAAAAAATCAGCAAGGTATAATTTTATTCTTTAAAAGTTATTTTTTAATACATAAAAGTGATTTTTCTGATGTACTGTTTCTATGCCTGATGCCTGAGGTAAGCAGAAGAGGGGCTTGATTACCCTAGAAATGGAATTACTGACAGTTGTGAGGGGCCATGAGGGTACTAGGAACTGAGCCTAGGCCTGAGCAAGAGCAGACAATGCCTTTAACCATGTGCCATCTCTCCAGCACAAGGAAATTTTCAAATTGCACGAAAAGGCAAAAGAACAGCTCAACAATTTAGGAAAAAAAAGGCCAAATTTGCAGAAACAACACCACCAAATCACAGAGTGACAGAAACAATGACATAAGGATGGTTTTGGCAAAAGTGTAGACACATAAACCAAAATATTAATATTGATATTAATAATAATAATAAACAAATAATAATAATAAAATGAAAGAAGGCAAACATTTGGGAATGAATTATCGTCTTCCCAGGAGGATGACCTGGCCTCCATGTGTACAAGGCATGCTGGCCCACTCTTGCTTCTTCCTGCATGCACTTTCCACCTATCTTTGCAACACAGAACAATGAGACAATCTCTATTCATATGCTAATAGTTCACATCTCCTACCTCTGTAAAAGGTGACCCAAGCATGAAACCATAAGACTATAAAATTATCTGAGGAAAAGAGAAAAAAAAAATCTCTCTGAAATTGTCTTGAGTAAAAATGTCTGAGGTATAATACCAAAATTTTTATCCACATTAGAAAAAAAAAATGAAACATTTGGACTTTGGCCTAATTAAAAAAAATCTCCTTCCTGAGTTCTCTAAAGAGGATTTAAAAAACAATATTTGCAAGACATAGATCAAAAAGAAGCTGTGTATAGAACATCTTGAGAGTTCTGAGAACTCAAGGATAAAAAAAAAAGAAGGAAAGAAAAAAAGAGTAAGAATGGGTCAAATACTTAAATATACACTGGTTAACAAAGATTGTGCATTCAATACATTCATTGCCACCGGGTTTGGGAAAACACAGTTGAGCACACATCATCAGTTTGTTAAAATGAAAATATACTCACTATATGCCCAGGCCCTGCTAACTTCATATTCACACAAGAGAAATCAAAACCTGTGTTTCCGCCAAATGATCATTGACAGCAACTTTGGAGATTCTTATAAGAAATTAAAATGTTTTTTAAATTCACATTTTGCCACAGGCCAAATATCCTCCAACACTGACGATGTCAACAATATTCTTGAGCACTGGAGCAGGGGCATTAAAAAGACAAAGTGGACCTTATGCTTTATGCTCGCCCTTGATCATCTCTGGCTCTCTGTCCTCAGTAAGTTCTAGGATTGGGAGCCATGAAACCAGCTGTTCTGCTGCTTATCTTACGAGGTTGATCACACTGTTGTAGGTTTTCTTTTTCGTGTGTGTGTGTGTGTGAGTGTGTGTGTGTTTGATAGCTCCCACTGTCACCAACTTGTTTTTGCTTGAGCTAATTTAACCCACAAGTTGTCTGTTGGCATCTTTTTTTAAACTTCTGCAAAATAAGAGAAGATGTGGTATTTTGAGCTGCTTTCAAGTTTCTGAATCTATAACTGTTCTTAGACTAATGGTGCTTGCAACGTGGTCTCTTTCAATGAAAGGGCAACCATTTATATTTGACACACAACTGAAGCCTGTGTGTGACTGGCTATCAGACTGCAGGAATCCATGTGAACAGCTTCTGAAAGGCAAATGTCAGGCCGGGGGTGACTATTCTTTGGGAACAGAGGAAGGGAGTGTCTGGGAAAAGTCTGCAAGGGGCCTGAGAAAAATTTACGTGGAGTTCTAGGACTGTATTTCATTGTGATACAGGAATAATTATTATGAGTATTCAAAACTCATAAAAACTTACACCAAATGAATTGAACTTACACTAAACTGAATCTAAACTATACTCTTGAAAAAGCTCTCACTGACTTTAACCACTATATTTGCTCATTTTTCCATATCTCCAAGACAAAAGGGAGCCTGTGCTAAAACTAAAAGAGTAGACAATGCTCAGGGTTAGAGGATTTTAAGCATCATATAATGTCCTTTGTATTTTGGCTACATATAAAATTCTCAACATTTATTTTTTCATTGTTTGTTGAGGTGCTCTTTCTTCACATTTCCAAAGTATTTCTCTGTTTTCTTGTTTTGCTTTGTTTTGTTTTCCAAGACAGGGCTTCATTGTATAATACCTTGGCTGTCCTGGAACTTACTTCCTGAGCTAGGCTGACTTTGAACTCACAAACATCTGCCCACCTCTGCCTCCCAAGTACTGTGATTAAAGGCTCTGCCATCACACCTGGCATGTCTTTGTATTTTCTTTCTTTTTTAAAATTATATTTTATTTATTACAACATATTCACTTTGTATCACCTCTGCAGTCCCCTCCGTTGTCTCCCCCCAATCCCCCACACCCTCCTCTTCTTCCCTTATGCCCTTTCCCTAGTCCCCAGATAAGAGTGGACCTCCTTGCCTTCTATTTGACCCTAGCTTATCAGGTCTTATCAAGACTGGCTGCATCTTCTTCCTCCAGGCTGCACCCCCCAGGAGGAGGTGCCATTGAGTTCATGTCACAGACAGACCCTGTACCCCTTACGAGGAAACCTACTTGGAAACTGAGCAGGCAATGGGCTTCCTTTGAACTGGGCTTCTAGATCCTCTCCATGCATGACCCTTAGTATAACATAATATAGGATAAACATACTAATGTCTATAGCCCTAAAGAAGCTAAACAACAAGGAGGACCCTAGGGAGGATGCTTAATCCTCATTCACAGGGGCAAACAGGATAGACATCAGAAGTAGGAGAGGACAGGGAACAGGACAAGAGCCTTCCACAGAGGGCCTCTGAAAGACTCTACCTACCAGGGTATGGAAGGAGATACTGAGACTCATAACCAAACTTTGGGCAGAGTGCAGGAATCCTTATGGAAGAAGAGGGAAATGGAAGCACCCGAAGGGGACAGGAACTTCACAAGGAGAACAACAGAGCCAAAATACTTAGGCCCAAGAGGCCCTGCAGAGACTGATACTACAACCAAGGACCGGGTCTTTTCATGCCCAGTTCATGAGACCCCTCCCAAAGACCCCCAGGAATCAACTCTGCTGCAAAACACATGAGGGTGTATTAGATACAAGCTCAAGCCTGGGTCACAAAACTTCCTGTGGAAGCGTGAGAGGCAGGAGTGGGAACAGGGTTTTTAAAGGGGAAAACTCTACGTAGGGAGTTATATGCCTTGGCGTTACATGATCGGGCAAGGCCAATTGACCTTTAGGCACCAAGACCATAAACAGTTCTGGCCTGGCCATCTGGGCCAGTTTCCTAGCAACTGTATTTCTAGGAGGAAGGAAAAGAATGTGGTCAATGCCAGTTCTACCCTGCAGGTAGCTGGACATGTGTCCATCTGGTTGGCCTTCGTTCAGGCTTGTGCTTCAAACTTTAAACCAGTACCCAAAAAAACTAAGTTTTATTTCTTTGGTCTCTCCGTCTCTGTATTTTCAATTGTTAATTCTGTACTGTCAAAGAGCTAAGTGCTGGCAGGATTTCAGTATTGTAATTTCTATGACCCATTCCTGGGTTTTCTATTTGTAAATTCTTGTCCTTCCACGTCTGCCTAAAGATGGTCAGGCAGCCTCCAATGCCTTAAGCAACCAAAAGAATGAACTCAGCACTGTCTTACTGCTGATTGGTTATAATGACAGCCAATAGCTGGGGCAGAAAGTACAGGGGCGGAAGTTCTGTGCAGGCAGATTCAGGAGGGACCGAGGCAGTGGATAGAGAATCAAGAGACATGAAGAGGAACAGGACGGTCAACAGGAGCATGGAGGTAAAGAAATACCCACCTGGCAGGGATACAGGTCAGGAAGTTAGGTTCTAAGGTAGAAGCTAGCTAAGAGACTATCTCAGCAAAAGGCCTAAAGCTTTAAACTATTTAAAAGTCTTGTGTTTTATTTATACTGCAAGCAAGTCTGTGAAAAGCACCACTGTGGTTGTTGTTTTAGATTAGACAGAAATGTCTTTAGAAAATCAATTATTGTGATTTCTTTCTTTTTAATTTTTACTAAGGTGATATGCAAAGATCCTTTGATCTCCCCAATAAAGCCCTACTTGTTTCACTGCTCCCCGGAAAGTCCTTTCCTCATGCTCTCTTCTCTTCTCTTCTATTTTTTAACATTTAAAAACAATGAATTTACTATAGGAAATTATAGGCCTGTAAAAAAATAGAGAAAATAATATGCTAAACTCTCATGTACTCATTACCCAGCTCCAACACTTGTCTGCATATAAAAAAAATCTATTTTCATCCATTTTCTATTTTTCTTGTCACCCCTATCCCCGAGATTACTTTTAAAAAATCAGATTTGTAAACACTTTCAAAATTGAAATGGCTTAACCTATGATTTCCAGGATTAGTATTCTATTTAAAACCTCTTCCAAATTCTGAATAACTAATACATACTCCTGCCTTTTAGCTTATCGCTCTGACTGATGAGCAGTGTTAGGCTTTCAATACCTAAGTAATTTTACTAAGCATGTCACAGGTCCACACCCATATGTCAGAGAAGACATCATCCCATCCTCTCTTGCTGGTCATAGTATTCCAGTATATATGGAAGTATATGTCACAATTTCCCCCATTCATCCACTGATAGATGCTCATGGATTCCCTGGGCTTGCTACTGTGAGCAGTTTTACAATACACACTCATGTATAAAATCTTGTACCAGGTGCTTGGGAGAGTAGAGAGGAAATAAGCAATATTTACTATAAAGAGGTGTCAGCTCTGGTGTCAAAGGCACAGTAGGAGAGAGTTCACAATAAAGTATACTGTTCCTGAGAATAGAAGGAGTTTCTAATGCATTCACCATAAGGACACAATAAAAGTGTAGTCATAAAAAGTAAATTTAAAAAAAGAAAGAAAAAAACAACCATACTAGAGAGTTTAGGATTGTGTTAAAGAACAATACCTGATATGTTTTCTAGAAGAGACTTCAAGCATCAAATGCCCCAGGTTCGAACAGGATTCCACACCAGACATTTCTTATATGGTATTAGGAGTAAGATTTACTGATAATCTTCTGTTTTTACACACATAAAATTTCTGATACCATCTTTTTCATTTTGATACATAAATGGTAATTTTGTCATCCAACTTTCTCGGGCTGTATACATGTATCTCCTTCTAAATTCAAATGTCTCTTATAACACACTTTGAGCAAAACTTTCATGTCTTTATTAGAAAGCAATGTTGAAAATGATCTCTTAAAAAAAAACGAAGAAAGGAAACATTGTTGGCCTACATTTTAGCTTTACTTAAAAATAAAAAAAAATATTTTCAGTGCCAAAACGAGTTGTGGTTTCAAAAGAGTAAAGTTGCCAAAAAAAACCTCTGGTTACACAAGGTGCACTTTACACATGCACTCCACATTCCCAACAAGAAGTGTGACCATTGGATAAGCATTTGAGCATTTGATTTCAAAAGTCAACCGTGCTGAGACAGAGAGTAGGAGCTCCAGGCCAGCGTGGAAGAAGGTATGAGACTTTGTCAAAGAATCAATCAGTCAATCAGTTGATCATCATCATCATCATCATCAATGGTATTAATAATAGTAATAACAATACTCGTAATTTCACTTAGGAGAATTCTTGGTTTAAGTTATGAGCATTAACATTTGCTATGAATTTGGTATTTTGGTAAATATCAGCTTTATTTTCTCAAAATCCAATATTCTCTCCCTAAATGAAAAAAAATATAAGGTGAAGGAACAGAGAAGAAAAAAAGAAGATAAAAGGATGAAATATAATGAAGCATAGACACTTTCAAAACAAAAGAAACACATTTTTTTCCTTTCTGAAGATTAAAGTAGAGAACCTCATTATATATATTTTTTTATATTTTATTGTGAGCTCAAAATGCAAAGGATTTGGTCCTGGGTGGGTGCAGCCCCCCACCCTATGCCACCTCCTCACAGTTCTTTTTTCATTAAAGTGGATCTCCAAAGCACAAGCCCCAGCTTCCCAGGCAACTTCTGTCACTGTGTACATTGCAAAGCTGTTGTTTGAATTTCCTTCACTCATATAGGGCATATAGAACAAGCATGTTCTACAGCAACCTGACATAATTCATCAGAGTATAATTTATCAGATTCCTGAGAAAAGAGTGGACTAGCAAGCCAAATGCAAAAACGAAAACAAAAACAAGACAAAAGCAATGTCTGTGGCTCTTGCTCTTGTAAGGTAAGTCACTGTACTTTTCTCTTGCTCAGGAACTGTTCAAGTATTGTATCTCCAGTAGTACAACTACTGTAACAACCTTACAGCTAATCCTATCTGCAGCCTCTCCTTTCCCCAGAGATCCACTGTCACAGGTTCACTGGAGTGAGGTTCAGCTCCTCTCTGCTCTTGTAGTTTGCTCAAATTCCATACATACCCATTTGTCCCTCCTGCAGGCAGTCTGTGGCAGTGAGCATGCCCACAGATGTGTCTGGTTCTGTCATTTCAGAGCTCAGAAGCTGAGCTTCAGCTACAGGAAGGTTGAAACTTGAAAGCTGAGAGGGGAGGAATTATAAACTGAGAGCAGAGGAAATGCCCTGTGGGTGTTGATATGTTGCGTGAGGGTGGAGTTCCAGTATGTAAAAAGCCTGCTTTGTTGGATGGGAGCAAGCAGTGTGTGAGCAACCTGCTTCTCTGGTAAGTTGCTCCACCTTCCACTAAGCTCATGAACTTACGAAACACAATCACAAGAGAAGAGAAAAACTGTCACACAGAATTAAACCAACTGCAGTGAAATAAATAAAACTGCTAAGTGCCGTGGACAAAGAGCTTTAACTGGAGGGTGGAATAATGGAGACCAGCCTTACTGTCCTACAGGAATAAGCTTGGGAAGGAAAGACAACAACGTAAAGGAGATACAATTACCAACCCTTTCCTGCCCTGAATACCACACTCCAGACAGTGACCTTCTGGGTACAGGGCTGCAGCTCTGAGTTGTGAGGGCATTGTTGAAGAAAGGATGCCCAGGGTGAGGTCAGGGGGTTCAGTGTGCTAAGGAGCAGAATCTCTAGGAGACAGAGTAAGAATTGAGAGAGTTGGAGGCCCTCAGTGTCCATAGTCAATCTTAAACATGCTTCTTACCTGTCAGGGAAGAAGAGAATGTTTATTCTGGAGCCGATTATGAGTGACTCAGGTTCAGGCTGTCTCATACAACAAGTTCACATACGGAAATGTTTTTGTCAGTGGTGTGGGGACAAAAAGATAGTGCCCCCTAGCACCTTCATCAGGTGATATACAGCAAAGTCCAGGGGCAGAACAGTGGTATCACGTTAGCACTGTGAGTGTGAGCAGTGCTGGGGCAGAGGCTTGCTGGCTAAGAGCATTTTTTATCTTGCAGAGGACCACGGTGCAATTCTCAGGACAGATGGGAGTGACTGCCCACACTCATGAAATATTTCAGCTCCAGACAATCCCTTCTGGCCTCTGCTGCACTTCTGTGGAACATAGACATATATGCAGGCAGAACTCTTATGCACATAAAATTTTTAAATAAAATATTCGAAATTTAAATAAAATATTTAAAAATTTAGAGCAAGGAAAACCCTTACCAAACCACTAAACACCTGGTATATAAAATTAGAAATAATTTTAAAAATATAATACATAACATTTAAAAATTATTTAGATTTTTTTTAGTCTTTTTAATTGGATTTCTTGGTTTGTTGCTTTTTAACTTCTTGAGTAGAAAAGAGCCTTTAAGGGAAAGCTTGTGCTTGAGAACAGACCCTCTTACCTGCCTGGAGACCCAAGGTTCCAACAATTTTACAACATTGCACAAAGCTCTGTGTCTTCCTGCTTGTGGAGCAGACTTGAAGAACAGTTCCTGCCTCACAGGAGTATTGAGCATAAGGCACTGAGACTCTGCATTTGCTGTCCTTCCACTGACCCATGTCCCTCTGGTCAACATGCTCCAGTGGGAAGCACACATGCCCAGTGTAGAAATAAATATTGACTCTGCTACGAAGCTGAGCCAGCCTTGCTCTTGTCAGTGTGCCTTCTGTGGGTCTGCACAAATGAACAGGTACTTTTGTCTACCCTTACTTTGTCTCACAGTGTAGCTCACTCTCTAAATGTCCCTGTGCTTCTGGCGATGTATCTCCCAAGCCCAGGCCAGGAGTTTGGCTTCACCTATGCCACTCCAGGGCTTTTTGATTCCCAGAACTGCTGCAAGCCTTTGATAAGAAAGGACCAGAGGTCCTTGTCACTGTGCCAGGCTCTACTCTGTTAGAGTTACAGGAAGAGGCCTCCAGCTAGGGCAAGGTTCAAAGCCCTTGGGTCTCATTGAGGGTTGCTTATGTTAAGTTTCATTTCTCAGTCAGAGAGCTCAAAAACAGAAACTTAAAGTAAACCAGGAAGCAGGAAATTCCGTCTCCAGATGGTGCCAGCCTGGTGCCCGGCCCTATGTCAGCAGGATTTTATAATGGCTCAGAGTATATGGCTACTAGTGATCTGGAGGTTGGAAGGGAGAGGGAAGTTGGGGGCAGGAGGCTGGGGGAGGAAGAAGAAAGGAGAGAGGGAGGGAGAGAAAGAATGGCAGGGGAGAGACACAAGAGAGGCAGAAAGCTGTTAGAGTGGGGCTGGGAGAGAGATCAGGCCTTGAAGTTGTTAGCTGGGCTTATCAAGGAGCGGGCTTGCTACTGGCCAGATTAAAAGCCTTCCACACCTTTGTTTTAAACTTCCAGGCTCTTGTCTCAGGTCAAGAAGAAGCTGCCATCTTGGATCTGGCCACCAGTTATTTAGCTGAGGCTCCTCTTCCTAGCTGTCTGCCTACTAGAAATATGTCTAACTTCTACTTGCTCAGTATCACCCCTGAAGTTTGGGTAGAGGGCTGGAGAGATAGCTCAGTGGTTGAGTACTGGTGGCTCTTGCAGCTGACAGGGTTCTGTGCCCAGCACCCACGTGTCAACTCACAACTGCCAGTAACTCCAGTTAGGGGATAGCCAACGCCCTCTTCTGGTCTCCTCAGGCATCAGGCATGCACATGCAAGTAAAGCACCCATATATACATATGCAAATCAAAACGACTCTGAGATTTCACCTTACACCTGTCAGAATGGCCAAGATCAAAAACTCAAGTGACAACACGCTAGAGAGGATATGGAAAAAGGGGAACCCTCCTCCATTGCTGGTGGGAATACAAACTTGTTCAATCACTCTGGAAATCAATTTGGCACTTTCTTAGACAATTAGGAATAGTGATTCCTCAGGATCCAGCTATACCTCTACTAGGCATATATCCAAAAGATGTTCAAGTACACAACAAGGACATTTGCTCAACTATGTTCATAGCTGCTTTATTCATAATAACCAGAACCTGGAAACAACCCAGATGTCCCTCAGTTGAGGAATGGATACAGAAATTGTGGTACTTTTACACAATGGAATACCACTCAGCAATTAAAAAGGAGGAAATCTTGAAATTTGCAGGCAAATAAATGGTGGGATCTGGAAACGATCATCCTGAGTGAGGTATCCTCAAAGCAGAAAGACACACACTCACTTATATAGTGAGTATAGGTATATACTCACTTATATAGACCTATAAGATAGGATAAACATACTGAAATCTATACACCTAAAGAAGATAAACAAGAAAGAGGACCTGGGGTAAGAGAATTAATCCTCACTTAGAAAGACAAATGGGATGGACATTGGATGTAGGAGAAAACAAGTAGCAGGACAAGAGCCTACCACACAGGGCCTCTGAAAGACTCTGCCTAGCAGTGTATCAAAGCAAATATTAAGACACATAACCAATCCTTTGGCAGAGTGCAGGGAATCATATGAAAGAGGGGGGAGGTAGTATGACCTGAAGAGGACAGGTGCTCCGCAAGGACCAAATACATCAGGGCACAGGGGTCTTTTATGAGACTGTTTCTCCAACCAAGGACCATGTATGTATATAACCTAGAACCTCTGCTTAAATGTAGCAAATGGTAGCTCAATATCCAAGTGGGTACACTAGTAAGGGGAACAGGGACTATTTTGGACATGAACTCAATGGCTGGCTCTTCGACACCTCCACCCCCCCAAGGGAGGAGGAGCCTTGCTAGGCCACAGAAGAGGACATTGCAGCCATTCCTGAAGAGACCTGATAAGCTAGAGTTAGATGGAAAGGGAGGAGGTCCTCCCCTATCAGTGGACTTAGAAAGCAGCAGGGAGGAGATGAGGGAGGGATGGAGGGGATAGGGAGGGAATGTGGGAGGGCGCTCTGGCTGGGATACAAAGTACATAACCTGTGATTAATATAAAATAAAAATGTTAATTAAAAAAAGCCCATTTTCTACCACTGTAATGATTTTAGAAATAACGCAGTGCTGTAGTTTTGCTACAGTTTGTCCTTGACTATCAGGAGCATTAGGAAAGCAGTGCCGTCAAAAGCCAACGTTTTTCCTTGAAAATCATTTTATTGTACAATAAATAATTATATGCAATAGTCATATTCACCTGCTTGAAACATTGGAGAGTTTACCCGTTTGCCCGTTAAAAATTAATTCACTTACTACTTCGGGCGGTCCACAGCATATGTTAGGGGTTGTGTGGTCACAGGAGTCAGTCCTCTACTGCCTCCTTGAATTCCTGGAATCTAGGTCAGGTGGTCAGGCTTATGTAACAAGAGCCTTTAAGTCCTGAATCATCTCCCCGACCCATCTCCTTTTTAAAAAATAAAACCTTAACTTACCTACTATTTTCTGTCTTGCTTACAGTTTTGGAAGAAAGCTGCCTGTTCTTTATCTAATGTGTGCAAATACAGACTTGAGTGTTTCTTTGTGGTTTATTAGGAATTTCTTAATTTCTGAGTACAAATTACTTTTTCAGAACTAGGACTTCCTGGATGAGCAGTTAGGAGACTTTCTTTGACTTCTGTTCCTGGGATGCAGACTGGGTGGCTCAGAACTGCCTATAACTCCAGCTCCAGAGGATCTGTTGCTTGTCTTTGTGGGCACCAATACATACATACACATAAATCTCTAACAAAGAAAGAAGGGAGAGAGGGTGGGCGGGAGAGAGAGAGGGAAGAAGGGAAATAAGAGCTCCTTAAAGAGTCTAGGTTATCCCAATCCAACCTTACCTCAGTTGCTGCTAAGCACCCCCAAACACCCCATTTAGCTAGTCCTGGAGTTTTGAGGGATTAGGGTTTTATTTGTTTGGTTTTATTTTATTTTGAGGCAGCCCCAGTATTTGCAACAGGCCAGTTGCTTCATCCACCCAAGGACTTTTGGGGTTCTTTGTATTTCATTTCTCTTCAGAGCTTGTGCCAAATGAGAAATGCAAGTATATGCAATGTATTTCTCTTTAAAGGTAAGAAATCTGGATATCTAACCAACTCTAAATTCTCTTTTTAAAAGGGTGGGGTGGAAACAGGAGTTTGTGGTACATTCCTTTAATCCCAGTGCTTGGGAGGCAGAGCCAGGTAGATCTCAGTGAGTTCAAGTTCAAGGCTGGCCTGATCTACAGAGCAAGTTCCAGGAGTTCCAGAGCTACACAGAGAAACCTTATCATGAAAACTCAAAAGGGTGGGGGAGAGGAGGGAGAAAAAGAGGGATACAGAGAAAGAGGGGGAAGGGAATTATTGAGTCTGGGTGAAACATTAGAGGACATTTTTTTCTATTGGAAATTCCAAAGGACAGGGGTCAGCTGTTGGATTGAATGACCAGCACGCTGACCTTGCTTCAAATGGTTCTTTAGGAAGGCCCTGCCAGGTCCTGCCTATTATCTGTAGTCAACAAGAGAGAGAAAGAGAGAAGAGAAAGAGAGAGGGGAGAGAGAGAGGGAAAGAGAAATAATAAAGTACCTAGCACAGGTTGATCAATCCTGGAACCATGTTCAATATCTTGTCCTCAGAGGAAAGACACTATTTTCCTCTGTAGATAAGGATAAGGACATGGCTGTAATAATTTTTAAAAAGCTGTTGGGCTATATAACGTTTATTGTTAGCCCTAAGATTATCAGGCCATAACCCGCTATCACAAATAATAAGACACAGACACCTGTTAGATTTTATATTGTCTCATTTATCTTGGTCCGGGCAGATATTTATCTCACACTCTCTTAATACCCTTACTATCCATCTCCCAACCCCTGCCATTGCCATCGGCCTTAATGCTACTCATCTGGTCTACCTTCCATACATAATCCCACGGTACTTGCTTTTATTTTTCATCTGGGCCTTTTCACTCCATTATTGCAGTCCTTCTCTTGGGCCACATGGCTTTTTTCTCCAAACTAACCCACCTTGGTGTCCCCTTCTTTCTCTATTTCCTAAAGTCTCCTGTGAGTCTCCTCATTTCCCTGGTCTTCCAAAATGCCAGAAACTTAGATACACCTACCTCATTCAGTCCTGCCCAGGTACAGGCCATTTAATGAACCAATCAGGCATAATGTCTTAGGCAGGTTTACACAAACAAGGATGGGTGTATCCAGTGGTCGGTAACCAGATCTTGAGTGCCACTAATTAGCTTTAGACCTAATGGGACATGTAGCTTCCTCAGTTACTATTTTGTTTTTTTAGACAGGTTCTCTCACTGAGCCTGGAACTCACAGGTTAAATTAGGGTAACTCACCAGAAAGTCTGAGGGATCTACCAGTCTCTACTCCCTGAAACTGAGTTTACAAGCTCATGTTACCAGGGTAGCTTATGTAGGCTCTGAAGGGCAGAATTCACACCCTCACACTTAGGTGGCAAGTGCTTTTCTGACTGAGCCATCTCCCCAGGCCCTGAAGACCTGTTTAGGAAAAACATATACAATATGTTCTTTGCCTTTTGAATGAAATCGTTGTGTGCAAAAGTTGTTAGGAGCTATTTCAAGAACTGCTCCCATTCTCCATTCCTGAATTCCAACTTAGTGCACAGATCATAAAATTTGTATGAAGGGGAACTCTTATGTGAAGTGATGGGTGGTAATAGGGTTGTGATAGTAAGTGTTGCTAAGGAATAAAAAGCTAGCAGGACCTCGAAGTTTGACACTTGCAATCCCAGCACTGAGGGAGTAGAGGGCAGAGGATCAAGGACAACTCAGGCTATGTAAGACACTGTATCAAAACCCCAAGAAAACAAAATGATAAGAATCTCATTGTTTTTAATTGCTGAGTAGTATGCCATTATGTAAAGGTACCACAATTTCTGTATCCATTCTTCAGTTGAAGGACATCTAGATTGTTTCCAGATTCTGGCTATTATGAATAAAGCTACAATGAACATAGTTGAGCTGATGTCCTTGTATGGTTGAATATCTTTCGAATATATGCCCAGGAGTGGTATAGTGGATTTTGAGGTAACACTATTCCTAATTTTCTGAGAAAGGGCCACATTGATTTCCAAAGTGGTTGTACAAGTTGACATCCCCACTAGCAATGGAGAAGGTTTCCCCATTCTCCACAACCTCTCCAGCGTGAGTTGTACTGTGAGTTTTTGATCTTAGCCATTCTGATAGGTATAAGGTGGAATCTCACAAAATTTGCAGGCAAATGGATGGAACTAGAAAAGATCATCCTGAGTGAGGTAACCCAGAAGTGGAAAGACACATATGGTATGTACACACTTATAAGTGGATATTAGCTGTATAATATAGGATAAACATACTGAAATCTATAGTAAAAGAGGCTGAGCAAGAAGGAGGACCCTAGGGAAGAGGCTTAATTTTCATTCAGAAGGGCAAACAGCATAGACATCAGAAGTAGGAGACAGGGAGCAGGACAAGAGCCTTCCATGAGGGGAAGGGAGGGCTCTGAAAGACTACTCAGCAGGGAGTCAAAGCAGATACTGAGACTCATAGCCAAACATTGGGCAGAGTGCAGGGAATATTATGGAAGATGGAAGAGGGAGAAAAAGAGCTGGAAGGGAAAGGAGCTCCACAAGGAGACCAACACAGCCAAAATATCTGCGCTCAGGGAGTCCTGCAGAAACTGATGAATCAACCAAAGGCTGTGCACGGAGATGACCTAGACACCCTGCTCAGACATAGCCCATGGCAGCTCATTCTCCATGAGGGTTTCCTAGTAAGGGGAACAGGGGCTGTCTCTGACATGGACTCAGTGGCAAGCTCTTTGATCACTTCCCCCTGGCAAGGTCACCAAACTAGGCAATAGAGAAAGAGAATCCAGACAGTCCTGATGAGACCTGATAGGCTAGGGTCAGATAGTAGGGGAGGAGAACTGGGGGAGGGACATAGAAGGGAAAGAAGGAGGGAAGGTAGAAGTGGGAGGAGATGAGACAGGGGGCTACAGCTGGGATACAAAGCGAATAAATTGTAATAAAAAATAATAATAAAGAGAAAACGTTTAAAGCAAAGAATCTCATTGGGTTTTCTTGATCTGCCTATGGTAACACACTCAGGTGTTGGGGGCACCAAGGTTCTTATACTCACAGATAAGCACTAGTACAACTAGGAATGTTAAACAAGCAGATTTGTCTCTTCAAAGGAAGATATAGATATATATCTTCTATTTTCTACCCCAAATCTGGAAATGGATATGATTAATAACCTGGTGATCCCTGTGCCATCGAGGACCAGGCCATCTTGGCTTCCCCAGACTTTTCCTTTCTACACAATTATCTTGAGCATTGTTTCTCCTTATGGGAGATGTCACATGTACTTTACAAATGGGGCAGAGGTGGTTAATAGCCTAGGTGACACTTGTGCTATCTGTATGACCATGACCACATCAGATCCTCCTCCCCCAGACCCTGAAGATGTCACCTGTAGTCAATATATAGAACCATCCTTATGAAAGAAGTCCAAGTACTTTACAAAGGGTTTCAGTGTAGTCATGCCTTAAGCTTTACTTGAGTTAGGGTTTACTTGAGAGTTAGGGTTAGGGTTGCATATAGGATTGAGTTAATTGCCACCAGGAAACTTTTGTCTAACACTGTGCTGTGTTTAAATATGCCTAAAATCATCTTCCTAGAAGCCTGAGCCAACACCAGCTACTGAGTCATGCTGAACTAGACCTTTTTGCCTCCCATGGATGG
Source organism: Pachyuromys duprasi (assembly GCA_028658305.1). Taxonomy (NCBI): domain Eukaryota; kingdom Metazoa; phylum Chordata; class Mammalia; order Rodentia; family Muridae; genus Pachyuromys; species Pachyuromys duprasi. The sequence continues at coordinate 16,179,140 of CM053761.1, forward strand.
CTATTCCACTGCTCATGGAGGTCACAGAGAACCCATGCTCAGTTTCTCTAATAACCATGATCATAGCAGCTACAGTGTGTTCATGACTGGTTTTCCTTAAAACTACTCCTCAAACAACAGAGCCCAGAGAACACAAATATTTACAGAAAGTAATTATTTACCAGAATCCACATCACTGAACAGAAAACAGACCAGTAAGCCAACAACAGATTAATGTTTGATCCACACAGCTGTGGGCTGGGTGTGAGCCAATAGGATACACCAAATGCTGTGGGAAAACACATTTTCTCAGCGTCTGTCATGTATAAATAGCTGAAAGCCATTTACATCATTTTGCTAATATAGTGAAAATTAACCTCATAAATTGACAACATAACCTCCAATGTCCAATACAAATGGATATTGGTGAGTTTTTTAAACATACAATTTAACAGGTCACTTTTTGTACCACTTTAATAACATTTAAAAATAAGCACATAACCCTGCTGAGAATATCCCACAATGTCTTCATTCATTCTCTAGAGTTTATGTCAGCGAAACCAGACACTCTGACAAAAATCATTGAAATGAGATGGGGGCTAGACCAGGGTTCAGTTCTCAGCATCCATGCTTGCTGCTCCAGCTTCTTCTTTGAAAGGTGGGGTGGTAGATACCAAATAAACAGCAAAATGATCAGTAAGTTAATATGTAAGTCTGCACACCCATGTTGCATTAAAGCTTTTATATACTTAATGTATATTTATAATACATGTCCATATATTATATATAATTGTGTAATACAATAATATTATATTATATCATATATTTAAAAACAGGGGTGGTGGCATATGTGTTAGATCAGGATCGAAGCAGGCTGCCCTTTAATCAGAACAATGAAGGACACCAATTTTCTGCAGAAGTGGCGACCATGTGCGCAGGTTCAGGGGGCTTGAGGCTTTGTAGGGCAGCTATTTTCTGTTACTATGCTTTGCTGTCAGGCAGATTTTCTAATGGTTGTGCGAGTCAGGAGTTTCTTAGCTCATCTGAGATTTCTTGTTTTAGGTCATCACCCTTCATTCCAGATCCTGACGACAGATAAACAGAAGGGGCAATTCATTCTCTCATTGGCAGCATTTTGTGGGAGGGGGCTAAGGAGGTGGGGCAGGCTGGCTGTCCCAGGGTCCGTAGGTCAGGTTGACTTCATAAGCAGGAGCAGAGTTTTAACTAGACTAGCTGTGTGGGTCCTGTGACTGCTGTCATATACGTCTGGAGAAATTTTTGAAAACAGTTAATTAGGCAGAGGGCTATAGTTAGTGAGATAAAATCAAAGATTAAAGGACCCACTGGGGGACATGGCCAGGGTAGCCATTGTCCTAATGTGGACCTGGTGGTGGCAGCGATATAATCCAGAAGGAACTTCATTTAAACGTTTAAAAGAAAAAAAATTTAAAAGGCAGGATGAAAACATAATGTGAGAGTAGTAATGAGGAAAGAGTGATGAACGGGAGGAGCCTGAAGCAGAAAGAGTAGAAAATTTCCCAGGAGCTAGAAGACAGATCCCCGTAGCCGTAAGAACCATCCTTATCTGCAGACCCAGCTCCCTGCTGACTAGAACTTTTCACATATAAAAATCTATTAACCACATACAAACTTTCCCCATTATATTCTCTAGACAAATACTTATAACAGCTATTTTCATGGCATTGAGAACATCTAGAAGCTGTAGGAAATCTGGAGATTCTCTAAAGCACAAAGGGATATGCACAGAGGTCCTACGCAAATACCATATTTCATAGAAGAGACTGAGCTTATTTGCAGCAGTTCTGTAAGCAATCTTCTGTGGATAGTGAGCAATGCTGGGTGGTCATGAAAGGAACAGGCTAGATTTACAGGTTGCTTTATAAATTCTGTACCCCATGTTAAAGTAAATTCTCCTAGCACTTTTGCAGAAAGCAGAAAGAAGAGAAAACAAGACCCCACCCCCTTGCAAAGGAATGGGAAAGGTCTCCTCCCCACCATGGAGGAGTGTCCAGATCTGCAGTAAAGAAAACATTGCCTAGCAACTGGTCCAGAGGTCACAGCTTCCCCACCCACATTTGGGTAGGATCAGATGGACTTGGCGTCTAATACAAACCAATCATTTTAAAAGTCAACTACCCAATCCAGTGTTGCCAAGCCTGCAACCCCTGAGATTCCTGCCCTTCTCCCTTTAAAAACTTCAGCCTTCTGTCTCTCCTTGCTGTCCCTCGCTGCTTTTGTGGGGGGCAGTCACATCGTGATGGATCAAATAAAATGACCTCTTGCTATTGCATAGAAGCTTGGTCTCCTGAGTTCTCTTCACCCCCTAAGGAAGTTAGGGTCCCCCCAATTGGGCCTAACAGTCAGAAGTGAATCAAGACTGTCATGGAAGGAAATAGACAGTGCATTGAACTCGAGAATTAAGACCATGAATTGTCATTCATGCTGTGTTTGACATACTGTGTTGCTGGACAAGAAGGCAGAAGCAGACACCATGGAAAACTCCAAAGCCCCAAAGACACCCTGAATATGAGAAGAACAATGTATTTGTATCAGCCTAAAATGTCTCCTGAACACTAGTGTGACACAGAATGAATAAGCCCAGAAAATAAGCATGATGAGTCATGTTTCATACTTTATGAATGTGCATTATTTTGCACTTCTGTCTTTTCTAACTCTTTCCACCCTTCAAATTCTAAGTGTTTTTTATAAAATACTATTATCTTTTACAGTCACTATCTTGATGCTTTTTTACTCAAGTCTAGTAATCAGAACAATCATATTTCAAAATTTATTAAACCATAAAATAACATAATACAGTATAATATAATACTGGGGGCAATATGTTTAACCTTCATAAACCAGAAATTTTCTCATCTGTAAAATGACTGGACAATATCTACTTCATAAACTTGTAGAATTTATAAAACAGTTCTCATAAATTCAAAGCAGAGTGTCTGCTACAACACACTATTCAATGCACTGTAATTCCTCCCTCCTCATTTGAGTGATTTTTATAAATCGCTACTTCTTCACACTAAGATGTAAGGAACTGCACTGACATCCTGCCCTGTTCAAGCTGTTTGTTCCATAGGAGATCAGACTGAATGGACCAGCCACTGATCACTGAAGAGGCCATGTGAAATCTATTTCTGTGGAAGTATCTGCTTCAGGCATGTTTTGGTATCCACAGAGTTCTAAGCTATGTCCCCTGTCCAGACATTTCAATGGCTTTGTCCTCAAGCTAATCTGAGCCTATCAAATGTTTTCCAGTTCCTTTCCACCTGTCCCCACTCTGCCTGCGTTGACCTCCAAGCACACTGGGCATGCATGCTCCCCTGCAACATCACAGCCATGTTCTCTCTTTACATTGGTGGGTTCAGCTTCCTACTCATCTCTCAGATACTCAGCCTTGGCCCCCAACATCTTTCAGGGCTAGACTCCAGCATCACCTCTCAGGAAGATCTCCCTTGATTTCTCTCCTTGACATGATGCTGTCTCTAATGGCAAAAATCTTAATTTCTATTTCAATGTTTTTCTTGCTGGCATTCAATACTACACAGTCTCTGATGCAGGTGTTTTATCACTGCAGACTTACCCACTCCTAAAAACCCTAGGAGGAAAGCATGTTCTCATTTGTTTGCAGTTGGATCTTTATCATCTAGAGAAACACTGACAAGTAGTAAGTGGTTATTTCTGAATTAATGAGTGAATGAGGTCTCTGTACATTTTATCCAACCTACTATCAAAGCAAAGTGGTTGTCCTTTGGCCACAAAACAGGTCACAGCCCATGCTCCTCCTTCTATTTCGTTTGTTTACTGAGAGACCCAATCACTATGCTTTCCATTTCCCACAGTTTGTGCTTCTTCGATGATGGCTCCAGGTTGTTTCAATTCTTTCACTACTGGCTCAATGTTTTCTCTTCACTGTGTTGGCTAGCTTTATTATTCTACTTTTGTCCTTTAGGTTTCCATTCAAGTGTGTGATGTATAGGATAATAATCACAATGAGGGCAAACAATTTTTCTAGTTTTTTGATTTGTCATCATGGATAATAGTGATGAGGAAATCTCGCTGTCTTTCTCAGCCTTCATTTTATCACTTTCATTTCAGCAATCCCCTCTCCTATTTTTGCCAGGCAGGAACACAAGGAGAAGGGAAACATTCTTTGTCCTATCATGCTGGCTCACTGGGATCCTCCTAGCAGAATCAAAGCCTCCACTTACCCCTGACCCAGATGTGAAGATGATAATGAAGCTGCTTTGATTGTTGTGCCTGATTTGATTCTGAGACCCCCAAAAGACAACCAGGAGTCGGAGTCCATTGCAAAATACATGAGGATCTTTTTATTACAAGCTTGAGCTCAGGCTCACACCCTCACCTATGCAGGGGTTGAGAGTGGAGCTTCAAGCTCAGTGTAGGAAGGTGATTTAAAGGTCCCAGTCCCTCCCATTGCACCCAAAGCAAGGGAATTCCAGCCTGGCAAGTGTCTGTGGTTGAAACACAAAAGGAGATGATGCATTTTGAACTGATTGGCTGTGGGAAGGTGCCAAAACCATTAATGGTCTAGCTTCCTTTGATTGGCTTTGGAGGATAGGTGTGGTCTGGGCCGGTTTCTTAGAAACTGTATCTCTAGTGGGCAGGAAAAGAATGCAGTAAGGCTGGTTCCTCCCAGCAGGTGGCTGGACATGTCTCTACCTGTTGGGTCTTTGTTCAGGCTTATGCAATAACCCAAAAAACTAATTTTTAATTCTTTGGTCTCTCATGATGACTCTAAGATGTTTTCTTGATGCAGAGCTTTTATAATAACTTGTTCCTAAACAAAAGTCCTTTAGCATTGATAATCACATAGTTTTACCAATATAGGAATAATGTAAAAGTAAAAACTTTGCGATGTTATTGGTGTCAGTAAGTTCAGTTGGGTCACAGAATGCAGTACTATGTCCTGACAGTTTTAGACATATTTTCTATCTCAATTCATCCCTTTTCATACAGCCTCACCTGTCACTTGTAGCTGAGGGTTTCTCTATAGAATATTGAACTTAATGTCCATTATGACCACAAAATTAAATAATTTTATCTTTGAGATACAAGCTGTAACATGTGATCTAATCTGGACATCTATTCTGAGTTATTGTTTCAGGGCCGAGGATAAATAAAACACCCAATCCTGAATTAAAATTTGAGGGATTCTACCCCCCCCACATACACACACTCCCAGGAATTATTCTGTGGCATGTTGTGAAAATAAAAAGATGTGAAAGTCCCTGATGCTATTTGACATAATTGAAGCTATAAAATCCTGAAATATCCATACCTTGAAGGAAGCTATGAAATGTGGAATAAGACTATGGATGTTATTTTAAAAATAAATGACTAATCCAATAGGAAAAACCATGAGGAGGGAGCTACACATGCATCTCAGCATTGTCCTGAAGGTCAGCATGGGTTCAGGAATGCTCACCTGAGTTAAGAACTTCATCTGTCAGAGCTACAGAGAACAGAGGATTGAGTCAATGGGGTGTGCTAACTCCTACAATGGCTTTAAGTCTAGAGCCTTAGACCAAGTTCTAAAAATTCCAAGTCAAGCATTCTCATATCACAAGTGAATAAGAAGCATAAAAGCAAGGATTTCTTTAAAGTGTGTGGAGATTTGCTGGATTAGGTTGAAGTCTGGAGTATCCAGATAGTCCAGTGAGCTCGGTTTATTACTATAGACTCCTTTTTCTCAACAGGGTTCTCTTCTCCTCCTGATCTGAGTGACCCCAGATTTTATAGGGCACATCACATATCACTCAGAGAAAGATTGCAGAACCAACCCTTTCTTTTTTTTTAATAAATTTATTTATTTTTATATCAATCACAGGTTAGGTTTTTTGCATCCCATGCGTAGCCCCTTCCCTCACTCCCTCCCACCCTCCCCAACCCTCCCTCATCTCCTCCCCACCCCCTCCAAG
>CM053761.1:16185593-16239595 GCA_028658305.1 Pachyuromys duprasi
GGCAATGTTTGTAAAACAAAAGCTTGTCCTTCTAGTACGTACACAGCTTTTCCATTTGAAGATCCATCTGTGAATACAGTTGGAACTTTAGGTAATGGCTTTTGTTTAATTATTTTAGGAAATACAAAAGCATGTTCATTAGCAAACTAAAGTAATTTATCTTTTGGATAATGATTGTCAATTCGTCCTGAATAATGAGCAAAGGCTATTGCCCAAGAATCTGTATTTTGAAATAACCAATTTACTTGCTGTTTGCTAAAAGGGACTCCAATTATGGAGGGTTCTTTACCAAAATACTTGAGAGATTCTGTTTGAGCCATTTGAACTAAACTAGCCACTGCTTCATAATATGGTGTCAGAACTCGAACAGGAGACACAGGCAAATGTAACCATATTAATGGTCCCTCTTGCCACAGTACAGTGGTTGGCGTATAAACAGTAGCCAAAATATATGCACTCCAATCTTTTGAATAATCAATATATTGAACATGCTGTTTTTCAATAGCTAATTATATCTTTTATAAAGCATCACGAGCTTCTTTGGTAAATTCTCTTTTTGACAAAGGATCAGTATCTCCTTTTAAAATGTCAAAAAGTGGTTTTAGCTCTCCCGTAGTTCATTTTAAATGGGGTCTTAGCCAATTAATATCACCCAACAACTTTTGAAAATCATTTAAAGTTTTCAGGTTGTCTTGTCTCAATTGAATTTTTTGAGGCATAATGGTCTGAGACTTGAATTTCAAACAGCCGCCAAAGCAGCTTTGACCCGGCCCACGACACTCCACCACGTCATTGACACTGAATCCCTCTTATATCCTTTTTTATTTCCTGAATATTCCTGGATTTAACAGATGACATCATATTTACTAATGTTTTCATTTCAGTCCATAGATTCACTTAGTTGTTTTTCTCTACCAAGTCAAAGCCATGTGTGTCTTTGAATAGAATGGACAAGGCCAGTCCAGGCAGGGAAAGGAGCCAGCAGGGCCTTGGATCTACACTTCTGAGCTTGTTTTTCATGGATTTAAATACAAACTTTTCTAATTACGTGTTCTGTGACCTTAGACAAGACTTTAAAAGGCTTTCACAGGGTTGGCTAGTTGGTCCTAGAGGGAAGAAACAGTGCCCTGAGGAGAGTGTTTGGCCCTTGTGACAGAGATAAAGCCTGCTCTGGATCATCAATGATATGATTACAGTGGGACTTTCTCAGACCCTCCAGCAGGATAAATAAGACACGAAGGCTGCTAATAAAGTTCAAAGCTGAAGCCTTTCACTGGGGCAGTCTCCTAGCTACCATTTAAAGTTAACTCAACCATTCCAGCCCAATACCCAGCATGTGACTAGCTCTATGTCTCCCTGCTCATCTAGGTCTCACTTCCTATCCCTTCCATGTCTACTTCAACCTCTTGCATCTGCTTTCTACTCCTTTGGAGTAGTCTTATAATAGTATGCGTAGTAGTTCATGTCTCTGGTGCCAAAACTGTGGAAAGGCACAAATGGACCCATTACCAAGAGGCCCAGCCTCTCCTAACTGAACCAGGCTGCTGACTTGAATCTCCTAAGGTATGGGTCATTTGTTTCTTCTGGCTTCTGTCACCCACCGTGTTCAGCTCCAGATGTTAGAATGTGTTTCTTCAGCGGATATGCTTCTTCACTGTGATTCAGGGCATCTCTCACTCTCTCTGACTCTTGGTGCCTTCTAAGATCTCCTGGGCACCCATTATGTGAAAGGTCTGTTTCTTTCCTGGTACTCAGGTAAATGTCACCTTAGAACCGCCTTCTCTGTCTCTGTCAGTTTCTGGAGACTATCACACCAGTGCACCAGGCAGCTTCTTTTACCCTACTGGACACCCACCACATGGAAAGGGATGCCTCTCCTTGATTTGGGACATTTCTATCTCTGACAAATCCCTTGGTCTTCTTGGAGATGGCCAGGATTAAGATTCTTGTCACCAGGACACTTACCCTGCTCTCTTTCACCTTGCTCCCCCTCATCACATGTTCTTAGCTCACTCCTGGAGCTTGCTTGTCTGTCTTTCAGATCTCTCTTGGAGCTTACTCCGTCTCTAACCTGATTTAACCACTTTTCTCTCCTTTCCCACTCTGTAAATGTCCTCTCTGTCTTCCTGGATTCTGAGCCTAATATTTCCTCCTGGGTACTCATGACATAGGAAGTCTGCATGCTTCTCCACTGTGATTCAGGACATCTTTCTGCTAAAGCACTTACCCTTCTACATATGTATTTTGATCCTCCTCTAGCAGATTCTCTGTTTGCAAAACTTTTCTTTAAGCCTCTCCCACCTCCTCTTTACTCTGCTTTTCTTTCCTTCATGTACTACCTGGAAGCTAGCTCCTGATTCTAACCATGGGCTCTTCTCATTTGGAATACTACCCATATGCCTTTGCTAATTTCTTTTCCTCCTCAGGCTCAGATATTTCATTAGCAGTTGGTTTTTTACTGCAAATGGCTTGGCCTCAGTATAGTTTAATGGCCAATGATGTCTTACTCAGTTTCCAAATTCTCACAGGTTGTAACAACTATGGTCAACACAGAAGCAGAGTCTCCAAATCTCTTATCTCTAAGTTTACGGTACTCTCTAATCTCAAACCTCTCTTATTTATAAACCTTTTTTACCCTCTGCACTCAAATAATCTCTTAAAACTATATTTGAAGTCTCATATCTTTGGATTTATAATGGGTATGGTTTGAGAATTTGTAATACCTGTAACAAAAAGTCAGTTTAAAACATAACAAAAGTTAATAGTTTAGAAATCTATTTATAGGTAATTTAATCTGCTACAGCATGCTTGTATGTAACTTGGATTCAACTTTTGCTTTAAAAATAGATTTTCTACAACATGCTGTATATGTAAGTTATATTCAGTTCTTTTTTTATAAAATGGGACTTATTAACAACATGTTTGATGAATAAGATAAGTTTGATAAAGGTTTATAAATTTCTAGTTTAGAAAGGTCTACAGAGGTTAACAGAATTGACTTGGAGATGTATGTGTGACCACTTATGACTTTGTTAACTTTGTTCAACACTGGGCTTCTAGAACATTTTAGATATAGAACAACATACATGTAATGAACTAAGTATGGTTGATAATAAGGTTTATGAATTCTTAATGTCTATTCAGGCTAGCAGGAACTGACTTAAATATTTCTGGCTAGCTTTTTTGTCCTTACTAACACTGTTAACTTTAGCTGTTTGCATAGTCTCAGTCATACAACAAACTGTGATGTTCTATAAAGGTACTCTATGAAAGTATCAGAAAAGTAAGGTTTCCAGTCTTTTTTATCAATTTTTTTCATGACTAAGTATTTTATTTTAATTCTAAAAGGTCTTCAATTCAAATTTTTAAGGCTCAAACTTAACAGGAATAAAACTATGAGATTCTTATGTTATAAATGTTATTAACTTGTTGTAAACTGTTAAAGAAAAACTGTGGCAGCCCATTTGGAGTTAATGGCAAAATTGACATATGTATCTGAGCACTGGAATTCGGCCTCTTGGCCCTGGCTCCAATCTAACACTCGGTGTCTCAGAGACTGACCCTAACAGTTCTACAGCAGAGAACTAGATAATAAATTCCATGCAACCATGGTAACCAGACAGCAGGTTCTGTGTACCCTTCAGTGAGCCCTCCTATGTTTCAGCCAAGTAAAGTTGCCTCCATAAGAAACTGCTTGTACTTTCCTGCTATTTAAGTGTTAACCTGACTTTCAGTAAACAACACCTTGATCAGAATCTAGGCTTGGTGTCCTTCTTTATGTTGCCCTGTCTCTTTCCACACAGCCTTCACTCAGGTGGTATTCAGGTGTCACTGCAGGTTGGTGACAAGAAACAAGATATACAAGTTAATGGTCAGTCAACTTATAAATGACCAAATTCTTTAATGTGCTCAGAACTATGCCTGTAGTCATGCTAAGTACAAATATAATTCATTTACAGAGACAAGCTTTATATATTATTTCATTTTTGTGTTCAGGTTAAGACTGAGATAAGTAACTAAAAGTAAGTAAAATTTGCTTAAAATCAAGCACACTTAATATATTAGATGCTGGCCCTCAAATCCTCAAGGAGTTCTGCTGAATATGGCATTTAAAGTGTTTAATGACAAGGCTTCCCCAGATATGCAAAATACCTGGATTGTGGCAACACTGACCATTGGGCCAAGAACTGCCCCATGTCTCACCTTCTGTCAGGGTCCTGCACAAACAGTGGACAGTGTGGGGTTGACTGTCTTACTCTTCCTCACTAAGATAGGTGAGTTTCCAAGTTCCTCATCCACAGAAAAGTCTTCAGACCTTCTGTGTCTGGTGGCAGAGGGCTGATGCTACTCTGTGTGTAAGACTTAGGGTTCTGTACCAGTTAAAGACTGATGTCCTCTGCCCCCACCCCCAACAGAGCCATTAAAGTCATCATGGAGGATCCTGGGCTGTCTGTTCAGGTAGTTTTGATATTTTAATTGATACAGAGACCACTTGGATTATAGTTCCTGTTCAACTGTATTTTTCAGGATATCTGAGGGTGTTGATGGCTAGCTGGAGTTTCATCAGTTTAGTAGCAAAGAGCTGACTTTTGCCAACTCCTCCTCCTACCCCCTTCCCACGTCCATCCATTTTCTATGTAAAAATATGGCTTTGCTGTCTCCAAAGATACAAGGTCTCCTGATGACAAAGGCATACTCGTGAGCTTCACCCTAAAGGGGATAAATCACAAAAAAGGTTTCAATGTGAAGACAAACTCTATCATGCTACTAACACTAAAATTTTACTATTTAGTGTTTTTATATTTAAAATAACTTGCTTTTCAATGACTGCTCTCAATACCAATTACCTACATCTCATGATAAATGATTAGATTTAAAATTAAGTTGTGAGGATCTAAGAAAATGATTTAAATTATATGAAAGTGATGTTGATTGTTAGGGTCTAAGGAAGTGATTTGAGCTATGTAAATGAAAGTTGTAAAAGTACGGGGAATAAGAGATTTAAAGATGATACATGATATTAAGATTACAAAGGTTCACATTTTAACCTATTAATCTATGGAGTTCTAACAAGCTATTAATCTAGCCTTGACAGCACACTGGCTACTATGATCATAGTTACTGGCTCAAGCTTTTAAAACTTCCTTTCTCTGTTTTCTAAAAATAGACTTAAAAAATAGATCCTTTAGGGACCTTTTAGGTCCCTGAGCTTTTTCTGTGACTCTAAGGTGTGAGTTTCTTCCAACTGTTTACAGACAGTTGTCAACTGCTTTATATAAGAATGTATATAAGGATTTCTTTTGGATAATTAAGTTTTGTACACTCTGTGTAGATGTGTCTCTGTCTTTCCTTGCTTGCCTAAGGCACCTTTTGATTGGTTAAAATAAAAAGCCTATGGCCTGTAACAAAAGGCAGAATAGTAAGGTGGGACTTCTGGACAAAGAGAGGAACTCTGGGAAAGACTCAGGCTGAGGGGTTTGCACTGAGGAATTTGGATCTGAGTCTGAAGAGAGGTAACCAGCCAATGGTGGAATTTAGATTAGCATGAACAGGATAATTAAGTTACCAGCTAGTTGGGAACAAGCCTAGTGTAAGGCATAGGCATTCGTAAATAAATATGTCTGTATGTCGTTGTTCAGAGCAGGAGCTGGCATAGAAAGGCCTATAATTACAGATTTCAGCGCGGAATACAGTGGTCATTCTAATATACCTAAAACATTATCTTTAAAAAATGAAAACTTTAAAACACTCATGTAAGCTTCAGAGAGTCCTGACTTAGAGCCATCTGTCACAGGTCAAACTGGACTTCAAATAAGTACTCCTGTCACTCAAAAGCTTAAGCTTTCCCTCCTACTATCTTCCCTGATCCTTCCCACTGTATTGGGGCTTCTTTAACACCCCCCAGTCAACTACCAGGACCACAGGCTTGGAAATTTCAAGTATACATCTGAGTTAAAGATTTTCCCCTAAATTCCTTAACTTTACCTTCTCTTCCTATACTGTATACACCTCAGCAGATTTCTACTCAGCTGACAGACACCATCCAGAATTCAGCTGGGGCCTGCAAACTGCTCAAAATGCAGGTGATCTAGCAGAACCAGGAAGCCCTGGACTTGAACAGTTGATGTAAACCAGCCCATCCAGGTGGAAGAAATGTTTAAACATATACATGAGCTGGCAAAAACTTATAAACTCCAGAGGCCAACTCTTTTTGCAGAGCTCTCATTTTTGGTCTCTCTTGGTTCCCTGGTTCTTACATCTCATTGGCAGACTCCTCATATTCCTTATATTCCTCAAAATAATAACCACTCCCTTTTCAGGTCCTTTCCTTTCAGGAAAGAATTGGCAAAATTACACATTAGTCTACAAAACAGATATTTTTGACAGAATTTCCTCAGGTCTCCTAAGTTGCCTTAACAGCTTGAACCCCTGCTTTGGACCAGTATTCCAGACTGCTCCAACAGAGCCTGCACTTTGCTAGCCCCAGGTGGTCCAGTAGAACCTGGCAGTTTCCTGTGAACCTGACATTGTTGATGAAAAGGGATGACTCACTCTCTTCTGTAATTGCTTCTTAGCTGAAATTTGGACATGATTGTCAGGGCCCAGGAAGACTGAAATGCTGGTCAAAGGCCAGGATGTGGGAAGGAAGTCAGCAATGGCAGGAAATGTCTGCTGAAGCTTCTATTCAACTTCGGGTAAGCAAGTCATTACTACTCTCTCTTGAAAAGAGATTTTAATATTTAAGGACCATCTTGCTCTTCAATCCTTAGTCTGTTTTTCTCTCTGCCTTCCTGCAGTGATCTTATTTGCATTTCAGCTCTTATACCTTATACCAACCTTTAGACTGAGATAGGAGAAGACAATCAGGCACAGTCATGGACATTTTATAGGACAAAACTTTATCTAAATTATAAAGTTATGTGCAAAGGTGGGTGGTGGCTGGCTGAAGATTTTCAGAGGAAGCAATCACCACCCAGGCTGTGTTAACTGAAAAATTAGTGATTTTGTTATCAACTGAGAGCCTGTAAAGCTGAAGGTGGTGCAGGTTTTGGTTTTGCAATTTTGGATGAGCTGGAAGCTTAGTAAAGCTACAGCCCCAATCAGAATCCACTTCAATCTGGCTTGAGTCTCACTATTTCTGAACAAGTGATCCATGTTCTTGGGGTGATACTCTTAAACTAAGCAACCCACTATTTTTATAACCCTATTCTCTTGGCTCTTCCTTTTCATGCACTGCACACTTGTGGTGTGTGTAAGTGCATGTGTTTGTGCTTGGTCAAAATGAAGCTGTCTACCATGTATTACACGGCATCCTACCACATAGTTACAAACACTTACTTCATTAGTTGTAAGGAATCACTCCTGAAAATTCATATACTGCTCCTTTTTAGTCAATGTAAGAGATGTTTAGCAGTCTGTCTAGGAGTTTGTTATTCCTTCTCTTTTATGAAAAAAAAAAAAAAGAAAGCAGAGCAAAGTACACATGCAACATCATGATGTTGTTTGATATGCCAGGACTTTGCCTTCTATTATCAATGCTAAGGGCTCTCCTCTGGACTGGAGACTTGGCGCCTCCTTCTGGGCCAGGGGCTGTGCACCACGGTCTGCGATGGTATTTGGGGGCACCTCAGTCTGGACCTGATACCGTGTGTCCCAGTCTGGAGTGGTGGCTGGCGGCGCCTAGGGGTGTGGGCCCGCCTGGTGCAGCCCATGGTATCTGGGTGAATCTCAGTCTGGCCCGGAGACTGTGTGACCCAGTCTGGAATGGTGGCTTAGGAGCCCAGTGTGGCGCATGTTCAGATCAGGGCTGTGCGCAGCCAGTCACCAGTAGGAGTTTTTCCGGGGAATAGCTGGGTGTCCCTCGGACTTTTCCACTTGATTTCCTCACCGTAGGAATTCCGCTCACCTGGCAATCGCAAACCCTGGTGTTTTAGGTCCCAGATTTCAGTCTCCTGCTCGCTGTGCCGACACTACTGTCCTGCTCCTCAGACACAGTGTCCTCCTGGGGCAGCCATCTTGGATCTCTCACCAAATCTAGATATTCTATGAGTAAAATTGTTCCAAAATTAGCATACATGGGCTGAGTGTGGTGGCTTGAATTTTTAATACAAGCACTTATGAGACAGAGCCGAGCATATATCTGTGAGTTTGAGTCCATCCTGGTCTACATAGTGATAGCCAGAACTATAGAGTGAGACCCTGTTGTAAAAAAAACACTTCCTCCAATTAATAACAGCAACTTTAATCAAAGCAGTATTTTCCTTAAAGAATCAGTCATAAGTATGGAACATTTTCAAATTCTAAAGCATTCATCAGTTTCACATATTGTGTTTAAAGTCCATTTCATGACATAATCTCCTACTTTGTAATTCTGTTTCTCTGAGCAACCGGAAACTATGTGCTGAGAGGTGATTTGCTGAGGACTGATAAGGAGTGATTAAGGAATCACCTGACTGGGCTGGATTGGTAAAGTTCATAGCAGGAAGCACATACAGGACACAAGGCTCTTTCTCCCTCTCCAGGATTTCAAGTTTCAAACCTCCTCCTGAACTCCTTCCTCTCAGCTCACAGATGGGTGCTGCAAAGACTGAAGAGGCTTCCATGGGCATGCTGAAGACAGAGCCCAATACTCCAGACTGCCTGCAAGACGTAGAAATGCGTATGTATTTCAAAGCGATATGAACCAAACTAAAAGGATAGAGGGAGATTCACCAGGAACCCATAGGAGCTGACCTCCTGCCTGTTAGCCTGTCATGGTGGGTTTCTTCAGAAGTGGACGTGATTGAAGGCCTCTGTTATACTAGTTTCTCTATAGTAGCATAAAATTCCCAAGCATTTCTGGGCAGAAGAAATGAACAATAAATTTATTATAAGGGCCTGAGCCATGGTTTTGTTTTCCTTTTGGTGTGGTTGGTTGGTTTTGTCTATGTTTTGTTTTTCATTCTTTTCTTTAGTTTGTTTTTGGGGTGTGTGTGTGTGTGTGTGTATGTGTGTGTGTGTGTTTAGCTTGCTACTTCACTATAGTGAGTTACAGGAAATTGCTACAGAGCACTCTTCTTATGTCCCAGAGTGAAGGGAACTCTGACAGCACAGCCTTCAATGTGCACAGCTGAGGATGTCGTCTGTGGTGTTGGGGCTCATAGTTCTCAGATCCACTGGGATTCAAAAGAAAGGTGGGAGGTGAAATCCCATGGGGGCTGAACCCCTCCCCCAGCCAGCGAATCCTCTGGCACATCTATGTTGTGGTACATTATTGAAACAAAAATCCTGTGGCATTTATGTTTCAGTCTTCAGAAAGAAAACTGTCTTCTGTATTTGAAAACTGTCTGCTTTATTCTTTTATTTTTATTTTCTCTACCTTCTTCCATTACTTTAATTATTCTTTGCTTCCTTGTTTGGTTTAGTGAAAGAATATTGGCTTTCCTTCAATACAGTGTTCATACTTAACAAAAAAAAAAAAACAAGGTAGAGAGGAATATAGGTGCTTTTTAGCTTAGCCAATTATTCTCATAATTGAAATCACTTTTATTTGCTGCCCAGATACATATACACACCCTATATTTCTGTGAGAGAAGTTAGCCTGAGGTGAGAATTTATCATTCTGATTCTGTACATGCATGAGATTTTCCATAACAAATATTTGAGGTTTAAATTGGAGAAGAAAATGAAGAAGGAAGTTGAAGAATGTAAGAGGAAGCAATAAAGACAACATATGTAAGTCGATAGATAGATAGATAGATAGATAGATAGATAGATAGATAGATAAAATAACCTTCAGAAGTGAAATAGCCACTGTTTTATTTTGTGTGTGGGGGGGGGGATATTTTAAGGTAAAGTTGTGTGTTACCTAATTTAAAAAAAAGCCCTGAATCTTGATTACTAAATACAAAGGACATCTTTGTTTAAAGTTCAACTAGAGTGAAAAAAGGTTAAGAATTTTCTATGGAACTAAGATACAAAAGATATGCTATATTTCTTTATCAATACACCAGAAAAATAAATTAGATTTAGTATAATGAACACTCTGCTCTGGTCCCTAAAAAGGGTTCTCTTCCTCTCTCTCTGTCTCTTTCTCTCTACCTGAAGAAATTATACCTAAAACGTGCTGATAGTTTTAAAAGCTCCATGGTAGGAACTGAAGAAATGGCTCAGAGGTTAAGAGACTTGTTGCTCTTCCAGACACCGATTGTGAACATATTTCACTACATGCATAATTGCGTGCTTGGCAGTGCTGTGAGTGCTGCTGTTCTTATACATTTGTTTGCATTTGACAACTGCTGGTGTATAAAAGTGAAAGTTACTTTTCGGTGTTGAGATATTTTCCTGCAGCATTGTAATATCATTCATTATTTTATAGCCCTTTTAATAGACTCTTTTTAATAGAAATTCATAAGTAGATACATCCATGTACTCCTTTATCTCTATGAGGCTTGACTATTATTTGTGTTTCTTGTCCTAGGGTACTGGATAGGACCTTTATTAGACTCTCACTAGAGCAGTGAGCAGACACCTTGACCTTGTTCTGTGTTACTGAGGAAAACATTCATGCTGGCTGTAGTGGGATTTTTGTTTTGGTGTATCATAGATACATGTCTTAATTAAGATTTCTATCACAGGGAGAAAACACTATGACCCAAGTAATTTGGGGACAAAAGGGTTTATTTGACTTTTATTTCCATAGTCCTGTTTATCAGTGTAGGAAGTCAGGGTAGGAGCTAAAACAAAGAAGAAAGCTGGAAGCAGGACCTGATTTAAGCTATGGAGGGGTGCTGCTTACTGACTTGCTCCTTGTGGCTTGGTCAGACTGCATTCCTATAGAACCCAAGACCACCAGCTCAGGGATAGCACCACCCACAATTGGCTAGGCCCTTCCACATCAGTCACTAATTAGGAAAAGGATAAAAGGACCTAGAGGTGAAAGGAGCTTCCCAAGAAGGCCAACAGAGCCAACTAACCAAGGCCAAGAGGGGCTTGTGAAGACTGAAGCACCAATCAAGGCCCTTGCGTGGACTGGACCTAGGCCCCCTACAAAGATGTAACTGATGAGCAATTCAGATCTCATGTGGGTCCCCTAATAAGGGGAGAAGGGGCACTCTCTGACATGGACTCTCTTTTCAATTACTTCCCCTCCTCCCACCCCTCCATGGAGGGAGGGACACTCTCAGCACTGATATGCCTTGTTGAAATAGGGTGGAGGGAATGGGGATTCCCCTTTGCTGAGAAATAGGAGAGGGAGATGGAGAGGAGGAAGGGCAGGTGGGACTGAGAGGGATGGGGCTAAGACCAGGATGTAAAGGAAGGAAGGAAGGAAGGAAGGAAGGAAGGAAGGAAGGAAGGAAGGAAGGAAGGAAGGAAAGAAAGAGAGACAGAGAGAGAGGAAAAAAAGAAAGTACAAGAAACACACGCATTAAAAACACAAAATCAGAAACCACAGGGTTTCTCTGTGCAACAGAGCACACACATCCTGGACTCACTTTGTAGACCAGGCTGTCCTTGAACTCATAGAGATTCACCTGCTTCTGCAGTGCTGGGAATAAAGGCTTCTGCCACCACACCAATTGGGGATGTTTTCTTAATTGAGATCCCTTGTATCAGATGACTTTAGCCTTTGTCAAGTTGACATATAACTACCCAGCACAAAACCTTTTGTTTGGTTAAGGAAATTTCTTTAATTCCTAATGTGTTGATAGTTGCTACTTTGAATTTACATTGCATTTTGCACATGCTTTCGCTGACTATTCAAATGCTGTTTTTAATTTTCTTATTCTGTTAATATGTTGAATTACATGTACTCTGTTCATTAGAGCTAGTTAGTTGGTTGGTTGGTCAGTTAAGAGTTAGTTGGTTGTTCAGTTCATTAGTTAGTCAGGAATGGAGTCTAACTTAGTTTATCTTAGCCTCTTACTCAATTTTAGCCAAAATTAGTCTTGAAGCCCTTACTCTCCTATCTCTATTCCCCATGTACTGGACCCACAGTCCTGCTCTACCACACCTGGAAAGTTGCTTTTATACTTTTATTATTATTATGCTCCCCTGGGTCCTAACCAGGTCTGTTCTTGCGGATCTAATCTGTATATAACCTTATTGTTGTCTCTTTTCATCCTCATCTTCAATTGTTCTGTTTCTTGCTCTTTGACTGGCCCTTAGTTCAATAACTGGCAGACTCTGGCAAAATTGTTTCCCTTTTTTCTAGTCTTCAGGGAGTTAAAGACATTATTTATAGACTGAGACCTTCGGTGAAGGGGGTTTGTGCTAGGGAGTGAAATCCAAATGTACAGTGATTCTGGGTAAATTTATCTTTTTCTATGAAAGGTTCTTGAGATTGATGTTCTCATATTTATATTTTCAGGTAAAAAGCTTCAAGGAAAATGTCTCAGCATGGCCTCCCCTGAGTCTCCTGCTAAGCTTTACTGCTGTTATGTAGTGCTCACAGTCCTCACTGTAGCTGTAATTGCGCTTTCTGTTGCTTTGTCAGGTAAGTGACTTATTCTCCAAATTCTGTAACATCCTGTCCATATTTACATTGTCAGTAAATACTTACTGACCGTTGTGAACCAGGCATGGTGGGAAGGTTTTGAGAAAACACACTGGAAATTCCTGTTCTCTAGTAACTTAGGCTCCAGTAGGAAGCTGCAGTAAAGGCACAGCACAGGCTGTGGTATGCACAGGAGGACAGGCTCAACATCCCTGGGAAGGTGACATCAACAAGCTCTAGACAGAGATGCAGGAGACATATGTTTATACTGGGGAACTATTCAAGATAGGGAACAAGAAGAGAAAAACTCAAAGGAGGAAGCTCAAGAAGGATGCTTCAGCTGGAAGGAAGTGAGGGCAGTGAAAAGTAATATGGTTGGGAAGGTACAGAATCCCCCATGATCTATGAGTTAAGTTAATACCTTCAACTATGGTCTGAAAATATTAAATAGAAAGTCCCAGAATATGTGATTCCTAATTATAATCTGTTCTGAGTAACGTGATAAAATCTTTACAACTTTGCTGCCGTTGCTGGAATAAATGTTCCATGGCATTGTTATATATATATAAAACAGTATGTTATATAATACATAATATATAATATATGGAATTGTGTGTTGTGTGTGGAGATATGCAATATACTTTTATACAATATGCATATATACTATATATATGTATGTGTTAAAATACATCCATATGTTTTGTGTATTATATTGTTTTATGTGCATTATACATATTATATAGTTTATTAGATGTTGTATATTATATAGTATATTATTATATATTATATTATATATTATACATATATACAACATACATAAGTCATATATATATATTTATATATGTTTTTGAAGAAAGGGTTCTTCTGCGTAGCCCTGGCTGCCCTGAAACTCACTATTTATACCGTGCTGGCCTTGACTTAAGATAGGCCTGCCTAAAATAAAATCGTGTTATCTGTTCCTCCATTAATGGGCATCATGTCAGGTCTTTTACTGTTTTAACTGGGAGAGCGAGAAACATGGATGTGCAGGTTTCTCTATGGTAGATGTGGAATTTGCTTCTTACATCAAAGAGTAGCAGAGCTGGGTCACATGGCAGGTCTATTTTTAAGTTTTCTGAGGAATCTCTCTGCAACCTGGCTCAGTTTTCACATCCACCAGCAGCAACTGAGTGTCCCCATTGCCTCACATGCCTCTACAGAGGCTGAGTTCCACCTCCCTCTGCCTCCAAAGTAATGGTGTCAAGGGCATGTTCCATCACTACCCAGCACAGTTGTCAGATTTCTTAATGGTAGCCATTCTGAGTGGCTCTAACAACAGCCAGTATGTGTTTTTATATATGTTTAATGTGTGTGTGTGTGTGTGTGTGACAGAATTATAAGAGACCATGATCAAACTATTTGGTATAAAAAATTATTTTGACCACATTATGGTTTGTAATGCTGGCATATCTCTAGGGTAAAATCCAGAAAAGTGGAGAGTTTTCTTTCTTTTGTCAAGAAAGAAGCTGTGAAGGAGAATTATGGGAAAGGAATCTGGAGGATTCCAGGAACCAGGGATAGAACTAAGGGGCTGATGGAACTAGAAATGATTTCTTTGAAGGGTATGGTGTCTTTTAGTCCCAGCACTCAGGAGGCACAGCCAGGAGGATTGATACAAGCTCCAGACACATGCAGGCCACACAGTGAGATCCAGGCCAGGCAGGAGGTCATAGTTAGATTCTGTCTCAAAACACATAATACAAAGAAGAAAAGAAAAGCATTTTCTTAAGAG
Organism: Pachyuromys duprasi; assembly: GCA_028658305.1. Classification (NCBI taxonomy): domain Eukaryota; kingdom Metazoa; phylum Chordata; class Mammalia; order Rodentia; family Muridae; genus Pachyuromys; species Pachyuromys duprasi. The sequence continues at coordinate 16,199,840 of CM053761.1, forward strand.
CCCGACTGGAAGGCTCTGGACTGGGGACCTCATGTTAGGAGGGGTCATGGTGATCAATTACAAAAACTACACTTCAGGGCACAGGGGTCTTTTATGAGACTGTTTCTCCAACCAAGGACCATGTATGGATATAACCTAGAACCCCTGCTCAGATGTGGCCCAGTATCCAACTGGGTACCCTAGTAAGGGGAACAGGGACTATTTCTGTCATGAACTCAATGGCTGGCTCTTCGACCCCACCCCACCCCGAGGGAGGAGCAGCCTAGCTAGATCCCAGAAGAGGATATTGCAACCAGCCCTGAAGAGACATGATAAGCTAGGGTCAGATGGAAAGTGGGGAGGTCCTCCCCTATCAATGGACTTGGAGGGGGGCAGGGAAAGGATGAGGAAGGGATGGGGAGAGTGGGAGGAAATGAGGGAGGGGGCTATGGCTGGAATACAAAGTACATAACCTGTGATTAATATAAAAATAAATAAATTACTTAGGAAAAAAACTACAGTCCAAACACATACCTCACAATTGAGATTTGGATGGCTAGATAAAGCAACTAGACATGAAAATATTCCTGTATTATATTTCATGGCCCTGTCTACATTTTAGTGAGAAGAAACAAACAGGTATGGAGAACTGTGAACCTTGCTCTGCCACCTGCCCAAGTGGATGGATTGGATTTGGAAGAAAATGCTTTTATTTTTCTGAAGACATTAGAAACTGGACATTCAGCCAGACATACTGCATGACACAAGAGGCCCATCTGGCTCTATATGACAGCAAGGAGGAGCTGGTAAGAAATGATAGGTATTTTTTTAATATGTATTATCTTGAGATAGAGAGCTTGAGACTTAAGGATAAAGAAAAATATCACACAGGCAGACTGGACATATGTGGAACACATTATTTTGTGCTGTTTGCTGATGTTTTCACTTCTGACTCAAGCGGTGAGACATTGCAGAGGCATGTTATCATGTAGTGCTTATAGAAAGACCTGCCAGGTGAGATGTACCATCTCCTAAGACAGCTTGTGGTCATGTAAGTTTTCCTCCAAGCATTCACATGTTGTAGACTGAATGTGGCATCTGTTAAAAATGGTAAGGATGGGAAGATCCAAGATGGTGGTGCGGGAGGACACTGTGTCTGAGGAGCAGGACAGCAGTGTCAGCATAGCAACCAAGAGCCCAAACTCTGGGCCCTAAGACACCAACGATTGTGTTTCCCAGGTGAGAGGAAACCCCATGGTGTGGGAATCAGTCCACAAACCTGCATGTCCTGATCACCTTCTCAGGCTGAACTGTGGGCACCACAACACCGAAGACTGGGATTTCCAGTGGAGAGAAAACCCCACAGTGAAGGAAGCAAACAGGACCAACTTTAGGTCATCCAGATGATCCCTGGAAAAAGTCCCAGGGACCAGAGAGCTACAGCCACCAATCCAGAGAGGGACACTCAGCTGCCACCCCAGAGACTTGCTGCCTGCCTGACTCACCATCCCAGACAGAACTGTGGGCCCCGGGGCACCAGAGACTGGTTTTTCCTGTCCGGAAAACCCCACAGTGAGGGAAACAGCAGGTCCAAGCTTAAAGCACTTAGCTACACACACACACACACACACACACACAAATGTTCTCGGGAAAAGTTCCCAGGTTTCTTCAGGTACCCAGTAGTCTGCTTGGAGCCACCGCTCACCTGCATCTGCTTGCCCTACACACCACCCCCACGGAACTGTGGATCCCAAAACACCACAGACTGGGTCTCCCTGTTGGGAGGAAACCCAATGGTTGGGGGAAACATCAGCTCAGACCTCAGGACACCTATCTCTGGAAAAGCTTTGGGTACCCGCAGGCTCCAGCCTGCTGCTGCGCACATGAGAGCTGCGCTCACCTGCCACTGACTACCGCTCGGATACTGGGGCACAGAGCTCCAACCTCAGACCTACAAAAGCCTGGGATCCCCAAGATCAGCCCCCAGATACTGCTCCAAGGGGAAACCAGTTATCCTTAACTAAACTGACCAAACCTTGGGGCTCCCAGGTTCTTTAAGAGGGCTGTGCCTAAAAAAACAGTGTAAGAACAACAGCAGCAGCTCACTAAATTCCGAGCAAGAAATGCAGCAGCAGGACAGCTGTCTATAGGGCTACTCTGGGTGAGAGGAGAGCCCCCTGACTAACAAAGATCATGGTTACCACTCAAGCCTATATGCCTGAGGTGAGCCGTGACAATTCCTGAGAAACACTGGCCATTCAGTGACCATACCTAAAAAGCTGAGGAGGCCTTCTTCAGGAAAAATCATCTTCTGCCAAGGGGATTCTCCCCACCCCAGGATTCCAGGAAGCACCAGAAACTAACAGCCAACACCTAAGATAACCCAATGGGTAGAGGCCAGCATAGAAGCTCAACCAAGAAAAGACAGAGCAATATGGCATCTCCAGAACCCACTTATCCAGGGGCAAGCAGCCCTGGAAACCCCAGCATAAATGAAATTCAAGAAGATGACCTTACATCTATGCTTATGAAAAAGATAACAGAGGAAACAAAATGCATAAAGAATTAGAGGAAGATAAAGTCAAACAGATGATGGCCATCCATAAAGAAATATGGGAAGATGCAGCCAAACAGTTTGTGGTCTTTAGAAAGCAAATAATTAAATCACTGAAAGAAATTAAAAAAAAAAAACAACAGAGGAATATTTAAACAAACAGCTGAAGGAATTGAAGGAAAATATAGTCAGACAGGTGAAGGAAATCAATAAAACGGCTCAAGATCTAAAGATAGAATTGGAAAAATTAAAGAAAACACAAAGGGAGGAAATCATGGAAAGGAACAACCTAGGGAAGAAATCAGGAAATACAAAGGCAAGCATAACCAATAGACTAAAAGAGATGGAAGAAAGATTCTCAAGCATGGAAGATACAATGGAAGAAATTGATGTATCTGTTAAAGAAAATGTTAAATCTAAAAATTTCCTGACACAGACCATCCAAGAACTCCAAGACAACATGAAAAGACGAAACCTAAGAATAATAGGAATAGAGGGGGAAAAAAGATTCCCTCCTCCAAGACCCAGAAAATGTTTTCAACAAAATAATAGAAGAAAAGGTCCCAACTTAAAGAAGAGGCCTATAAGAATACAAGAGGCCTATAGAAGACCTTATAAATTAGACCAGAAAAGAAATCCTCCCTCCATATAATAATCAAAACACTAAGTATACAGAACAAATAAAAAAATACTAAAAGCTTCAAGGAAAAAAGGCTAAGTAGCATATAATGACAAACCCATCAGAAACACCTGGCTTCTCAAAAGAGACTATGAAAGCCAGAAGGGCCTGGGTGGATATCATGCAGACCCTAAGAGAATACAGATGTCAGCCCAGGCTGCTATACCCAGCAAATCTCAGACATCATAGATAGAGAAAACAAGATATTCAATGACAAAAACAAATCTAAACAATACCTACCCATAAATCCAGCACTGCAGAAGATACTAGAAGGAAAAATACAACCCAGAAAAGCTAACTACATTCAGGAAAACACAGGAAATAAATAACCTCACTACAGCAAAAGTAAAAGTAGCCAAACACACCAACACACTACCACAACCAACATCAAAATCAAAGCATCTAACAGCCACTGGTCAATAATCTCCCGCAACACCAACGGACTTAACTCTCCAATAAAAAGACACAGACTAACAGAATGGATACATAAACAAGATCCAACAATCTGTTGCATACAGGAAGCACACTTAAGTCACAAAGATAGACATTACCTGAGAGTCAATAGCTGGAAAACAGTTTTCCAAGCAAATGGACCCAAGAAGCAAGCAAGAGTAGCCATTCTAATATCTAATAAAATAGATTTTTTAACCAAAATTAATCAAAAGAGATGCAGAAGGTCATTTCATACTCATCAAAGGAAAATTCCACCCAGAAGATATCACAATTCTGAACATCTATGCCCCAAATATAAAAGCACCTACATTTGTTAAAGAAACATTAGTAAGCCTGAAGCCACACATAGATCCCCACACATGAATAGTGGGACACTTCAACACCCCACTCTCAACAATGGACAGGTCAACAAACCAGAAATTAAACAAAGAAACAATGACTCTGATAGAGGTTATGAATCAAATGGACCTAAGAGACATCTACAGAACCTTTCACCCAAACACAAAAGAATTTACCTTCTTCTCAGCACCTCAGGGAACCTTCTCCAAATAAAACATATAGTTTGTTACAAAGCAAGCCTCAACAGACACAAGAAGATTGAAATAATCCCTTGTATCCTATCTAACCACCATGGTCTAAAGCTGGACCTCAACAACAACAAAAATAGCAAAAAGCCACACAGGGAAACTGAACCACTTGCTACTCAATGATAGCTGGATCAGGGGAGAAATAAAGAAAGAAATCAAATACTTCCTAGAATTCAATGAAAATGAAGGCACAACGTACCCAAACTTATGGGACATGATGAAAGCAGTCCTAAGAGGAAAGTTCATAGCACTAAGTGTCTTCAAGAAGAAATTCGAGACATTTCATTCAAGCAACTTAATGGCTCACCTGCAAGCCCTAGAGAAAAAAGAAGCAGACACACCCAAGAGGAGTAGACGACTGGAAATAATCAAAATCAGGGCTGTAATCAATACATTAGAAACAAATAAAACAGTTCAAAGAATCAATGAAATCAAGAGCTGGTTCTTTGAGGAGGTCAACAAGATAGACCCTTAGTGACACAAAATAAAAGGCAGAGAGACAGTATCCAAATTTAAAAAAATCAGAAATCAAAAGGGGGACATAACAACAGACACTGAGGAAATCCAAACAATCATTAGGTCTTATTTTGAAAGCCTACACGCCACAAAATTTGAAAATCTAAATGAAATAGACAAGTTTCTTGATTGATTCCACTTGCCAAAGCTGAATCAAGGAAAGGTAAATCAATTAAATAGTCCTATTTGCCATAAGGAAATAGAAGCTGTCATCAAAAGTCTCCCATCCAAAAAAAGTCCAGGACCAGATGGTTTCAGCTCAGAATTCTACCAGACCTTCAAAGAAGAGCTAACTCAAGTTCTATTCAAACTATTCCACAAAATAGAACAGAATGAACATTACCAAACTCATTCTATGAAGCTACAGTCACCTTGATACCTAAATCTCACAAAGACCCTACAAAGAAAGAGAATTTCAGGCCAATCTCTCTTATGAACATTGATGCAAAAAATACTCAATAAAACACTCACAAATTGAATCCAAGAACACATCAAAAATATTATAACCAAGTAGGCTTCATCCCAAGTATGCAGGGGTGGTTCAATATACAGAAATCCATCAATATAATCCACCATATAAACAAACTGAAAGAAAAAGACCATATGATAATCTCCTTAGATGCTGAAAAAGCATTTGATAAAACCCAACATTCATTTATGTTTAAATTCTTGGAGAGGTCAAAGATACAAGGCACTTACCTAACATAGTAAAGGCAATATACAGCAAGCCTATAGCTGACATCAAACTAAATGGAGAGAAATTAAATCAATCCCACTGAAATCAGGCACAAGGCAAAGCTGCCCACTCTTTCCATATCTCTTCAACAGAGTTTTTGAAGTCATTGCTAGAGCAATAAGACAATTAAAGGAGATCAAGGGAATTCAGTTCAGAATGGAAGAACTCAAAGTATCACTATTTGCAGATGATATGATAATATGCGTATACCTAAAATTCTACCAGGGAACAATTACAGCTGATAAACACCCTCAGCAAAGTGGACTGGATACAAAATCAACTCAAAAAATTCAGTAGCTCACCTATATACAAAAGAAAAAAGGACTGAGAAAGAAATTAGGGAAACAATACCCTTCACAATAGCCATAAAGGACATAAAGTACCTTGGTGTAACTCTAACCAAGTAAGTCAAAGATTTATATGAAAACAAAATTTCAGTCCCTGAAGAAAGAAATAGAAGAAGATATCAGAAGATGGAAGGATCTCCCATGCTCATGGCTTGGCTGGATTAACATAGAAAAAATGGCCATCTTTGAAAAGCAATCTACAGATTCAATGTAATTCACATCAAATTACCAGCACAATTCTTTACAGACCTAGAAAGAAAGATTCTAAACTTCATATGGAATAACAGAAAACCCAGAATTGCTAAAACAATCCCCTACGATAAAAGATCTTCTGGAGGTATCTCCATCCCTGTTCTCAAGCTGTACTACAGAGCATCAGTAATAAAAACTGCATGGTACTGGCATAGAAACAGAATGGTGGATCAGTGGAATTGAATAGAAGGCCCAGAAATAAACCCACACACTTATGGACACCTGATTTCTGACAAAGATGCCAAAACCATACAATGGAAAAAAGACAGCATCTTCAACAAATGGTGCTGGTCTAACTGGGTGTCTACATGTAGGAAAATGCAAAAAGATCCCTATTTATTACCCTGAATAAAACTAAAATCCAAGTGGATAAAAGACTTCAGTATAAAAACTGACACACTAAACCTATTAGAAGAAAAGTGGGGAAGAGCCTGGAACTCATTGGCACAGGAGACAATTTCCTGAACAGAACACCAACAGCACAGGCTCTAAGAGCAACAATCAATAAATGGGACCTCATGAAACCGAAATGCTTCTGTAAAGGACAAGACACTGTTGTCAGAACAAAATGACAGCCTGCAGATTGAGAAAGGATCTTCACCAACTCTCTATCTGACAGACAGCTAATGTCCAGAATATATAAAGAACTTAAGACATTAAACAGCAACAAATCAAATAATCCAATTAAAAAATGGGGTACAGAGCTAAACAGAGAATTCTCAATAGGAACGTTGAACGGCAGACAAACACTTAAAGAAATGCTCAACATCCTTAGTCATCAGGGAAATACAAATCAAAATGACCCTGAGATTTCACCTTACACACATCAGAATGGCTAAGATGAATAACTCAAGTGACAACACATGCTGAAGAGGATGTGGAGAAAGGGGAACCCTCGTCCACTTCTGGTTGGAATGTAAACTTGTACAACCACTCTGGAAATCAATTTGGCACTTTCTCAGACAGTTAAGAATAGCACTACCTCAAGATCCAGCTGTACCACTGCTAGGCATATATCCAAAAGATGCTCAAGTATACAAGAACATCTGCTCAACCATGTTTGTAGCAGCTTTATTGGAAACAGCCTAGATGCCCCTCAGTTGAGGAATGCATACAGAAATTGTGGTACATCTACACAATGGAATATTACTTAACAATAAAAAAACAAGAAAATCATAAAATTTGCAGACAAATGGTTGGAACTAGAAAAGATCATCCTGAGTGAGGTATCCCAGAAGCAGAAAGACACACAGGGTATGTACTCACTCATAAGTGGATACTAGACTTATAATATAGGATAAACATACTAAAATATATACACCTAAGGAAGCTAATCAAGAAGGAGGGCTCTGGCTAAGATGCTCAATCCCCATTCAGAAAGGCAAAGAGAATGGACATCAGAAGAGGGAGAAAACAGGGAACGGGACAGGAGCCTACCACAGACGGCCTCTGAAAGGTTCTACCCTGCAGGGTATCAAGGTAGATGCTGAGACTCATAGCCAAATTTGGGCAGAGTGCAGGGAATCTTATGAAAGAAGTGGGAGATAGTAAGACCTGGAGAGGACAGCAGCTCCACAAGGACAGCAACAGTCCAGAGTCTGGGCACAGGGCTCTGTCTTTTCTGAGACTGATACTCCAGCCAAGGACCACTCATGGAGATGGCCTGGAACCCCTACACAGAGGTAGCCCATGGCAGTTTAGTATCCAAGTGGGTTTATAGTAATGGGGACAGGGACTGCCTCTGACAAGAACTGATTAGCCTGCTCTTTGATCACCTCCCCCCGAGGGGGGAACAGCCTTATCAGGCCACAGAAGAAGACAATGCACCAACTCCTGATGAGACCTGATAGACTAGGATCAGAGGGAAGGGAGGAGGACTTCCCTTTTCAGTGGACTGGGAGAGGGACACGGGTGGGGAAGAAGGAGGGTAGGATTGAGAGGGGAGGAGGGAGGTACAGGGAGGGTACAGAGTGAATAAACTAATTAATTTAAAAAACATATGCTGAGACTCATAGCCAAACTTTTGGCAAAGTGCAGTGAATCTTATGAAAGAAGGGGGAGACAAAAATACCTGGAGGAAACAGGAGCTCCACAAGGAGAACCGAACCAAAAAATCTGGGCACAGACGTCTTTTCTGACACTGATACTCCACTCAAGGACCATGCATGGAGATAACCTAGAACCCTTGCACAGAAGTAGCCCATGGCAGCTCAGTGTCCAAGAGAGTTCCCCAGTAATAGGAACAGGGACTGTCTCTGACATAAACTCATGGGCTGGCTCTTTGATCACTTCCACCTGAGTGGGGAGCAGCTTTACCAGTCCACAGAGGAACACAGTGAAGCCAATTCTAATGAGACCTGTTAGACTAGGGTCAGATAGAAGGGGAGAGGGACCTCCCCTATTATTGGAGTTGGGGTGGGGCATAGGAGAAGAAGAGGGAAGGAGGGTTGGATTGGAAGGGGATTAGGGAGGGGGCTACAGCTGGGATACAAAGTGAATAAACTGTAATCAATTTAAAAAAGAATATGAAAAAGAAACAAAAAAAACCCACCAACTCATATTTGCTCGCTTTTATGTTTTCCAAGGACTTCAAAAGCAAATGCCAAGAATAAAACAGAGCTTTAACTAATTTTTAATATATGGCAAGGACATTCCTAACTGAGGACTTTCCAAGCCACAGAGGAATAGTGATCTCTTGTGGTTATTAGTACATATTATTGCTTTTTCTGGAGTTTAACAGTGGTTAATCCTAATCCAGCTGTATATCCAAATCACCACACAGAGGCTAGGATTTACCTAGTTAACCTAGAGCACAATACTGGGCAAAATGTTACTCCATCCTAAACCTCCAAGCCCACAGTTTCCTACCATTCAGATTTCACCCATTATACTTGGTGTTAATCATATCTTAAGTCCGGTTCATTGTTCCTCCTCATTCCAAGTCCTCTCTTGCCAACCTCTCTTCCTCCCACTCGCTTCCTTCTCCACTCTGGACCACGATGGGCAACTGTATCCTCTCCATTGCTCAGCTTTGGGGCTGGTTGTTTAACTGACAATATAGATAACAAATGGTGGCATGTTTACACAAACTTGAGACAGATGGTGGTTAGAATAAGCATCACAATGCAATGTCTGGATTGAAACCAGATAGAGGGGTAGATAAATGAGCATTTGAATGAACAAGGGTACGTTTCATAAGAATATTATACCAACAGTGATCATCGATGCATTTTGTATTATGGATGTAAAAGGCATCCACTGAGAATGGGGGCTTTAAGCCTTCAGTGTTGATGACTTTCAGTTCCAACCTGCTGCCATCCTGAGAGGAGGCTGGATGGCAGAGGCTCAAAGGTCACCTGAAGTTGAGAGACACATGTGTTTGCTTTCCATGTTTTATCACAGAATTTCCTGAAGAGATACAAGGGGGCTTCTGACCACTGGATCGGCCTGCACAGAGAGTCATCAGAGCACCCTTGGAGGTGGACAGACAACCCTGAGTATAACAACTTGTATGTTTTCCAGACCAATTTTCCTTTTCTTCTGATCATTTGTTGTGAAATGTGTGGATTTTGATGTAAGAGATGAATGGCTGTGTTCTGTGAGGCCAACTTTACCTGAAAGGAAGATATATAAACCTTCCAAGCAGAGGTGTGCCTCAGAGGTAGGGTGTGTGTTTACATGCAGAGCTAATCTATAGGAATCTTCATATTCTACTAATTTCCATTCTTCTATGTGCTCCCATTTATCAGCCATCATTTCCAATGTATTTTCTTAGCGTGATTTCACTCAAAATGTTTAGCATGAGGATAGCATCTGGGGTACACATTCTCTGCTCCATCACCAATGGAAAACTTTTCTGACCTGAAAAACACCTGGTGTTTGTGCTATAGCTGGGCAGGGAGAGCTCCAAACCCCAGGAAGCCAGCACAGAACTGCCTGGGTAAGACCTGTCAACCTGTATTTGCACAGCTGCACAAAAGCAGAGACTCCAGGATCACTGGGAACCTTCTAAAGTCTCCTCATCAAAGGGCACAGAGACAGCTCTTGGGTGTGAGCAAAGCTAGCCATTTTGAATTGAAGCATTTCATTGGAATGATAAAACACAGACCTAGTCATGTCCATCATCAAAGATCCTGCAGAAATTTATTAAGAAGTGGGATTTCCCCTGCTTTTTATAATGTGTAAAATACTTCAAGTAAAACTGAAAATCACCCTCAGCGAGGCCACCCATGGTAGCACTCCATTTTAACATGGCAGCAAGCACCAGTCAAATGCTTTGTACACATTCCAAGTTTCCACATGGATTCATGACAAACGTGTGGTGTTCAAGTGGAACCCTGAAGATGTAAAAGATACTAGGTGCAAAACTAGTTCAGGTGATTGAATGCAGTGTTGACCTGTGAAGAAATTTGTGTTTGTTTGTTTTGCTTTAGGATTCTCACCCGAGGAGGTGGAGAATATGCCTACCTGAATGTCAGCGGGATCAGTAGCAGCAGAGACAACATACTTAGGAAGTGGATTTGTAGCAAGTCCAACAGCTGTACTTCACAGTGCCCAGAAATTTTAAATCCAGGGTAGGGAATGTGCCACAGCATGTGTGAGAAACAGATGCTGTGTGACCTGCTATCTGCAGTTTCTGCTCTACTCCTGATCTACCAAATCATTATCAAACCCATCAATAATATGTGTTGACAGCAATGATGAAAATGGCTTAGACAATTATAGATACAAAGAATTTGGAGAGCACAGGTAACTCTAAATCAAATAGGGTTTGAGTATGAGTCAATACTCATACCTCTTCAACCTAAATTATAAACACATTTGTGTTAGTGAGCTCCAGTTTATGATCAGAAATGAACTTGTTTATTGATTCTTGCTTTGAATGCAGTGGACCTAAAAATGTGTGGTGACTGAACCCATGGAAATGACTCAATAATCAAAAGAAAGATGATAATTGGTATGTGGTCTCCACAGACTGTTACAAACATGGTCATCATTCTTCTACAATATTCAATGACCAATATGAAGGTAGATCTAAACAGGATTAAAATCAGTGCTACACAATCCTTGATTTAATAGCATTGCAAAATGATTTCACACTTTTTTTCTCGGTTTTCATTTTTAAATTGAAACAAAATAAGAATACGTTAGAGGCAAATGCCATTTTATTTATCCAATTTAAATTTTTTTTGAGAATTTCATACATGAATAAGCCATTTGAATTTTATTTTTATTAGGTTCATTTCAGATCAGGAGACAGTTAACTACTGAACCTCCTTCAAAACATTTGAAGCCTAATCTTGTAATCATTTACATGTTGTTAAATTTTAAGAACAAATTATTTAAAAATTTCAGATCACGTGCTACACTGTACTGATGAGTCCCAAAAAGGACGAAATAACAGGTCACAAGCAATTCTTCTCGCTTTGTCCATGAATGTTTGAGTTCTACCTTCTCGCACATGCTAGGCAAATACTGCACTACTGACACTTACCGCCATCCCTTTTTGTAAATGTTGTTTCATAACGAGGCCTTAGGGTAAACCCCAGATGACTAGGACTGTGGCTGTGTATCACTACAGAGGACACATATTTACTCCTATCAAGTATTGGGGAGGCACAGGGACGTGGCTCTGAAGGTAAAGACACTTGCCACTAACACTGCAACCTGAGTTTGACACCTGGACCCTCAAGTTGGAATTGGAAAACCGTCTGCAGCAGGTTGTCCTGTGACCTCCAAATTTGCACTCTATACAGACACACACACAAATAAATACTGAAATTAAATAAATGTTTTAAAGTTATGTTTTTGTAGTCTGTGTTTAAGTTTGTAGTTAGTTAGTTAATTAGTTAGTTGGTTGGTTGGTTAGTTAGTTAGTTAGTTAGTTAGTTAGTTAGTTAGTTAGTTAGTTAGTTTGAGGTGTTTGAGCTGGAATTTCTCTGTGTATTCTTGGCAGGCCTGAACCTTGCTTTCTTTGTACACAAGTTTGGCCTTGAACTTATAAGTCTGTCTGCCTCTGCCTCCCTACCTGAATGACAGCAGGATCAGCAGCAGAGACTACAGACACAGGAAGTGGATTTGTAGCATGTCGAGCATCTATACTTCACAGTGCCCAGACAGTTATAGTTTATAGACATGCGTCCCCACCACCGGGCTTAATCTGTTTCTTCATTCTTAGATTGGCTATGAGCTCCCTGGTTCCAGTCTTCCAGAATCTAGAACTCCTCTTTTGCAATGGCACATCTGTGTCTGTATACATTACATTTGCAGAATAAAGAAATGGACATGAGCAGCTCTAACGGTCCCAGTGGGTTTGGAGTCCATGCCTTTGGGACAGGGAGGGCCGACAGCCGAGACAGTTCAATGCAGAGATAGTGAGAATAGTGAAGAAATCGAGATGATATTCGCAATCAGGAATCAGAACACAGGATTTCAGGTATGTTTCAGCTTCTTTTGGCAGATCCAAAAACAGGAGCCAGAACGTACGTGTGTGCGTGAAATGAGGGCACAGCTGTTTTCTTCATCCTTGCCTGTGATTCGCAATCTGACAAGCAAAGAACAGCTGCTGTTAGTGTTCAGGATTTTCTTACACTTATCACATCAGCCATTATTTTTCCTTAGACATTTGAGGATGCTGTAGATTACCCAGTGACAACATTATTAACATATAAACATTAAAGATACAATTGATAGAAACCTCTATAATTTTCAGTTGCACCCTCACTGGAGAAGAATTTTTCCTGCAAGAATCTTTATCATGATGTACAAAAAGGAGAAGGTTTGGGAATCTGGCATAAAACTCCTAGTTCTACTGCTACTAACATCCATGTGCTCATGTGAAAAGCATGTTCATTTTGCTGAGCTTCCTTTTCCTTAAATATATAAGGTACTTCCAGTTAATTTAGGGAAGGCATTGAAACATACATGAATGCATGTCAACACTTACACATAGTAGGTGTTCAATACAGGTAGTCAACATGCAGAGTAAACACAGTGGGTCTACAGAGTTGGATGCAGAGAGGAAAAGAGCCTCAACTCATGTGGACTAGAATGGGTTCCTTGCTGTCTCATCCAGAGGCCGGTGGGTCTTTGCTTTATCCCAGCACTAGTCGCACACCCTGAGTTCCTGAAGAGCCCTTCAGGGAGGAGGAGAGCAGAAGGCAAGCACTAACACAGGCATCTTCCGGGTGACTACAAGGAAGGGTGTGTTCAGGACCAGCCTGTCTCTAGCAGAGACTGTCATGCCTTAGGCAGTAGGCAGGGCTCCCTCACAGCTGTCCCTCTGCCTCTGTTCATTTCTTCATGGTCACCCTTGGGTCTGAACAGCAAAGGTGATGTCACCCTAGTGCCCAGCATGCTAGTCAAACTGTAAACTTCCCTCAACTGGGCCCCTGTACATGTCCCTACATTTTATTTTTTCATCCTTTAGTTTCTTTCTTCAATTTTCAGATCTTTTTCTTAAAGCCAAACTGTTCAAATTAATGACTCCTTTTCAAAAAGCCTTTGATGGATTCCTAGGCCTTACTCAGCCAGACTTCTGGGGAGGACTCTACCATTATTCACTTTATTCCCAAATAATTCTGTTGGGAAAGTATTTACTTTCCCTTGCTTTCCTTACCTGAAAACCAGGGCTCAGGGAGATGAAATAAGATGAAGAAGAGATGGGGTGAGGGTGGGAGGGTCAGAACACTTGTAGAAGTCAGAAGATGTTTCTTGGTGGAGCCTCCCTTTCTACCTTGGTGCTATACTTAGGCTGTGTACTCCAGGCTCACTGGCCCAGGTGCTTCTGGGAAATTCTCAGGTCTCCACCTCCCATCTCTCTGCAGGAGTGTTTTACTACAGATACATACTTCTGTGGAAGGAGCTGTGAGGCTTATACAGATAGAACTTGTACCACAGCCATTGTCTTAGTCCAGTGCAAACAAAAGCAGGGTTTGGCTGACTTCCTTTCTACTGCAGCATGAGAGTATCCAGATTCACCAAGTTGTTGCTGTCTAGTCAGAGCATCATTTTATCCAAAGAGTAAAACCACACATCAGCTGAGCTTAATTCTGTACTTCCCACTTGTGAACCTGTGACTCTCCAGTTTCAACCCTTAAGTAGTGGGGATCACAGGTGTACGTCACTATATAACAATCATGCACACTTTAGAGAACTCATGTTTGTGGACTCAGACTCAAAAGAAGGACTCCTCTGCACAAAAGTCAAAGTGGGGTTCACTAACATTAATTGTACTTTACACTAAATGGACAAGTGCCAGCATCTATTTTAGACTGATTTATGTTCTAATCCCTGTATGTGCACTTCTTCAAGATGGTTTTCATTTGGGATGTCAAATATTCTAAGTTCCTTTTGATAGCAATGTGGGAAGACATGCGAAAGAGTAGCAACTGTAGATAACAGGCTAAAAGCATATCTTGGCAAAGACTAGAAAGAAGCAAAAGAATTCTAACACCGGAGGGTATAGCTGTTGGGTTTGCTACAGATCCATCTTTGATCTGCATAGACCCTGGCACTGCTGATCCCATTATTGTTGAGGTAGGCATGTTCTTCCACTCCCAGGATGGGAACCCTGAAAAAGAAACCAAAAGCAGTAAGTCTGCAGAGCCCAGAACTGCATTCACTCCTGCAATGAAATCTTGCCCATCTCCACTGCTTATTGGTAACATGAATGTAGATAAAGAAAAACAGGCCTGTACCAGTTTTGCACCTAGCACCTTTGATATTTCCAAGGTTCCTTACGAACACCACAGCTTTGTCATTCGTTCATGATGAACCTTGTAATGTGTGTACAAAGCAGTTGACTGGTGCTTGCCGACGTGTTCAAGTGAATTGCAGTCATGGGTGACCTCACAGAGGGGGATTTTCATTTCTGTTTTGAAGTATCTTATATAGCAGAAAACCCATTTATTAAAATGCTGAAAAGGCTTGAATGATGGACATGACTAGATCTGTGATTTACCATTCCAATAAAACAGATGTGTTCAAATCCAAGAACTACCTTGGGTGCACACTGATGACAAAACTTATGGGTGATTTCCAATGCCCTCAGAGTCTCTGCTTTTGTGAACAGCTATAGCTGTGCAAGGACTGATGAGTCTTGTCATGCAGTTCTGCAGTGGCATCGAGGGTTTCAGAGCCCTCGCTGCCCATCTGAGGTTCTGTCTACATCCCACAGAGGACATTTATCATCAATAAAACATTTTAAATTGCTAAAGGAGCAGACAACACTTCCCCCAGATGCCATCATCATTAGAGTAAAATCACACTAAGTAAAGGTTTTGGAAATGATGGCCAATAATAAATGGGAGAACCTCCAAATGATTTAAGTTTGTGGGGATGTGGAGTTTCCTGGGGATTGACTCCTGCATGTAGCACACACCCTCCCTCCCAGGCACACCTCCAACCCAAGAGTTTATTATTCTTCCTCTCCAGTATAGCTAGCCTCACATTACACAGCCATTCATTTCTGAGAGCCACAACTCACATGCAATCACAACACATGAACACAGTAGAAGGAAAAATGGTATGCAAACATACACATTGTTATATTCAGTGTTGTCTGTCCACCTCCAAGGGAGTTGTGGTGACTCTCTGTGCAGGCCGATCCAGTAGTCAAAAGTCCCCTTGTATCTACTTAGGACATTCTGTCATGAAACACAGAAAGCAAAAACATGTGTCTCTCTGTTTCACATGACCCTTGAGGCTTTCCACTCCACAGCTTCCTCTAGAGATGTCAGGAAGGTGTAACTGAGGCTCACAGAGTTTAGAGGTGTAGTGGCCTCCAGCTTTCAGAGGACCCAGTTGACATCTGTAATTCTAAAGTACCCCATTTAGATTAAAGTACCAAATCCAATGACAACCCGCTGTGACTGGCATAAGTCCTGGCTAAACCTCCCCTTACCGTGATTAAGAGTTTTCACCTTCAGTATACAACATGTGAAAGCTTGGGAAAAAAAACCTCATGACCACCAGGTATCTGGATAAAATGGCACCTCGGACCGTTCAGACTGACTATGAGAATTACATGCAATAATGTTTCTTAAATGTCTCAGAGCTTCAACCAGATGTGTGTAACCATCAAAAAGGGCACACACGTACGTGTTCCCCGTGTCTCCACCTGATGGAGGTGGGATCCTTCCTCATGCTTCATCTTTAACCTCCCTATATCCAGGAAATACATATTCAACAGAACAAAGAAACAACCCAATCCCTGATCATTACTTACCAGCTCGTCCAGGTTGTCAAATCGAGCAAGTTGGGCCTCTTCTGCCATGCAGGAGGTCTGGCTGAAGGTCCAGTTACTTGTGTATTCAGAAAAATAAAAACATTTGCTCCCAAATGCAATCCACTTTCTTGGGCAAGCAGCATAGATGTTTTTGATTGGGGCCTGTTCATTCTTTCTTACTGAAATTTAGACAACACAATGAATTATAACAAGCATGTCTTATCTCCTTTTGGCATCCCCTCCTGAGCTCAGCTGTGAGGTGTGAATTTGATTGTAGCTTTCCTAATTGATGTGTAGGAGTCCTCTCCTGAGCAGAATAGGCCTTATCTAAAGGTCTCCCTCCTTGGGTCTGAGTCCCATTCCCTCTCAGGTGCTCACTGACAGGGAGGCTCCCTGGAAGTGCATTGATTTCTATGATGTCATCACTTTTGTGCTTTGGGTGATTGTTTCCTACAGTGGGGGTGGCTACAGCAACAAGCACTCTGTCTGGACACGTGCTTTGACAGTCGGCCTGATAGTTGAGACAGCAGTGAGAACTGCAGGGAAGGCAGCACATACAGTGTGGACATGCTGCTCTAAAGGCTGGTTCGCATACCTAAGAGGACAGTGTGAGACTTTCCCACACTATTCTGAACAATGTGGCACTAAAATCCTAAATATTGATTACTTCAGGAACTATCCATTCAATATGTTGAAAACATAATTGAAGATGGTAACTAAAACCATTGGATAATGAGGAGAGCCATTGTACCTCCCTGGCCATATTAGTATTCTATGTCCTCACACTTCCTTGAAGTTCCTCCTTTGGGTATTGCTCTTCTTGTTCTCTGTCTTGGACATATCCTCCTAGTGGACATATGTCTCCTGCATTTCTACCTAGAGCTTGCTGATGTCATCTTCTCAGGGATGCTGAGCCTGGCCTCCTGTGCTGTTCCTTCACTGCAGCTTCCTGCTGGAGTTAATTTTCCAGGAAACAAGAATTTCCAGTGTGTTTTCTCAAGCCCTTCCCACATTGTCTACCTCACAGTGGTCAGTAAGTATTTACTGACAATGTAAATGTGGACAGAATGTTACAGAATTTGGAGAGCAAGTCACTTACCTGACAAAGCAACAGAAAGCGCAATTACAGCTATAGTGAGGACTGTGATCACTACATAGTAGCAGTAAAGCTTAGAAGGAGACTCAGGGGAGGCCATCCTGAGACATTTTCCTTGGAGCTTTTTACCTGAAAATATAAATATGAGAACATCAATCTCAAGAACCTTTCATAGTAAAAAGTAAATGTACTGAGAGTCATCTGTAGACTTGGCTTGTACTCTGTCACTATATAGTCTTTCACAGAAGGTGCTGGTCTCTAAGTGGTGTCCACGGTTCACAGAAGACTAAAGGACATGGAACAGAATTGTTGCCATGGAGTCTTCCAGTTACTGAACTAAGGTCCAATCAAAGAGCAAGAAATAGAAAGAGTGAAGTACAGGTTGAAAAACAACACAAAACTACCCATAGACTGAGCTCCATAAGGAGAGCATGATTAGGACTCAGGGAAGCACTGCTCAGGGTACCTGGGGGCGGGGCCAGGGATCAGCAAGAGGCTGGAGAGATGGCTGAGAGGTAAGGTGCTTCTAGAGGACCCACGTTTCCTTCCCAGCTCCCACATGGGACAGCTAATGACCAGCTGTGGAGCTCCTGCTCCAGCAATGAGACAGACATGTTGGTGCACTTCTGTATTTCCAGTGCTAGGGAGGCAGAAGCTGGAGAGTCAGGAGTACAAGGCCAGCCTTGGCTACATAGAAAGTTTGGAGTCAACCTGGACTGCATAAGGATTGTTCCTAAAGAACCTCGTAAGTTAATTAATTAATTAACAACATACATGTAATAGAACACACTGACTAACTAATGGGTAAAATATAAGATACTGGGTATATGCCTGATGCCTGAGGACACCATGAAGGGCCTTGATTACCCTGCAACTGGCGTTACTGATAGTTGTGAGGGGCCATGAAGGTACTAGGAACTCAGCCTAGGTCCTCACCAAGAGCAGACAATGCTTTTAACTACGTACCATCTCTCCAGCACAAAATAATTTTAAAATTGCATGAAAAGACAAAAGAACAGCTGAACAATTTAGAAAAAAAAGGGCAAATTTGCAGAAAAAATATTACCAAATCACAGAGTGACAGAAACAAAGACATAAGTATGGTTTTAGCAAAAGTGTAGAAACACAAGCCAAAATATTAAAGTTAATATTAATAATGATAACAACCATAATAATAACAAAAATAATAGTAAGAAAATGAAAGAAAAATAATAAAGCAACTTGAAAAATAAGGCAAACATTTGGGCCTGACTTATCATCTTCCCAGGAGGATGACTTGGCCTTCCTGTGCACATGGCATGCTGGCCCACTCTTGCTTCTTCCTGCCTACACCTTCCACATATCTTTGCTACACAGAACGCTGAAAAAATCTCTATTTTTATACGCTAAGAGCTCACATCTTCTACCTCTGTAAAAGGTGACCCAAGCATGAAGCTTAGGACTATAAAACTAACTGAGGAAAAGAGTAAAAAAAAATATCTGTGAACTTGTTTTGAATAAAACTGTCTGAAGTATAATACAAAATTCTTATCCACATTAGAAAAAAATGAAACATTTAGACTTTGGTCTAATATTAAAAACCTCTTTCCTGAGTTCTGCAAAGAGGATTTAAAAAACAGTTTCTGCCAGACATAGATCAAAATGATGTTCTGTTGTGTACAGAACATCTTGAGAGTTCTGAGAACTCAAGGATTAAAAAAAAAAAAATAAAAGAAAATAGATTAAGAATGCGTCAAATACTTAATTATACACTGGTTAACAAAGATCATACATTCAATATGTTCATTATTACCAGGTTTGGGAAAATCCAGTTGAAAACACATCAGGAGTTAGTTAAAATGAAAATATACTTACTGATTGCCTTGGCCCTGCTATCTTCATATTCATACAAGAGAAATGAAAACCTGTGTTCGTGTCAAATGAACATTGACAGCAACTTTGGAGAATCTTATGAAAAATTAAAAACATTTTTTAAATTCACACTTTGCCACAGGCCAAATATCCTCCAACACTGAGGAGGTCAACAATATTCTTGAGCACTGGAGCAGAAGAATTAAAAAAGACAAAGTGGACCATGTGCTCGCCCTTGTTCATCTCTGCCTCTGTGTCAGGCTTGGGACCTCAGCAAGCTCTAGAGTCAGGAGCCATGAAACCAGCTGTCCTGCTGCTTGTCTTACAAGGCTGATCACATGTCTGATCACAAGGTTGTAGGTTGTTTTGATAGCTCCAACTGTCACCAACTTGTTTTTGCTTGAGCTAATTTAATCCACAAGTTTTCCGTTGGCTTTTTTTTAAACTTCTGCAAAATAAAAGCAGGTGTGGTATTCTGATCTGCTTTCATGTTTCTGAATCTACAACTGCTCTTAGACCAATGGTGCTTGGATTGTGGTCTCTTTCAATCAAAGGCCAACTGTTTGTATTTGACAGACAACTGAAACATGTGGGTGACTGATTAACAGAACACACAAATCCATGTGAACAGGCAAATGTCAGTCCAGGGGTGACTATGTTTTGGGACAGAGGAAGGGAAAAGTCTGCAAGGGACCAGAGAAAAATTTTATTGTGATAGAGGAATAATTATTATATATTTTCAAAACTCATAGAAACTTACACCAAATGACTTGAACCAACACTAAACTGAATCTCAACTATACTCTTGAAAAAGCTCCCACTGACTTTAACCACTATAGTTGCTCATTTTTCCACATCTCCAAGACAAAAGGGAGCCTGTGCTTAAACTAAAAAGGTAGACAATGCTCAAGATTGGAGGCTTTTAAGCATCATATAATGTCCTTTGTATTTTGCCTACATATAAAATTCTCAACATAATTTTTAGTTGTTTGTTGGGGTGATATTTCTTCACATTGTCTATGTCTGTTTTTTGTTTGGTTGTTTGTTTGTTTTGTTTTTCCTGAGACAAAGGCTTCTTTATATAAGCACCTTGGCTGTCCTGGAATTCACTTCCTTGACCAGGCTGACTGGGAATTTACAAAGAATTGCCTTCCTCTGCCTCCCAAGTGCTGGGATTAAAGGCTGTGCTGTTATACCTGACATGTCTCTGTATCTTTTCTTTCTGTTTAATTTAATTTTATTTATATACTTATTTATTAAAATGTATTCACTTTGTGTCCCCTCTGCAGCCCCCTCCCTGGTCTCCTTCCATTCTCCATCATACTCCCTCCTCTCCTCCTCTGCTCTTTCCCTAGTCCCTTGATAGGGGAGGACCTCCTCCCCTTCTATCAGACCCTAGCTTATCAGGTTTTATCAAGGCTAGCTGCATCCTCCTCCCCCGTGGCCTGGCAAGAAAGCATCTCCCAAGAGGAGGTGAGCAAACAGCCTGCCACTGAGTTCATGTCACAGACAGCCCCTGTACCCCTTACCAGGGAACCCTCTTGGAAACTGAGCAGCTAAAATGGGCTTCCATAGAACAGGAGGATTCTATGTCCTCTTCGTGCATGGTCCTTAGTACAATACAGTATAGGATAAACATACTGAAATCTATAGCCCTAAAGAAGCTAAACAACCAGGAGGACCCTAGGGGAGATGCTTAATCCTTATTCAGAAGGAAAAACGGGATGGACATTGGAAGTAGGAGAGGACAGGGAACAGGACAGGAGCCTTCCACAGTGGACCTCTGAAAGACTCTACCCCCCAGAGTATCAAATAACTCATGGCCAAACTTTGGACAGAGTGTCGGCATCCTTATGGAAGAAGAGAGAGATGGAAGGACCTGAAGGGGGCAGGAACTCCACATGGAGAACAACAGAGTCAAAAATAATTGGACCCATGGGGCCCTGCAGAGACTGGTACTACAACTAAAGACCATGTCTCTGTGTTTTCAGTTGTTAATTCTGTACTGTCAAAGAGCTAAGTGCTGGCAGGATTTCGGTATTGCAATTTCTATGGCCCATTACTGGATTTTCTATTTGTAAATGCTTGTTGTTATTATAGGCAGCCTGCTTCTGGGTTCCCTGTGATGTCATCATGTGTCACACACCAGGTAGCCACACCTGGCAGACATGGTTACCTTGCTTCTTAAAAGGTTCAACCTGCCACTTTGTCAGTCTCCTGCCCTCTTACCCTTTTACCCTCTCCCCTTTCTCTGTCAGGGTACCCACACCCTTCCCCCTATCATATCTCGCCCTCTCCTCCTCTCTCTCTCTTCAACTCTACCTAATAAACCTCTTTCATACAAAAATCTGCTGTGCACATCATCATTTCATTGGTCCTAAAATTGGTGCTTTTGGCCAGGAAGGGCTCTCCTGGAAGCATCTGGTCTGGTCATGCCAAAATGATGCCTGCAACAGTTATTATTATTTTTTCTCTATCTATCCCTAACCACCACTAAACCACATATGCCTTAAAACCTACATTTTCTCTCAACTGTCCTGCTCTTCCACACACCTGTTCCTCTGCTCAAGGCTGCTCAGGTGCTCCAAGCACCGAGCCCAAGGGACACTCACCGGCAGACACACTGTGCCAAAATCAGCTTGGAGAAACTAAAACGTTCATGCCAGACGCTGAAACTTCCCCTTCAGACACAGACACAGGATGCTTCTAAACCATTGCTATTAAGTAAGCAATTGCTGGGGACCCTGCCCACACAGATAGCTTTAAATTGCCCGGCTGCCTCAGGCTCCATGGGATAGTTTTTAAATCTTCCACAGAATGCCTGCCCTAAAAGGCTGTCTTGCAGAGGAGGGTTTTCAGTTGCGGAGTCTGCCGATCAACTGTGGCACGAGCAAGCAGAGAGTTTTGAACTAGGCCAGAAAAGCCTTAGAGCACCAGCGAGCACCTGGTCTTGCTGGGCAGCCACAGTTGAGCACTGCACATGGCAAGCCGCCATGTTGACTTTAAAATGGAAAAGCTACCATGTGCTCACCCCTTCCCCACTCCTGCAAAATTCCAAGCTGCACTTTCAAACACTGGCTCTCAATATTTCTGACCTCTAAGGCCCTACTTTCAAGCTTTTAAAAATCTTTTCTTTCTGATTTCTGTACACTCTACTCTTAAATATGTATATATATATATATTAAAATAATATAAATTCTTATTTAAGGATTTATATAATTTTCTCATTGGCGTTACATTTATAAGACTTACAATCAAAACTCACTATTTTTTCTCCTTTTAGACTAAAAACAAGTCTCATTTTAGATTGGTATAAAATTTTATATAATTTTATAAAATTATAAAATTATAATTTTATAATTTTATAATTATAATTATAATTATAATTATAAAATTATAATTTTATATAATTTTATAAAATTTTATAAAATTTTATACCATGCCATAGATATGATTCAACCCTGGTTCAAAATAAATTTTATATAATGATAAAAATCTCAAGGTTATAAGGATCTATTCAAATTAAGCTAATTTAAAATGTAGTCTAACGGCCTATGTCTTTATCAATTCCTAAATTAACAATTGCTGTTTCTGCTGCCATGCTGTGCCTTTGATTGAGAATCATCACTAGGCTTTCTGGCTAACAGGTTTGTTATAATTAATTGAAATGTAATTTTAAAATAGTTTTATACTGTTCTACTATATTGTTGATTTTAAAACTCCTAACTCAGGGGTAACTATGTAACAAGTTTTTACCAATACTCAAAATTAAGATCTATTAATTTTAAAGGCATTTTTGTTAAAACTTGATCATTGTGCTATGTCTTTACTATCAAAAGTTTAAAATATGCTTGGTCCTGTTTTCTAAAAATGGTATTATTACTAATCTATAGTATAGCCTTAGACTTTTATAAGCTGTGAACTTTTTATTTACTAAATCATACAGAAAACTGTTATGCTCTCACTTTAATGGACTACATTTATGATTTTTAAGGCTCCAACTTAACAGGGACAAAACCTAAAGTCCTAATATTTAATGGTTAACAAGTGCAAGTTAATAGTCAGTCATCTCATAGAAGATCAAGTCCTCTAACATGTCCAAGAGTATATTTATAGTCCTACAGATCATCTTTGTCACCTTTAATGAACACCTGAGGATGGTCCGTGAGTGACCATACAGGAGTTGGTAAAAATACTAAGAGAGAGGAGCCTTCCCGACAGGCTCATCTACAGCAAAAAAAAACTATGCTGCAGACCTTGGCTGCTGCTCTGAGGCTGTTGGCATTCCCACACAGAAAACAAGAAGTGTGCAATGCCCCATTCTGCCAGGGTATAGCCAAAAGTCAACTCTGCCAAGGTAACTGTTTCAAATGCATCCAAAGGGGACACTGGTCCAACAGCTACCTCAACAAGCCATGGTTGGTTGCTGGCAGACTGGACTCTGGAAATCAAAATGCTCCCATGCAGGCTTGTCCTCTGTGCCCAGCCATGGAGGCTCAACCAGCACAAGAGCCATAGACACTTCCAGCCTTCCAGATCCTTGGCCTGGCAGAAGACAAATGGCTCCTTGATTCAGGGACCTCCACCACCCTTGCCCAGCCCAGGGTAACACTGAAGGTCTGTTTTGGCCTCACAGTGGGGTTCAACGGACATATTGCCAGCTTCTGTCTTGGAAGACTTCAGATGCCTTCTCAGTTCTCTTCATATGCAGGAGACCAGGCCTTAAACCTGAGTCCTAGAGTTGCTATTGTCAGGCCTAGACACAATATGCCTTGTTGTCAGACTCAATAAAACAGGCCTCAAACGGAACCTTTTACGATCCCTTTACCTAAAGTGCAATAAACGTTCATAGCAATCTCACCGATGTCTCATGGTAAATAACTAGATACAAAGGCCTAAGAAAAATGTTGTTTGAGGGTCTAAAAACGTATTTTGAGGTTGGTAAATACAAATTATACATGTTTTAGAGACTAAGAAAGTGTTTTAAGGTTGGTAAATGCAAGTTGTACATGTTTGAGAATCTATGAAAGTGTTTTAAGGTTAGTAAATGCAAGTTATAAAGGTTGCAAGGTCTAAGATGAGTTAAGGTATCCTAAATAGGTAAAAATGCTTAATATTTACTCCTGTCATCTTTTCTGTTATATTGACTGTCCAGAGCTTTTACCTTTATCAATAGAGCTTTGATTTATTAATCTAATTCTAATACAAACCGTTCCAATATACCACACACTATCACGGGTCCAAGCTCAAGATTTTAAATCTCCATAATGTGTACTTATACTAAAGGTTAAGATCAAGTGAGCTTTTGTCCCTTCTACTTCACAAAAGGCTTCTGCCTTTTCAGAGATCACCTTGAAAAATGCTTCTGCTGTTAACACAAATGTGTATGTTTACTACCTTTTCTACAATGTATATTTCAGGGCAGATTACAATCGTGATAGTAACATGTCTAAAGTTTTATCTCCCTCATAAAACTTAAAAATAAGTTGTGTAAGCTGCAGGGAATCCACCAAGAATCCACCTCTCAGGCCACTTGCACTCCAGATAAGTACTGAACTTATCTCAGAGGGGTGAGATTCCTCCCTTTCCCTGATTTTGGGACATCCCTTTCCTGGCTACTTGATTACTGCATTCCTACATCCAACACCAGCTGATTGGTGGTCTTCCATTGGGGTTGGTATTCTACAGACCACTACATTCCTACACCCAACACCAGCCATATGGTGAGTCTTCACTTCTGGTTGACACAAACACTTCCTGCTGCTCCTGCCAGCCTACATCAAACCCTTCATCTAGAACCTCCCCCTCCCTTGAGTGAGACTTTCCCTCTATTGGCAAGGTTTCATTTCTTCCCTTTCTCATGCATCTATGGAATGTCTAGCTAAGTAAACCGTGTCTGCTACAGACAACTGTGCCCTTCGTCTATGGCCAACACTGAAGATCTGTTGAAACAGATTGTATCAATCTACTCTACTGAGTCAAAACTTGCTATTGGGATGCCTTGACAGGTCACTGACTCCTACCTGACCAATGGGAATAGTCCATTCATCCGTTCCTCCAGATTCTCCTCTGGGATGTCTTATGGAGAATTTCTGATTTCTACACCTAGTGCCCACTTTAAGGGCCTCTGAACTGAAAAAATTCTGTAACTAAACTTGGCCTCAATTTCCTTAGGTAACAGATCCAAAGAAAAGCCCTTTTAAGTATTGCCAGTGATTAGGTAAATGGAGGTTCCCATGTTCAAGTCTCTTTGATCCAAACCTTCTTGTTCTTTTCTCTCTCCCAAAAGTTTTAAGTATATACCTAAAATTTTTTTCTCCATAACCTACTTAACTTTGTCTTCTTCCTATATGTGTGTTTCAGTATCCTGCCACACCCAGGTTTTCCTATATCCACAACAGCACCAAAGCAGCTACCACAAGTGTTCCAGTATGACCTCACAGACTTCCCTCAAGCTAGACCAGCCATGGATGTTCTCACAGACCCTGGACAGCATCAAAACAGCCTGTTCTTCCTGGGCATGGCCAGCATTTCAGCCTTTTGACCTCCCTACAGCACCCCCATTGTCAGCAGGAAGTAGCCAGAAAAGAATCTATGCCGTTATACACTTATTATTAACAAAAGTCTGGAATGATGTGCTTCAAGCCCAGGAAAGCAGCTCCAGGTTCTCCCAGAGTTCCTCAGTCCCTACCTGCTGCCTTGAGTGGCTGGCAACTCTCTACTGGCAACACTCCTTCCTGAACTTTTGAGGACAGGGGCTTTCTCTGCTCCTCTTGACCATATGATCTGGACAGTTTTGTTGCTATTTTTTTTTTCTCTCTCTCCTTTAACCCCTTACATGGCCACCAAGAGCTGCTTTCAATGAACCTAACTTCATATACATTAACTTGTCTTACATGAGAAGCAGCCCAAGCTCCTCGTTTTTTTAATTATAGAAAAAGGGAGGGATGTTAGTAGTTAGGCAGCGTGGTTCTGTGTTGCCTAGCAACCTATGATGTCACCATGTGTCACCCGCCAGGTAGTCACACCTGGCAGGCATGGTTATGTTGCTCCTTAAAAAGTTCAACTTGCCACTTTGTTGCTCTCTTTCAATCACATTTTTGCCCTCTCACCCTCTTGCCATGCCCCCTTTCTCTGGTGGGACGCCTCTGTTCCCCCTATCATGTCTCACTCTCTCCTTCTCTCTCTCTCTCTGTTCATCTCCATCAAATAAACCTCTTTCATATAAAATCTGCTGTGCACATCATCATTTCATTGGTCCTAACACTTGTCGTTCCACATCTGTCAAAAAGATGAAGATCAAGCAGCCTCCAATGCCTTAAGCAACCAAAAGGATGAACTCAGCATTGTCTTACTACTCATTGGTTATTATAACACTCAATAGCTAGGGCAGGAAGTACAGCGGCTGAATTTCTGCACAGGCAGGGATGTAGGACAGACCAAGGCAGTGGCGAGAGAGTCAAGAGACATGAAGAGGAACAGGACGGTCAACAGGAGCATGGAGGTAAAGAGCTACCCACTTGGTAGGGATACAGGCCAGGAAGTTAGGTTCTAAGGTAGAAGCTAGCTAAGAGACTATCTCAGCAAAAGGCCTAAAGCTTTAAACTATACAAAAGTCTTGTGTTTTATTTATACCACAAGCAGGTCCATGGAAAGCCCCACTGTGGTTGTTGTTTTACATTAGACAGAAATGTCTTTAGAAAATCAATTGTTGTGCTTTCTTTCTTTTTACTTTTATTAAGGTGATATGCAAAGCTCCCCAATAAAGCCCTACTTGTTTCACAGCTCCCCTGAAAGTCCTTTCATCTTTAAGTCCTTCCTCATGCTTTCTTCTCTTCTCTATTTTTTAACATTTAAAAATAATCCATTTATTATAGGAAATTGCAAGCTTGTACAAAAATAGAGAAATAATATGCGAAACTCTCATTACCCAGCTCCAACACTTGTCTGCACATGGAAAAAAATCTATTCCAATCCATTTTCTGTTCCTCTTGTCACCCCTATCCCCAAGGTTACTATATGTAAACACTTTCAAAATTGAAATGACTTAACCTATGATTTCCAGGTTTAGTATTGTACTTAAAACCTCTTCTAAATTCTGAATAACTAATACAAACTCCTGCCTTTTAACTTATCACTCTGATTGATGAGCAGTGTTAGGCTTTCAATACCTAACTAATTTCACTAAAGATGTCACAGGTCCACACCCACGTTGTCACAGAAGACAGTCATCCCATCCTTTCTTGCTGGGCATAGCATTCCAGTATATATGGAAGTATATGTCACAATTTCCCCCATTCATCCACTGATGGACGCTCATGGGTTCCCTGGGCTTGATACTGTTACAATACACAGTGTTACAATACACACTCAGGTACAAATATCTCTTACCAGGTGCTTGGGAGAGTAGAGACCAAGTAGGTAATACTTACTATAAAGAGGTGTCAGCTCTGGTGTTAAAGACACAGTAGGAGAGAGTTCATAATCATATATAATGTTCCTGAGAATACCTGAGGGGGTTTCTAATATATTTACCATAATGAAACTACAAAAGTATATGTTAAATGTAAAATGTCAATTAAAAACAGAAAGAAAAAAGAATAAGCAACTAAACTAGAGAGTTTAGGGTTGTGTTAAAGAATAGTACCTGATATGTCTTCTAGAAGAGACTTCAAGCATCAAATGCCACAGGTTCAAACAGGATTCCACACCACACATTTCTTATATGGTATTACATATAAGAGTTACCAATAATCCTGTTTTTGCATATGCGTAATTTCTGATACTATTTTTTCATTTTGATACATAAATGCTAATTTTTCATCTATCTTTGTCATGCTGTATATATGTACTCCTTCTAAAATCAAATGCCTCTTATAACACCGTTTCAGCAAAACTTTCGTGTCTTTATTAGAAAGCAATGTTGAAAATTATTTCTTAGAAAAAAAAAAAAAGGAAATTAAACATTCCTGGCCTGGTTCTTAGCTTTATTAAAAAAAAAAAAAATTCAGTGACAGTGTTTTAAAATTCAGTTTCAAAACAGTAAAGTTGTAAAACACCTCCATTTACACATGAGCTCCACATTCCCAACAAGAAGTGATCCCATTGGGTAAGCATTTGAGCATTTGACTTCAAAAGTCAACCCTGCTGAGGCGGAGGAGGAGGAGGAGCTCCGGGCCTACTGCATGCTGAAGAGGATCCAAGATGGCGGCGACCAGCTCGCACGGTATCTGAGAGGCAGAGGATCTGAAACCCCGGAAATGATGAGTGGAGGGGCAGCTAAAAGCAGAAAATCGACAGTGAAGCTTTCTGAACAAGAGGGAACATCACATGAGTTGAGACCTTTAGACTCAGGTCACCCGTGGACTTCTCTGGGGACAGAGAAAAACAATCTTTTGATCCCCTTGCACTTTCCTTTTTTGGGCCTCCCTCCTCGGTGAGCCAGCTCACAAAGATTCTCCTCATAGAACTCACTGCCTGGGAACTGAGACAGCAGAGGTGGGGCTCCTAGCTCCTCAGCCGTGGCTGCCATCTGTACCTGCCCTCCGGTCCCAGGTCCTCGGTACCATCGTCCCGGGTCCCACATCTTCAAGCAGCCGTATCGATTCCACAGGGCCTCCCAGCCAGTGACTGTAAGGCCTGCCCAACCACTCAGTGGCAGATGGCCAGCTGTACAGCCACCAAAGTCCAGCAGACCCACCAAACAAACCAGGTACACCAAGCACTGGGCCACCTAGGTCTGTGGACCATTTTTGTGACTCCCCAGTACGTCCCAGAAGGCACCTGACTGGCTTCCATGTCTGTGGCTGCAGCTAGACTCCCTAGTTCAGTGGTTGCAACACCACTGAGCTGGTGGAGCTCATCAGTCTTCCTGCATATGACTCAGCAGGTCCAAACCAGAGAGTAGAGAGCCTGGATACCCTGGTCTTTGCCAATATGTCCTTGAGGGTGAGTGCCCCCTCAAGTGCCTGCAGAGCCCCAGATTCAGGGTCCTTGTAAGCTAGCAGCCAGACATCAGATCCTGCCAACCACAAACCCACTGTGGGAAACAGAGGGACTCTTGGAACATTGAAGCCCCTGCTTCAATGGGTCCACCAGTGGAGTTCAGGCAAATAATGCCTGGAGATCAGACAGAGCCGAAAACCCGCATCCTGCAGACCACTGAGGTATTCAGGGAATTTGTATAAGGAAATTGTGCCCACGATTATCATCAGTGCCTGCTATACCTTCAGCACATGCAACCCCTTCAATGCCTGCAATGCAGTGCCCCTCCCACACACTCAAGGCTTCTACAGTCTTTAGCACTCTGTCCCTCAAGACACACTTCCATGCACACACACACACACACACAGGCTTGCTCGCATTTGTCCTTCTGAGCCCATGGATTTTACTCCCACAGGTACAGCTAAAACATCAACACACACACTGAAACCTCTGGACCTCTCTCTTATATGCCTGAAGAATTCTCCAGACACCAGACAAAGACGGTACCAGTCTGAACTGCAGAATCCAGGAACAAACAATGAAGGTTATGGATAAGCAAAAATGGCCAGAGGTCGAAAGAACACATCCAACAAAACTCAGGACATCACGGCTTCACCAGCAACCCCCAAAATCAATTGATACTCCAATTCATCGGGAACACAGGAAAATGACTTTAAAGCTGTGCTTATCCAGTTAATCGAGGCACATAAAGAAGAAGCAAACAGATCTTTCATGAATTCTGCATTTTGGTAAATAACAGTTTTGTTTTCTAAAATCTAATATCCTTTCCCTAAACAAAAATAATAATAATAAGGCGAAGGAACAGGGAAGAAGAAAAAGGGAAGTATAATGAAGCATAGATATTTTCAATACAAAACAAACACAATTTACTTTCCTTTCTGAAGATTAAAGTAGAAAACCGCATTATATTCTTTTTCTATTTTTTACTGTGAGCTCAAAACACAAAGAATTTGGTCCTGGGTAGGGTCAGCCATACATGCTATGCCACCTTCTCACAGTCCTTTTTTAATTAAAGTGGATCTCCAAAGCACAAGCCCCAGCCTCCCAGGCAACTTCCATTACTGTGCGCATTACAAAGCTGTTGTTTGAATTTCCTTCACTCATATAGGGCATATAGAACAAGCATGTTCTACAGCAACCTGACATAATTCACCAGAGTGTAATTTACCAGATCCCCGAGAAAAGAGTGGACTAGCAAGCCAAGTGCACAAAAACAAACAAACAAAACAAGAACCAAAAAACAAAAGCTGTGCCTGTGGCTCTGGCTCTTGAAGGTAAGTCACTATTCATTTCTCTTGTTCCGAAACTAGTCAACTATTGTATCTCCAGTAGTACAACTACTGTAACAACCTCACAGCTAATCCTATCTGCAGCCTCTCCTTTCCCCAGAGATCCACTGTCACAGGCTCACTGGAGTGAGGTTCAACTCCTCTGCTGTCCCTTCCCTGCTGAAGCTCCTCTCTGCTCTTGTAGTTTGCTCAAATTCCATACATACCCATTTGTCCCTCCTGCAGGCAGTCTGTGGCAGTGAGCATGCCCACAGATGTGTCTGGTTCTGTCATTTCAGAGCTGAGAAGCTCAGTTTCAACTACAGGAAGACTGAATCTTGAAAGCTGAGAGTGGAGGAATTATAAGCTGAGAGCGGAGGAAATACCGTGTGGGTGCTGATATGTTGCGTGAGGGTGGAGTTCCAGTATGTAAAAAGCCTGCTTTGTTGGATGGGAGCAAGCAGTGTGTGAGCAGCCTGCTTCTCTGGTAAATTGCTCCACCTTCCACTAAGCTCATGAACTTACGAAACACAATCACAAGAGAAGAGAAAAACTGTCACACAGAATTAAACCAACTGCAGTGAAATAAATAAAACTGCTAAGTGCCGTGGACAAAGAGCTTTAACTGGAGGGTGGAATAATGGAGACCAGCCTTACTGTCCTACAGGAATAAGCTTGGGAAGGAAAGACAACAACGTAAAGGAGATACAATTACCAACCCTTTCCTGCCCTGAATACCACACACCAGACAGTGACCTTCTGGGTAGATAGCTGCAGCTCTGAGTTGTGAGGGCATTGTTGAAGAAAAGATGCCCAGGGTGAGGTCAGGGGGTTCAGTGTGCTAAGGAGCAGAATCTCTACGAGACAGAGTAAGAATTGAGAGAGTTGGAGGCTGTCAGTGTCCATAGTCAATGCTAAACATACTTCTTACCTGTCAGGGAAGAAGAGACTGTTTGTTCTGGAGCCGATTATGAGTGACTCAGGTTCAGGCTGTCTCATACAACAAGTTCACATACGGAAATGTTTTTGTCAGTGGTGTGGGGACAAAAAGATAGTGCCCCCTAGCACCTTCATCAGGTGATACACAGCAGAGTCCAGCGGCAGAACAGTGGTATCACGTTAGCACTGTGAGTGTGAGCAGTGCTGGGGCAGAGGCTCGCTGGCTAAGAGCACTTGAAAAGCAGCAAATCCAATTAAAAACTGAGGTACAGAGCTAAACAGAGAATTTTCTGCAGAGGAATAAAGAATGGCAGAGAAACACTGAAAGAAATGCTCAACATCCTTAGTCATTAGGGAGATGCAAATCAAAACAATCCTGAAATTTCATCTTACACCCACCAGAATATGCTCAAGTACACAACAAGGACATTTTTTCAACCATGTTCATAGCAGCTTTATTCGTAATAGCCAAAATCTGGAAACAACCCAGATGTCCCTCAACTGAGGAACAGACACAGAAATGTGGTACATTTACACAGTGGAATGCTACTCAGCAATGAAAAAGCAAGGAAATCATGAAATTTGCAGGCAAATGGTAGGATCTACAAAAGATCATCCTGAGTGAGGTATCCCAGAATCGGAAAGACACATATGGTATATACTCACTTATAAGTGGATACTAGGCCTTTAGTATAAGATAAACACACTAAAATCTATACACTTAAGAAGCTAAGCAAGAAGGAGGTCCCAGGGTAAGATGATCAATCCTCACTCAGAAAGAAAAACAGGATAGACATTGGAAAAAGGAGAAAGCAAGAAACAGGACCAGAATCTACCACAAAGGGCTTCTGAAAGATTACCCAGCAGTGTATCAAAGCAGATGCTGAGACTCTTAACAAAACTTCCGGAAGAGTGGAGGGAATCCTATGAAAGAAGGAGGAGATAGAGGGACCTGGAGAGGACAGAACCTCCATTAAGGGAACAACAGAACCAAAATATCTGGGCACAGGTGTCTTTTCTGAGACTGATACTCCAACCAAGGACCATTCATGGATATAACCTACAACCCCTACTCAGATGTGGCCCATGGCAGCTCAATATCCAAGTGGAGTTCCTAGTAAGGGGAACAGGGGCTGTCCCTAACATGAACTCAGTGCCTGGCTCTTTGATCACCTCCCCCTGAGGGGGAAGCAGCCTTGCCAGGCCACAGAGGAAGACAATGCAGCCCAGTCCTGATGAGATCTAATAAGCTGGGGTCATATGGATAGGGAGGAGGATCTCCCCTATCAGTAGACTTCAAGAAGGGAATGGGAGCAGATGGGGGAGGAAGAGTGGGATAGAAGGAAGTGAAGGAGGGGGATACAGCTGGGATACAAAGTGAATAAAAATATACAATTTAATTTTAAAAAGACCACTTGTTACCTTGCAGAGGACCATGTTGCAATTCTCAGGACATATATGACTGCTCGCACCCATCTGTATAATTTCAGTTCCAGAAGATCAGACACCTCTTCTGGCCTTTGCTGCAATTCTGTGGCCCATAGACATATACAGGCAGAACTCTTATGCACATAAAATTTTTTAAATAAAATATTAAAAGTTTTAGACCAAGGAAAACCCTCACTGAACCACTAAACATCTGCTATACTGCCTTAAAAATAATTTTAAAGCCTCAGGAGGAGAGGAGGGAGGGTGGGTGAGATTGGGAGGGAATGAGGGAGGAGGCTACAGTTGGGATACAGAACAAATAAACTATAATCAATATAAAAATAAAAATTTAATAATAAAAAGAGTACTTTTTGACCTTGCAGAAGACCAAGGTTCAATTCTCAGAACACACATGGCTTCCCACAGTCATCTGTATAATTCATTTTACAGGAACATGTGCCCTTTCATGGCCTCTGCTACACTTATGTGGTGCACAGACATATATGCAGGCAGAATTAATATACACATAAACATTTTTAAATAAAAACATTTAAAAGTTGAGAGCAAGGAAAATCCTTATTGGACCAGTAAAGGTCTGCTATACTGGCTAGAAAATAAATAGATAAATACATAACATTTTAAACCGTTTTTTTAAAGATTTCTTTAGTCTTATTTTGTATATATGGGTGCATCATCTGAATATGATGTGTGCATCACATGCATCGATGATGCCTAAGGAGACCAGAAGAGGGCATTGGCTCTCCCCTAACTGGAGTTACTGCAGTTGTGAGTTGACACGTGGGTGCTGGGCACAGAACCCTAGTCAGCTGCAAGAGCCACAAGTACTCTCAACCACTGAGCTATCTCTCCAGCCCTCTACCCAAACTTCAGGGGTGATACTGAGCAAGTAGAAGTTAGACATATTTCTAGTAGGCAGACAGCTAGGAAGAAGAACCTCAGCTAAGTAATAAGGTGGCCAGTTCCAAGATGGCAGCTTCTTGACCTGAGACAAGAGCCTGGAAGCTTAAAACAAAGGTGTGGAAGGCTTTTAATCTGGCCAGTAGCAAGCCTGCTCCTTGATAAGCCCAGCTAACAACGTCAAGGCCTGATCCCTCTCCCAGCCTCACTCTAACAGCTTTCTGCCTCTCTCTGTCTCTCCCCTGCCATTCTTTCTCTCCCTCCCTCTCTCCCTTCTCATTTCTCCATCAACCTCCTGCCCTGACTCCCCTCTCCCTTCCAACCTCCAGATCACTGGTAGCCATATACTGAATGAGCCATTAAAAAAATCCGGCTGCAATAGGGCTGGCGCCATCTGGAGACAGACTTGCTTGCTTCCTGGTTTACTTTGTTATGTTCCTGAGCTGTCTGACTTAGAAATGAAACTTAACACAGCCAAACCTCACTGAGGCCCCAAGAGCTTTGAGCCATGCTCTAGCTGGAGGCCTTTCTTATTATTTTCTGTCTTGGTTACAGTTTTAGAAGAAAGCTGCCCACTCTTTATTTAAGGTGTGGAAGTATAAAAGTGAGTGTTTCTTTGTGATTTATTGGGAAATTTTCAATATCTGAGGACAAATTACTTTTTCAGAACTAGGACTTCCTGGATGAGCAGTTAGGAGACTTTCCTTGAGTTCTGTTCCTGGGATCCAGACTGGGTGGCTCAGAACTGCCTATAACGCCAGCTCCAGAGGATCTGTTCCTTGTCCTTTGAGAGTCACTCATAATCAGCTCCAGAGAAGCAGGTTGCTTACACACTACTTACTCCCATCCAACAAAAGCAGGCTTTTTACTTACTGGGACCTTTCATTTACTACTCTCAACGTTCAAGTTTCAATGTTCCTGTAGCTGAAACCCAGATTCTCAGCTCTGAAATGACAGCACAAGAGACATCTATGGGCATGCTCGCTGCCACAGACTGCCTGCAGGAAGGAAAAAGGGTTATGTATTGAATAAAATTTTGAACTAACTACAAGAGCAGAGAAGAGCTTCAGCAGGGAAGGGAAAGCAGAGGAGCTGAATATCACACCAGTGGCCTGTCACAAGTGGATCTCTGAGGAAAGGAGAGGCTGCAGATAGGATTAGCTGTGAGGCTGTTACAGTAGTTGTACTACTGGAGATAGAATAGTTGACTAGTTCCCAAAGAAGAGAAACGAACAGTTTCTTACCTGTTGTGAATGTGAAGCTCATTCCGAAAGTGCAGTTCTTGTGTGACTGGAGGTATTTCGCAACTTCACTCTTTTGAAACCGCAACCAGTTCTGTCACTGAAATTGTTCTGTTTTGTTTTTTAATAAGGCTAAAAACCAGGCCAGCAATGTTTCATTTCCTTGTTTGTTTTTTTTTTGAGATCATTGTTCGAACTGTGTTATAAAAGTCATT
Organism: Pachyuromys duprasi; assembly: GCA_028658305.1. Taxonomy (NCBI): domain Eukaryota; kingdom Metazoa; phylum Chordata; class Mammalia; order Rodentia; family Muridae; genus Pachyuromys; species Pachyuromys duprasi. Next base: position 16,235,132 of record CM053761.1, read on the forward strand.
TGAATTTAGAAGGAGATACGTGTATACAGCATGAGAAAGATGGATGACAGCATTGTCATTTACAACAAAAGGAAAAATAGTGTCAGAAATTAAATGTATGTGAAAACAGAGGATTATTGGTAAATCTTACTGGTAATGCTGTATAAGAAATGTCTGCTGTGGAATCCTGTTTGAACCTGGGGCATTTGATGCTTGAAGTCTCTTCTAGAAGACATATCAGGTACTGTTATTTAACACAGTCCTAAACTCTCTAGTATAGTTGCTTCTTCTTTTCTTTCTTTCTTTTTTTAACTGATATTTTACATTTACACACACTTTTCTTGCTTTGTTATGGTGAATGCATTAGAAACCCCCTCAGGTATTCTCAGGAACACTATACATGATTGTGAACTCTCTCCTACTGTGTCTTTGACACCAGAGCTGACACCTCTTTATAGTAAATATTGCCTGCTTCTTCTCTACTCTCCCAAGCACCTGATAAGAGACATTTACACCTGAGTGTGTATTGTAACACTGTGTATTGTAACAGTAGCAAGCCCAGGGAACCCATGAGCGCCTGTCAGTGGATGAATGGGGAAAACTGTGACATATACTTCCACATATACTGGAATACTATGCCCAGCAAGAAAGGATGGGACAATGTCTTCTGTGACAACATGGATATGGACCTGGGTGACATGTTTTGTGAAATTAGTTAAGTATTGAAAGCCTAACACTGCTCATCAGTGTTAGCTAAAAGGCAGGGGTATGTATTAGTTATTTAGAATTTGGAAGAGGTTTTAAGTACAATACTAAACCTGGAAATCATAGGTTAAGTCATTTCAATTTTGAAAGTGTTTACAAGTCTGATTTTTTTTTAAGTAACCTTGGGGATAGGAGCAATAAGAGGAACAGAAAATGGAGTCTCTAGCTGCTGCCTTGGTCTGTCCTGCATCCTGTCTACTCAGAAATTCAGGCCCTGGACTTCAAGCCCCAGCTGTTGGTTGTTATTACAACCAATATATAGTAAGACAATGCAGAATCCACCCTTTAAGTTGCTTAAGGCATTGGAGGCTGCCTGACCTTCATCTTTTGGGCAGAGGTGGAAAGACAAGCATTTACAAATAGAAAACCCAGTAATGGACCATAGAAATTACAATACCGAAATCCTGCCAGCGCTTAGCTGTTTGACAGTACAGAATTAACAATTGAAAATACAGAGACATGGTGCTTGGTTGTAGTATCAGTATCTGCATGGCATCCTGGGCCTAGGTATTTTGGCTTTCTTGTTCAACTTGTGGAGATCTTGTACCCTCCATGTCCTTCCATATCCCTCTTCTTCCACAAGGATTCCAGCACTCTGCCCAAAGTTTGACCACGAGTCTCAGTATCTCCTTTGATACCCTGATGGGTAGAATCTTTCAGAGGTCTTCTGTGGAAGGTGCCTGTCCTGTTCCCTGTCCTCTTCTACTTCTGATATCCATCCCATTTTCCCTTCTGAATAAGGATTAAGCATCTTGCCTAAGGTCCTCCTTGTTGTTTAGCTTCTTTAGGGCTATAGATTTTAGTACATTTATCCTATGTTGTATTGTATTGTATTGTATTGTATTGTATTGTATTGTATTGTATTGTATTGTATTGTATTGTATTGTATTGTATTATACTATACTATACTAAGGGCCATGCATGGAGAGGACCTAGACCCCCTTGTTCAAAGGAAGCCCATTGGCTGCTCAGTTTCCAAGTGGAAAGGGGAACAGGGACTGTCTGCGACATGAACTCAGTGGCAAGCTGCCTGATCACCTCCTCCTAGGGGGTTCAGCCTTGCCGTGCCATGGAGGGAGAGGATGCAGCCAGCCTTGATAAGACCTGATAAGCTAGGGTATGATAGAAGGGGAGGAGGTCCTACCCTATCAGGGGACTTGGGAAAGGGCATAGGGGGAGAAGTGAGAGGGTTAGGGAAGAACCAGAATGAGACAAGGGAAGAGACTGCAGAGGGGATACAAAGTAAATACATTGCAACAAATAAATATATAAATAGATTTAAATTTAAAAAAGAAAGTAAATACAGAGACATATCTGGTGTGGTGACACAGCCTTTAATCCCAGCACTTGGGAGGCAGAGGTAGGCAGATCTTTGTGAGTTGGAAGCCAGCCTGGTCCAGGAAACAAATTCCAGGATTACAATGTCTCAGGAAAAATACAAAACAAGAAAACAGAGAAACATTTTGATACAATGTAAAGGAAGATCACCCCGAAAAACAAAAAAAAAAAAATGTTGAGAATTTTATACCATGCTTAAAATCCTCTAATCTTGAGCATTGTCTACTTTTTAGTTTAAGCACAGGCTCCTTTTTGCCTTGGAGATGTGCAAAATTGAGCAAATATAGTGGTTAAATTCAGTGGGAGCTTTTTCAAGAGTATAGTTGAGATTCAGTTTTGTGTAAGTTCAATTCATTTGGTGTAAATTTCTATGAGTTTTGAAAACATATAGTAATTATTGCTCTATCACAATGAAATACAGACATAGAACTCCACCTAAATTTTTCTCAAGCCTTTTGCAGAATTTTTCCAGACATTCTCTTCCTCTGAAGCTGTTCACATGGATTCCTGCAGTCTGATAGTCACACACACTGTTCAGTTGTATGTCAAATACTAATGGTTACCCTTTGATTGAAAGAGACCACATTCCAAGCACCATTGGCCTAAGAACAGTTATAGATTCAGAAACATGAACACAACTCAAGGTATCATACCAGCTTTTATTTTGTAGAAGGTTAAAAAAAAAAGCCAACAGAAAACTTGTGGATAAAATTAGCTCAAGCAAAAACAAGTTGGTGACAGTAGGAGCTATCAAAAACACAAACACACATACACAGAAACCTACAACCTTGTGATTGAGAGACCAAAAGATTAAAAATCAATGGCTATTATTTTAAAGTTTAAAGCACAGGCCTGAACTAAAGCTAGCTGGGTGGAGATCTGTCCAGTCTTAAGGACCTGAGCTAGGAAACTGGCCCATATGAGCAGGCCAGTACTGTTTGTAGTCTTGGTGCCTAAAGTGGACCAATCATTTCAAAAGTCAGTTTCTCGTACCCAATCATGTACTGCCAAAGCATGTACATTGATGCTTATGGTTTTTTTTTTCCTTTAAAAACTCTGTACCGCTGGACTCAGGGCCATATTCCTCTCCTGTTTCCACAGGAGGTTTGCGTTCTGTTTTTGAATGCACATACAATTAAAAAAAAAAACCATGTATTTACAGCAGAGTTTATTTATTCCTGGTCTTTTGGGGTTCATGAACTGGGCATAAAATGATTAGCCTCATAAAATAAGCAGCAGGACAGCTGGTATTATGGCTCCGGACTTTGGAGCTTGCTGAGGACACAGAGCCAGAGATGAACAAGGGCGAGCATAAGGTCCACTTTGTCTTTTTAATGCCCCTGCTCCAGTGCTCAAGAATATTGTTGACATCTTCAGTGTTGGAGGATACTTGGCCTGTGGCAAAGTGTGAATTTAAAATTCATTTTTAATTTGATGCAAACACACGTTTTCATTTCTCTTGTGTGAATATGAAGGTAGCAGGGCTAGCGCAAACAGTAAGTATATTTCCATTTTAACAAACTCATGATGTGTTTTCAACTGTCTTTTCCTAAACCTGGTAATGATAAATGTATTGAATGCATGATCTTTGTTAACCAGCACATATTTAAGTATTTGACCATTCTTATTCTTTTTTTCTTTCATTCTTTTTTAAAATTTTTTTCATTTTTGTTTTATATTAATCACCCAGCCTTAGCCCCCTCCCGCATTCCCTCTTTATCCCCCCCTTCCCTCCCTGCACCTTTCTAAGTCCACTGATAGGGGAGGACCTCCTCCCCTTCCATCTAACTCTAGCTTATCAGGTCTCTTTGGGAATGGCTACAATGTCCTCTTCTGTGGCCTAGCAAGGCTGCTCCTCCCTCAGGGGACAGGGAAGTCGAAGAGCCAGCCATTGAGTTCATGTCCATAATAGTTTCTGTTCCCCTTACTCGTATACCCACTTGGGAAATGAGCTACCATTTGCTATATACAAGCAGGGGTTCTAGGTTATAACCATACATGGTCCATGGTTGGAGAGACAGTCTCATAAAAGACCCCTGTGCCCTGATATATTTGGTTCTTCCAGAGCTCCTGACCTCTCCAGGTCATACTAACTCCCCCTTCTTTCATATGATTCCCTGCACTCTGTCAAAGGATTGGTTATGTTTCTTAATATTTGCTTTGATACACTGCTAGGAAGAGTTTTTTCGAGGCCCTCTGTGGACGGCTCTTGTCCTGCTACTTGTTTACTCCTACATCCAATGTCAGTCCCATTTGACTTTCTAAGTGAGGATTAATCCTCTTACCCCAGGTCCTCTTTCTTGTTTATCTTCTTTAGGTGTATAGATTTCTGTATTTTTATCCTATCTTATAGGTCTATATAAGTGAGTATATACCATGTGC
>CM053761.1:16240095-16255358 GCA_028658305.1 Pachyuromys duprasi
AGTAGAGACGGAGACCCTGAGCGGCAGAAACCCAGCCCTTATATAGAAAACTATCCTCCGCTTAGGATGTGTCAGCCTCTGATTGGCTGTAACTCATCAGGCGGGGTGATGCCACGGGAGAGGCAGAGCACAATGAGTGGAAATTTCCTTCGCACATGCGCAGCTTTCTTGTTTATCGGTTTGGGACACAGGATATCAGTGCCATCTTGTAATGGCGAATGTGAGTGCGGCCCCTCACATAATAACATATCATCTGCAAATAGTGATACTTTGACATCTTCCTTTCCGATTTCTATCCCCTTAATCTCCTTTAGTTGTCTTATTTGCTCTAGCTAGAACTTCAAGTACTATGTTGAAGAAATATGGAGACAGTGAGCAGCCTTGCCTTGTCTCTGATTTCAGTGGGATTGATTTAAGTTTCTCTCCATTGAGTTTGATGTTGGCTACAGGCCTGCTGTATATTGCCTTTATTATGTTTAGGTATGTGCCTTGTATCCCTAATCTCTCCAGGACTTTAAACATGAATGGGTGTTGGATTTTGTCAAATGCTTTTTCAACATCTAGGGAGATGATCATGTGGTTTTTCTCCTTCAGTTTGTTTACATGTTGGATCACATTGATGGATTTCCGTATACTGAACCACCCCTGCATGCCTGGGATGAAGCCTACTTGGTCATGTTGGATGATACCTTTTATGTGTTCTTGGATTCAGTTTGCAAGTATTTTATTGAGTATTTTTGCATCAATGTTCATAAGAGAGATAGGTCTGAAGTTTTCTTTTTTTTGTTGGGTCTTTGTGTGGTTTAGGTATCAAGGTGACTGTGGTTTCATAGAATGAGTTTGATAATGTTCCTACTGTTTCTATTTCATAGAATAGTTTACAGATAATTGGAGTTAGCACTTCTTTGAGGGTCTTGTAGAATTCTGCACTGAATCCATCTGGCCCAGGGCTTTTTTTGGCAGGGAGACTGTTGATGACTGCTTCTATTTCCTTGCGGGATATAGGTCTATTCAATTTTTCAACCTGATCTTGACTTAATTTAGGTAGACGGAATCTATCAAGAAAATCGTCCATTTTATTTAGATTTTCAAATTTTGTGGCATATAGGTTTTTGTAGTAAGACCTAATGATTGTTTGGATTTCCTCGGTGTCTGTTGTTATGTCCGCCTTTTCATTTCTGATTTTGTTGATTCGGATTGTTTCTCTCTGCCTTTTTGTTAGTTTGGCTAAGGGTTTGTTTATCTTATTGATTTTCTCAAAGAACCAGCTCTTGGTTTCATTGATTCTTTGAATTGTTTTATTTGTTTCTAATTGATTGATTTTGGCCCTGCCTGAGTTTGATTATTTCCAGCCTTCTGCTCCTCTTTGGTGTATCTGCTTCTTTTTTTTCTAGGGCTTTCAGTTGGGCCATTAAGCTGCTTGTATGAGATGTTTCGAATTTCTTCTTGAAGGCACAAGTGCTATGAACTTTCCTCTTAACACTGCCTTCATTGTGTCCCATAAGTTTGGGTATGTTGTGTTTTCATTTTCATTGAATTCTAGGAAGTCTTTAATTTCTTTCTTTATTTCTTCCCTCACCAAACTGTCATTGAGTAGCAATTTGTTCAGTTTCCATGTATGTGCAGGCTTTTTGCTGTTTCTGTTGTTGTTGAGGTCCAGCTTTAGACCATGATGGTCAGATAGGATACAAGGGATTATTTCAATATTCTTCTATGTGCTGAGGTTTGCTTTGTGAACAACTATATGGTCTATTTTGGAGAAGGTTCCGTGTGGTGCTGAAAAGAAGGTATACTCTTTTGATTTTGGATGAAAAGTTCTGTAGACATCTACTAGATCCATTTGATTTAGGGTCTCCGTGAGTACCCTTGTTTCCCTCTTTTGCTTCTGACTGGAAGATCTATCTCTTGGTGAGAGTGTACTATTGAGGTCTCCCACTATTAAGGTGTTGGGATCTATGTGAGATTTCAGCTTTAATAATGTTTTATTTACAAATGTAGCTGGTCTTGTATTTGGGGCATAGATGTTCAAAATTGATATGTTTTTCTGTTGGGATTTTCCTTTAATGAGAAGGAAGTGCCCTTCCTCATCTTTTTTGATTAGTTTTGGTCGAAAGTCTATTTTGTTAGATACTAGGATTGCTACCCCAGCTTGTTTTCTGGATCCATTTGCTTGAAACACATTTTTCCAGCCCTTTACTCTAAGGTAGTGTTTATCTTTGTTGCATAGTGTGTTTCTTGAATGCAGCAGAATGTTGGATCCTGTTTCCGCACCCATTCTGTTAGTCTGTGTCTTTTTATTGGAGAGTTGAGTCCATTGATGCCAATAGATAATAGTGACCAATGACTGTTAGTTCCTTTTATTGTGGAGTTGGTGGTCTTACTATTATTCATTGCTTTTTTTTTCCTCTTTTAATTTTTGCTGGGAGATTGTCTGTATCCTATATTTTCCTTGATGTAGTTGTTTTCATTGGATTGGAGTTTTCCTTCTAGTATCTTCTGTAAGGCTGGGTTGCTGTGTAGATATTGCTTAAATTTTGTTTTGTCATGGAATATTTTGTTCTCTCCATCTATGTTTATTGAAAGCTTTGCTGGGTATAGTAGTCTTAGATTACATTTGTGTTCCCTTAAAGACTGCATGACCTCTGCCCAGGCCCTTCTGGCTTTCATAGTTTCTGATGAGAAGTCTGGTTTGATTCTGATAGGTCTCCCTTCATATGTTACTTGACCTTTTTCCCTTGCTGCCTTTAATATTTTTCTTTGTTTTGTAGGTTTAGTGTTTTGACTATGATGTGACGAGAGGTATTTCTTTTCTGGTCTAGTCTGTTTGGTGTTCTGTCAGTTTCTTGTATGATTTTCTTAAAAATATTTTCTGGTCTTTGCAGACTGGAGTCTTCTTTTTCATCTATTCCTATTATTCTTAGGTTTTGTCTGTTCATGGCATCCTTGATTTCTAGAATGTTTTGTGTTTGGAACTGTTCTGATTTTAGTTTGTCTTTGAGTGAGGAAACAGTTTCGGCAAGTGTATCTTCAACTCCTGACATTCTCTCTTCCATCTCTTGTATTCTACTGGTGATGCTTACCTTTGTGGTTCCTGATCTTTTCTCTAAGTTGTCCAGTTCCAGGTTTTTCTCTGTTTGGGTTTTCTTTATAGATTCTAAATCGGTTTTCATGCTTTGCACCATTTCTTTCATCTGATTGAAGGTTGCTCCTATTTCTGCTTTTGTTTCCTCTCTATATGTTTCTAATTGTTCCTCTACGTGGGCCTTTATGTTCTTTTGAATTTCTTTGAGAGCTCTGTTCATTTCCTCTTTTTGTTCCTGAAATAACTGGATAATCACAGTTTTAAAATCGTTTTCCTGAATTTCTGCTGAATTAAAATATCCATTAGTTTTTGGTGATTCTGGCGGTGCCATGGTGTCCTGTTTTTTGTTGGGTGAGTTCTTACGTCGTCCTTTTTCATTGCTTATATATTATCTTCTCTGTTTCTTCCTCACGTCTGACCTTTGGACTGGAATCGTCCTACTGTGGTGTCTGTAGAATTCTTCAGGAAGATCAGTGTCCACCAGAGGTTTGAGAGTATGTGTTGTTGCTTCAGTTGTTCCTGAGTAGGTTTCCTAGATACCCAGTGGTCTACAGACTGAGGCGGGGTCAGCAGGCTGGAGTCTGAGGTCTGCAGATGGTACTGTAGGCGTGGCACATGTTCAGTTGTGGACTCTCTGCACTTGGCCCAGAGTTCTATGCTGGAAGCTGGAAGCCTGGCAGGCTGCACTCTGCTACCTGAGTTAGGAAGCGCTATCTGCTTCCTCAGCAGCTACCCCCTAAGACAAGGCTGTGGGGAAATGCTGGAGATCTGTGCTTGGAACGTGCTGCCTGTGCTCCTTGCAAGTTGCTGTGTGCACTGTGGGCTGCCTCCTCTGTTTCACTGCTGTTAGGGGTTCCTCTGATGCTGCTTTCCTGCTGGCTGCAGTATCTCTCCCCCCTGCTTCCTCTGCTGCAGGCTTGACTACGCCTGCCACTGCTTCTGTCCATTGGGAGGAAGTGCCTGGGAATCGATTCCCCAAGAGAAGTCCACGGAGATGACCGCAGTTGACCTGTGTCCTATTGGACTCAGATCAGGTTTTGTGCTCCGTCTCCCCGGGCTTCTTGTATGGTTGTTTTGGGTTCCACGGTCCCTCGATTCACCAATTCGGGGACAGGGAAGCCCAGGGTCTGGTGCTCTAAGTCACACAGATCTGTCTGTGAATCGTAGGTGGTGCTCTAGCAGGTCTCTGGGCTGACCTTGAGCGCCTGCCGATCTATAGGGGTCCTTTGCTAGGGAGATTCTGGGTACCCTAGTTCAGTCCCTGTTTGCTTCCTTCCCAGTGGGGTTTTCTCCTGACTGGGCACCACAGACTCTGATACTCTGGGGTACACCGTTCTTTTGTGACGGAGAGTTGGCGGAGAGTTGGCGTGTGATTCTGGTCTGGCGACCGGCTGCCTGCGAGAACGGGGATCTCTTCCGGGTTCTGGCTGGGAGTCCTGGGAATAGACAGGGCCGGTTCCTGCACCTTGGGGCTTCCTCTCACCTAGGAAACCGGATCACTGTTGTTTTAGGGCCCAGAGTTCAGTCCCTTGTTCGCTGTACCAAAAATGTTGTTCTGCAGCTCAGAAGCGGAGTCCTCCTGGTGCCGCCATCTTGTCTCTGTTCAAAGGAGGATCTCTGAGTCTGCTGACTGCCCAGCTGGATGGTGAGTTCCAGTGTGGATGAAAGAATCCGGGAGTGGGTAGCTCTGCTCTACAAAGGCTAAGTCCGGGATGTGAGCGCTGGGAGTCTGGTGCAAAGCGGTCTGTAGGCTCCCCTGGGCGTGCGTCCCTTGGCCGCTCTTTGTGTCTGGCAGCCACGCTGCCCTGGGCTCCCAAGGCCTTCGGGGCCCATTCTTTTTTTTTTTTTTTTTTAATCATTTAGTTCTCAGATCTCTCAAGATGTTCTACATACAACTTATTTTTGATCAATGTCTTGTAGAAATTTTTTTACATCCTCTGTGCAGAATTCAGGAAAGAAGTTTTTTAAATTAGGCTAAAGTCCAAATGTTTCATTTTTTTTTCTAATGTGCATAAGAATTTTGGTATTATACCTCAGACATTTTTATTCAAAACAAATTCACAGAGATTTCTTTTTCTCTTTCCATCTGATAGTTTTATAGTCCTAAGCTTCATGCTTGGATCACCTTTTACAGAGGTAGGAGTTGTGAGTTTTTAGCATATGAATACAGAGATTGTCTCAGCATTCTGTGTTACAAAGATAGGCTGAAGGTGCAAGCAGGAAGAAGCAAGAGTGGGCCAGCATGCTTTGTGCACAGGAAGGCCAGGTCATCCTCCTGGGAAGATGATAAGTCAGGCCCAAATGTTTGACTTGTTTCTCAAGTTGTTTCATTATTTTTTTGTCTCTCATTTTCTTACTATTATTTTGGTTATTATTATTATGGCTGTTATCACTATTAATATTAACATTAATATTTGGGCTTATGTGCCTACACTTTTGCCAAAACCATACTTATGTCTTTGTTTCTGTCACTCTGTGATTTGTGGTGGTGTTGTTTCTGCAAATTTGGCCTTTCTTTTTTGTTTCTAAAGCATTTTTATGCAATTTGAAAATTATTTTGTGCTAAAGAGATGGCACATGGTTAAAAGCATTGTCTGCTCTTGATGGGGACCTAGGCTGAGTTTCTAGTACCCTCATGGCCCCTCACAGCTATCAGTAACTCCAGTTCCAGGGTAATCAAGGCCCTTCATGGTGTCCTCAGGCATCAGGCATGTTCACAGTACACAGACATACATCAGGAAAATCACCCCTGAGCATTGAATAAAAATAATTTTAAAAAGATGAAATGACCTTGCTGATTTTTTTGAAATGTCCAATATCCATAAATGTGTTGGGAAGAGTTCCTTCAATTTCTAACTTATTAACAGTTTTTGTTATTTTAGACCAAGATTATTTTTGTAAATATAGACCAACATGATTTTGGTAAACTTGTTTAAATGTTCACATATTTCACCCATTAGTTATGTCAATGTGTTCTATTACATGTATGTTGTTAATTAATTAATTAACTTACTAGGTTCTTTAGGACCAAACCTTAAGTATCCAGGTTGACTCCAAACTTTCTATGTAGCCAAGGCTGGCCTTGTACTCCTGACTCTCCAGCTTCTGCCTGAAATACAGAAGTGCACCAACATGTCTGTCTCATTGCTGGAGCAGGAGCTCCACAGCTGGTCATTAGCTGTCCCATGTGGGAGCTGGGAAGGAAACGTGGGTCCTCTAGAAGCACCTTACCTCTCAGCCATCTCTCCAGTCTCTTGCTGATCCCTGGCCCCGCCCCCAGGTACCCTGAGCAGTGCTTCCCTGAGTCCTAACCATGCTCTCCTTATGGAGCTCAGTCTATGGGTAGATTTGTGTTGTTTGTTTTTCAACCTGTACTTCACTCTTTCTATTTCTTGCTCTTTGACTGGACCTTAGTTCAATAACTGGAAGACTCCATGGCAACAATTCTGTTCCCTGTCCTTTAGTCTTCTGTGAGCCATGGTCATCATTTACAGACCAGGATCTTCTGTGAAAGGCTATATATGACAAAGTACAAGCCAAATCTACAAATGACTCTGAGTACATTTATCTTTTTCTATGAAAGGTTCTTGAGGTTGATCTATTTTTTGTCTTTAATTTAGTTTTCTTTTCTTTTTTGATTAAATTTTTATATTAATTGCAGTTTATTTACTTTGTATCACAACTGTAGCCTCCTCCCTTATTCCCTCCCAATCCCACCCTAATCCCTCATCTCTTCCCTGCCCCTCTCTAAGTCCACTGATAGAGGAGGTCCTCCTCCCCTTCCATCTGAACCTAGCTTATTAGGTCTTATCAGGGCTGGCGGCAATGTCCTCCTCTGTGGCTTAGCTAGACTGTTACTCCCTCAAGGAACGGGGGAGGCATGTCAAAGAGCCAGCCACTGAGTTCTTGTCAGAGACAGTTCCTGTTATCCTTATTAGGGTACCCACTTGGATACTGAGGTGCCATGGGCTACATCAGAGCAGGGGTTCTAGGTTATATTCATGCATGGTTCTTGGTTGGAGAATCAATCAACTTTAACTGCACCAATGAATAATACCTGTCAAAATAGGACAAACATTTGGAAATAAATCTTAGTGTAACATAAACTATTATGCAGCTCAAACAAGATCAGAAAAAAAAGAAGTGACCATCACCCTCAGGGTTCTATACATTTGTTCCTTTCACTGAAACCTTGGTGTACTGAATATGAGAACTGGGAACAACTACAGCAAAGACCCTTTCACTAAAAATAATTGGGGTCATTTCCAGATCATGTGTTTCTTGAAACTCACTGGACTTTTGAAATAACAGCACATTCGTTTTGAAGAAAAAAATGAAGGTATAGAAGAAAAGTGTATGTTCTTTTTCTAAGGTGCCCTCTGAAACCACATGCACATACACAACACACACACATGCTTGCACATTTGCATGCACACACACACGTTGCTTTATTATAATAGAATTCAACATGAACACAGTTCCGTCAACGTAGCCACTCAAACACTCACCAAGTCTCAAACCCTGGGTATCTCAGAAATGTCCACACATAGAAAAGCCATTCTATGAAACTTTGGTTATGGTTTTAGACTTTCACTGTCAGTCACATTTTTATGCACTTTCTGACACAAAAAAAGAGAAAAAAAAACTATGACAGAGTTGAAAGTAAAAAAACAATTCTCTTTATAACCCTTTTCACAACTTACAGCCCCTTTTCTCACATCCTGGTCTTCCTAGTCTGCTTATATCATTCTTCTTGTTCTCCTTTCTACAAGGCATGACATGCTCATACTCACAGATGTCTACACAACACATTATAGACTGGGCCTGCATGTGAGGGAGTGCCATGGGTTTCTTTCTTCTCAGTTTGGGTGACCTTACTCAATATTGTACTTTCTAGGTTCCCCCACATACCTACAAATTACATTTTTCCTTACAAGTTTACAATATTCTGTTTATGCCTATAATAAATTTGTATTTTCTGTTCTTCTGTTAATGGGCATCAATCTCAGGTCTTTTTCCTTACTGTTGTAACTTGGAGAGCAAGAAACATGGATGTGCAGGTTTCTCTATGGTAGATGTGGAATGCTCTTCTTATATACCAAGAGTGGCAGAGCTGGGTCACATGGCAGGTCTATTTTTAAGTTTTCTGAGGAACCTCTCTATAAGCTGGCTCAGTTTTCACTCCTACCAACAGTAACTAAGTGTCCCTGTTACTGCACATTCTTCTATAGAGGCTGAGTTCCACCTGCCTCTGCCTCCAAAGTACTGGGATCAAGGGCATGTCCCACCACTACCCAGGACAATTGTCAGATTTCTTAATGTAGCCATTCTGATATGTTTACATACATATAATTTGTGTGTACATTTGCTCCCAGGATCAAAATATTTGGCATCAAAATTTTATTTTGGCCACATCATGGTTTCTAATGCTGGCATTTCTCTATAGTAAAATCCAGACAAGTGGAGAGTTTTCTTTCTTTTGTCAGGAAAGGAGGATGTGAAGGAGAATTATGGGAAAGGAAGCTGGAGGATTCAGGGATAAAACTAAAGGGCTGATGACCTAAAAATGATTTCCTTGTAGAGCATGGTATCTTTAGTCTGAGCACTCAGGAGGCACAGCCAGGAGGATTGAGTCAAGCTCCAGACACATGCAGGCCACACAGTGAGATCCAGGCCAGGCAAGAAGTCATAGCTAGATTCTGTCTCAAAATACAAAATACAAAAAAGAAAAGAAAAGCATTTTCTTAAGAGCCCTACTGGAAGGCTTGGACTGGGGACCTCATGCTAGGAGGGGTCATGGTGATCAATTACAAAAACTACAGTCCAAACACACACCTCACAACTGAGATTTGGATGGCTAGATAAAGTGGCAAGATGTGAAAATGTACCTGTGTATTCCATGGTACTGTGTGCATTTTAGTGAGAAGAAACAAACAGGTTATGGAGAGCTGTGAACCTTGCTATGCCACCTGCCCAAGTGGATGAATTGGATTTGGAAGCAAATGCTTTTATTTTTCTGAAGACATTAGAAACTGGACATTCAGCCAGACCTGCATAGCAGTAGAGGCCCATCTGGCTCTATATGACAGTGAGGAGGAGCTGGTAAGAAATGATAGGTATTTTTAAAATATGTATTATCTTAAGATAGAGAGCTTGAGACTTAAGAATAAAGAAAAATATCACCCAGGCAGACTGGGCATATGTGGAACACATTAGTTTCTGCCATTTGCTGAAATTTTTACTTCTGGCTCAAGCCGTGAGATATTGAAGAGGCATGTTCTCATGTAGTGCTCAAAGAAAGACCTGCCAGGCAAGATGTACCATCTCTCAAGACAGCTTGTGGTCATGTAAGTGTTCCTCTAAGCATTTACATGTTGCAGACTGAACGTGGCATCTGTTACAAACAGCAAGGACATTCTTAACCAAGTACTTTCCAAGCCACAGTGGGATGGTGATCACAGATGTATTTTAGATTGTGTATATAAAATGCATCCACTGAGAAGTGAGGGCTTTAAGCCTTTGGTGTTGATGACTTTCAGTTACAATCTGCTGCCATCCTGGGAGCAGGTTGGAGGGCAGAGGCTCAAAGATCATCTGAAGTTGAGAGACACATATGTTTGCTTGCCATGATTTATCACAGAATTTCATGAAGAGATACAAGGGGTCTTCTGACCACTGGATCGGCCTGCACAGAGACTCATCAGAAGACTCTTGGGGATGGACAGACAACACAGAGTATAACAACTTGTATGTTGTTCAGAACAATTTTCCTTCTCTTCTGATCATTGGTTGTGATATGTGTGAATTTTGACTGTAAGAGATGAATGGCTGTGTCCTGTGAGGCCAACTTTACCTGAAAGGAAGATATATAAACCTTACAAGCAGAGGTGTGCCTCAGAGGTAGGGTGTGAGCTTACATGCAGAGCTAATCCACAGGAATCTTCATATTCTATAATTTTACATTTCTATGTGCTCCCATTTATCGGCCATCATTTCCAATGTATTTTCTTAGCGTGATTTCACTCAAAATCTTTAGCATGAGGATGGCATCTGGGGTACACATTCTCTGCTCCATCACCAATGGAAAACTTTTCTGTGCTGATAAACACGTGGTGTCTGTGCTATAGCTGGGCAGGGAGAGCTCCAAACCCCAGGAAGCCAGCACAGAACTGCCTGGGTAAGACCTGTCATCCTCTATTTGCACAGCTGCACCTCTTCACAGAAGCAGACTCCAGGGCCACTGGGAACCTCCTAAAGTCTCCTCATCAAAGAGCACAGAGACAGCTCTTGGGTGTGAGCAAAGCTAGCCATTTTGAATGGAATGATAAAACACAGACCTAGTCATGTCCATCATCAAAGATCTTGCAGAAATTTACTAAGAAGTAGGATTTCCCCTGCTTTTTATACATGTGTAAAATACTTCAAGTAAAACTGAAAATCACCCTCAGTGAGGCCACCCATGGTAGCACTCCATTTGAACATGGCAGCAAGCACCAGTCAAATGCTTTGTACACATTCCAAGTTTCCACATGGATTCATGACAAACGTGTGGTGTTCAAGTGGAACCCTGAAGATGCTAGGTGCAAAACTAGTTCAGGTGTTTGAATGCAGTGTTGACCTGTGAAGAAATTTGCGTTTGTTTGTTTTGCTTTAGGATTCTCACCCGAGGAGGTGGAGAATATGCCTACCTGAATGTCAGTGGGATCAGCAGCAGCAGAGACAACATACTTAGGAAGTGGATTTGTAGCAAGTCCAACAGCTGTACTTCACAGTGCCCAGAAATTTTAAATCCAGGCTAGGGAATGTGCTACAGCATGTGTGAGAAACAGATGCTGTGTGACCTGCTATCTGCAGTTTCTGCTCTACTCCTGATCTACCAAATCATTATCAAACCCATCAATAATATGTGTTGACAGCAATGATGAAAATGGCTTAGACGATTATAGATACAAAGAATTTGGAGAGCACAGGTAACTGTAAATCAAATAGGTGTTTGAGTATGAGTGAATACTCATACCTCTTCAACCTAAATTATAAACACATTTGTATTAGTGGGTTCCAATTTATGTTATAATCAGGTATGAATTTGTTTATTGATTCTTGCTTTGAATGCAGTGGACCTAAAAATGTGTGGTGACTGAACCCATGAAAATGACTTAATAATCAAAAAAATATATGATAACTAGTGTGTGGCCTCCACAGATTGTTATAAACATGGTCATCATTCTTCTACAATATTCAATGGTCAATATGAAGGTAGATCTAAACAGGATTAAAATCAGTGCTATACAATCTTTGATTTAATAACATTGCAAAGTGATTTCACACTTTTTTCTCAGTTTTCATTTTTAAATTAAAATAGAATAAGAATATGTTATAGGCAAGTGTCATTTTATTTACACAATTTAAATTTTTTTGAGAATTTCATACATGATTAAGCCATTTGAAATTTATTCTAATTAGGTTCATTTCATATCAGGACACAGTTAACTACGGATGCCTAATCTTGTAATCATTTACATGTTGTTAAATTTTAAGAACAAAATATTTTTAAAAATTCAGATGACGTGCTACACTGTACTGATGAGTCCCAAAAAGGACGAAATAACAGGTCACAAGCAATTCTTCTTGCTTTATCTATGGGTGTTTGAGTTCTACCTTCTCGCACATGCTAGGCAAATACTGCACTACTGACACCGTCATCCCTTTCTGTAAATGTTGTTTCATAATGAGGCCTTAGGGTAAACCCCAGATGACTAGGACTGTGGCTGTGTATCACTACAGAGGACACATATTTACTCCTATCAAGTATTGGGGAGGCACAGGGACGTGGCTCTGAAGGTAAAGACACTTGCCACTAACACTGCAACCTGAGTTTGACACCTGGACCCTCAAGTTGGAATTGGAAAACCGTCTGCAGCAAGTTGTCCTGTGACCTCCAAATTTGCACTCTATACAGACACACACACACACAAATAAATACTGAAATTAAATAAATGTTTTAAAGTTATGTTTTTGTAGTCTGTGTTTAAGTTTGTAGTTAGTTAGTTGGTTGGTTAGTTAGTTTGAGGTGTTTGAGAAGGAATTTCTCTGTGTGTCCTTGGCAGTCCTGAAATTTGCTTTCTTTGTACAGCGCTTTGACCTTGAACTCATAAACCTGCCTGCCTCTGCCTCCCTACCTGAATGACATCATGATCAGCAGCAGAGACTACAGACATAGGAAGTGGATTTGTAGCACGTCTAGCAGCTATACTTCACAGTGCCCAGAAAGTTATAGTTTATAGACATGCGTCCCCACCACTGGGCTTAATCTGTTTTTTCACTCTTATGTTGATACAAGCATGCCTCATTCAGGAAAATACTTTTATCAGTGTTCGTCTAGTACTTCACAAAGCCGTTTTTGCTTTGTATTCTGTTTTATTTCTAGTAAACAAATAAGAAGGTCCTGTGAGCAATTCACTTCTGTCTTCTCAGAGAACAGCACAGTGTGTCAAACACAGGAGTGTTAAAACCATATAAATAGGGAAGGTATGTTCTCATGACAGTGACTGTGGATTATATAGATTATAAGGTACAAAGAAGCTATCTTCCTACAAAAATTCAGAGGAACTAGTGACTTTATATCATTAAACTGTGTATGGTTGTTGTGTGACAAACTTTACTGAGGAGATTCCACACATACACATCTACTCTCTTAAGATATGGAGTCCACGACAGACCAAAGTGTAGATACTACCAAGTCCAACTCGGTAAACCAATGAGATTTCTTGGCATTGATTATAGAAATATGGGTGGGAGGTTACTTTCAAGATCAGATTTGATTCAAAGACAGATGCATCACCAAAGCACAACCCAGCCTGGGATGCTCACAGAAACTGGAACTCTGGACACACTGGACAGCCTCAAGAAAGCTGGAGAGTGGCTTTCTTAGTTACTTTTCTTTTGCTGTGAGGAGACACAAGAACTAAGGCACCTTACGAATGAAAGAAAGGAAGGAAGGGAGAAAGGAAGAAAGAGTTTATTGGGAGCTTGCTTAAAATTTCAGATGGTGAGTTAATGACCATCATGGTAGGGAGCATGACAGTTGGCAGGCAGGTGTGGTGTTGCAGCAGGGGCTGACCGCTTACATGCAGCAACACAAGGCAGCAAGACAGAGTTGACTAGGGATGGTATGGGCTCCTGGAACCTCAACCCCAGTGACACACACAACTTCTGCAACAAGGTCACAGCTCCAAAAAAGCCCACACTTTGTCCAACAAGGCCACATCTCCAACAAGGCCTCACCTCCTCTAACACTGCTACACCTCCTAATTCTCCCCAACTGTGGTCCAAGCTTTCGGATACATGAGCCTATGGGAGCCATTCTCATTCAAATCATCACCGTGTCCTTACTTGGGGGCTTAGCTGGTCTGTGCCTCTTCTAGTCAATTCTGCTGGGCTTGCCTGAGAGTGATTCTCATTATTCCTCACTCCATATACACTCTTGCAGAGTAGGGGCCTAGCAAATGTGCTCAATGGCAGAGACTTCCTAAAGCTATGTTGAGGTGTTTACCTTCTTGTCTTCCTAGTTTCACTTCAGGTTGGAATATTTCTCTGAGAAAACTGTAGCACTACACTGTTAATTCACAACAGAAATTTGTTTGATGTTGTAGCCGTGGCTTGAATAATATTCATGCACAAACTAGCTTCTAAGTCACATACCAAGAAAACGTAGATTACTCTGTATACAATCCCATATCTTGAAAGTTTTTTGTAGCTGCTGTCACAGGGTTTTTTCATATGTAAAACAGGTCAGTAGATGGCTATATTACTAGTAAGCTTTCCCATGAATATATTTTACTAATCTCTACAAATGTGTAACCTGGTCCTCCACAGTTACATTTGGGCAGATTGCAGGGTATCTTATGAAGGAAGGGGGAGATAGAAAGACCTGGAGAGGATAGGAGCTCCACGAGAATACCAAGAAAACCAAAAATCTGGGCCCAGAAGCCTTTGCAGAGACCAATACTCCAACCAAGGACCATGCAATGAGACAACCTAGAACCCCTGCTCAGATGTAGTCCATGGCAGCTCATTCTCCAAGTGGGTTCTCTAGTAAGGGGAGCAGGGGCTGTCTCTGACATGAACTCAGTGGCTAGCTCTTTGATCACCTCCCCATGCAGAGGTGGGCTTACCAGGTCACAGGGAAAGACAATGCAGCCAGTCCTGATAGGCTAGGGTCGGACAGAAGGGAAGGAGGACCTCCCCTATCAGTGTACTAGGTAAGGGGCATAGAAGGAGAAGGAGGGAGAGTGGGACTGGGAGGAGATGAGGGAGGGGATTTCAGCTGGGATACAAAGTGGATAAATTGTAATAAATAAAGAAAAATGAAAAGAACAGCAATAATCTTCACAGAATATAACCTCCAAGTGACACTGCTGCCCCCATCAGGTGACTGCTGTTACCGTCTTTCATAGTCACTAGGATTCACTATTAGTTGAAGCATAGGAAATTTGAATTTTGTTGCTTTCCTGGCAAGTGATAAATGGTATATAGGCTTCTGCTATGCATGGCAACAGCAGTGAGTTGCAACAACCAGCTGCTTCGTGGTCAGAGTATTCCTGTGGTCACCACTGTTTAGATGAGGTTATCTGGTAGATATCAGTGCATGCGTGCCTGTGTGAGTGCGTGCGTGTATGTATGTGTGTGTTATAATATGATATCAGTGTTTTATAGGTTGGGTGCAGTGACATATTTTAATTCGCTGTGGCAGTTGTGTATGCCTTCAATCTCAGCACCTGAGAGACAAAACCAGGAAGATCTCTATGAGTTTGAAGCTAGCCTGGGCTACATATTGTATTCTGGGCCAGCCAGGTCTATGTAGTGACACCTTGTCCCCCTCCCCACCCCCACAAAAATGGCAGAAACAAAACAAACCCAGTTGTATATTAGTGTTCTAGCTTAAAAGCAAAATCCCACTGAGGACTGCAGAGATGGCTCAGCAATTAAGAGCACTGGTTGCTCTTGCAGAGGACTCAGGTTTCCAACACGCCATGGTGGCCCACAACCTTTCCTAACTCAGGTTCCAGGCATGTGGTGCCCTCTTTTGCCCTCTGCAGGCACCAGGTATGCATATGATGTCTGTACATATGTTCAAGCAAACACTCATAGACATGAAAATTAGATAAAGGAATCATATATA
>CM053761.1:16255458-16267367 GCA_028658305.1 Pachyuromys duprasi
CTTCCTCCGTCTTCAGAGCCAACATTGTAGCACCTTTAACTTTTTCTCTAATGCCCTTTCTTCTTTATTGAGGAAACCTGTGATTACGTTCAGCTATCTACTTGATTCAGGAAAATGTCTCCATTTCAAAGTCTTTATTTACTCACTTTTGAAAAGTCCCTTTTTCTATCTAAGGTGGCCTGCATGTAGAATAGAGGGCTAAGACAGTTATATATTTGAAACCATCACTCTTGTAACTACACATGTATGAGTTTAAACAACCATCAGGATTCAAGGGTCTAATGGTTAAAGGTGATCTGCTTTTGTGCCTAAAACTGTGGCCTTTTGCCTCATAAAACACTGTCTTTGATGCTCATTATTCATCTGGTCTCTTTACCATGTCAGATGATCAAAAGCAGAGGGTCCAAGAGCAGTGAGGCAGAAATTACCTGGAAGTTTTGTTATGCATGTACAGCTTTGTGATTCATTGCCCACATTTCTGTCAAGGACTTTTCTGTAATGGATGGACCTAAGAGTCAACCATGTCCCTTGAGCAATGTCAGAAAACTGTTTGGTTTCCTAAGCTGAACTGGGATATTCATGTGTCTTCAGTGCACAGCTGCTGGGAAGAATGGAAAGAGACTCCTGAGAAAGGTATTGCATCACAGTTTAATGTAAAATTTTGTAAAGATGTGTTTCCCTTTTGGGGGCTGTGAGCATGTCTCATATTCATGAATAGGAAGAAATAGAAATAGAAAGATGTCAGAGGACTGAAGAGATGGCTCAGCTGTTAAAGGCTGGGCTCACCACCAAAGATATAAGAAAGATGGTAGAAACCATTCAGTGCATAAACATTAGCTGTGCTTGCTAACTACTTTAAATGCACAGAATAGATGGCCACCTGGGTCTCAGCCCACACAAAGAACTACAGGCAATTAAGAAATGCTAGTGGGGAAGAGCACACTAGTTGGTTATACAATGGCAAATGGTCTGCCCTGAAAACATATGTACAAATAACATTATACAGACTGAGCAGGTTCCATATATATGCTTGCATGCAATAACAAACAATGTAAACTAGATTATTAATTTGAAAGAAAGCAATGAGGAAGTGCATATATAGGAGGATTAAAAGGAGAATATAGAGGGATAAATGTTATGTATTATAATCTCAAACAATTTTTAAATTTTTATTTGAATTGTAACTGTTTTAACCACATTGTTTTCGATTTTACTTATTTTCCTTTTATTTATTTAAAATAGATGTAATTTCATCCAATATGTTAAAATTATGGTTTCTCTCCTCTCCCAGCTTCTTCCAGATCCTCCTATCTCCCACCCACCCAAATCACACCCTTGCTTTCTCTTTTTCATTAAAAAACAAACAAGAACATAAAAAATAAATTAATGTAATAAGGTGAAACAGAAAAAAAAAGCCAGAATAGAACAAAACAAAGAGAAAAAAAAGAAAAAATCACGAGAAACACACACAAATACAGAGACACACATTTACACACATAGAAATCCTGCAGAAACACAAAATCCAAAACCATAATATGTAATGAAAAGACATACAAGTTTAAAAAAAATTTTATCCAGGCAAAACACTATGAGACAAAAACACCTCCAAAAATACTTTGAGTTTGTTTTGTGTCAGCCATCTGCTTCTGGGTATGTGGCCTAGACTTAAGTGTGATTTGTGTGTCCAGTGAGGCCAGAGGAGAAAATAATTTCTCTTTGCAGGTGGCTATCAATTGGAGTTAACTTCTGGATTAGGGATGGGAGCTCTTGTCCACCTCTGCTCTCAGTACTCCATCTCAGTACTCAGTACTTAGTTAGACCTGAACAGGCTCTGAGCATGCTGCTATAGTCTCTGATCTCATATGTCCACCAGTCCTGTTGATTCTAGGTCTTATTCTTTACTGTTCTCCATCCCCACTGGATCTTGCAATCTTTCCGCATCCTCTTCTGCAGACTTCACCAGACCCTGAGGAAAGGTATTTGGTAAAGACATTTCATTTATGGCTGAGTGTTCCATTGTTTTTACTTTTGTGGTTCTCTATGAAACTAGTGATTGTCTTTTCAAGATCAGTGAAGAATTTTGATGGGTATTGCATTGAATCTGTAAAATGCTTTATGTAGAACAGCCATTTCATTATATTAATCATAGTAATCCATGAGCATCCAAGATATTTTCATCTTCTTATACTTTCTTCAATTTCTTTCTTCAGTGTGTTAAGATTTTTCTCATAAAACTCTTTCACTTGTTTGGTTAGAGTTACCAAAAGATATTTTAAAATTTTTTGAAGCTACTATAAAAAGTGTTGTTTTCCTGTGAGTTAATTTTATGTCTTGCTACTGCTGAAAGTGTTTATCATCTGTAGGAGTTTCCTAGTACAATTTGTAATGTCTTTTACCTATAGTATCATATCATCTGCAACTAGAGATACATTTGCTTCTTCCTTGCCTGTTTGCATCCCCTTGACTTTCTTGGTTGTCTTCATTGCTCTAAGATGTCAAGAACTATCTTGACTAGGTATGGACAGAATGGACATCCTCTTGTTCCTGATTTTAGTGGAAATGCTTTGAGTTTCTCTTTATTCCTGTTGATGCTAGCTGTGGTTTACTGTAAAGTGCCTTGTTGTGTTGACAGATGTCCCTTGTCACCATACTCTCTTCAGGACTTTTGTCATGAAGACATGTTGGATTTTGTTAAAGGTCTCTTCTTTATCAAATGAGATGATTGTGTAATATTTTTCTTTCCTTTTTTTTCTAACATCCATTTTTATTTATTAAATGAAGTTTTGAAACCGTTGAGTCAACCATGAGGAAGAAATTCAGACTTGGAGCTAAGTTTAAGATGATGCTATGTTGGTAATTTAGTACATACACCTAATCTCCCAGATAAATCATGTTTTGCTATGTATGCTTATATGATAGGAACTATGAGTACAATAACTGATCTACAGCGATTTCAGGTGCTCTTCATTATTTAAATATATAAATATTATTTAATTTTTATAGTTTTCCATAATCATAGAAGTATTTCTTTTTATTTTTTATATTAATTACAGTTTATTCACTTTGTATCCCAGCTATAGCCCCCTCCCTCATTCCCTCCCTCCCTCATCTCCTCCCATGCCCTTCTCGAAGTCCACTGATAGGGGAAGTCCTCCTCCCCTTCCATCTGACCTACCCTATCAGTTCTCATCAGGACTGGGTTCATTATCTTCCTCTGTGGCCTGGTAGGGCTGCTCCCCCCAGGGTGGGAGGTGATGAAGGAGCCAGCCCCTGAGTTCATGTCAGAGACAGCCCCTGTTTCCATTAGTAGGGAACATACATGGAGACTGAGATGCCATGGGCTACATCTGTGCAGGGGTTAGAACCTGCATCGTCCTTAGTTGGAGTATCGGTCTCAGAAAAGGCCCAGGTTTCTTGGTTCTGTTGCTCTCTTTGTGGAGCTCCTATACCCTCCAGGGCTTGTGTGATTTTTTTTTCTGACAGTCTGAATAGCTGGTGGATAGCATTTATTGATTTATGTATGTTGAATGACCCCCCTCCCCTATCTCTGGTATGAAGCCTTCTTCATCATGGCTGATGGTCTTCTTGGATTCAGTTTGCAAATATTTTGTTGAAAATTTTTGTATCTACGTTCATTAAGAAAATGGCCTGCAATAACAATTGGTCTTTATCTGGTTTAGATATCAGGATAATTGTAGCCTGGTAAAAAGAATTAGGCAATGTTTTTTTTTCTGCTTCTATTTTATTAAATAATTTGAGGGATATTTGACATTAATTCTTCTTTAAATTTCTAATAGAATTCTGTTCTGAACCCATCTGGCTCTGGGTTTCTTTTTTGTTTTGTTTTGTTTTTGTTGTTTTTCTTTGTTTTTTTTTTTGGTTTTTGTTTTTTGGGGGTTTTTTTGTTGGTAGAATTTCAGTTACTGCTTCTATTTCACAAGGGGTTATAGGTTTGTTTAAATGCATGTCTGATTTTCATTTAACTTTGATAGGTAATATTTATCAACAAATTTTTTCCACTATTTTTAGGTTTTTCCAATTTGGTGGACTACGGATTTTTAAAGTATGTTTTTACTACTCTGGACTTGGCTATATGTTGTTATATCCTCTCCCATTACTCCCCAATTTTATGAATTGGGAACCTCACTCTGTGTCTTTTAGTTAATTTGGCTAAGGGTTTAGAGACCTTATTGATTTTCTCGAGGAACCAACTCCTGTTTCATTGATTCTTTGAATGATTTTTTGTGTTTATTTTATTGATATCAGTCCTAGACATGAATATTTCTTCCCATCTACTTGCCAGGTTATAAAGTTTCCATCACAGAAAAACATTCAGACATGGGTTCAAAAAAATATAAGATCTTTATTTAGCCAGCCAGTGACTAAACTGGCTGTTCAGGAACCCAGTGTAGTCTCAAATGTTTTTCAGGGTGACTTTTGAGCACAAAAAATATCATACTGGGTTGACAAACCTCATTTATCAAGAACTGTTAGCCAAAAGAAAACTACAGAAGCCCAAAACTAAGATTTAGATACTTTCCCAGAACAACAGACTTTTATGGATTAAGTTTTGGTTCTCATTTTGGCAGGTGGTGCTGTCTACATTCTGGGTTCCAAGTCCTGAATGATACTTTCATCATGGTGTCTGTTGTGCTAAGGCCTGGTGAGCTACAAGCCCTAGCTAGGGGCCTGTTAGATTCCCTCACTGATTCAATGGGCATGAGACAAATCATGGATTTACCTGAGTGCAGGTGGTTATATCACCCTTAGGTAGTATTTTAACAGAATTTATTCTCTGTTTTACATAGCTAACTAGGCAGTTGAGCAAGCAGGGTCCTATAATGAGAGCTAGGAGCAAAAGGATGAATTGCCCAGCCCTGAGTATAAGTAAACCAAAAGAATAAAGATTGGTACCAGTTGTTAGATTCTTTTTTTTTTAATCCATTTATTACGTATACAATGTTGTGCCTACATGTACACCTGCACACCAGAAGAGGGCACCAGACCCCACCATAGATGGTCGTGAGCCTCCATGTGGCTGAATTCATGACCTCTGGGAGAGTAGCCAGCACTCCTAAGCTCTGAGCCATCTCTCCAGCCCCCAGTTGTTAGATTCTTGATGGCTCTTTACTTTTGGTTTCCTGGAGGTTGTTTTTTGTTTGTTTGTTTGTTTTTTGTTTGTTTTTTTTTACCATGGCTGAGCTTTCTTTACTTATTCCTGACTGATTGGCATAGAAGCAACTGGTTTCTCCCAATGCCTTGCAGAGACCTATTTGTCTCATAAAGAGGAGGTCCAATACTCTTCAGTTCTAAAGAACAACTTGGCTAAGGAGTCTAGCTGGGCCTCTAAAGGAGAAGTTGAGTTTGTTAGATGGTCCAGATGTATTGTCTACGTGAACATTGAGATTTTCAACATTTTTATTTCACATAAAGAGAGCTGAAGTTCCAACTGCAGTGGAGGCTGTGATTCCTGTCCCCACCAACAGGGCAATGAAAATGGAGCTGGCTCACAGTTCACAGGGAAGCCCAGGCCCTGGCTGGGAGATTGACTTGATCCTGTCTTTTTCTCCATTATACATGGACACCTGTGATATAACAGACACAAGGTCACAAAGGACTAGGTTCTCCTCGAGCGCAACCAATTCAGAAGGTACACACTTGGTTAAGCTGTTAATTACTACAAATAAGCCAGGTCATCTCTGGGCCTAGAGATACACTTGACTGCCATTCCTGGGATTGACCTGCTATGTATGGCTACAACGATCTTCACAGGGAACCGTCTAGAGTATATCCTGGTGAGGTTAAACAGGCACCCATTTTCTGGAGGTTCCCTACGGTGAGATTAGTTGGCCAATTTACAGCTGCTGTGGCTGGAAATAGGGCTTATTGTTGATAAGTTTCATTCTCAAGATACTATAGGGTCCTCAGATCTAGTCATAGGCAGCTGTCCTCACCTATGTCCAATTGAGAATGGTTAAGGAACTAATGTACTCTTTCTAGCACACTGAACACTGAGGGACTGGCTTCTGATGCCTCCTGGACCTTAATCTTTGATGTTTGCAAAGGAATCGCTGGGGAAATTGGAGTTTGGGGGCTTACTATCATGAGAACTCATATTCTAGAGATACCAAGAGAGGTCACTTTGGATTGATGGACTGGATGACTCTATGTCCAGGTTTCTTTTGGACAGTAAATTTGAGGTCTGGGTCTGAAGCATTTAGGTATAAACTGAGTCCCCAGGTTCTACCAGTTTCTCAATAATGACCTTTGGTTTCCTGCTAGGCCCTAACCTTTGTGGATATGGGATTGTGTGGGCTGTGACTGCGGGGAGGCAATGGTGGTTTTCTGTCCAGGTTTATGAAGGGATCAGTGTGTTCCCAGGAAGATTAAGTTTCACAGCTCCATCAAGCAAGATGTTATTTTCCTGGATGGGGGATGGAATCAATCAGGCAGGATACTGAATAGATCATAGAACTTTTTCTTCACTGATAGACCTACTACCCCAGAGATGTTATCATTTCCCATATACAAGAAAACCATCCCCCAGTAGCCTCTAGTTGCAACATTTTACAAAAAAAAAAAAAAATCTACCTGGCAGATAGGTTGGGTCTCAGCAGATAGACTAGCTATTAGATCCTTGGTTCCAGTCTTCCTTAATTTTCTGGCTTATGGGGGTGTGGTTGTTTTTTTTTTCATACCGGGCAACAAAAACAGAGAAAATAGGATAACCATAATTATAGGGTCCTTGTGACTACCTTTAGGCAGTCAGAGGACCTGGTGAAGACCCATCATATGTTGTTGAAGCTTGGCAACCATGTTCCCGATAAAGGTACAGGTCATTCCTACATCAAGAACCACCACCCATTTCTTTCCTGTTGAATATCTTTTATTATTTTATTTTATTTTACTTTACTTTATTTTGGTACACTTGGTTTCTTTGTATATAGGTTGGGCATTAGGACAATTAAGGTTCAGGTATAACTCAGATGTAGAATGGCCTCAGTGGGTCTAGGGCAGGAAAATTTGCTGCTTTGTTCCTTGTACCTTTCAAGTTCCCTTTTTCTGAGCTTCACTTCTCTATGGAGGGTCCCAGGTACATGTGCTGTGACAAATGCATACCAACTGTCTTGTACACAAATATGGCTTTACCCTTCTCCCAGCAAAGTGTGTGAGTTAATGCCAGAATCTCAGCCCTGTATACAGAAGTTCCTTGGCTTAGGTACCGTGGCCACACTGTCTTGTCCAAGTTGAAAGCTGTAGCCTCAGCATACCTGATTTCATCTTGAACAAAACTGCTCCCAATCTGTATGTCCCCAGATCTGATGTATTAGCCGAATTCAGGAAGTGCAGGTTGCCAAGGAGCCCAGAGGGGAAGTCAGAAGTCCCTCATCCTGTTGTAAACAGGGGTATTCTCACTCAAGAGAAGAAGGCCAGGATGACCTCTTTATGGATTTGAAATTTTTATTGAGCTACACAGACTTGGCCGGGGTCACATACTCTTGTGACTGTAAGTCTAGAATTGGCCCCTAGCTGAGTGAGCAGGGAGTTTGTGAAGACAGAAACCACTAGTTTGGCACTTTCTGTTAGCCATTCAAACATTTATCAAGTCCCAAACCCTAAGTATTTCATTGAACTTTTCCACACTTGGAATAGCCATCCTGAAGTCATTGATTATGGTTTTAGACTTTCACTGTCGAGTACATTTTTATAAACTTATTCACCACACACACATTTTAAAAAAGACTATATCAGAGTTGAAAGTAGAAAAACAATTCTCTTTGCAACCTTTTTCAGGACTTATGGGCCCTTTGCATCCTGTCCTTCCTTGGCAGCATGTATCACTGTATTTGGAGGTGTTCTCTAGAGTAACAGAACTTCCAGAATAAATCTCTCTGTATAGAAAGGGTAATTAATGAAGTTACTTACAGGCTGCGACCCAGCTAGTCCAAAAATTTAGAAGTTGTTCAGTCTATGAGGCTAGATATCTCAGTTGATTTTCTGTAGATGCTGGCATCCCAAACAAGTAGGCTCTTATGCAGTGGTTCTCAACCTTCCTAATGCTGAGACCCCTTAATACAGTTCCTCATGGTGTCATGACCCTAACCATAAAATTATTTTGTTGTTACATGATTACTGTAAATTTGTTACTGTTATGAATCATACTGAAAATATCTGATATGTGACCCCTATATAGGTCATAACCCACAAACTGAGAAACACTGTCCTAATGCCAGTGAAGGACTGGAATTACTAGCAAGGCGAGAACAAGCAGGCAAAGAGCAAGAGCTTCCCTCTTGAATGCCCTTACATATGTTTCCAGCAGAAGTTGTGACACAGATTAAAGATGTGCCTTCCTGCCTCAAAATCCAGACAAAGGTGTGTGTCTTCCTACCTAAGAGGTCTGAAATAGAAGTGGAGTCACCCACTTCAAACCAAGCAAAAAAAGCTGAGAGGTATGCATTCCATATCTGGATTATACTTTATTCCAGATTTAGTCAAGCTGACAACCAAGAATAGCCATCAAAGATTTCCACGACATGGTGTGGCTGATATTAGAGGTAGGTTTTTCCAGATCAAATAATCTGGATTAAAGGCAAGACAGAGAGAGTTGTCTCAGTGGTCAAGAGCCCACTGTTAGCATACACTGGTGAGAGAAAGAGACAAAAATGAATAAATAAGATGATGTCTGAGGTGTTTGCACTGTATATACAATTGCACTTCTTGGTTTTTGTTTTTAAAAAGTATCTTATTGAACAAAACTACCCTTAAGACCCAAGGAACTAGTTGAAATAAGGGAGCAATAATTATATGTTACATTTAATGCATTAATCCTGAAATTGTTGCTGGTGAATGTAAAAACGAAGAATGAAAAGAGGCCAAAGAAATTCTCAGACACCAAGAACGCTCCATAGAAGATCTATAAAGGAATCCTTTATCCTGACGATGATGAGAAGCAGAAGGAAGAGACCCCTGGGAAGAACAAAACCGTGCTTGAAAAATGGGGAGAGAGAAACGGGGGGTGGAGGGGGGGAGAGAGCACTACAAAATGAATGGAAATAACACACACCTTTAAAAGATAATTTGAAAGTCAATGGTTCAGATTCCCCAATCAAAAAAAAAAAAGAAAACAGACTTAAAGATTGGATTAAAAGATGGGACCTACCTATTTATTGCTCCAAGAAGGATACCTCACATTCAAAAATTGCCAATAGGGTAAGGTAAAAGAGGGAAAATTTGTAATCCTCCTCCATCTTTCAGCTTTCAAAATTAAATATTAGAACATCTCAGAGCTTTTATCAGGACATACAGAGAGAGTGAGAATATTTGATAGTGAAATAGATGTATTTTTAATTTTTAAAGAGATGAATGAACACCATACTGTTTTTCATGACGCACGTATTAGTTTTTATTCCTACCAAAGTGAGCAGTTTTCCTTTCCTTCATATCCTTCTCAACACTGTCAAATCTTGTTTGGCAGTTGGAAGAGAGTGGGGTTTGAACACCCGACCAACACTGACTTTTGTGGAGGCTTCCTGTCATGATAAATCCTGACCCAGATCTCACAGGTAGGTATGCACAGCTATAATAATCTTAATCAGACCTGATATTTTCAGCCTGTTGAGATACAGTAAGTCATGGCTTCCTGGTGAAATTTCACCTTCATAGCTTGAATTCTTGAGATTATTTTGGTAAGAACCTATCCAATAAGAAGTTATTGCTGAAACAAAAAATGACATAAATAGCTATTTTTTTCTTCGTAAAGTAAGTCTCTTGTGAAAATATTTCTACCAAGGTATCTTTCTGATCACTTGATTTCAGATATAACACCTATGTGTACAAAATTGACCCATCAAGAAGGACTCAGCTCACCCTGAGCAGCATCAGAAGGCTGGTGTCAATACCATCCCAAGAGGCTGTGTGTACATTATCAGTTATGGGAATATTCCCCTTTGATTTGAGCTCTGATGGGGACATTGTTTCCAGGTGACAGATTCTCCTGTATTGTCACCTTCTCACAGAAAGAATTCTCCCACGACAGTTTGAGCAAAAGTTTGTTTAACAAAGCAAAGTACTGTTGGAATGTGCCGTGCACTCCAGAGCAAGATTGGAGCAGGCTGGCCTGAAGGTGGGCAGCAGATCACTGGACTCTGCATAATGCAATGTACAGATATTTCTTATGGTCCCAACTCTATGATGTCATTGGTAAGTTCCCACTTAGGGAATTTCCTCCATCTTACATTAAGAAGTTTTCCAGGGTCGAGATGTCCCCACAGCTTTTTCTTTATACTCATTGGCATATTCACTGGTGGCCTGTATAGTCACTGGGAAAGTTCCCTGGTCCCTTAAGTTCTTACATGTCAGGAGGAGCTCAACTGGAGCTTCAAAGGTGTGTGAGGGTAAAGGAGCATTGCAAACCTCAGGACACACAGCAACCTAGACACGGCTGTAGCTCCCTGGATGGCCTCCCTGGTCAGGATGAACCTAACTAGAAAGCGATGGGTATGTATATCCCTGACTCCCTCCTGCTCATACCTGCTTAGCTCTTGACAGTTGCAGATACTACTCTTGCTAACCATTGATGTATAGTACTGCTTTTCTCTGAAAGGTTTTTCTAGAGAATTTTTTCCTAAAAAAATTTCACAAATGCATTATTCTCTGGTATTGATATAATAGACAGGTATGATTAGCAAGAATACAAGTATTTCTTTCTGACAAGAATATTGAGATTTTGTGATGGCTCAGTGGTTAGGAACATTGATTGCTCTTGTAGAGGACCCAGGTTTGATCCCAGCACCCTGATTGCAGCTGGCAACCATCTGTAACTCCATTCCCAGGGCACCCAACTCTTCCTTCTCGCTTTCAAGGGCACTGAATGTACATGGTAGACAAGTACAGAGAGAAGCAGAACATCCACACACAAAATAAATTTAAAATTATTTTAATTGAGATGTTATTTGGACATAGTATATCCTTCAATTTAATTAATTGAATTTTACATTGAGTGACCAGGATCTGACAATGTCTCTTTTAACAGAAATTTTATTATGCCTCTTTATATAGTAAATTCAACCTCATTCTTCTTTTGATTACAAAAATGCAAATGAGAAAAAAAATTATAAAAATGGACATCCAAGAGTTGTCAGAATAAACACTTATTTTAATTTTTCTAATCAAAGAATATAAAGATATCATTTCTTTTCTACTGAAATATCTAAATATTTGGCTGTGTACTTCCTACAGTTTCTGCGTGCACTGTAAGCTATAGAGAAGCGTGGAAAAAGAGAAATAATGAGAAAGGTCAAATGGAAAGGCCTATGGAAGCCAAGAAAGAGAGCAGTCCCTGTCTTGGAACATTGTTGTTGCCATAAAAAGAAATTTTCCCCAAGTCTTACTAACTTCCCCTATTTTTGTTATTACTTCCCGCCCTCTGCCAAGGGCTTGATTGTGAGTCTTAATATCTGCTTTGATACATTGCTATACTGATTCTTTCAGAGGTCCTCTTTGGTATGCTTCTGTCCTGTTGCTTGTTTTCTCCTCCATTCAATGTCCATCCTATTTGTTCATATAAACCAGCATTGATCATACCAACCTGGGTCCTCCTTCTTGTATATCTTCCCTAGGTGTGTAGATTTCAGCATGACCTTCCTATCCTATAGGTCTATATAAGTGAGTATATACTATATGTTTCTTTCTGCTTTTGAGATCCCTCACTTAGGATGATCGTTTCCAGGTCCCACCATTTGCCTGCGAATTTCATGATTTCCTCCCTTTTAATTGCTGAGTAGTATTCCATTGTGTAAAAGTACCACAATTTCTGTATCCATTCCTCAACTGAGGGACATCTGGGTTGTTTCCAGGTTCTGGCTATTACAAATAAAGCAGCTACGAACATAGTTGAGCAAATGTCC
>CM053761.1:16287997-16307378 GCA_028658305.1 Pachyuromys duprasi
GTATCAAAGCAAATATTAAGAAACATAACCAACCCTTTGGCAGAGTGCAGGGAATCATATGAAAGAAGGGGGAGTTAGAATGACCTGGAGAGGTCAGGAGCTCTGCAAGGACCAAATATATCAGGGCACAGGGGTCTTTTATGAGACTGTCTCTCCAACCATGGACCATGTATGGTTAAAACCTAGAACCCCTGCTTGTATATAACAAATGGTAGCTCAATACCCAAGAGGGTATACTAGTAAGGGGAATGGGGACTATTTTGGACATGAACTCAATGGCTGGCTCTTCGACCTCCTCGCCCCCTGACGGAGGAGCAGCCTTGCTAGGCCACAGAAGAGGACATTGCAGCCATTCCCGAAGAGACCTGATAAGCTAGAGTTAGATGTAAGGGGAGGAGGTCCCCCCCTATCAGTGGACTTGGAAAGGGGCAGGGAGGAGATGAGGGAGGGAAGAGTGGGATAAGGAGGGAATGGGGGAGGGGGCTATGGCTGGGATACAAAGTACATAACCTGTGATTAATATAAAATAAAAATGAAAAAAAGAAGGAAAAAACCTCATAACTTAGCTTCATTACCACATACAGCATTTTACCACTATTCTAAATTAAGATCTATTAATTTTTAAAAATGTATTTATGTTAAAACTGGGTCATTGTGCTATATCTCTACTATCAAGAGGATAAAATATGCTTGGTCTTATTTTCTAAAAATGGTATTATTATTAATCTATTGTATAGCCTTAGACTTCTACAAGCTATAAACTTTTCATATACTAAATCCTACAAAAAAAGCTCTTGTGCTCTCACCTTAATGGACTATATTTATGACTTTTAAGGTTCAAACTTAGCAAGGACAATACCTAAAGTCCTAATATTTAATGGTTTACAAATACAAGTTAATAGTCATCTCATAGATATCCAAATATATATTTATAGTCCTACAGATGCAAACATGGTCTCACTGCAGTTTTTAATAAACAGCTGGGGATGGTCCTTGAGTCACCATACAGGAGTTGGTAAAAATAATGGCCTTCCTGACTGGCTCATCCAGAGCAATAACTATGCTCCAGACCTTAGCTGTGCTGTGAGGCTGTTGGAATTCCTACAGAAGAGACAAGAGGTCTGCAGTGCCCCATTCCGCCAGGGTAGAGCCAACAGTCAGTTCTGCCAGGGGACTGTTTCAAAGGCAGCCAGAGGGGACGCTGGCTGCTGCCTCAACAAGCCACACACTACCTACTGGCAGACTGGCCTCTGGAAGTCAAAATGCTCCCATGCAGGTTTGTCCTTTGTGCCTAGCCATGGAGGCTCAACCAACACAAGAGCCATAGATACTTCCAACCTTATAGCTCTTTGGCCTGGCGGAGGACAAATATATGGCTCCTTGACTCAGCGACCTCCACCACCCTTGCCCAGCCCAGAGTAACATTAGAGGTCTGTTTTGGCCTCACAATGGGGTCCCACGGACATGTTGCCAACTTCTGTGTTGGGAGACTTCAGATGCCTTCCCAGTTCTCTTCATATGCAGGAGACCAGACCTTATGCCTAAGTCATAGACCCGCTATTGTCCAGCCTAGACACAATATGCCTTGTTGCCACACTAAAAACAAGAGGCCTAAATATAACCTTTTACCATCCTTTTATTTAGCTAATGGACAATAAATGTTCATAGCAGTCTCGCCTATGTCTCATGGTATGTAACTAGATTCAAAGGCCTTCCCCTCAAAAAAAAATTATTTGAGAGTCTAAAAAAGCATCTTAAGATTAATAAACACCAGTTATACATAATTGAGAGTCTAAGAGAGCGACTTAAGGTTGGCAAATGTGAGTTATAAATGCTTAAATGTCTAAAAAATGTTTTAAGGTTGGTAAATACAAATTATAAAGGTTACAAGGTCTAAGGTAATTTAAGATATTTTAAATAGATAAAACTGCTTAATAGTTTCTCCTGTTCCTATGCTATTGTTGCATTGACTGTCCAGAGTTTTGACCTTTATCAATAAAGCTCTGGTTTATTAATCTAAGTCTAATACAAAACATTCCACTGTATCATGTACTATTATGGTTCTAAGCTCAAGATTTTAAATCTCCGTAATGTGCACTTATATTAAAGGTTATGATCAAGTGAGCTTTTGTCCCTTCTACTTCACAAAAGGCTTCTGCCTTTTCAGAGCTCACCCTAAAGAATGCTTATGCTGTTAACACGTATATATGTCTACTGCTTTCTCTACAATGTATATTTCAGTGCAGATTACAATTGTGATGCTAACATGTTTAAAGTTTTAACTCCTTCTTAAAAATTAAAAGCAATTCTTGTAAGCTGCAGGAAATCCATCTAAATCCACCTCTCAGGTCAATTGGGCTCCAGATAAGTACTACACATACTGCCTATCTCAGAGGGTGGGACTTCTCCCCTTTCCCTGGTTTGAGGACTTCCTTTTCCTGGTTACCAATTGCTATCTGCTGCTGCATGCAACACCCACTGGATTGGTGAGTTCTCCTCATTGACCAGCCACTAGATTGGTGAGAGTTTCCCATGCACAGTCTCTTCTCCCACCTAATAAACCTCTTTTATATATAAGATCTGTTGTACGCCTAATTGTCTTTAATTTTGTCCCGTAACATTACATTCACTCCATATACACTCTTGCAGAGTGGGGGTCTAGTAAATGTGCTCAATGGCAGGGACTTCCTAAAGCTATGTTGAGCTGTTTACCTTCCTGTCTTCCTAGTTTCTCTTCAGGATGGAATATTTCTCTGAGAAAACTACATAACAAAATCAGCCTTTTCAGATCTTAGAGCAGTTGCCCATTGAAATCCTGAATATGTGTCTATATATGGTGCACATGTTTCAGTTTACCAAAGTCTGCAAAATGAAATACATCCACTTGCCAAATTTCATTTCCTTGGCTACCTTTAGGGTTACTTTCTGCAGGTAGTAGAGTTTGATTATTGTGAGGACATGGCCTTACAATTTCCTTGGCTTGTTGCCAATGATAGAAAATTCTCTCTTTAAACCTTTCTTGTTAACATGGTTTTTTTTATTAACATGTTTTTGTATTAAGTTCTGAAGCCTCTAACACACTATCTATCAATAATTGATGGGTTTCATCATTACCTTGTGCTAGAGGGCCTAGTAGACCGATATGCAATCTGATATGCGTTATGTCCCATGGATGATTCCTATTTCTGATCATTCGTTGTAATTGAATAGTGAACTTAAGTAAGAATCATCCTGAACTAGATCAGCAGTTTCTATGTGCAGACTCTTTCTGCATACTGAGAGTCAGTTACCATGTTAAGAGAGTCTTGAAACTCTGATAACACCATCAGAACTGCATATAATTCTGATTTTTGAACTAAATCATGAAGACTCTACCCTGAACACACCACACTAAATGGATGAAGCAAGACAGGATCCAACATGAAAGTTCTAACAAGCTTCAATAAACTTTATTTTTTAATCCCACGACTTATACATCCCAGCAAAATCTTTCAAGCAATACAAAAATCACAATGTAGTTACATTTTATTTTTCTTTTAGTGAACAATTACAATTAGTATACATATAGAAAAACATGTCCCCCAACATTCTCACATAAATCAAATGTTTTATGGTTTTAAAAACAAATATGAAAAATGAATTATTCCCAGGAACCTACAGATATTTATAACTAGGCAACCTCTTAAAGATTAACAAAGTGTAAGCAAGCAGGGTAATTCTCTCAGCCAGTTTCTCTTTACCGGCAGGCTGCAATTTGTGGTTACAAAGAATCAGTTATCTTAAAATGTAATCTTATAAAAACCTTAAAAGTATCACTATCCTAAACTTTTATATAAAGACCAATCAGCCATTTCTTCTTTAAATCCTCAAGGTGTGCATCTACTCACTAGTAATTTTTAGTAAATCGTATCAAGAAGCCGAGGGCAAAAAATATGGGTTCAAGAAATTAATCATCGTCTTGTGATCATCAGCCTGGCTTCAGTGAGTCACTTCAGCCAGTGATAATTTGGGCTGCCATTATTCTTGCCCCCTAAGCTCAAAAAGCCCCTAGCTCAACTACTAAGTGTATGCTTTTCTGAACTTCAAATTGTTTCCTACGATTTTCTACATCAGAGCCACTAACGAAAACATCTTAACCTAACCT
This sequence comes from Pachyuromys duprasi, assembly GCA_028658305.1. Lineage (NCBI taxonomy): Eukaryota > Metazoa > Chordata > Mammalia > Rodentia > Muridae > Pachyuromys > Pachyuromys duprasi. The sequence continues at coordinate 16,292,142 of CM053761.1, forward strand.
TACTAAACAATCTACTTTTCCAAATTCTTTCTAAGGGTGGTGGTCATTGCTAACACTCTAAGTTAGCGATTACTGGTGGAATCACTAATCTTCAGCAACAATGCCTGAAAGAGATCAAGCATTATTATTGTGAGTGCACGTGAGACTGCCCAGGGAGGGGCTGGATGCCTCTTAGAGTTCTCATACAACTCATGAGAGGTGTGGTGACCACAGGGATTCATAGCAACACAAAGTCCTCAGGATACGTAGTCCTTGAGGCTCTGCCTCCTGAGGCACACCCATCATGGTTTTGCTAACTGGTGGGCGGCATTCCCAGAGTTCTAAAGCTGTATTGCTGTTCCTCCTGCATGGCCATGGACACCAAAGTAGTGGAGACTGTCTCAGTCCCTGGGGCAAAACCATCCAGGTGACCTGCTGGGCCTGCAGAGTGTCTGTGTGCTCCCATGTGAAGGCAAAGGGGGCTGGGTGCAGAGGAAAGGCAAAAGAAGACATCTCTAACATCAAAGACAGAGGAGGGTGTGGAGGAGGGTGTGGAGGAGAGGAGTGTGTGTGGATTAGAAACCACAGGGAAGGTGGGAACAATTATCTGGTTGGTTTTCTGCAAATTCTGGAGCAGATGGTAAGTTCAGTGAGGCTTTTGGACCCCTAGAATGGAAGCATTGTGAGGAGAGTTAGTAGGAGCTAAAAGGGCTGCTTGTAGGGGAGGCAATCAAGATGAGGAACGGAAGTCTGCAAACAGCTGCATGGTAGTAGGACATCTTCAGGAGAGTGAGATTGCTCAGTGGGTCAAAGCAAACAGGTTTGGGATTTGGGGGTCAGCATCCAAAGAAAGATATAAGAGGAGGGGAGGAAAAGCTAAGCTTCCTGACTTAGAACATTGTTCTTTATGAAGCAGGAGAGAATATTAGAGGAAATTGCCAGAGCCCGCCAGCAGAGTCGAACAGTACCTGAGTGGGGAGTGAGGATTTAAAACAATAAAAACAAAACACACTACACACAGGATCGGCTTGAGAGGGTTGTCAATATGGCTGAAGCTGTCTCAATTTATTACAACATTCCTTTTTTATAGGCAAGGCAAAAACACGTCACATCAATACAAAAAAGGAAAGGTTTGTGGAAACACCTAACTTCTTTTCAAAAACTACTTTCCTAAAGCGGGTATGGTCCAAGGTCACACAGATAAGATTCCAGGAACTTGGCGAAACTTCCTCTTTTCTCTGCCTCAATGTGAAGGCCAAGGAGAAAAACACAATAAAACAGCTTAACAAGCAGCTCTCCACAGGAAATTATAAGGATATCAGAAGGAAAAGAACTGCTTGCTCTTTTAGTCAAGGTGAAAAGACCCAGGAAATACTTGAAGACACCAGAAGCTGAGAGGACCACCCATGAGCATAGCCCAGGTGCCCTCCCCTAAGGCAGTCGCTCACCCCACTGCTAAGCCTGCTGCAAAGATGCCCCACCACCAGCAGCGGCTTCCGTTGCTGAGCCTGGCTTCTTCCCTCATTTCCAAAGCAGCATAATGTTCTTGTTCTTTTGATTATTTATTCCCTATCGTGAAAATTGCTCTCCCCCTGCCCTGGCCCCACTTTTCCTTTTCTCTCTTTCTTTTAAATGCCAGTCTTCAAGTTTCTCTGAGTCCATTTTTCAGTTCTTTGACGGTTTTGTTCATGAAACTGTGAACTCACTGAAGGTGCCTTATGTTCCCTGGTAATATACTGGGTGGTCACAGGTAAGCTCTCTGCCTCTTTCTTCAGACTTTTCTTTAACTGCCATTTCTAGCTCTCATTTTTTTTTTCAGGTTGAACTCATAACTATCACACCTATGGGCATGTTGGTTGACCATCAGATCTCTAGGAAACGCAAAGGTTCCGGGGTTAAAACAAATAGCAACATAACGTTCCTCTGGCCCGTGCAAAAAAAACCCTTCAAACAAACTCACTTGCCTTGGGCCCCAGTGGTGGCCCTTCGGCTAAGATTTCTTCTCCGTGGTTTTATTTCTAGGATGTCTTTTTCTTGCTTTCATATTCTACCTCCCTGGTAGAAGGAAACGGGTCTCTTTTCCCTCTCCCTCAAGGACAAAGACAGGCCAAGATGTACACAGAAAGCTTTTCTTTCTTGTGGTCTTGTCTCGTTATCTTCTGTAGCCTGGTGGCCTGGGGTGTGAGGTATGAAGTAAGAATTTTATCTTCCTCTCTCCCCTTCCACACTGCTCTACGTGTGTTTCAGATCACTCGCTTTTGCTCCATGTTGACCAAAAGGATAGGGTGGCTACACCCCCGTAATGTTTTTCTGGGGGCCCTTACTGGGTGATAAGCTGAGTTCATTTCTTTTACTGGATCAAGAAAGTAATGTTGAACTTCATATTTTTGAGATTTTGCTTTGCACAATATATACCGTGTCCTGAAGGAAATGGAAAGCTTCCCTTGTGAACATACAGCTCATTTGTAGTCGAGGGAGGTGGAAAGTATCTCTAGTTACTTTCAAGAAGGAAGTTCACGGTATATCTGACAGAGACAATAATACATTAATTAGGAATGAAAAAGAAAAAGTTAAAGCTTGGTCCCTAGAGCCCAGGGGGCAGGGGAAGGTTAGACCAAGCTGACACCAAAGTCAGATCCTCCTGTCTGTGCATTCTCTCACTGCTCTGGGAGAAGTGAAGCAAAGAACTGGTGGGCCCCCTGCCGGTCTCTCTAGGAAACACACTCCCACTGCGCCAGGCAGCTCCCCGGCCAGATGTTGCTCAGCTCGCTCTTGCATCTGCTTACACTCCTCTGCCCTGTAGCCCTCCACATTCGCAGCAGAAGGTCAGTGCGGGCGGAAGGCTGCACACGGAGGTGGTCTTTCTCAGGAGTGACTGGCAGGTCTCAGTCTCAATCCTCAGACAACTTGCTGAAGCCACTAGCCCCAGAACGCTTTATACTGACTTCTAAGCGCTGGACTCCAACTGGAAGATTGAGCAGTGCGTGGACACCGCTGGTTCTGGCCCAGGGGTCCTGCCATCGGCGCCCTTCAGCTGTAGACACCTTCAAGGAGTCCACTAGCTCAGGAGGACCGTCCCAGCCCCAGCTTTAGACGTCCTTGCCAGGAGTGAGTTCAGACTTTCTACCCATCCGTACCTGCCCTGCACTAGGATGGGGGACGCACGATGTTAAAGAATCTTAACAATTTTCAGTTCTTTAAGCCCAAGGGTAAGAAGGGTGGACGAAATCCAATTCTCATACTGTTTCATCGATAGCACAAGGTTTTGTATTTGTTTCTTTTCCTGCTTCTGTGACCGAGTACCTTCTTGATGAAGGCGATTTAAGGAGGAAGGGTTTATTTTAGCTCGCAGTTCAAGGTACAGCCTGTCAGTGCAGAGAAGTCAAGGCAACAGAAGCTGGTCAAGTGGACCCCGCCCTGAGGAAGGAGAAGGATGAGTCACTTGTGTCCAGCTCGCTGTCTCCATCTATGCATTCCAAGCAATGGTCCTGACCACAATTGTGATGGCTCTTTCCACCTCAATTAATGTGATGGAGATGATATCGCACAGACATCCTCCGAGACTCCAGTAATGCTAAATAACCCCTCACAAGTACGCCCAGAGGCACGCGTCTCCTGGTCGACCCTGCGGAACCTGCCAGGTCAGCAGTTAACAGCTATCACCACAGTTTTGTTCCTTAAAGGGTTCAAACGTGATAACGAGCACCCATTCTGAACTATTAACCCTGTGTTGTTCTGGATTCTGGGATGCTCTGTGCTAATACTAAAATATGAAATTTGTTCAAAATCGAATTCTGATGCTTGCTTGCTGTTTTGTTCTTTTATTCTTTTTCCTCTGCAATATGTTTTTCAGACTCCATCTCTGTGAAAAGTACCTGGAAGACGTTTAAGGCAGGAAGTATTTCCTTGGGTTCCCTTCAGAAGTTTTAGTCCTGGTGTTTTAAGTCCCGTTTCTAGGCCCATGGAGATGCAGAACACGACAGCAGAGAGCACGTGACAGGGGGAGGCGAGAGACTGACAACAGAGGAACCAAGGATGAGGTAGACACGCCGCCAGCGCTTTCCACAGGCGTCATCCCAGAACCTTGTCCTCACCCCACAATAAGGCTATACATTACGAAGCAACGTGTGGATTAACCCATTGGTGGAGGCTGAGCCCTCACGATCCAATCACCTCACACTGACTGTCCCTGTCAGGACACCACCAAGCATCCGCAGCAGCGCTCTTGACAGCTAACATGACAGAGGCCATGTAGAACCCTACCCATGTGCCCATGAACGCAGGTAAGGCCACGTGACTACCGCAGTCAGCCCAACTGCAATGAGTATCTTACTGCTGGGCGTCATTGCCCTTCTTCGCTTTACCAAGTCGGACAGCCTTGCCAGAGCGGTGAGACAGAGGCAAAGCAGGGCCTCCAAGCACCCTCGGTGGGCACGCTGTGGATTTCTGTGTGTTTGAAAGGAAGTCTCCAGATCTCTTGCCCCTGATTCTGTGTGTGTCTGCCCGTCAGTCTGCAAGCATGCCTGCTCTCTCTGTGTCCGCCTCAGAACCTCCTTTCTCAGGCAAGCACTCCAGCACCCAAGGAACAACTCCAGGCCCTCTGCCTGTCTTAGGCCGGCCTTATCCCCGGTCTCCGTCTCACGTGACTACAGCTCCGCCACGTTCCTGGATTGGAGTCTTGAAAGAAACTAGAGTGAGAGAAGGCAGCTCAGCTACCCACACCTCTGACCTACAGACTGCTGTGTAAAAACACTAAGTTTTAGAGTAATTTCTTTAGCTACAAAAAAGAAAAAATAAAAATAAAAAAGCCTAATGTAACTATCAAAACTGAAGCATGTAACAGAGCGAAATGAGGAATGTGGTTCAGAAATGGGGATTTCAGCATGCATCCCAGGGATCAAACTCTGCCAGTCTAGCTTGCATCTTTGGTAGCATCTTTGGTAGCTGAGCCACCTCCTAAACTACTTGTTCATTTGTGCAGAACACAGTATTTTGTTTGGGATTAAGTTTTTCCCACTTTAACAGCATCTTCTGCTTGAAGCTATTTCCTATAACCTAAAAAAATAAAATTGAGTCCAGGTTGTATACAAATGTATACAAAGATAAGATAGACATACCTCCAGCGTATATATTACATCTGATTCTCACATTTTCAACTTTGCATGAAAATTTATTAATTATACAAAAAAACGAGTTTCCTTGTGATGTGGTCATGCATGCCTATAACACGTTTTGAAGACATTGCCAAACGCATTATCCTCACTTTTCAACTCCTCTTTCCTTTTTTCCCTTCGCAAACAGCCTGTGCGGCTGGAGGAGCTGATGTTGGTTGGGATGCGGGTTGCCAAGGAGGTTCTGGGTGTAAGGGTGTAAGGAACCTAAGGAGCAGACCTGTGGCTTTTGTGATTTTATGTGTTCTTACTGAAAATAAGAAGAAAAAAATGTGTAGACCAGGCTGTCCTCGAACTCCAGATCCACCTGCCTCTGCCTCCTTCAGCAAATCCTACCGGCCTGCGCCACCAGAACCGGCAAGAGCAAAACTCCCTAACTGAGTACTTGAAGCTTGCTATTGATGATGTAAGCGCCTAAACATCTCCAGTTTCTTTTCTAAAATGGAACAAAGAACTAGAGGCTCCACCACGGCCCCCTGCCTTAGCTTCAAGCCCAGGCTCTTGAAGATTTTTTTTTTTTTTGGTTCATGGTTTTTGAAGGAGAATCCAAAGAAGGTGGACTCATGGATTTGGCATCCGGTGAGGAGCTCAAGTTGACAGCGTTCTAGGGAAAGAAGCAATTAAGAGGGGAAGAAGGAACAGGAACCTAGAGCCGAGGCGGGAGCAAGGAAGACCTTCCGACCAGGTCCCACAGCCTCCATCTCCCCCACCCTCAGTGTGGACACAGTAAGAATCAAGAGTGCACATCATGCATATCTAGTTTTTTGTTGTTGTTTTGATTTTTGTTTGACACTGCAACGGGACAGTGTCATCCACAAAATTCAAAGTTCAAACTTCAGACTATACAATGGGTTACCAAAAAAAAAAAAAAAATTCCAAAACACACCGCAATCCCATCATCTTCTAAGTCAGTTTACAACATTAGGTTGGGATGCATCCTAAACTATCCCGGAGCACACGAGACCCAGTGGTTGTGAATGCAGCCTTGGACCTGTATTCATTCACCGATGCTGATGTTAGCGGGATCCACACCAGCCAAGTGGTAGAAGAGGCAGGCGTGCTTACACATTGGTTTCTTCCTAAGGAGGAAGAAACATCCAGTTTTGGTCTCTAACATGCCACCCACGAGGAACAAGACCTTGAAACTGCAGGGCCGCAGGAACCACCGACAGCTCTGGCGCGATCAGCCAGCAGCAGGAGCATAGAAGATGTTGGGGTGCTGCTGGCTGAACGCGCACTACAGCGTCACCTTCGGCAGACCTTAGCAAAGCCAGATGGGGCTCTGACCACTCGGGGGCAACACCGAGCTCCTGGCTAACAGTCCACAACTTGGAGGACCTTGGTCAGGGAGCGAGCAAGCCGAAGGCTGCCATCAACAGGGAGCTTGGCCTCCCATCCTACACAGGATGTTGGAGAAGGACGAGATCCCTAATCTTCCTGACTGATGGTGAAAAACTCCCCAGCAAAAGAGCTGGACTGGAGCCCACAGTTGAGAGGCTTTAGACTTTGAAAGAGACGTTAGGCCTAACAGAACTTAACCCTGCGTTTTTAAAGACTGTGGGAATGTTAAAGTTATATTATGTTTTAAATTGTGATATTGGAGACAAACAAGAAAGATTGTGGCTTAATGGTGTTGTCTGTGTGTCAAGTCGACAAGAGGCTGTGGTGGTTGGTTTTCTGTCAACCTGACACAAGCTAGGGTTAGCTGGGAAAACAAAACAGAGCATCAATTGAGAAAATGTCCCCATTCAAAGGCGCTGTAGGGCCAACCTGTCAGGTACTTTCTTGATTAACGGTAGATGGGGGGTGGAGGAAGCTATCCCCCAGGGCTGGTGATCATAGAAAGTATAAGAAAGCAAACTGAGCAAGGCATCTTGAAAGCAGCCTTCTGCCAGGGCTTCTCTTCCAGTTCCTGCTTCCGGGCTCCGACCTGGAGTCCCTGACCTCAGGCCCTCAGTGATGAGCCGCGATTAGGACACGTAAGCAAATGAACCCTTTTCCTCCCCGACTTGTTTTTGGTCATGGTGGTTTTATCAGACCTATAGCAAACTAAGACAAGAAAGGTTCATGAATGAAAACAAATACTTTTTTAAAAGGGGGGGGCGGGTGGAGAGGAAGATGAGGAGGAAAAGGAATAGAGATTCGGGCGTTCCCGCAGCAGCAATGGACGAGAGAGAAAACGCACCAGGAACAAGCACAAGTCCGTGCGTCACATGCAGGAGCAGAGGGTGTGTGGGAACGCGGACCTCTTTGGCTGCGTGTTCCACACTCTGAGCCCTGAGGTTGATGTCGAGAACACCAGGCAGAAGAGAGGTGGTGCAGAGCAGGCAGGGAGGTGTGGCTCCCTGCCTGTGACCATCTGAGCCCTGGGCGTGGTGCTAGCTTGAAGTTGGCTTTCAAACCAGTTAACTGAAATAGATTAATAGAGAATTTCAGGGCAGCTAAGTCGGTGAGGCTGGTGGTTGAGAATTACACGTGAATTGGGTTTTTACAGGAATTTTTTTTTTCTTTTTTCTTGTTACTTATTTCCTTGAGGATAGTTTTTGTGTAACAGCGGTAGTCCGTGCGCGCGAGTGCGGCGTAGGACAAAAAAGGTGGCTGGAGAGACAGCCGTGGGTGCTGGGAACCGAACTCTTATATTTATGGTTGTGAGCCTAGCCTTTAACGGCTGAGCCATCTCTCCAGCCCGCACGCACCCTCCGTTCTTTCCCTCAAGTAGCGAACACACTGTTGCGCAACCGCCCCTACGCTCGGCGCACTCACCTTGCCGACTCCAAACAACCCTCCTTGGCTTGCCGTGTGCAGCAAAACAAACACGCCGGGGCCCGCGCAGAGAAAGAAAGACTCTTTGCAGCGACCATCTGGGCTCCGAGCGGTGGCTGCTGGTCCTGTTGTTTCGCACGTGCGGGACTAAACCTGAGGGTCGGGAGGGCTGGGCAGGCGGACTGTAGAGAGGGGAGCGTGTCGGGAAAGAGGAGCGTGGGGTCCGTGCGTGGGCAGGCGTGAGGGTCGGGAATGACCCTACGAAGTGGGCAACGGCTTGCAGGGTGGAGCCGGCGCCTGTGCGGCTGGGGGAGCTGATACAGGTTGCGGTGCAGGCAGCCGAGCAAGTTCCAGATGGAAGAAGCATGGAGGAGCGTCTTTGTGGCTTTTTTGTTTAGGGGTGTTGGGTTCTTGTTAAGAATTGAAGGAAAAAAAATGTGTAGACCAGGCTGTCCTCGAACTCCAGATCCACCTGCCTCTGCCTCCTTCAGCAAATCCTACCGGCCTGCGCCACCAGAGCCGGCGAGAGCTAGGCTCGTTAACTGAGTACTTGATACTGTTCTTGATGACGTAAGGTGCCACAATAGTAGTGAGGAGGATCCTGATATTGCTGGTCCCAATAGTACTTCGTCCCTTCGCCCCCAAAGCCACGTCCTCCACCGGCTTTACACAGGCTCCGCGGACCCGCGCCCTCTCCCCAGGGAACCAGACCACTCCAAAGGTCCTTCCCGCCCCGCGTCCCCTGAGGGCCACGCCGGGAAACCACTCACACCGCCAGACAGCTCGGTGCTTAGCGGCGAGTCCCCGCTGCCCCGCGCTCTGCCCCGCAGCCCACGCCTGCATTAGTCTGTCCCTGAACTTGACCTTGGCAAGAAGTTAAAGAATGTTAACAATTTCCAGTTCTTTAAACCCAAGGATGAAGAGCGTAGACAAAAAGCCAATTCTATTGTTTCTTGGACATCCCAGGGTGGTCAGTTAACACTCGCCATCACTGATTTGTTACCTAAAGGGGGGGGGGAGGAAAAAATTATTGAGCAGACATTCTGAAATATTGACAACTGAGCGCCGAGCCGCCTCGCGGCGTATGTTTCCCGCGTGACCCTCAGGGGACGCGGCGGGGGGCGCTGAAGGGATGAAGCCACTGAAAGTCGGAGCCACGGACGCTGCGATCCTCCTCCCACTTTGCCACTTTACGTCAACAAGAGTAAGCTTCAAGTGGTTGGTTAACAAGCCTTGCTTTCGCCGGTTCTGGTGGCGCAGGCCGGTAGGATTTGCTGAAGGAGGCAGAGGCAGGTGGATCTGGAGTTCGAGGACAGCCTGGTCTACACATTTTTTTTCTCTTCAATTCTTAACAAGAACAAATGAACTGTTTTTGCTAAAGTAATTGTTTTAGATTCCGGAATGCTTTGTGCAAGTACTAAAACATTAGTGCTGACAAACTATTTATTAGTGCTGTTCAAAAATGGATTTGGATCCTTGTTTCTCTGCAGTGCCCGGTTTTTTTGTTTTTTGTTTTGGGTTTTTTGTTTGTTTATTTGTTTGTTTGTTTGTTTGTTTGTTTTTTCATCTCTGAGGAAAATACCGGAGATATGTTTAAGCAGGAAGCACTTCTTTCGACTCAATTAGGAGGTTTTAGTCCTGGTGAGTTCTTTTCTGGGCCCACGGAGATGGTACGAGATAGCACAGGGCAAGGCTTCCCGCCTAACAGAGAGTCTCTCAGGACAGGAGAGCAGAAGATCCAAGGACAAGGCATAGCTCCCAAAGAAACACCTCAGTGTCTCCAACTAGTCACCTCAACTAGTCTGAGCACCTTACCGTTGGGTATCTTAAGAACCAGGCTGTCCCAAATAATTAATAAAAATATTACACGGAGTGGGAGGGGATATGGGTGTGAGGGGGCAGGGAGTCCCTCCAGAAGCGTGGGGCTGTAGGCAAGCCTTACAGCAAAAGTTTGAGTGTCTTTAAAAACCCAGTTGTGTTATATAAACATGTTTTTCTTTTAATCCCAGGCATGGGGCATTGCTTCAGATTGTTCACAGCAGCAGACTATTTGCCTCATGCTGGCTCTGAGAGGGCCCTGATCTTTGCCAGCTGCAGATAGTCTAATTCTGAGGGCTCTGGAGAGGCAGCAAATGCAAGACCCAAGGAAGAGGCGAGGGCACTCGAAGGCACTGCTCCTGGTTGCTGTTGTTGCAGTTTGATGAGAAGAAGTTGAAGATATCCTGACTACGAAGATTGGACTTGCCCCAAAGAATCTGGCAACTTTAATCAGCAGGAAGTAGCCTAAGAGGTCTATGCCCACTCTCTCCACTAACTTTCTTTCTCTCCTACCTGTTGTTTGGAAGGGATTAGTGTAGAGAAGAGGGGTAGAGGCCCAAGGAACCCAAATAAAATAGATATAAAATAATAATAATAAGCCTACAAAGCCTGAAAGGCATTTAGAGCCCAGCCCATTGTGGGTAGTGCCATCCTGGGCTGGTGGTCCTGAGTTCTATATGAAAGCAGGCTGAGCAAGCCATGAGGAGCAAGCCTATAAGCAGCACCCCTCAATGGCTTCTGCATCAGCTCCTCCCTTGAGGTTCCTGCCCTGCTTGAGTTCCTGTCTTGACTTCCTTTGATGATGAACTATGATGTGGAAGCTGAATTACCCCCAACCCAAAAGAAAGAAAGAATCAGGGTGTAATTTCCCTTATTCTTTTTTTTTATTAATTACAGTTTATTCACTTTGAATCCCAGCTGTAGCCCCCTCCCTCATTCCTTCCCTATCCCACCCTCCCTCCCTCCCTCTTCTCCTCCCATGCCTCTCTCCCAGTCCACTGATAGGGGAAGTCCTCCTCCCCTTCCATCTGACCCTAGCTAATCAGGTCTCATGAGGACTGGCTGCAATGTCCTCCTCTGTGGCCTGGTGAGGCTGCTCCCCACTCAGGTCCCTTATTCTCTTTACCAACGTAGACAACATTGCCAAAGCTACCATCTGCCTGTGAATCGTGGAATGAAACAGAGGCAGAGCAGGGCCTCCAAGCAACCTCAGTGGGCACACTGGATTTCTACGCATTTGAAAGGAAGTCTCCAGTTCTCTCCGTCCTCGTCTGTCTCTCTCTCACACACAAGCATGCATGCTCTCTGTGTCGGGCTCAGAACCTCACTTCTCAGGCAAGCACTCCAGCACCTGAGACACAACTCGAGACCCTCTGCCTGTCAGCCATATCACCATCGCCGCCTCAGGTGACAACTGCTCCACCGTGCTCCTGGATTGGAGTCTTGAAAGAAACCAAGGTGAGAGAAGCCAGTTCAGCTACCCCACGCTTCTGACCTACATGACCTTCCGTCATGCTGAATAATTGTTGTTACATCAAAGCACTAAAGTTTTGGAATAATTCTTCAACCTTAATAAAATCAAATATAACTATCAAGAAAGAATCATATAACAGGGGGAAATGTGGAATGTGGTTAGGTAAATGGGGATTTCAACATGGATTGCAGGGATCAAATTCTGGAAGTCCACAGCATCCTTGGTAGCTGAGCCACCTCCTAACCTTCTTGTTTATTTGTGCTGAATACAATGTTTTGGTTGGCCTTAAGTTTTTCCCCCGCTTTGAAGACATCATCTGTATTCATCTATTTTGTAATTTATAATAAAATAATTGAAGCCAGGAAATGTAAACAAAACGGATCTGATTATCCCCCCTTTCAAATTTTAATAATTAAGTTTTTGAGTTTTGTCCGGTTTGGGTTTGGATGTAGAGACAGAATTTCTCTGTGTATAGTCTGGGCAGTCCTATAACTACTCACTCTGTAGACCAGGCTGGCCTCCAACTCACAAAGATCCACCTGCCTCTGCCTCCTGAGTGCTGCATCAAAGGCGTGTGCCACCACAGCCCAGCAATAGTTTACTAATTGTACAAAAGAATGTGCTTCCTTGTGACCAGGACCACACATGCACACGATATGTTCCAGCCACGTTGACCACACCTTCATCCTCATCTGTCTCTCCCCCTTGTGTTTATTCCCCTTCACAAATAATCCTCCTACTTTTATGAACTTTCTCTAGTTCTCAGTTTTGAAGTCTAAGCCAAGGCTAGGTGGCCTCATGGATCTGGCCCCTAGTGAGGGGCCCAAGCAAGCAATATCCCAGTGCAAGAGGGATGTGTGAGAGGTAGATCACATGATGACACAGGACTACAAAGCTAAGAGGGGAGCCAGCAAGGACCCCCTCCCAAGCCAGATGGCTTCAGCATCCTGCCTTCCTCAGCACTGACACAGTGAGGACCAAGTGTGCAAACAAGCATGTGCAACCTTTTGACACTGCAACAGGACAATATCATCCAAAGTTCACCCTTGGGATCCACAGTATTGAGTTTTACACACACACACACACACACACACACACACACACACACACACAATTTTAAGTAAGTTTACATGTTTGTTGTCTGCATTTGTAACTCTTTTGAAGCATATGCACCCCATGCATGTAAATGAATACAAGGTCCTAAACAGGCAGATACTCAGTCACCCACCCATGCTGATAGCAACAGCACCCACAGCAGCCAAGTGGCCAAAGCAACAGGCAAATCTGTTTATTCTGAGGAACGGTTGGTTTCCTGGAAAATAATAGGTTCACAAGCTCAGACTTTCTTCAGCCTTAGATGGAAAGGCCGTATCATTTCATTCCCCTCCATACCAGCCCCACGGAGAAAGGCCTGGAGATCCGTGGCAGAATGAACCACTGTCAAGCCTTGTCACCATCCCACAGTAGCCGAGGCACTTTTGTCAGGGTCCTGCCAGCAGCCAACATCACACATCGCCTTCAACAGACCTTAGGAACCCATGATTTTTGGGGGAATGACAGAGTTGAGGGCCAAAAGTCAGACTTGACACACTGGAACCTTGTCTTAGATCAGGCAACAGCTGTCAATGACAAGGAGAGTTACCCCTTCACCCTTCATGTGTTGGGCTTGCTACAGACATCTAGGGAAGGGTGAACTTCCTGAACATCCTGGGGTATAGCTGAGGACACCTGAGCACAAGAGCCTAGAAGAAGGGAAAAGCTGTTGGGAGTTGCTAGGTCCGGGTGGCTTGACGGAGGTTCATGAATGCCAAATCTATTTTTTTCAAAAGGAGAGTAAGGGTGAGGAAAGGAGAAAGAGGAGTAGGGAAAGAGGGAGGAAACAGAGGAGGAAGGAGGAAGGAGGAAGAGGAGAGAAGTTAAGAGGTAGAGGAAGGGTTTGGAGATACCAGGAACAGCAAAACCAGGGGAGGAAGAAATGCACCAGACAATGAAGAGGGAAGAACCGTGCTGAGTGAACAGGGCAGACAGGAAGGGACAAATCCGTGGATCTGTGGAGGGTGTGGAGCAGAGGGTGTGCGGGATGCGCATCTCTGGCTGGGGGTTCCCTGTGACCCCACACCGTGAGCCCTGAAGCTGCTGTCAAGGGTCAGGCCCTGTGTGTGCAGGACAGAGAAAAGGCCCCTAAGGGGCAGGGTGGCTGAGCACGCGGACTGCAGGGAAGAGGGCAGGTGGGGACAGAGGAGTGTGGAGGGTGGGGGTGGATAGGGTGAGTCCACGCGTGAAGAAGGGCTAGCGAGCAGCAGTGCGGAACACGCGGCTCTGTGTCTGCAGGAGCAGGTGGGAGCTGGATGGCGGTAGCCAACAGGGATGAGGGAGAGAGGACTTTGTGGTGAGGCTTTGAACGTGCTGGAGTTTTAATGGATGTGCATAGTTTAGAGCATGAAGGGGCTGCGAGTGTTGAAAAAAAAGTGTAGCCCAAGCTGTCCTGGAACTCGAGATCCACCTGCCTCTGCCTCCTTCAGCAAATCCTACCGGCCTGCGCCACCAGAACCGGCGAGAGCAGCCGCTGTTCTGACCGTACTTATCGGCCACTTGCAATGACGTCAGGGCCTGGCCAACTCCGTGACAGGGCCATACACCGAAAACTGCGCACAACGTCCACATGATCGCCCTGGCAGCCGCGTCGAGAGGCCCTTCGCCTTGCTCACGCACACTCCCAGCCTAACGCCAGCCGCCCCTCACTCCAGAAAACCGCAACTTCGCGAGCCTCGAAGGCTCTTCCCGACACGCGCCCCCTGCTGCTCACCCCGGAAAGCACACGCCCGCACCTCCACGCCTGGATTCCTCGGAAATGGACAGTCCTCCTGCTCCTGCTCTTGCTCTTGCTCTTCCACCGGCCTGCGTGGCTTGGCCAGAATCTGGGGCTTTTTCTAGGTAACCACACGCAAGGCTCCAGGGAAAGGATTATGCACAATTACATCTTTAGTGCGCTGCTGAGGTGCAGGGTCAGAGAAGTGTGATGAGGTCTTAGGGGGCCCCTTCACTTATTTCCTCCCATGTGTCTTCGCCCCTCTTGCACAGCCTAGAAGAACTGTCTGGTCTCCAGAGGGTTCACCTTGGTGGTCGTTGCCAGGAACAACTGGAAACTTCCAACCTCCCTTCATGCAGAACTAGAAACCAGGAGTCTTTTCTCATTGCGTCGTCATTTCAGTCCTTCTAATGTTGGTTAGGGATGTTGTGTAACTTTTCTCGCGCTCTCTGGCCATCTCTGTGCTGTTGTGATACTTAACCTTGATTATCAGTTTGCTTGGAATAAGAAGCAAACGCCTAAGAAGTTAGGAAAACACATCTCTGAGGGTGTCTGTGAGGACGGCTCCAGGGAGCATTGTTGGACCTTGGGGATTTTAAGGGAACGCGTGGATTAATCCCTGGTGTGTTCAACATGAGGTGGCGTTTTGAGAGCTGGTCACAGGTGAGAGATTGTGGCCTGATGGAGTCAGAAGTTTACAGAGAGCACCATTGCATTCCGGGCCTTCTCTGTACACGTCTCTTATATTCTGTGACCTGAGAGTCCGCTCCTTCCTCTATACCTGTAATTCATAAATGTGTGTGTCAGGGTGTCTCCATATTCTTGCAGTTTTCTTTTGAAGTGCATTTTTTCTGTTTGATTGTTCCAGCTGTTCTACTGTGTCTTCAAGCCGTGACGTTCTGTCTTCTACTTGATCCATTCTCCTACAAGGCTTTGCTTGGAGTCTTCTCAGCGAGTGGCAGGCTCACCTGAGAGCCAGGGCAACAAAACCAGAGTGCAGCCGCAGCACCAAGCAAAGCCCTTGGATGTACAGAACCCTCACTCCGGTTCTTTAGCTTACTAAGCCTCCCAGGAGGCCTTGAAGGAGGACAAGGTGACCACCATACAGTTTAATCTACACAAAAGTGTCAGGCGTGACCCTGATTTATTCCCCAAGCTGTCCTCCCTTCCTTGACACAACAGCCATTTAAACCCGCCCTACATGCTTGAGCAGCCATTAAATA
>CM053761.1:16307878-16344889 GCA_028658305.1 Pachyuromys duprasi
AGCCATTAGTCCTCGGCTAGACCAAGGAGCTCGAAGGCGGGAAGTGTCTGTGGCTCTTGTGCTGGTTGAGCCTCATGGCTGGGCACTGAGGACAAGCCTGCATGGGAGCATTTTGACCTCCAGAGGCCAGTCTGCCAGCACCCAGGGCATGGCTTGTTGAGGCAGCCAGGGACCAGTGTTCTTCCTGGCTGCATCTGAAGCTAGAACACACACACACACACACACACACACACAGGATGGGGCATTGCAGACCGCTTGCTTCCCTGGCAGGAATACTGACAGCCTCAGAGCAGCAGACAAGGTCTGGAGCATCGTTCTGTGCTGTAGTTGAGCCTATTGGAAAGGCTCTTCTTGGGCTTTAAAAATTACTTTTACTAACTCCTGGATGGGGGTTTAAGGACCATCTTCAGCTGTTTAGTTAAGACAGCAGTGTGTCTGCATCCGTCGGTCTATAAATATATTTTTGGACATGTTAGAGGACTTGATCTTCTATGAGATGACTGACTATTAACTTGTATTTGTTAACTATTAAATATTAGGACTTTGGGTTTTATCCCTGTTCAGTTGGAGCCTTGAAAAATTAAACATAGTACGTAAAGAGAGTAATAACAGTTTCCTGTATAATTTAGGTTATAAAAAGCCAATATCTTATAAAAATCTAAAGCTATAATTTTGCAAAACAAGATTAAACCTATTTATAAGGCAGAAATTTTTAACCTTTTTGAGATGAAGAGAGAACATAATGACCAAGTTTTAATGTTGTAAACAAATGAATATATCATATAGTTTATGGCTATCTAGGCAAAAACTTGTATCTAGTTACTCCGAGATAAGAGTTCTAGAACCAACAACATAGTAGAACAGCATAGAACAACAACAAGGTTAAAATTTTATTTGAATCTGTTATACCAAATCCATTGGCCAGAAAGCCTAGTGGCCAACCCAGGTCACAGGTGGGAGAAAAGCATTTATTCATTCATTCAAGAGCTGGTAAGGACATAGGTAGTTAGACATACATTTTAAATTAGCTTGTTAATCTGAATAGACCTTTGTAACCTTGATATTTTAGCATCACATAAAAATTAATTTGAACCAGGGTTGAATCATATATATAGCATGTTGTATAGAGATAACTTTGAATTTATATAAAAATTCATACCAATTTAAAATGAGTCTTGTTGCTTTATTAGTCTAAAAGGAGATAAAATAATAAACAGAAAGTTAATAATGATTAAAGATGTAAAGCCAATAAGCAAATTAAATAAATCGTTAGATAAGAACTTACAGAATCATTTTAAAATATGTTTTAAGAGCAGAGTGTACAAAAATCAGGAAGGAAAGATTTTTAAAAGCTGGGAAGTAGGGCATAAAACCATAATATTTTAAGTTATTTACTATTTTGTGTAGGGCCGCATTTCTAATTATCGCGGGCACAGGCATGCATGCGGGGTTGTAGGTGGGTATTCGTGTGCCCCATGAGCAGACAGTAGAAACAACAGCCTTGCTTGCTCACTGTCAGGAAGAGTGCACAGTGACTGGCCTGTGCACAGGACATTCTTCAGCCTTAAGGAGGGGCATTTAACACCAGCCCCGCCCCCAGCCCCCCACACGGAGGGAGGAGACACTGAGAACCAGGGCCAGCCTCATCCCTGCTCTCCAGCCACAGGAGCCCATTGGATGCAGGGCTCCTGAGGGCCCCTTGCCTCTGACATCAGCAAAGTCAGGAGGAGGCCTGAACACTAGCAGGCAGCACAAAGCTCCTCCCCAAAGGCCACCTAAACACTGGGGCCTGGTCAGTAAACACACAAGCCCGGTGGCTGCCATGACAGGAAGGCTTGCCCTGCCTGTGGACCCTGGGATTACAGGGGTCTGGGGATGGCAGCGATCGCTAAGGACCTGTGAATAGGGAGGGACTGCTCGGCCCGAGAGCCTTTGAAAGATGAAGATGAGTACACATGTGTCCTGGTGACTTGAGGGGTGCTTACGAAGGCAGAGCAGCCAGAGAAGTGTGGCTCTGTGTCTTCGAGACTCTGAGCCCTGGGAGCGGTGCTGATTTGAAGCTTTCAAACCTGTTAATACCTTGTTTGCCATTCTGAGTGCGGTCTAAGCAACCTCCGTAGGGTCCTCCTTAGTGTTTAGCTTCTTTAGGTCTGTACATGGCTGTCCTATATTATCAGCTGATATCCGCTTAGAGTAATCAGGATGGGAGTCTACTGTAGAGTGGACTCTCAAAGGATTTACCCAACAGGGAATAAAAGCAGATGCTGAGACTCAGGGCCAAACTTTGGGCAGAGCACAGGAAGTCTTATGGAGGAAGAGAGGGTGGGATTAGAGGGACATGGAGGGAACAGGAGCCTCCACAAGAAGGCCAACACAACTAAAAGTGCTGAGCCCAGGGCGTCCTGCAGAGATTGATGCACCAACGGAGGACCATGCATGGAGAGGATCTAGACGTGGCCAATTGCCAGCTCAGTCTCCATGTGGATCTCTGAGGGATTCAGGGGCTGTCTCTATCATGAACTCAGTTGACTGCTCTCTAATTATTGATCATGATAACGCAGCCTTGCCAGGCCACGGAGGAAGAGGATCCAAGGAGTCCCAATGAGACATAACAAGCTGTGGGCAGATGGCAATAGTGGAGAACTCCCCCTTTCAGTGGACGAGGGGAAGGGGAAGAGAGGAAGAGGGAGGGAGGGTGGATGGGACTGGGGGAGTTGAGGGCGGGGGCTTCTATCGGGATATATAATGAAGAAATTGTGAAGAAAAAAAAATTAAACTTTAAAAAGTTAATCGAAATAGACTGAGAATTTCAGGGCAGCTAAGTCGGTGAGGCTGGTGGTTGAGAATTACACGTGAATTGCGCTTTTAGAAGAGAGACGCAGGAACTTTTATTTTCTTGGTATTTATTTATTTCCTTGAGGATAGTTTTTGTGTAACAGCGGTAGTCCGTGCGCGCGAGTGCGGCGTAGGACAAAAAAGGTGGCTGGAGAGACAGCCGTGGGTGCTGGGAACCGAACTCTTATATTTATGGTTGTGAGCCTAGCCTTTAACGGCTGAGCCATCTCTCCAGCCCGCACGCACCCTCCGTTCTTTCCCTCAAGTAGCGAACACACTGTTGCGCAACCGCCCCTACGCTCGGCGCACTCACCTTGCCGACTCCAAACAACCCTCCTTGGCTTGCCGTGTGCAGCAAAACAAACACGCCGGGGCCCGCGCAGAGAAAGAAAGACTCTTTGCAGCGACCATCTGGGCTCCGAGCGGTGGCTGCTGGTCCTGTTGTTTCGCACGTGCGGGACTAAACCTGAGGGTCGGGAGGGCTGGGCAGGCGGACTGTAGAGAGGGGAGCGTGTCGGGAAAGAGGAGCGTGGGGTCCGTGCGTGGGCAGGCGTGAGGGTCGGGAATGACCCTACGAAGTGGGCAACGGCTTGCAGGGTGGAGCCGGCGCCTGTGCGGCTGGGGGAGCTGATACAGGTTGCGGTGCAGGCAGCCGAGCAAGTTCCAGATGGAAGAAGCATGGAGGAGCGTCTTTGTGGCTTTTTTGTTTAGGGGTGTTGGGTTCTTGTTAAGAATTGAAGGAAAAAATGTGTAGACCAGGCTGTCCTCGAACTCCAGATCCACCTGCCTCTGCCTCCTTCAGCAAATCCTACCGGCCTGCGCCACCAGAGCCGGCAACAGCTATCTTTATTAACTGACTACTTGAGCTTATTCTTGATGACGTATGTGCCTAACTATTTCGAGATTTCATTCGTTTTATTTTCCAACCTATGCTCTTAGGCCGGTGCATACACTTCAACTCCCCACGCATTTCTTGACAATCCCGGTTCTTTCAGGGCCTCCCACATCATGCCACACCTCTTTCAACGAGCCCACCAGCAAAGAGCAACCACCCTATACCCCAGGTTTAGGATTCCTCGTCAGGGATACGTTCAGGGTATCCACCCATCTTTACATACCCTAGACTTGACTGAAACAAGGTGTTCGGAATGTTAACAGGTTTCAGAGCTTTAGGGCATAAGATTCTGTTTGTGAGCAAAATTCAATATTCTTGTTTTAAAGATAGCATAAGGCTTCGTTGTGGTTTTCGTTGCTTTGACAAAATATCCTGACAACGGAAACTAAAGAAAGACGGGTTTATTTGGGGCCACACTTGATCCACACACCATCGTGGTCAAAGCAGCAGGAGCTTGAAGCCTTTAGTAACCTCAGGTCCAGCCAGGAAACAGAGAAGTGTGAATGTGTGAAAGCGTGCACAGCTCATCCTCTCCCTCCCCTCGTCTCCCTCCCTCTCTTCTCCCTCCCCCTCGTCTCCCTCCCCCTCTCCCTCTTCCTCCCCTCTTCTCCTGTACCTCAACCCTGTATCCTCACCGAGGAACGGTCCTGCGGACAGTTAAGATGGCTCTTCCAAAATCCATTAAAGTTGCTGAGGTGATCCCTCCAACGCATTCTCAGAGGCTAGCTTTACTCTAGATAACCCCTCACAGGTAAGCCCTGAGCTTGTCTCCTGGGTGATTCTTGGCAGCACAGTAGAAGCAGACGGGCAGAAGCAGGGACCGTGGAGAAGTCAGTACCAGACGCAGCCAGTCAGCTCGGCTTGGCAGTTAAAGGAAGCCAGTCGATACAAAGTGAAAAAATTGTAATAACTAACTAAATTAATTAATTAATTAATTAAAAAAGAAGACAGAAGAAAGACAGCAAGAGAGCAGAAAAGGGAGGCTGAAAGATCAAAGGCCATTAAAGTCACAGAAGACAACCTGCAGGGCTTTGCTAACAAGACTTCACAGACAAGGGTCTCAGAGTTGGGGCTGAGAATCGTAACACTGACTTCTGCCAAGATCCAGAGACCTTGGACCTGGACGTTTTCTGCACGCGCCTCTTCTGGCCTCTGCATGTGCTTGCACGCATGTGCACATACCCACACAGAAATATGAATAGTTGAAAGTAAAAAGTAACAGGGCTCTTACCAATGCTTTATTCTCGCGGTTGTGTCAGGCTAAAACGTGAACGACTAAAATCAATGTATACCTACAACTAAAGTCATTTTCCATTTTGCTCCCTCAGCGATGACGTAAATCTGAGGTTTCAGAGACTATTTCCACACATGTGTTTTGTGTATTCGCCATGAATACTTGATGATAAATGACACAGAAACTTGTTTGTGTAATTTTCTACCTTCCAATTTAGAGGCCTCTGCTTCAGAGTGCTAGGATTAAAGTCACTCTTTACTGGAGGAAAGAGAACATAAAAACTGTCTATCCCCCCAGACTTCAGGAAATGTTATTGACCTATTAATATTCTAATGCTCAACATGCCTACCGATCATAATTACAAGGCCTCTTGGCTGCTAGCTTGGGACTGTCTGTGCTTTATGTAAATTCTCTAACTATCACTGCCATCCCTAACACCACAACTATCTGTTTAACACTGGGTGAGCATGTACTCCAGCTTAGATTTTTAATTAAGGGGATGTGCCTTTTTTGCTCTATATCTGCCGTTGTCAAGCTTCCATCATGCACCTGAATTTCAGACTCCTACTTTTGCGTATGCTCTCCCAACAAGTAAGAGGGAGGGTAACATGAATAAATGTTCACCAACAACTGACTGATTGAACTGGTTCCCTCCTAAAAAAGGAACCCTATCACTTTGTAAAATGGGTACTCAGATTTTTAACTCCCAGAGGCTGTCTTATCCCCATCCACAGCCTTTGTTTTTTATTACACAAAACTATATGAAACATACTACCTTAAAAAAAAAAGCACCATTAGCAGGCTGGGAAAGGGAGCTTCTGGTTTTGTGTACATATGTGTGTGGCTTGGGGGTTTTCATTTGTTTGCTTGCTTCTGTTTGAGAAAAGGACTCTTCACAATGACCAAGCTGGCATGAAACTCACAGTATATAGGTCTGCTTTCTCTTCCTCAGAGTGCTGGGATAAAGCGCTCAGCCACTACACAGGGTGGAGAGTGAATTTTAGCTTTCTATCCCCAGAGACTTCAGGCAAGTGTTATTGATGCATTAATATACTGATTGACGTGTCTGCTGTCAGTAGTTACAAAGGTCTGTTTCTATGGGGACCTTTGTGGTTGGTATTTCCTGTGAAGAAAACAAAACACCTAACCTACTTTTGTTTGCAGATGAAAAGTCCTATAACTGGAATAGCAAAACTTTCAGCCAATGTTTTGTTTTAGCACAATTTTGAAATCTTTCTAATTGTTGGTGTAATTTTACTACAGAATAAGGTATTTGAATGGATTATGCTAATTAGTAGTTTCACTTGGTGTCTGGGAGGCATAGCTTTTTGGTTTTGACCTGCATATATAAATACTTGTTCATTCTGTTCTTACCCAGTCATATACACACACAAAATCATTAGATTCATTAATTTATTTGTGATGTTTTTAGATAGTTTCTCACATTGTAGCCCAGGCAGGGTTAAACCAGCTTAGGCTGGCCTGGAATTTGAAGCAACCCTTCTGTCTCAGCCTTTCCACTGCCCTTATTATACGTTGATGGAATTATATCATACTTGGCCATTTTTATGGAACTATGAAGCACCAAGACAAAAAACAACTAGAGAGTCAGACTAATGAGAAGCAAAACCAAGAAAATACAACTCACAGCCACTGGAGGTTAAGAATTTGCCCAAGAGAGCAGTATGTCCCAATTATGTAAATTTGGTGGGGCTCTGTCTTTTGTAATCACATTTGAATAAACTAGCTGTGGTATACAGGGCTCTGGTGCAACATCAGCTGAGGCAGACTGTTGTAGAATGTGTGAGCACATTGTGAACCCCAAGACTACACTCATTCATCAGAGATGCTCACTAATTACTCATTCTCCAGTCTTTATTGTTCTCTGACTTACTTCAGTGATTAGCTACTTTACAGTTATAGATGGGAAACAAACAGAAGAGATTCCATTGAACACACTGTCCACACAGCCTTCTGCATTGTCAGGAACAATGCTCTTTTATTTGTTGTCACTGAATACTATGCTCAAATTACAAAAGTTCTCTCCTGAAATTTTTTATTGTAGCCAACCATAAGTCTATAATACAAAATTTACAACTCTATTACCAGGCTGACAAAACTGAACTGTTAAGTGTACTTATATGATCATGAAAGAGGTTTTGTGGTTTGCTTTTACAGGGTCTCCTGTAGTCTGGGATAGATTACCTTGGATTATTGTCATGTGCCAGCATGCTTGAGAAATTCCTTTGTCTTTCTGCAATGGGTGGAAAGAGGATCCAGACCCTTGAATGCGATAGGCAAGCACTCTGTCCCTGGATCCCCAGCCTGATGATCATCTTGCAAAACTGAATCTACACACTTGCAAATGGTACTTCCCATTCTTTCCTTCTCCAAACCCTGACACTCTTCCCTTTCTGTCTCTATGAATTCCCCATTTGTAAGTGCTTCCTATGAGTCATACAGCATTGTATGACTCTCCTCTTTCACTTAGCACAAGGTTCTTGGTTTTTCCATATTGGTGCATACGTCAGGATTTCTTCCCTTTTGAAGTCAAGCAGTATTTCATTGTGTACACACAATATTTTATCCATATTTTGTCATCTACTGATGAACAATATGGCCTCTTCCACATTCTGGCTCAGGTGAGCACTACATCCATGAAAAACAGCATTCAAATAGCTCTTCTAATCATCTTTGGTCTCTTTGGGAAACTGCAGCACACAAATTATTATTATAATTCTAGAAGCTGGCAAGTCCAAGGTCAAGGTACAGGCATTTAGTGTCTGGTGAGATCCTCCACGCTGCATCCTTATATGGTAGAAGGGACAAAAGGGCCGAAGGAAAAGTGCTGTGTCCCCACATGCCCATAGGTAGAAGGGCAAAAAGGTCTTGAATTTTGCTTATCCCACTTATAAAATCCTAATCCAATGAGGGTAGATTCCTTGTGGCTTAATCACTTCCCTAAAGATTTCATCCTTAATGCTGTCAGAACTTCTATCATGAGATCAACTGCAAGCATGAATTTTGAGAGATGCATGCTAAAATAATAGCAGAGATCCCATTTTCCATATTAGAAGACTCACTACGTTGGTTTCCTTGGGGGTTTGGGAGGTTTGGGAGCACCATTTTGCTTCTCCAACAGTGTTGTATGAGGCTTTCAACTTCTCCACACTCTCACTCACATTTACCATTCTTTCATCTTCTTAGCGGGAAAACAGCTTGCTTGAGAATAGTCATCCAATGAAGAGGAGGTGGTTCCCAGTTGTGATTTTTATTCTCAAATCACATGTTTTGCTTCTGCCATGCCTGGGGCTTTTTCTAGGGCAGTCAGGTAAAGGAAGGACAGATTTAGACCTTTAGCATGCTGGTGAGGGGAATGTGATAAGGGTTGTTGGTGGTCTTCTGCCTCTGACCATACACTTTTGGTGTTTCTTCACTCTTTGCTCTGCTCTCATGGGAGGGAATGGCTAGTAGAACAGCTGAGGCTGGACAGTTCCCTTTTCCTCCTAGAAAGCTAGAGTGGGCTGAGGCTGAGAATTCCCTCCTCCATGAGGAGATCAGAGCCACAGTTGCGTATCTCCTGTCCCTGGTCAGGTAGGACAAAATTCCAGTCACTGGTTCCCTCCCATCTTTTGAGCACAAACATCCATTAGGGAGAGCAGAGGGCGGTGTCATATTTTTTTTAACATAATTGTTTCTCTTCCCTATGATGTTCTAAAGTGTGTTTTCATGCGGTGGTTACTGTGAAAACTCGAGGAAGTCCCTGGAGGCTGGCCAGTCTCACAAACGGTGCTCGGCTTCCCGGTGGCTGCCACTGCTCTTAGTAACTACAAAGTTAACCACACTCAGTCTGCAGCACTTTGTCAGTCGCAGCTGAGGTTTGCTGGTTCTGGTTCCCTTGTAGGAAAAGCAGAGCCTGAGTCTCTGCTAGCATGAGGCACGGCTTCCTGTCCTCCCTCCCCTGTCTCTCCTGTGCCGGTCTTTGCCCTGTGTCCCTTGATTCTCCTGCACAGCCTAGAAGAGCTGTATGGTTTCCAGCTGTTTACCTTGGTGTATGTTGCAAGAATGAACTGGAAACTTATAAGCTTCTCCATGCATACCTAGAAACCTGGGGTCTTCCCTTATTGTTTTAATTTAAGTCCTTATGATGGTTAGTGATGTGCAACTTCTCACACACTCTGTAGCTAGCTTAATGCTGCCATGATACTTATTTTTGATTGTCAGTTTGCTTGGATTAAGAAACAAATGGCTGTGGTGGTGCACACCTTTAATGCCAGCATGTGAGGAAGCAAGCAGATCTCTGTGAGTTTGAGGCCAGCCTGTTCTGCAAAGCGAGTTCCAGGACAGCCAAGGCTACATGGAGAAACCTCATCTCAGAGAAAGAAAAAGAGAGAGAGAGAGAGAGAGAGAGAGAGAGATCCAGCTATACCTCTCCTGGGCTTATACCCAAAAGATGCTCTACCATACAACAAGGACTCTTGATCAACTATGTTCATAGTAGCTTTGTTCATAATAGCCAGACTCTGGAAACAACCTAGATGTCCCTCAACCGAAGAATGGATAAAGAAACTGTGGTATAATTACACAGTGGAATACTACTCAGCTATTAAAAACAAGAAAATTATGAAATCTGCAGGCAAATGGATAGAACTAAAAAGATCATCCTGTGTGAGGTAACCTAGACCCAGAAAGACACCACATGTTATGTACTCACTTATAAGCAGATTTCAGCCATATAGCACAGGATAAACATACTACAATTCACAGACCCAAAGAAGACAAGTAACAAAGAGGACCCAAGAGAAGATGCTTAAATCTCATTCAAAAGGGGAAATAGAATAAGCAGCAGAATTGGTTGAAGAGAGGGAACAAGATAGGAAAGGTAGCTCAGAGAAAAATGAGGGTAGTAATCAGACACTATTGTAGTTTTTCATTCCCCAGATCTGGATGGTTACTGTTGGTAGATGATTTTGTTCATGCCTTGCCTTACCATCTTCCTGTAGTTATTCTTTGAGGTGTCCATCAGCTCATTGAGTGCCTAGTTTAATCATCTTCAGAATAATTTTCAAAAACTCTTCCTGAAGAAGCTCCTACAACTGTGATACTTTAATTTGTAAAGTATTCTGTTGGAGTATGGTCTGGTGCTTTGTATTTGTTAATTGCTTGCCCCCTGAGATTCTTACTGTTTACGAGTAAACTCTCATGGACCCCAGGTATTGCTGTTTAACCTTGCCTATGAAATTATTCCTGGCTCTTCCCACCACCTTTCCCTGCCGTCACCATGGTGCGCATAGATGTCCTGGCAGATGCTCTCAAGAGTATCAACAAGGCTGAGAAGAGAGGCAAACGCCAGGTCCTCATCAGGCCATGCTCCAAAGTCATCTTTCGGTTCCTAATTGTGATGATAAAACACGGTTACGTTGGTGAATTTGAGATCATTGGTGACCACAGACATGGGAAAATTGTTGTGACCCTCACAGGCAGGTTGAACAAGTGTGGAGTGATCAGGCCTAGGTTTGATGTGCAACTCAAAGACCTAGAAAAATGGCAGAACAGTCTGCTTCCGTCTGGTCAATTCGGCTTCATTGTACTGGCAACCTCAGCTGCCATCACGGACCATGAAGAAGCAAGACGAAAACACACATGAGAGAAGGTCCTGGCATTCCATTTCTAGAGATGTAAAGCATAAATAAAAAGCCTCTGTTGGCTGTGTAAAAAAATAAAAAAGAAAGAAAGAAATTATTCCTAATTGGCTGATTAAAGGCCTAAACCTGGGCAGGGCAGAATGAGGTAGGTGTGTCCAAAGTTCCAGGGCGTTGGGACAGGAGAATCATGGGAAGGAGAGAGACAGGAAGAAACAAAGGAGGAGGATGCTACCATGGGTTAGGTGAAGAGAGAACCACGTGGGCAGGGAGAAAGGACTCTGAGAATGGCATAGGAAGAAACAGCAGGATGAAAAATATACACAAGTATTTATAAGATTATGGATGGAAGGTAGACCAGATAGGAATGATTAAAGTGGGTGGCTTTCTTAATCCTTGAGATTTTCAATATGACTTTGACTATAGCCACTTTAAAACTCAATATCTGAGTTTAGATAGATAGTGCAGCAGATAAGAATGATGTAGCAAGCCAGGTATGGTCCCTGGAACACCTGTAAGCCCAGCATCCAGAGGGGAGAAAAAAGGAGGACCACTGGAGTGTGATGGTTTCCAGGTGAACTGAAAACATAAGCAAAATCAATTCAAGGTCCAGAAGAAACCATGACTCAAAGGAATGAGGAAAAAATATCCAACACTCTCTGGCTTCTGGACATACACTTAGATGTGTACATCCTCAAATACACGTACACGCACCACACAAACATACACACATATATGAACAAAAATGCCTACATGGATAAATAAAAATACATAAAACCCAGCATTAAGTATAAGCATTCACCATTTCAGTTCTTTTTCTTTTTGTTTTATTTTTTAATTTTTTTACTTATTACAATTTATTCACTTTGTATCCCAGCTATAGCCCCTCCCTCATCCTCTCCCAATCTCACCCTCCCTTCCCCATCTCCCCCCATTCCTCTTCCCCAGTCCACTAATAGGAGAGGTCCTCCTCCCCTTCCATCTGACCCTAGCCTATCAGGTCTTATCAGGACTGTCTGTATTGTCTTCCTCTGTGGCTTGGTAAGGCAGCTATCCCTTCAGGGGGAGGTGATCAAAGAGTCAGCCCCTGAGTTCATGTCAGAGACAGCCCCTGTTCCCCTTACTAGAAAGCCCATTTGGAGACTGAGCTGCCATGGGCTCCAGCTGTGCAGAGGTTCTAGGTTATCTCCATTCATGGTCCTTGGCTGGAGTATCAATCTCAGAAAAGGCCTCTGTGCACAGATTTTTTGGTTCTGTTACTCTCCTGTGGAGCTCCAGTCCCCTCCAGGTCTTTCTATCTTCCCCTTCTTTCATAAGATTCCCTGCCAGAAATTTGGCCATGAGTCTCATGCTTTAATGCCCTTCAGGACAGAGTCTCTCAGAGGCCCTCTATGGTAGGCTCCTGTCTTGTTCCATGTTTTCACCCTCTTCCAAGGTCCATCCCATTTGCCTTTTTACCCAAGGTCCTTCTTGCTTAGCTTATTTAGGTGTACAGATTTTAGTACGAGTATGTCTAATATCTACTTATAAGTGAGTATATACCATGTATGTCTTTCTGCTTCTGGGCTACCTCACTCAGGATGATCTTTTCTGGTTCCCACCATCTGTCTGCAAATTTCATGATTTCCTTATTTTTAATTGCTGAGTAGTACTCCATTGTATAAATGTACACAATTTCTGTATCCATTCCTCCGATGAGGGACATCTGGGTTGTTTCCAGGTTGAGCAAATGTCCTTGTTGTATACTTATATATGCCTAGTGGTATAGCTGGATCTTGAGGTAGCACTATTCCTAGTTGTCTGAGAAAATGAGGTTGTACAAATTTACACAAGTAGTGGAGGATGGTTCCCCTTTCTCCATATCCTCTCCAGAGATGGGTGTAAGGTGAAATATAAGGTTCGTTTTGATTTGCATTTCCCTGATGCCTAAGGATATTGAACACTTCTTTGTTTCTCTGCCATTTATTGAGAATTCTCTGTTTAGCTCTGTGGTTGCTGGGAATTGAACTCATGACCTCTGGAAGAGCAGCCAGTACTCTTAACCTCGGAGCCATCTGTCCACTGTACTCTTTTTTTGTTGTTTTTTTTTTAATTGGATTACTTGATTTGTTGCTGTTTAACTTCTTGAGTTCTTTATATATTCTGGATATTAGCCCTGTCAGATGTAGGATTGGTGAAGATCCTTTCCCAGTCTGTAGGCTGTTGTTTTGTTCTGACGACAGTGTCCTTTGCTTTACAGAAGCTTTTCAGTTTCATGAGGTCTCATTTATTGATTGTTGATCTCAGAGCCTGTGCTGTTGGTGTTCTGTTCAGGAAGGTGTCTCCAGTGTCAATGCATTCAGGGCTTTTCCCCACTTTTTCTAACAGATTTAGTGTGTCTGGTTTTATGTTGAGGTCTTTGATCCACTTGGACTTTAGTTTTGTGCAAGGTGACAAGTATGAATCTGTTTGCATTTTAATACATGTAGATATCCAGTTAGACCAACACCATTTGTTGAAGATGCTGTCTTTTTTCCATTGTATGGTTTTGGCATCTTTGTCAAAAATCAGGTGTCCATAAGTGTTTGGGTTTATTTCTGGATCTTCTGTTCAATTCCATTGATCCACTATTCTGTTCCTATCTCAGTACCATGCAGTTTTTATTACTGTTGCTCTATAGTACAGCATGAGATCAGGAATGAAGATACCTCCAGAAGATCTTTTATATAGAGGATTGTTTTAGCGATTCGGGTTTCTTGTTATTCCATATAAAGTTGAGAATTTTTCTTTCACGGTCTGTAAAGAATTGTGTTGGAAATTTGATGGGAATTGCATTGAATCTGTAGATTGTTTTTGGTAAGATGGCCATTTTTACTATGTTAATCCTGCCAAGGCATGAGCATGGGAGGTCTTTCCACCTTCTGATATCTTGTATTTCCTTCTTCAAAGACATGAAGATTTTTTTCATTCAAGTCTTTGACTTGCTTGGTCCATTTGAATTCTTTAGATTTCACAACATGTTGTGTGTGCTTAATGTTACATTGTACTCTCTTACACACACAAATACACATGCCTGTGTATTCTCCATATATATATATTTTTTTTTTCCTGAAATCGCACATATTTTGCAGGGAAACTATCACTTGGGCAATTAGGTGATCAGGTGACCTCGGCCACCACATGATTCTCCTGATGTCAGTTCTCAGAAGGGTCTTATTTTTATCTGTACAATGATGGCTACACAACACAACTTTGTAAAAATAACTGCACAGTAGCTGGTGTTGTTCCGGCCACTCTGTCACAGGAAAAGCGGTCTGTGAGCTGCATGGGCACGAGGACCAATGATGATTGCCTTTGCTTGTTATTTTTAGTTTCTTTACACTTTGTGGCTTAAAGGCTTTTGGAAGCACCTGCTGATGAAAATACATCCTGCCAGATCTCTTGCTTTTAGTAAGGCCATTGTAGATCCATCACAGTCAGGCTTCAGAACTTGATATTAAATTTCAACGTTGGGCCTGCAGAGATGGCTCAGGGACCAAGAGCACTGGCCATCCTCCCTGAGGACAGAGTTCAGTTCCCCTCTTACAAGGCAGGTCACACCCACAGAACACCAACACACATCAAGTAATAAAGTAAACCTTTAAAAAAATTTTTTTAAACGTCAGTGTCTTCCATGCTTCATTTTCCAGCTAATTACAGCTCAGACTTCTCTTTCCTCTGCAGTTCTGTCTAATCTATCTTCACATCCACTGACCACAGGGCTATTTGATGAAACACGATTCATAAGCTGCCAAACATTTGGAATGTTACCCACACACCCCACTGAGGATACTCGTGATATCTGTGAAAGACAAGGAGATTAGGAGGCAGGAAATTAATTACTAACAAACTTTCATGTGATTCCTTATACTAAAGCCTG
This sequence comes from Pachyuromys duprasi, assembly GCA_028658305.1. Taxonomy (NCBI): domain Eukaryota; kingdom Metazoa; phylum Chordata; class Mammalia; order Rodentia; family Muridae; genus Pachyuromys; species Pachyuromys duprasi. The sequence goes on from CM053761.1 coordinate 16,322,383, forward strand.
AGGTCCTGATGTGAATGAAATTTATGCATACTAAAGGTTCAATACTGCACTCTGGTCTACCGGAATTAGCAAATCCGAGCAAAAGAAATACACAGACTCACTCAAGATGAACAACTCTGGAAAATCTTGTATACTTGTTGACATTTTAGGTTCCAATGAAGCGTGAGGCAGAACGCCTGATGTGGTGCTGAGTGAAATCACTGTCACCACAGAGCAAGAGCTGATGAAATCCACTGAGGTACCGAGTGAGTCATAAGACCCTCACACAGGCTTCCGCTCGCTCCATAATCGTCACTGGTCTTGGGGAATGAGGGTGAGCCCCGTGTTGTATGTCCACACCCCGTGTCTTCTGGACCCCGCAGCCAGCAGGCTGCTGACACTGCCATGTGACTGTGAGTGTCTGGACAGTTCCACTCTGACTACAGAAAGTGACTTTAAGGAAATCCTTGCTTTTCTTCTTCTTTTTCACTTGTGATATGAGAATGTCTGACCTGGTGGCATTTGTAGTCCTTGCTCTAAGGCCTGAGTATCCTTGGAGGAGTTGGCACACCCCAGAGACCCACGCCCTCCACTCCCTGCAGCTCTGACAGATGAAGTCTGGGTGGCACATGCTGCCCCCATCACTGCTTTTCCTAGTGTGTCGCTCACAGGTTTCCACCACATTCCATGTTTCACAGCTTCATTCACAACATGGTTATCTCAGAAGAATTTTAGAGCTTCAATTCATGTCAAATAGTACCATGGACTTTTATGTACTAATCCTCATTTTCATAACATAGCATAAAATACTATGCATCTTAATCCCTGGGGGCTCGGGAGTAAAGTAAAAGCACTTGAATTCAAGGTGACTATTTCACTGGAGCTCTGAGAGGGTAACTCATGGTTACAGGAATAAGAACAAGAAAGACCTTTCCAAAACTTTGTCTAAAAACCAAACCCTATGTTCTGTTTGTTGCACATTCTTTTCTTAAAAAAAAAAAAAAAAAAAAAAACAAGCTGTGTGAGCAGGACACACACCAAGGTCAATGACTATGGAGAAACCTCAGCTACCAGTGTGGGTGGGTGTGGGGACACACAGCAGAACATTTGCAGTGGACTTCCTTTTTTGCTCACTTCACCTTGCAGAACTTGGAGTTTGTCCCTGCTCACACATTCGGTGTCAACTCCCTCCATCTACAATGGACACCTCAGTGGTCTATGCTGACTTAAACCTAGCCAGGACGCCAGAGCCTACGCAGGAGTCATCTCCATCCCTTCCCCCAGGTAAGCAGCTTCACTCCTCTGGCACTTGAATTCTCTTCCAGAGGTAAGATTTTCCTCTGAAACGTATGGGTTTAAGCCATTGCTTTGAAGGTGACAAGCAGGTCTTTGTTAGTGTTAAATACTACAGGCAGCCCGCCTGCAGAAAACCACAATTTAGGAAAGGTCATGCAGTCCATTTTATTCAAGTAGCCAACAAAAAAACCAGAATATCACTTCAGCCTTCATTTAAAATCCCCCCCCCAAAAGAATATTTTACTTATATGAGCAAAGGGACATTTTAAGAGATACTTGCTGCATTCAATGGCCAATTCCAAATTCATCGACAGGGCATGGACACTATAATCCAGTTCTACCTCAGCGGCAACCCCAGCTGGCCTGCCACAGGGCAAAGCTTAGACTTCATGGTTAATGTCTTTGTCTCCCCCAAACAAGGACAATCTTTCAGGGAAAGTCACAGTCAAATATCAAAGGCTTGAATTAAATGAAAAGCTGGTGATTTCGATATGTGTGTGTGTTTATTTAATTTTTTTAAAAGCTGGTTCTTTCTATCTTGCAAAGTATAACAGCTTTAAATAGATGAACCTCAAGGTAGCACAGCACATGGGAATTGATCTTTCAGAAACTGGCCAAAAGTAGCACTCTTGTCCACTGGATTGAGTAGTAACTCAAGCAAAATGTAAAAGGCTGGAAAGAGGCGAAGCGCATGACCTAGAGATGACTAAGATTTAAGAGACCAAAATCTCAGGCAGCAAGTGCATAAAACAATCATGATACAGCATTCCATTCTTCTGTCTAACTGAATCCATTGACACGGACCTTAAAGCACTTGTTTTCCAATTTGAAGTCCCATATTTGTTGTGACCATGTGGACTTCAAACTTTAGGGCTTCTTGTTATAGACTCTTGAATTGTCAACGTTCTGAGTCAAAGAAATGTCTCACTATCGTGTTTAGATAAGTCCCAGCGGAAAGCGGAGGGAGGAACTGGCTTGGTAACTGGGGACCTGATGACACCAGTTGTTTTTTTGTTGGGGAAAAGGAAAGGCCTTGTTTTCCCATAGTTCCTAGCAAAAGCAGAGGAGGAGCCTTGTTGAAAAGTGTGTAAGAAAACGAATATAGCAAAAGATTATGATGCTCTCTTCAAACTCTACTGTATATGATCCCAAGTCAAGAAGACTACAAAGAAAAAGTGTCTAGAAAGTCTAGAAAAGACTAGAAAAAAGTAATCATTATTTTAAATGTCACTAATATGGAAACAAACCTGAAGAAAAAATAGTAGAATGAAAATAGAGCATAGCATTTGAAGAGAAAATTCTGACCCAGTAGCGTAATAACTGTGAAACCACTGGTACCTGTTAGCTAAAGGACTCAAACCGTGGTAAACTCAGAGCACTGTGATTAGATCTGTTAGCAAAGAGAACCGGAAAGGGGGTCGTGGGCCGTGACCTATTTTGTTTGTGGTCAAATGGCCAAAGGTCTGTTTTGATGGTACAATGGATAAAATATGTACAAGTGCCTCCAGAGTTTATTCCTTCATTCAGAAAGAACTAATTACTATGAGACAAACATTACTCTAGACACAGGGAAAGCAGCCATGAAAAAATAGGAAAACAGCTTTCTCCCTGTACATTTTATATTACTGTGAAGTTTAAACTCAGTGATATAAACTCAACTGTGTGGTGTTGAATGCCAGCAAGAAAAACATTGAAATGGAAATAAAGACTTTTGCCATTAGAGAGAGCATCATGTCAAGGAGAGAAATCAAGGCAGGCCTTCCTGAGAGGTAATGCTGGAGTTCAGCCCTGAAAGATGCTGGGGATCTAGGCTGAGTATCAGAGAGATGAGTCTTCTAGGAAGCTGGACCTCCAAAGGCAAAGGGAGAACATGGCTGAGATGTCGTAGGGGAACATGCATGCCCGGCATGCATCGGAAGTCAAGGCAGGAGGAATGGTGACAGGTGGAAAGGGATTCAGAAGACATTCCATAGGATCAGATGTTGAAGGGGGAAGTCATTAAATATCTGGAACAGTGGAGATGACTCAGAATTGTGTGAATACCAAAGAACAGCTCCTCACAGGTTCTTCCACATAACCAGTGCTCACATAGCTTCTTCGGTATGAACTTCAATAGTAAAACAAGACAGTAGGAAGAGCCCAACTCTGAAGACAGGAGTTCTTTAAATTTTGTCATGAATAGATAAAGATATTTTAAGTCACCCAAATGGCTTACTACATACAATTCAAACAAACAAACAAACAAAAACTCACTTTTTCGGAAAAAAATTATATTTATTGGCAGTTGCCACAGGCTAGAAGCTATGTGCAGGAATTTAGAATAATTATTGTATACAGTCCTCTCTAGAACACTATGAAGTAGATATTGTCCACATTTTATAACTAAGAAAATTCATGGATTAGGAAAATGTTATGAGCCATGTGGCTTTGGAGTCTCCTTTAGGGTCTATCCCTCCTGTCTAGGACACAGCAGTGGTGACCCACTTGGCCACACCCTCAAACCCTCAAATACACTGATTGCTTCCTCCCATGACAGTCTCATATCACCCTCTCACCATACGACAGTGCTCAGTGTCCACGGAAGCTTGCTTCCAGCCTCTCTGCATATATGCTGATCTCTTACATAAACTGCAGTACTTATAAGTAACCTGCGTATGGCTGTGTGCTTCAGATAATCTGTGGGTTACCTACAGCACCTAGGATAATTTCAAAGCTGTAGGAATAGCTGCTACCACATGTTTGCTCAGATAATAATGGTGGAGAAAGACTGTGTGCATTCAACACAAATGCAGCTTTTGTATGTAACTATCTTCAGTCTGTAGTTGGGTCTAACCACTGCTACATGCATACGTTAATGTCTTTGGTCTCTTCTGGAACATGTTTGTTCTTTTCTCCCTCTCCACCTCTTCCTTTTATTCTTTCTCCAGAGTAACATTTTAAAAGGAACTAACTTGCTTAAGTGGATGTCGTATCTCTGTTCTAGTCTAGAGATGAGAGACAACTGATGTTTGCCTTCAGTCTGGATTACACAATTCAGTTGCCAGGGATAATATTAAAAAATGTATATAAAGAAAGTAGAAATGGATACACAGAAAATTCTGGAAAATTAAACGAGAATAAAAGATAATATGATAGTCCCTCTGATTTTTTTATTTAACATGTAACTCAAAACAAATATTTACTTATATTAAGAAATATTTAGAAAAATACAAAACCAACAGAAAAAATATATAAATCATAAATCAAGAGGTATTATGCAGCTGGGTATGGTGGCATAGGCCTTTAGTCCCAACACTCAGGAAGCAGCAGCAGACAGATCTTAATGAGTTCTAGGCCACCCTGGTGTACAGAGTCCAGGACAGCCAAGGCTACACAGAAAAACCCTGTCTCAAAAACACAAAACCAATAAAGAGAGAGGGGCACTACTATGCAGAAATAAGAAAACCTTAGCCAGGCTTGTGGTTCATACCCATGATACAAGAAACTCAGAGGTAGAGACAGGAGGATCAGGAGTTCAAGGCCAGTCTCAACCACATGAGGGTTAGAGGCCAGCCTGGATAAAAAGAGAACAAACTATGGCAAAACGGCAACTAGGAAAACTTTCTTAGAATTAATGTCTCTGACATGAACTCAGTGGCTGGCTCTCTGATCCCCACCCCCACTCCTGAGGGAGGAGCAGCCTTGCTAGGCCACAGAGAAGGACATTGCAGCCATTCCTGAAGAGACCTTTTGAGCTAAGGTAAGATGGAAGGGGAGGAGGACCTCCCCAATCAGTGGTCTTAGAGGGGGCCAGGGAGGAGATGAGGGAGGGAGGGTGGGATTGGGAGGGGATGAGAGAGGGGGCTACAGCTGGGATACAAAGTTAATAAACTGTAATAAATAAAAAAGTTATTATATCTCAAATACATATACACATTCAATAAGAATTGATGATAAACAAAAGAGGCCATGAATTTTAGAGAGTGAGTGGGGAAGGGCATATGGGAGGGTTTGGAGGAAGGAAAGAGAAGGGAGAAATGTTGTGATTATATTGTAATCTCAAAAAATAATACAAAGAAACACATCAAAAATCATTGTAAATGTAAATGCTAGAGACCAAATGAGAGCAATGGGTTATCATAATAATTAGAGATATAGGAGCTAGCTAATTTCTCCACAGTATTTTCATAAATAAAACTATTGTTATTTCCCAGAAGACAGCCATGATTTTAAATTTGTCTAAAATCAAACTAGATTGACCAAATCATGATTTTTTTTGTGGACATGGTTCATAACTTGATGTATCTCAACTTCTGACAAACATGAGACATTCATTGTATAGTAATTGATACAAGCCTATGTTATACCCCAATACCCTCTTTATCTGCTATTTCAATTTCTGCACATTCATAACTTGTAGTCAAGAAAAAGTTGATAAATATTAATAAAAATATTAAATAGAAAATTTCAGGAATAAGTAACTGTGTTTTAAGTTGGACATTGTTCTGAACAGCACAGTAAGCTCTCTTACAGGCTTGGTAAAGGGAAGAGTCACTCTTTACCACCTGCCAGCTACCCAGGTTTGTGCTCAAATAACCATCATTTTACCAAATTGTAGCCTCAAATTGTGAGTGCTCTGGCAAGCCTGTTGTGTCAAAGATAAGTCCGGGGGCTTGAAAAGCTGAAAACATCCTACTTAAGGAAAGAAAAAGAAAAAACAGATTTTGCTACTACCTACCAAGCTGTGAAAGTTATAGCCACAGTATGCACTCATTTTGCTCCATGTTGGAGATCATTCTAGACAACAGTGAAGCAGGCCCCATGCTAAATAATAGAATACATTGCCAGCACAAAGGTAAGCCGTGTGTGTGTGTGTGTGTGTGTGTGTGTGTGTGTGTGTGTGCCTTCTATAAATGAAGATGTTCCTTTTGGGAGGAAATGCTGGCTCATTTCCATAACAGAACATATACTTTATTTTTGTACAGCACTCACTCAGAAATTTTCAAAACATCTTTCTCATCAATCAAGTTTGACCCTCCTAATCCCCCTTCTCACATGAAACATGTACAAGTAGTCCTATGTTATCAGAGAAAACAGTATTTGACCCAACTGAAAACTTATGTTGTGGAACTCTACAGTAAGCTGGCTGAGGAAGGTTCTTTTCCATACCCCACCCTCAACTTGAATCCAGTTGTTCACCTCTGACTTTCATTCCAAACGCACTCAACTAGATGAAAAGCATATTTTCTTTAACTTCTCAGACACCTGTCGGTGCCCACGCTGGCATGGGTTGGCGCTGAAATTCGGCTGTGCTGGGCTCATCCTTCTTGTCCTGGGGGTGACTGGACTCAGTGTCTTAGGTAAGTAAGACAGAACCTTTTACCTTCAAATCCTTTCTCTATTTCCATCATAAATATTTTAGCTTCTTCACATGACCTGGCCACCTTGAGCCTTGGGAAAGATCAATGACAAGCAGTTACAGGACAATGTCCCCTGTCACAGTTCTTACTTGTTCTGAGAATTATTCTGAGGGTGACACATGTGTACCCAAAGCTCTGCCAAAGGTCACAGATGTGACAAGGTGACAATAGCAACGAAAACCACAGGCCTAAATATGAGTTCATTAGGTGTCTACTGAATCTGGTCAGCATGGGTGTGAGTACACTCACAGAGTCTCGTTCAGGAGTGTGAGAACAGTAAGAGCTTCAGCAATACCCTTAGATAGTCTGTGACCTAACAGGCCTGTGAATCCATTTGATCTGTTTTTCTTGTTCTCTGTTCATTCTGTGTCCAGTCTGGTCCATTGTTAACATGTTGCTAATGCATTGTCTCCTGTCTGACCTACAGCTTGTTTAGTTGGCTTGATTGCCAGAAGTGGTAGATACAATCCCCATTTCACTGCCTAGTTCAACATTTCATCTTCTTCCTGTGTTTTCTTATTACTAGTGCTATCACTGCTACAAAAAACATCAGCAGAAAAAAACAGTGGGGAAGTTCAAGTGAACAGGACAAAACCAACAGGTAACTTTGACATCCTGATATTAGATCAGTATCATGTTACCGTTAGTCAAAGCTCACACCTCTGTGCGTCTTACATTTGAGAAAAGTGAAGCATAGAAAGTTAAGAACTTGTCAAAAGTCCCATGACTGGTAAGTGACGCCGCTGGAAACTTCACTGAGGCTGCATCAACTCTATCGTCTTAGCTACCTGGACGCCAGGCTGCTAGCATGGTTGATCACTGACAAATACCAATCTAAAAAGTAGGGGGCTTAAGAGACAGCCCAGTGGTTAAGAGTGCTTTGTGTGCAAGCATGAAAACTGTAGTTGCAATCCCAGCATCCATGTATCTAACACCCCAGCACTGCAGGGGTGGAGAGAGGATGGGCTCTGAGGCCTGCTGGTTTCCAGCTTCACAGAAACACACACACACATACACACACACTAGCCTCACATTCAAGGAGAGACCTTGCTTCTAAAGAATAGGTGAAGAGGGATCGAGACGGAGACCTTACATCCCTCTCTGGCCTCTCCATGTGCATAGGCATGTATACTTGCACACACATGCATATAAACACACACACACATAAACACACACATACACACCAAAAAAGTAATACGCTTTAGAGAAATGCTTTAGAGTCAGTGCTGTGGAGAGAAAACATGACTATGCAAGTCTTATTTAAAAATAAAACAAAAACAAAGCATTTACTTGGGGCTGGCTCACAGTTTCTGAGGTTTAGTCCACATCCTCATGGTGGGGAACATGGCAGCGCACAGACAGGCGTGGTGCTAGAGCTGCTGAGTGAGAGTTCTATATCTGGATCTGCAGGAAGCAGGAAGAAAAGGGCCCTGGGCCTGGTTTGGGCTTTTGAAACTTCAAAGCCCACCCTCCCATCTCTCCCCCACTCCTCCCTTTCACCCACCCTCCTCCCCCATGACACACTTCCTCCAACAAGGCCTCTCCTCCTAAAGTAATGCCACTCCCTGATAACTAAGTGTTCAAATGTATGAGCCTGTGGGGGCCATTCGGATTCAAACCACCGAAAAGAATACTTGACCTTTTTTAATAAGCCTGTCGAATAGTTACCTTTGTCTGAAGTTAATTAATAGAAACAAAAATAAAATATATTCTTTGTTAGTTATATTTCTCTGATCTGCCATAACAGTAATCTAGTTCCTGCACATGTAGTGAAAGTGTGTGTTAGTAAAGCAACTACTGTGTGTAACTGGCTGTGCTGCAGTAAGAACAGGTAGAAATGTTCCGTGTCTCCTTCTCACTTCAGAGAGTCCAGCTAAGTCAATGTGCCCAGAAGACTGGATTCCACACAGACAGAAATGCATGCACTTTTCTCAAGCTAGCAACAATTGGAAGGAAGGTCTGGATGACTGTGATCAAAAAGGAGCCACTTTGCTGCTCGTTCAAGACCAAGAAGAGCTGGTAAGTTGTTCAACAAAATAGAGACGTTAGCTGTTCTTGAACAGCTAGACTTACACATCTTCCATGCAAAGCAAGTGGGGACTTTCAGGAAGCTCATAGGCTGAGAGACTAATGACATGGAGCCAATAACTGTGTGTGGAAGGCAAGAGTCCTAGGATCATAAATATGGGCACAGATTTCACAAAAGAGGAAGAATTAACTGGGCACTCAGGTCGGAGACATGTGACCTTAACTAGGCTTCAGGAGGCTGGAGGATGAGCCACCCACACACAGTCTCAGGGTTAAGTCCTGTACTCTGTTTTGGTTGTAGAGATTCCTACAGGACCAGACAGAAGACCTTACATTTTGGATTGGACTAAGTTACAAATTGCCAGACAAGACCTGGAAGTGGATAAACAACTCTGCTTTAAGCTCTGCTGTGTGAGTACAGAGATGCTAACTCGAATATTCATTTCTATTGCGGGGGCTTTTGGGGGGCTGCTGCTTGGGGTTTAATGATAAAGACATGGAGACATCTGTATAGTGCAGGCGGCGTGTTGGCCTTTTTGCTGGAAGCAGCTAACCATCTGCTCAAGAGGACTCCCTGCCACCAAGCCTCCCCTCTGCTGCCATTCTTCCTCCCGCACCAGCCTACAGCTCTTTTTTTTGTTTTCTTTTTAATGTAAATTGGTGTTTTAACTGCAGGTGTGTCTCTGTGGTGGTGGAACCAGCTCTTTTTTCATCCAAATCCCTCGCCTTTCTGATATCAAAACCGCTTATTAGCCTAGTGGGAGACAGGTTACTCACTCTGAACCAATCAGAAGCAGGACTGCACCTGTCTCTCAGTGTTGTTCCATGGCCAGATTGAGGGCTAAGTGACCGCCACCCTGACCCCCATCCTCACCCCTCCAGCAGCTTGATTTTTAACATGATAATCTCAGAGAACCAACATTTTGGGCAGGTGAGGAAGCAACTAACATTTACATATTAGAAAGTAGATCTATAGAGAGGACAATACCATATACCCTGCCAGCATCTGTTGCCACTACAGGGGCACACTTTCATTGCCAGTTGATACAAAATGTATAGGAGTAGGTTACCCCAAAACATTTCAGGTCATTAGGGCTACAGGGCTCTAACACTGATATCTAAGCTTAAAGAGGTTCAGAACAGTCCGAAAATATGATTCCAAAGGTGGCTGAAATTCTTCACATATGAAAAGATAACAGTATTATAAAGGTGATGTGTATGTATGAATACATGCATGCAATGGAGTTTTACATGGAATGTCCTAAGCAGCACATTTTAAATTTTGGTGAAAATATAGCACAGGATGTCTTCAGAGCAATTTGTCAGGTCCCAACCGGTAGAGCATGAAAGAAAAATAAAATAATAAAAATTAGTGTGGAGCTCTGACATCTGAGAAAAATACACACATATTAACAGTTGTTTGAGAGGATGTGATAAAATTGTGGATTATCAGCTTTTTGTCATTGCAATGAAATATCTGAGATAAACAAGAATGGAAAGATGATTGGGTATCTTTTATATTTTCTTAATTGAAGAAGTCTCAGCCTTTGGTCTGCTGCTTCATTGCTGTGATTCCTGCGGCAATGCAGAAACTCAGTGGAAGGGCAGAGACAAGAAAAGCTGCTCACCTAGCAGAACACAGGAGCAGGGAAGAAAGGAGACACAGGGGCAGATAGGCCTTTCAAAGGCATGGCCCCTTCCTGTGAGGGTCACTTCATTCAGTTAGCTAATCCATTCATAAAATTAATGTCCTCATGATCCAGTCACCCATGGATAGCATCAGCAGCTGGACACTGAGGTTTCAGTATGTGCCCATTTCGGGTATACTTGGCATCTAAGCCATAACTGTGTGTAGATCACAAAGCAGTCATGAGCTATTTGATCTTCGGTGTCTCATTTTCTTACTGTGGGAGAACTAATGCTTCATAGTTAAGTTATATATTTTAGCAGAATTCATAATTACTGGTATAACAAGGAGCAACATATCACCACTCTAGAGGCAGGAGGACCTGGGAGAACAGTCTCACACAGAGCAGCAGACAATTTATACTGAGAGAGTTGGGTGAGAGCAGATTTGCCTCTCAGGCCCAAAGGGCTCCATGAAGAAATGACAAAAGAAAAAAGAGCAGCTGTAAGAAGGTCCCATCCACTGTCATACACTACCTTCTGTTTACAATAAGTCAGTGTAATCTGAACTCATCTCTTCTACAGTTAACTCTAATTTTGCCTGTGTTGTTTGGATTCAAGTTCACACCTGTGTGAGCCGTGGGGGCCATGTATGAGCACTAAATCAAATACCCACAGGGAATAAAGGGTCATGATTATCACATGGCCTTAGCCTCTTCCCTCTGTAGATCCTGTGAGCTCAGTCTGTATGTTAAGCACCATCACTGAACACTCACCGTGGTTAACTGTTGTCACTATACATATGACCGCCTTCCCCAAACACTGGCTGGTTATAGCCCATACACTCAGGAAACTGAAGCTCAGGAAAGGGAGGCGGCTCTTTTCCTTGCATGAGATGTTAGCAGTCGGATTGTTAGTACTAATTTACGAATAAAAGGAGGCTTACAACAGGTTTTCTAGGAAAGAGGTTTATTAAGGTGGATATAAGAGAGGGAGAGCGGGCCATGATGGGGGGAAGAGAGAGAGAAGAGAAGGAAAGGGGGGAAGGGGGCGCCCCGATAGAGAGGGAGAGGGAGAGAGTAAGAGAGAGAAAGCAAAAGAGTGACCACGTGTTGGGTTATCCCTTTTAGGGGTCAGGTAATCACTAACCATGCCCCCCAGGTGTGGCCACCTGGCTGAGCGACACAAGATGACATCATAAGTTGCTAGGTAACTCAGAAGCAGGTTCTGTTTCAGAATACTAACACGAATGAGATTCAATCCTGCTTCCAAACCTTTTTTTTTTTTTTTACATCATATGAATATTTTTTTTCTTAAAAGAATTCTTCTCTAGTTGAAAGTAAAATTGAAAAATATAGAGATTTGTTCAGATAAGCCTTCATCTTTAATATCAATGCATGCTGTTACTCTGTGTGTACTGTGCTTAAGAACTGTGAATTCTACAGTCCTTAGAAGTCTAGAGGAGAAGATGGCCAATTCAGGATAACTAAGAGCAGCTGTTCTCTTCCTCCTCAGATTAAAGGTCACTGGTGAAGCTAAAGCAGGCAGCTGTGGTGCCATCTCAAAGGACAAAGTGTTTTCTGAGAGCTGTGATTCAGACAACCACTGGATCTGCCAAAAGGAAGAAAAACGTGAAACCACGTGTAATGACTCCTGACTGGGAATCGCATCTTGATTACTTTAGCATCCGTAGCATCTCTGCGCTTAGTCTGTCTCTGCTGTCGGCCCTCCCAGTGCGGTTGGTGGCACAAAGCATGGACTCTAACAGCACCGTGATGCCTACATGTTCTTTTTTCTGTAAATTTGAATGTACAGAGACACAGATGTGCCATTCTAAGAGAGGTGTTCTGTGGCAAGAAACCCAGGCAGCTGACGGGCCCCAGATTCTAACCTGGAGTCTCTGTGACCTTCACTGGTCTCTGTGCCTGGCGCCATCTTCAAACAGCTGCAGAAAACTGTTTGTAAAGTCCCGATCCGTCCTCTCCACCCTGCAAGCCATCACACTGGGCTGTAGAACACTGAGTAAAGCCTTTGTCTTTGACTGACACCAGAAGCCCATGGTTAACGAATTTGGTTTTATGGCACCTACAAAATCATGGGTAAACTGAGCTCTAGTCATGTGCTTCCTCCAGCAGACCCTGGGCCAGTGCTGCACCTCAGTGCTAGGCTTCTCAGCTCCAAAAGTGGCAGAGACCGGATTCTTTTCTTTGAAAGGTTTCTGTTTAAGTGGCAGTAAAGTAAACTAAGACAAGGCTTAGGTCTGCCATTCCACAGCCTTTTTCCTTCTAGTTTGCTCAGCATTTCTTCTTTCCACACTTGGGGAAAATTAAGCTTAAAAAAAAAAAGATAGATCTTTTGAAGGTCCCCTTTTCTAAAAAATTACCAGATTGTCCATGAAAATGAAGGAGTAAGCTCATTGAATTTGCTTTATAAAAATACATAAAATTTCTTTAAAAGTAGAAATGTATATACTCTAATCACTCAATTTCAAGTTGAATTACTTAAACTGAAGTATATATTATCATGATCCAAATGAATTCCCGATCCCCATTTGCCAGGAATAAGGAGTTTTAATACTTGATATTAACAATCTTCAATGTGCAGACCCTCAAAGAATAATTCATTTTGTAAAAATTCTTAGGAAATGTTTTACCTCGAAAAACCTTTCAGAGAAAAGCAGCACTGTAAACCAATAGCTAACTAACAACAGTGGTGTTTCGGAAAGAGCCTGCAACTGTTAAGAGCATGCAGCTAAGCAGAGATGAGCAGGAGGGAGCCCATGTAAGAAATTAAGGCACCAGGAGACTTTCCCAATGACCAGATGACCATTCATGCCACCAATGAATACGCTGATGAGCAGGAAGGTGAAACTGTGGGGACATCTTGGCCCTGGAACAATTTCAGCAGAGTAAGAAAAATGAAGCTGGTTCCCAAAGAGAGGAACTTGGCATTGATGTAAGAGAGAGCTCAGGACACAGTGGCGAACGCCTGTAATCCCAGCACTCTGGGAAGCAGAGGCAGTAGGATCTCTGAGTTCACAGACCAGCCTGGTCTACAAAGTGAGTCCAGGACAGCCAAGGCTACACAGAGAAACCCTGTCTTGAAAAGATGGAGCAAGAGAGCAAACCAACAGAAACTTTTTAAAAGCCCTAGCCTGCAGAGCTGAGAGGGCTGCCACCCGCCCTCAGCCCAGCTTGCTCCAGCATCCGTCTGGAATTTGTTATTGCTTTCAGTTCCTGTGAAAGACAAAAAGAGAGGAGAAATCTTTACCTGCTGTGTTAGTTAACTTTTGACCAACGTGACACAAACAAGCCAGGGTCATCTGTGAGGCGTGAACCTCAATTAAAAAAACACCTCCACAAAACTGGCATGTACCCTAGCCAGCATTTTCTTGACTAATGATGATCTATGTGTCAGGACCCCCACTGTGAGTGGCGCCCCGTCTGAGGAGATGATCCCGGAAAAATATTTTAAAAAGCAAACTGAACAAGCCAGGAAGAGCAAGCTAAGTGAGCAGCCTTCCTCCATGGCTTCTGCTTCAGTTCCTGCCTCCAGGTTCCTGCCCCGAGTTCTTCACCTGACTTTCCTTCAAAGGTTTACTGTAACCTGTAAACTGAAACAAACCCTCTCTTTCCCAAGTCGTTTTTGGTCACGGTGTTTATCATAGCAAAAAAACAAAAACAAAAAACAAAACAAAACAAAAAACCTGACTGAGATACCTGGTAATGAAACCGTCTACGTGGGATAGTCACTGACAAGAACACTGATGAAACCAATTAAAGGTTTGAGTCCTTTATTAATGACCAGACCAAGAATGGGCTCACGCCTCTGCAAAGTGTCTTCATGCCCAAGCTTAGGGGTATAGCACTTTAAAAGACAAACTACAACTACATTAGTGCCAGGGGTGGCGAGGTACATTAGGAAGGGATTTAGAGTTGCCTAGCAACATCTGTGCTCTTTACAAGGCTTGGCAGTATCTTCCAAACACTACATACTATATTTGAATGCTGGTCAAAGTCATGGATGGTCCCAGAAGCACAGCCACAGTGAATGTGGCCATTGGAGATGGAAGACTGAGAAGTGACCAGTAACAAGGATGCAATGGTGTTACCTTAGCCATGTCAGTAACACAATGACACCATCAGACACAAAGGGAATAGCCCCCTAAATGAGCATGTGCATGCTTGCCTCCTATTGCTGACAACTTTCTGACACTGTTCAAGATGAGCCGAGTCTTTCTTGATGGCTCACAATGCATCCCACACATGGATGTTACATACAAAATCAAGTAACCCTAAAGGTCGATTTGAGTGGAAGGTTTTCCCAGTACTCCCAAGAATTAGACTGTCTATCTCTGTCACTTCTGTTTCAACATTAATTTACTATTGGAGAGGATCCTCCTGAAATCATCTCTGAAAGTCCAGCTATGAAGGTGAAAATCTACCAGGAGGGCGTGTGAAATATCGGGTCTAATTCAGATATCACAGGAGGTCACCACCTCACCTGATAGATTTGACTCAGTGTTTATTGACATAAACTAACCGCAACTCTGAGCCACATCCAAAGTACAGTATTCAGTATTCCAACCCTGTCTCCCATCGATTACAAAACAAAACAAGAGATAATGTTCATGAGGACATGGAGAAAAGATAAAGTGCCCATCTCGGTAGGAGTGAAAGCTGGCATGGCTGTGTGAAAAAGAGCCAAGGAGTCCTCAAATAATAAAGCTACATCTGCTTTACCATCAAACAACCCAGTCTACATCTGTGATGAAAAACAAATTTTGAAATGTTTTCAGTTTTAATTTTCAAGGATGGAGGATGGGGCAGGAGGAAATAAATCTAATCAGTTAGTAGCTGTTAGCAAAAACCTGACAAAGGACTTCCTCCTTCCCTCCACCTTAACTTAGAACTCAGCTGGGCAGGCGTAACAAGGAATAATTGTGAAACTTCCTTCACAATTAAGTCTAACCAATCCAGAAGCAGCAAAGGCCATACTAAAGGACTTCCCCCACGTCCCTAAACTGTGCCCACTTCCTCCTAGCACTCTATTTTTATCCGTAGGCAAAGTGAATTCAGCATTGGCAGTGTCTATTTTCCTTCCGCAAGTGTTTATTATTAAACTGATCTTGTGGCAGGGCCTGGTGACCCATGCCTGGGAAAACAACATTGAGGAAAGGGGTCCGTGAATTCCAGGCCAGCCTGGAACGCTCAGAGCTTGTCTCAGGAAGCTGAAAACCAAAGCTTCGGGGGTGAGCTTTATTTAGCTTGAACCTATTTCCAATTGCTCCCCAGCCTTGATGGCTGAAAATATGGAAATTGTGACCTGGTCCTTTTCTTACAGATTCCTAAAGTAGCTCATCAAATCCTTCTATTTTAGGGAAACCTTAGTCTCAATTGTTTGTTCGTTTGTTTAACAATACATACGGAATAAAGTCAGTGCCTTACAGAGATATACACAAGCCTATTTTCAAATAGCAGACTATTCGTAAAGCCAAGATATGCAATGAACCTAATCAAGCACCGATTGGTGAGCGAATGACAGTGCACAGTTGGGGTATTAGTTTCCTCAGTTGCCCATTAGAGCCTTACATCTCAGATAAGTTACAAAATTAATCAGCGAGAGGGTCAGGACCCGGCCCAGAACTCTCTCTAGCTACGCATGTAGTCACTGCTTCAGTCCTCAGTCGCCTTTCCGGTAGGCCGATTGGTTTGGTTTGGTTTTGAGACACGGTATTTCTGTGCAGAGAGGGCGTTGAAGGATGGCGCTCGGTTCCTGCAGTCTTGCCTTCTGAGTGCTGGGATTAAAAGCAGCGCCACTACGCCGGCCCCAGCATGCCAATTTGTTTGTTGACTACTGTTTTGTGAATCCTCTCAGCAAGGCCCTCCCTGTCTTGTGTTTCTTTCCCTAGATCCAACAATAGATGTCCCCTCAGCAAGTTTTTACTTCACTGCAGGAGTGTTAGCTCACAAATTCGAAAGGGAGTCTGTCGCCGCCTTGTGTCCATAATGCACGGCTGCAACTTCGAAAGTAAAGCACATTGGGGAGAAATTTCACATTTACCACCTGAGGGAGCCTTGGCAACGCCTGGGCTGTGATAGTCAAAAAGTAAGTGATGTTTCAATCTAGCATACTTTGGAGGGATCTGTTCAGTATTAGATAGTGTTTTTTAATACAGCGGATAATCAGAATAGCCTTATTTGCTTGCTCTTCGGGCTCCACGTTCAGCTGTCTGGGTGCCACCACTGCCCAGCATAAGTTCATTTCTTAACACCTGCTGCTTCCCACAAATACATCCTCGGTGAAATTGAGTTTCCCAGTGCTGAAGTGATCATATGGTTGCCAACACCAGCCCCAACTCTATGTAGCCCGGCCTCGGATCAGCCTGCCTCTGCCTCCCAGGTGGAGGGGTTAAATGAGTGGCCACAGCTGCCCAGCTGTATTTTCTCATTGTCAATAAGAACATTAAGCACAGGGATAATCTCTCTGACAAAAATTTGGCTCTAACTCCTGAATTTAGATACACAACATTGTCAGTATTTTTTTTATTAAATTATTTTTTAAATTTGGTATGTGTGGGTGTTTTGTGTGTATGTATATCTTTGTACCACTTGCATGTCTGGTGCCTGGAAAGATCAGATAGAGGTCAGAACCCCTGAAACTGGAGATACAGAGGGTTGTGAGCCATCATGTGGTCCTGGGAATCAAACCTGAGTCCTCTGGAAGAGCCACCAGTGCCCCGAACCACTCATCCATCCCTCCAGCTCAATATTATTATTAAAGCTCTATAACTATTATTTGAAATTCCTTTCGGTTCAACAGTTACACAGAAAAGTGATTTTCGTTCTG
Organism: Pachyuromys duprasi; assembly: GCA_028658305.1. NCBI lineage: Eukaryota > Metazoa > Chordata > Mammalia > Rodentia > Muridae > Pachyuromys > Pachyuromys duprasi. The sequence continues at coordinate 16,339,560 of CM053761.1, forward strand.
TAAAAGGATAAAATTCTTAGCATGTATAATGATGAAATGTTAAAGCTTTTTAAAAGAAAAAAATTATGTATTCCCTGAGATGTAGAATGCAAATAGCTCAACAAGCCTGATTTTTATTTGCATCATAGTTCATTATATTCTAATACTACTTCAGTTGAGTGCATCTAGCAAGTGTAGATTAGGCCAAAATGCTCTTAATGATTTGTTTCTGTAAATTTTACATATACTTATTTTTTTAACTTTTTAATTTATGGCACATTAAAGTTCAAGATAGATCTATTCATTGAAGAAATACAGAAAGACTGCTAATGGTCAGGAATATAATTATCTATTTATTTATTTGAGCTTGAAAAAACTCACTGTACAAACAAGAAAAGATGCTAGCCCTTACAGAGGTTATACTACCTATTGATCAGACTGACAACAAATAAGAGAACACATAAAAGTAAAAAGTCCCATGAAGGAAAAGGAAATCTGTTTTCTGGGTGGAGGGGCATAAATGGTCAGCGTTTCCCTCCTCACATGCACGCAGCCCTGAGACTGCTTCCCATATCACAAAATAAATAAAACGTTTAAAAAGAAAAGAAAAATCAATTTTCTGAAATATTAAAGCATCGTTTCTCAACTGTTCTTGATGTCGTTCCCCAAAGTGCCCTCTTGCCTCTTAAAAGACGCGTTGCTGTAATTGCCCAAATGCTAACGTCACAGAGATAGAGGTTAGTAGAAAGCCGTCGACGGTGCTCCTGTTTCAAACTAGTTTTTATTGGGGGTTTTTAGTCCTCTACCTCCCCTCCATCAACCTCCCCAACCTTAAGTAGGAGAGAGAAAAGATTAGTGGGGAGAGGGGGCCCAGACCCGTTACTTCTCCTGGCTAGTTAGGGTCAAGGGTTCTTTTAGGGCTCTACCCAATCTCCATCAACCGCAGATGCAGCTAAAAGGCTCATCCATGATGCTGAACCCTGAAGAGTTTATCTCCATCTGTCTGCTCCAAACCGCCACCCCATCTCTGGTCTCTCCAAACTGCTACATGCCGTTCGCCAACACCCCACAGTTTTGGTCTCTGTCTCATATTTATATTCTCAGAATCCTAGACCACACCCCTCTCCGAGTGGCACATGGAAGGGCATTACCAGCTGGTAAAGATCATGCCTCCCAGGTGACAGTTAACAGGTGTGGACAAACTATAGCCCAACTAAAACACCACACTTGGGATTAAAACGAAAGCATTTTTACATAACATACAAAGAAACCAAAACTTCCATCACATAGATGCTGTTTAACATGCTCTGAATAGAGCGACGCTTACACATAGATAAAGCAAACATTTTCAACCCACGACAGCAGGTTTTCTCCCCCTGTGGCTGATGTCGTCCCTGTGAAAGAGCCTGGAGAGCCGGGGATGACAGGACGTCAGAGTCGCAGATGTGGGCTGATGAAATGTGTGGAGAGATTCCTTGAGTAACGGTAGGCTGCCAGGGTGACTGCAGTAGGGGGTGAAGACAAAGCGAAATCCTTCAGTCTCCATGGCTTGCTGAAGTCCTGGAGGCCAGCAGGAAGAAACAGAGGCACGGGGATTTGGGAGAGTTGGTTGGGCGGGGGTTTTCTTTTGCAAAAATACTTATTTTCATTATTTTTAATTCATGAATGCGCATTAAACCTTATTAAGTACTTTGATACAAAAAAAAACAGAGTAAAATTTCAAAGCTACTTAGTAACATTCGCAGAAAATTAAACAAGTGATTGACCAAAACCTGAACACGCCTCTATTTTTATGAAGGATGGCCTTTCCCTGCTCTCCCTGGAATCGTGGACTTTTAAATCAGTCACACAGACTGACTTGAATTCAGAGAGAAGGTCATGTTTTCGGAGTCAATTTTCATAGCCTACTTAATAGTTTCAATTATATCATTATAAAATAAAATGAAATTACTCCTACACAAAACACATAAATAAATAAATAAATAAATAAATGTAATTTTTAAAACAGCTCAACCAAGCGCTCCTTGAAGTAATTCAAATACTCCACTTTCCCCTGACTCCTGTGTAAAGACTGGTAGCAAAACCTCACATTTTTCTCCTGCCTTAAAACGTTGACAATGTAATTGTAGCAAGCAGCTGGAAGCGGTCAGCGTATCAGACTGGAAGAGCCTTCTTGTTGATGCTAGGGAGCTCAGTTCAAGCGCAGCGTGGACCACAGCTCGGTGACCGGGCATTCACATCTTCTGACAGAGCTTCCGGCTTCTTCTCCTCCATCCCTGTTGGTCACGCGCGAATGACCTCTTGTTAGCCTTCTAGGTCATGCCCTCCATGTAAGACTTTAGTTAGCCTTCCACATTGCTTTCACTCTGCTTACTAAGTCCTCTGATAAACAAGAGAGCTGATTTCAACTCTGTGGAATTCAAGGAGGCTCCAGCACAGGAAAAGCAGTGTTGACAGAGGGAAGACAAAAGTCACACGATCATCTCAGGGAACACAAAAACAGCATTCAGCAAGATTCCATACCACTTTATGGTGAGGCACCTAACAAAGCAGAAGCCCTTCCACTAAGACGGTGAAGAGCATTTATAAAAAGCCAATGGCTTACTCAGTGGGTAAGACTCAGGATGAGTGTGCCCATGCCTGCTGGCCAATAAATCCCTGAGGCCGTAGGCAGGCAAAACAAGTAAAGAGACAACAAATCATCTCTGTTAGCAGAGAACATGTTCCTTAAAACTGCATTTCTGCATTTGTGTGTGTGTGTGTCTATGTGTGTGCCTGTGCACATGCCATGGCACGCATGTGGAGCACATGCCATGGCACGCATGTGGAGCACATGCCATGGCACGCATGTGGAGCACATGCCATGGCACGCATGTGGATCTCAGGGGACAATCAGCAGAAGTCTACTACATAGCCACTACAGGGATGAAACTCAGGGTCCTATCTTTTTGTCTCTCTCTGCCTCTGTCTGTCTGTCTGTTCATCTGTCTGTCTGTCTGCCTCTCTATTTCTCTGTCTCTGGGTGTGTGTGTGGAGGTGAGGGGGGGATGAGTCACACAAACTCATGAGGGCCAAGAAAGCAATTTAACATTTCAGGCTATAAAACTCCCACCCAGAAACCGGCCACTTTATCATTTACTTTTCTGTGACTGTGATAAAACACCATGGCCAAGACAATGTATAAAGGCAAGGGTTAATTCCAAAAGATTAGAGCACACAGTAGCAGGGCAGAGACTGCAGGCTGGCGTGGTGGCTAAAGCAGGGGGCTGAGAGCCCGAACCCTGGAACACAAGCATGAAACAGACAGTAAACTGGAAGTGTGCTGGGAACTTACACCCTCAAAGCCTGTCCCCAGTGGCATATGAAGTACTTCCTCAGCAAGGCCACACCTCCTAAACCTCCCCAAACAGCCTCACCACCTGGGACCAAGCCCAAAAGGTCAAGACCGTGGGGGACATTTCTCATTGAAATCACCACAGTCATCTTGACTACATCACTTACAACAATCAACTCAAAGAAAAAGCTAAAATAATTCCACTAACAATATCACGAAATGGACTGAATCATTTGGGAACAAACCAAATCATAAATGTGAATGCCAGAAAACATTGCTGAATGAAATTAAAGCAAACACCAATAAATGACATTTTGGGTTAATGGGTTGAGTGAGTAACTATTGAGATGGCCATGCTAACAGAGTGATCAAAGCGATCCCTAATAAAACTTAACAGTGTCTACTAGAACTGCATAGGATCTGAAACGTTCAAAGCACTTTGAAAATATACAAAGCTGGAGGACTTAGGTGGGCTTATTTGAAATCGTCCTTGTAACCTATAATAACGAGTAAGCATAGTACTGTCATAGAAAAAATAAACCATAGTAAAAGAATACAGAACAAAAAAAATTATTAAAAATTCACGGAGATGGTCACATGATCTTGACAAGGACATCAAAACCGTTCCATGGAAGGAAAAACAGTCTATTGAGCGAATAATGGTGGAAAAACTGGATGACCACGCACTTTTGGTCTTACTGTTCACCGTACACAAAAATTAACTCAATGAACTAAAGAGATAAACAGAACACTAACAGTTCCTATAAGAAAACATAATGGCTTTGTATTTGATGGTGACGTCTTGGATGTGACACTAACAAGCATTGTTCACAGACACTAAATAGGCAAGAGAGGCTTCAGGAATACTGAAGGTGTTTTGCTGTGGTCATAGCTGAGACTGAACTCACAGCTGCAGCTAAGCTCCCAAGTCTCCTGACGCTAGAAGGTGCAGGGAGGGCTACCCGGGGAGCCCGGCAAAGGGCAAGGGAGCGCAAGATTCTTTTGGGGCTTGTGAAGCTGCAGTTCCCTAGAGTGCAAGGGGCGGCCCAGAGGTTGGCAGTGTTTGCTTTGCCAGCAAGTATATCTTACTACTGCAGCTGAGATTCACACCCTTCCACGGGCGTGGCCAGCTGACGTCATCTGAAATGAATACTAACTAGATATGAAATGAGTTCCACGGCTGCCGGTTGTGGTGGCGCGGGCCGGTAGAATTTACTGAAGGAGGTAGAGGCAGATGGATCAGGAGTTCTAAGGCCAGCCTGGGTTACACGCTTTTTTTTCTCCGGCCACTGCCAGCAAAACACTGGGAACCACCTCACACACTGAAATATCCACACCCACTGAAATCCACGCAAAGCCTCACCTCTAACACCTCTCGCCATCACCTCCTTTGGCTACCGGCGCCCAGCCCGCACCAGCTCCTGCAGACACGAGGGACCCCTTCCACACTGCTGCTCACTGGCGCGAGCCAGGAAGAGCCTTCGAGGCTCGCGAAGTTGCGGTTTTCCGGAGTGAGGGGCGGCTGGCGTTAGGCTGGGAGTGTGCGTGAGCAAGGCGAAGGGCCTCTCGACGCGGCTGCCAGGGCGGTCCTGTGGACGTTGTGCGCAGTTTTCGGTGTATGGTCCTGTCGCGGAGGTGGCCAGGCCGTGACGTCATTGCAAATGGCCGATAAGTACGGCGGGAACAGCGGTTGCTGTCGCCGGTTCTGGTGGCGCAGGCCGGTAGGATTTGCTGAAGGAGGCAGAGGCAGGTGGATCTCGAGTTCCAGGACAGCTTGGGCTACACTTTTTTTTTTTCCACTCCCGCCATGAAAACACTCGCAGCCCCTTCATGCACTAAAATAAGCACATTCATTAAAACACCAGCACGTTCAAAGCCTCACCGCAAAGTCCTCTCTCCCTCATCCCCGTTGGCTACCGCCATCCAGCTCCCACCTGCTCCTCAGACACAGAGCCGCGTGTTCCGCACTGCTGCTCGCTAGCCCTTCTTCACGCGTGGACTCACCCTATCCACCCTC
>CM053761.1:16345389-16445285 GCA_028658305.1 Pachyuromys duprasi
TTTTCATCTATTCCAATTATTCTTAGGTTTCATCTTTTCATGGCATCCTTGATTTCTTGGATGTTTTGTGTTTGGAACTTTTCCGATTTTATTTTTTCCTTGAGTGAGGAATCCATTTCAGCAAGTGTATCTTCAGCTCTAGAGATTCTCTCTTCCATTTCTTGTATTCTATTGGTGATGCTTACCTTTGTGGATCCTGATCTTTTCTCTAAGTTCTCCAGTTCCAGGTTTTTCTCTGTTTTTGTTTTCTTTATAGATTCTAAATCTGTTTTCACGGTTTGTATCGTTTCCATCATCTGATTGAATGTGGCTCCTATTTTTTTGTTTGTTTCCTCTCTATATGTCTTTAATTGTTCCTCTACGTGAGCAGTTAAACTCTTCTGAATTTCTTTGAGGGCCTTGTTCCTTTCCTCTTTTTGTTCCTCTAATATCTGCATAATCATAGCTTTAACATAGTTTTCCTGTGTCTCCGCTGAATTAAAATCTCCATTGCTTTTGGGTGTTTCTGGTGGGGCCATGGTGTCCTGATTTTTGTTGGGTGAGTTCTTACGCCTACCTTTGGCCATTTGTTTATATATAGTCAGGGAGTTGTTTGTGCTTTGAGGCTGAACTTCAGACTGGAACTGTCAATCTCTGGTGTCTGGAGTATTCTTCGAGAAGATCAGGGAGTTCCAGTGGTTTGAGAGCGTGTGTTGTTATCTCAGGTTAGATCTGTTGTGGGATCTGTGTGCCTGGCTCCGTGCTCTGTGCTAGAAGCTGTGTGCACCACAGGCCATTCGCCACTCTAGTCTGGAGGCTTGGCTCCTCATTCTGTGTCAGAGGCTGAGTGTCCCGGTTTGAGATGGCAGCTGGGGGGCGCCGCTCTGGTCTGGAGGCTCCACGCTCTGACCTGGGCTTGCTGCCAAGAGCTCCTCTCTGGTCTGGAGACTTGGCACCTCCTTCTTCTGGGCCAGGGACTGTGCACCACGATCTGAGATGGTATCTGGAGGGTTCTCAGTCTGGCCCGGAAACTGTGTGACCCAGTCCGGAGTGGCGGGTGGCAGTGCCCAGTGCGGCCACGCATTCTGATCAGGGCTGTGTGCAGCCGGTCACCCGGAGTTTTTCCAGGGAATAACTGGTGTCCCTAGGACTTTTCCACTTGATTTCCTCACCATAGGAATTCCGCTCACCTGGCAATCGCAAACGCTGGTGTTTTAGGTCCCAGAGTTCAGTCTCCTGGTCGCTGTGCTGACACTGCTGTCCCACTCCTCAGCCACACTGTCTTCCTGGGGCAGCCATCTTGGATCCTCCTCCAAAGATCACTTGAGTTTTTTATCTTAGTCATTCTGATAGGTGTAAGGTGAAAGCTCAGGGTTGTTTTGATTTTCATCTCCCTAATGACTAAGGAAGTTGAGCATTTCTTTAGGTGTTTCTCTGCCATTCAATATTCCTCTATTGAGAATTCTCTGTTTAGCTCTGTACCCCATTTTTAAATTGGATTACTCGATTGGTTCCTTTTTAACTTCTTGAGTTCTTTATATATTCTGCATATTAGCCCTCTGTCAGATATAGGGTTTATTCATAATAGCCAAAATCTGGAAACAACCCAGATGTCCCTCAATTGAGGAATAGATACAGAAATTGTGGTGCATTTACACAATGGAATACTACTCAGCAATTAAAAACAAATAAATCATGAAATTTGCAGGCAAATGGTGGGAGCTAGAAAAGATTATCCTGAGTGAGGTATCACAGAAGCAGAAGACACACATAGTATATACTCACTTAAAAGTGGATATTAGACATATAATATAGGATAAACATACTAAAATCTGTACACTTAAAGAAGCTAAGCAAGGAGGACTCTGGGAAAGATGATCAATCCTCATTCAGAAAAGCAAATGGGACAGACATTGGAAAAAGGAGAAAACAGGCAACAGGACAGGAGCCTACCACAGAGGGCCTCTGAAAGGCTCTAACCTGCAGGGTATCAAAGCAGAAGCTGAGACTCATAGCCACACTTTGGGCAGACTGCAGGGCATTTTATGAAAGAAGGGGGAGATAGAAAGACCTGGAGGGAACAGGAACTCCACAAGAAGAGGAACAGAACCAAAAAATCTGGGCCCAGGGGTCTTTTCTGAGCCTGATACTCCAACCAAGGACCATTCATGGAGATAACATGGAACCCCTACACAGATGTAGCCCATGGCAGCTCAGTGTCCAAGTGGGTTCCCTAGTAAGGGAAACAGGGGCTGTCTCTGACATGAACTCTGGGGCTGGCTCTTTGATCACCTCCCCCTGAAGGGGGAGCGGCCTTACCAGGCTACAGAGGAAGACAATGCAGACAGTCCTAATGAGACCTGATAGGATAGGGTCAGATGGAAGAGGAAGAGGACCTCCCCTATCAGTGTACTGGGGGAAGGGCATAGGAGAAGAGGGAGGGAAGGTGGGATTGGGAGGGAACAAAGGAGGGGGCTAGAGCTGTGCTACAAAATGAATATATTATAATTAATAAAAAATTAATTTATATAAAAAAGTTTCAGTTGACTTCACTACATTTTTTTCATTCACACCAAACTCCAAGATAACAGGGAGCCTCAGCTTAAACTAAGGACTGGATGTTTAAGCTGTGAAGGACAGGAGATGAAAAGGGCCAAGCAGATTTAGAATCAGAGGTCCCAAGTTGGACAGTTCAAATTCTCCTTGAAACAGGAAACATCTTTGGTTCCTTCCTGGCCAGAGTTCAGAAACGCCAGGAGGAACTCTGGTTTCTTATCTCCTAAGCGAGCTTCCTTCCTGCCTGTGTGTGACATGTCAGCATGTCTGCTGCTGCTTTAGAATTAGATCTCTAGATTTTCTTTTCCCCCCCTTTCCTCCACCTTTTATTAAAAATTGATTCTTTCACCAGACAATATATCCTGATAAGTTCCTCCTCTCTCTACTCCTCTCAGTTTTTCCCTACTTTCCCTCCTATCCAGATCCACTCCCTTTCTGTCCATTAGGAGAAGGAAAACAAAACAAACAAACAAACAACAGCCTTCTTCTAAGAGATAACAACAACACATAACAAAATAAAATACAATAAGATGAAAACAAAAAACACCACTTCAGATTTGGACGAGGAAATAAACAGAAGGAATTGCTCCCAAAAGAAGGCACAAGAACCACAGATCCACTCCATGCTGCCTGGAGTCCCGCAAATACACCAAACTGAAAGCAGTATTATGTGTGCAGAGGACCTGTGCAGACCCTGTGCTCTCTGCTTCAGGCGCTGTGAGTTCTTATGCACTGTGCTCAGCTGACTTAGAGGGCCTTGTTCTCCTGCTGTTCTCCACATTCTCTGGCTCCTACACACTCTTTCTACCTCCTCGTCCATGGGATTCCCTGAGCTCTGAAGGGAGGAATTTGCTAGAGACATCCCATTTAGAATTGTGTGTTCCAAGGTCTCTTTCTCTTCATTATGTGTTGGTCTATGTCCTTGTTCCCAAATGCTGCATGAGCAAGCTTCTTTGATGATGGCTTAGTAAGGTACCGATCTATGAATATAGCAGAATATCATTAGGAGTCATTTTATCTGTCCCTGAGCTATTTTTGTTGGGAGACTTTAATGACTATTTGTATTTCAATGGGTGTTACAGATCGATTTAAATTGCTTGTTTGCGTTTGATTGAAATTTTGTATATGGTGCCTACTGAGAACACTATTCGTCTATTTTATTCTTTCCAGTTGGTGGAGTACAGGTTTTTAAAGTATGTTTTTGTAATTGTGTTTTTTTGTTGTTGATGTTATGTCCCCCATTTTGTTTCTGATTTTGTTATTGTAGATGTACTCTCTCTGCCTTTTAATACATTTGGATAAGAGTTTGCCAATATTACTGATTTTCTTAAAGAACCAATGTTTTGTTCCACCGATTCTCTGTGTTTGTTTGTTTGTTTCTATTTTATTGATTTCAGCCCTGGATCTGATTATTTCATGTCATATACTCCTCTTGAATGAAATTTCATCTTTTTGTTTTAGAGCTTTTAGATGGGCTGTTAAGTTGCTGGTTTGAGAACTCTTTGGTATTTTTATGCAGGCACTTAGTGCTATGGACTTGCTTCTTAGAACTGCTTTTATTATGTCTCATAAGTTCGGGTATATTGTATATTCAGTTTCGTTGGATTCTAGAAAGTCTTCTTTCTTAATTTCTGTCTTGACCTATTATTTTATTCTGTGTAAAGCTGTTCAGTTTCCATGAGTTTGTAAGCTTTCTGTTGTATTTGTTATTGCTGATTTATGGCCTTAATATATGGTGGTCTGAGAGGATACAGGGCACTGTTTCAATTTTCTTGTACCTGGTGAGACTTGCTTGGTGTCAGAATATGTGACTAGTCTTGGGGAAGGTTCTGTGAGGTGCAGAAAAAGAAGGTGTACTCAGACATTTGTCTGAAATGTTCTGTAAATATTTATTAAGTCCATTTGGTTTATAAACATCTGTTAGCTCCAGCATATCTCGGTTTAGATTTTTGTCTGCATGAACTGTCTGTTGGTGAAAGTGGGATATTGAAATCTCCCACTATTACTATCTGAGGGTCAACATGTTTTAGCTGTAGTAGTGTTTCTTTTAAAAACTTGAGTGGTCTTCTGTTTAGGACAAAGATATTAAGAATTGAAATGTCATCTTTGTGGATTTTTTTCTTTGATGAGTCCTTCCCTATCTATTCTGATTAGATTTGGTTAGATGTTAAATTGACTAGACCAGTTTTCTTCCTGGGTATATTTTCTTGAACTACCCTTTTCCAACCCTTTACTTTGAGGTAATGTCTATCCTTGATGTTGAGGTGTGTTCCTTGGAAGGATGGGTCCTGTTTTTGCATCCATTCTCTTAGTCTATCATTTTACTGGGGAACTGTGATCATTGATATTGGTGAGAAGAGGGATTCACTGTCAGTGATACATGGAGTAAGACTGTATTGGTTAATCTTCTCTCTGTGACCACATAACTGACAGGAGGAACTTTTTGGAGAATTCATTCTGGCTCACAAATCAAAGAAAACAGTCCATCATGGTATGGCCCCACAGCAGGAGTATTACACTGGCCTGGGCTGACAGGACTGTAGTGCAACTGCTCAGTGCCTGACCCCAACCAGGAGGCAGAGAGCTGCGCCTGAGGCTGGAATATGAACCTCAGCTCCTCACCTGCAGCAGTCAGGTCTCAACCTAGGTTTAAGCACTTTTGCCCACAGGGGACATTTCACTTTCAAGCCATGACAGAAGTCCTGAGCACTCCTTCCCTTTACCAGCTCTGGAAGAATTAACTCATAGACAAAATGTTCCCTTGAGACACTCTGAAAGGCTGGTGCCTCTCTGGAGAATGACTTGAGACCAGTCCAGTCCTGCCTGTATCTCCATTCTGTTCCCACACACAGGGTTCCATCTCAGAGCACAGCTTCTCCTCCAGTTGACAAGTCAAGGGGTCTTTCAGTCTTGTCGTCCCTTGTGTTGACCACTGATGGCTGCATTGTGCTTGCTTATAAATAGGTGTAAAGTACTGTTTGTTTGTTTGCTTGCTCTTTTTCTTCCCCTCCCCCCAAGACTAAGTTTCTCTGTGTAGCTCTGGCTGTCATAGAATTCACTCTGTATACATGGCTGGCCTCAAACTCACTGATCCACCTAAGGTATGTTCCTAGCTCTTAAAAGCACTTTGACTTCACTTGGTCTGATACGTGCAAAGGTGGTCAGACAGAGTGACAGGATGGAAAGGGGAGAAAGAAGGAATGTTTTCCAAGCCTACTGGTGAATTTAAAGCTGTTTTACAGCTAGTGGGAAATCATAATGGCCAAGCTGTTGTGAAAGACAGTAGGCCCATTATTAAAGAAGCGAAGAAAGAAATGGATTGTCATAATATACAGTCAGTGACTGACTGAATGAACAAGTGAATTAATGATAGAGAGTACGAGAAACGATCCAGGAATTTGCCACAGAGTGCATACCTGAAGGATGAGAATACAGGGTCCATTGTTATTGCAACAGAATTCACAATAGCCAAAATGAGGCAGCAGACAAGCTTGCTTCCCCCAGGGACAGTTTTACAGTGAGTGCTGTGTGCCTCGATCACATTCTTCAGCCTTAGAAAGAACGACCAGTTAGATTTCGTTGCCCACGTGTCATCCATTGTGAGCAAGACTTCAGACTCCAGGGCTGCGTGAACCACTGCCATCTCCATCCTTTTCCCCAGGAGCAGAAGGACAGAGATGCTGGAATCCTGCTGGTGGCATGATTCACCACAGCATCACCTTTGACCTTAGGAAAGCAGCCCAAAGATCAATCCTGATGCATGCGGCTTGGCCAATGAGCAGATAAGCACAACGGCTGTCATGACAGGAAGGCTTGCCTTTCTCCCCACCATACACATACCCTGCAGGTAGACCTAGGATTGCTACAGGAGTCTTGGGGAGGAAGAGATCTCAAAAGACCTGCTGAATAGTGTGTAGCTCAGCACAAAAGCCTTGGAAAAGATGAAAGCTGTTGAGAGTGCCTGTGTCCTGGTGGCTTGAGAACGGATACATGAAGGAGAGAGGAAGAAGGGGGAAGGAGCGGAGAATGGGGAAATGCACCAGGTAGGATGAGGATGAAAACAGGGTCCACTGTGCAAAGTGAAGTACAACAGATAAGAGAAGGCAAGCATAAATGTCCAGTGTAGACTGTGGGGCAGGAGGAATGGGTCCTCTTCAGGATGTGGGGTAGGTGGTGTAAGCCGTACGTAGGATGTGGCCTGTGGGAAATGTACATCTCTTTGACTGGAAATTTCCCGTAGGCCCACGCTGCTCTGAAAACTAAAGCTGACGTAAAGAACACCAAGGACCAGTACCCCGCAGAGCAGGGATGATTCGTATCAGACTCAGAAGAGGACTCTTTGATTTTTCCAAATATGTCATCCTCCCCTCCCCCCGGCCCCCAAGAATGTTCTTGATTTGAAACTGGACTTAAAGTTAAGTAACTAAAGTGAAGTTAATTTTCTAAAGAAAACTGGGTAGAATCAGGTTAGGCTTAAAAGTTGAATTTCAAATAAATTAAAAATAAAAATAGTCACACAGTGGCTCAAGTGCGCATCTCATCCCAACTTTTATGTTTTATTGACAGGATTAGGTTTAGCTTTCCATCTGTCTGTGTGCCATGAACTATGCACCTGACAACATCCTACTAATGACTTAGTCATTATGAGAGCTGGGGAGGTTCCTGTCCTGCTCCATATATGTCCAAAATATGCAAGGAGATTTCATGACTGATTCAACAGTTTTTTAAAAAATGCAATAACTGGATAAAAATGGGTGAAGGACTTCAATGGGCACTACAGGAAAAAACTAAAAAAGAAATAAAAGATACACCGATGGCCAAGGGTGCTTTAAAGAGGGAATGCATAAAATGTAAGAAGAGAGGAGAGGAGAGGAGAGAAGAGAAAAGAAAAGAAAAAGAATGTTACAAATTCCAGTGCTCTGAACCGAAAAGATTCTCCCGATTGCTTCATAGGAAGCACACAGGTTGTGTTACCTGAAAGGTTATAAAACTTGCTTATCGATCACATACTCTGAAATATCAAAACTCTATTTGTCAGTGCATAGTCCATGAATGAAACTGTGAGAAAACTCCAAGAAAATAGGATGAGACTCTTGTGAACTCAGAACCTCCAAAATAAAGGGTCGCTCTTGGAATGTGCTGCTGTGCTCTCCCAGATGCAGTACATAGGAGGGGGCTACTTCAGATTACCCAGGAGCTCACTCTTCAGATGGAGTTTCCAGGCATGGCTTGTCCTCAAGGCTGTATACTGAGCTCATGTGAGCACACCTTGCCCTTGTGATTGTATACAGCTTGAACTCATGTGCTCTTCGCTCATATGACCTTGCTTAACCTCAGAATGTAATTGTCCGATGCTCTGGATAAAGTTGGCTATTACAAGAGACATTAGCCCTCCTCTTTTTTTTTTTTTTGTTTTTTGGCCCTACTGTCCCAGGTTCACACTGCCAACTAGAGTGGTGACAATGGAACAATTCAGGGAAATATTTTACATATCTAGAAACACATCTCATTTGTTCCCCTCCCGTCTTCTTTAATGGTGTGTTTGTGGGCCTTATGTCTCTATTAAAAACTTAAAGCAGGGAGGATTTCTTTGGCCCAGCTTCAGGGTTTTTCAGCCCTGGTAAATGTGTTTCTGGGCCCACAGAGATGCAGAAGGTGATGGCAGAGAGCGTGTGGCAATTGGAAGCAGAAAAGAGAGACAAAGAGGGACCAAGGACAAGCTAGAGCCTCCAAAGACATGTTTCCGGAGTCTTCCTTGACCTAAGCATGATCTCAGAGGCTCCCCCATCCCCCAGTACTGTTACAAGTTCTGAGCTCATCAGTGGATTAAAATGAGGCAGAGCCCTCATTCTCTAATGACCTCTCAGGGACTGCATCTGTAATCAACCTGAGGAATAAAACACTGACAGGCGAGCCTCCTTCAGAGGACACTTCCTGCATAAAATGTAAGAGAGGCTGCGGTGGGATTGTACTGTGAGCCTCCCTGAATTCAGCCTTAGCTTTGTGATCCTTGTGTCAGCACTGACATCATAAGACCAGGCTTAACTTGCGACGTTCTCTTCCCCTGATGAAGCTGACAACATTGCCAATGCTAGAGTCTGTACCATAGGATCCAGTAGTAAAACAGAGGCAAAGCAAGAGCGCTCAGTGTGCACATTGTGGTTCTCATATATATGACAAGGAAGTGGTTCTTGTATCTTTCCTCCTCTTCTCTTCCATACTTCCTCCCCCCTCTTCTTTACTCTCCCCCGCTTTCTCTCCTGCTTTGTGGCTCAAACTCGGGCTCTCATACATTGGTTGGGTACTGTAGCACCAGAATCGAAGCCCCTGTCTGTCTTAGGCATGCAGTATCTTCCCATTCCAGCTCGGCTATCCCAGATACTGACTTACAGACTGTGATGTAAGATATCACGTGTGGGCTGAGGAGACAGCTCACTGCATAAAAGTACTTTCCACAAAGCAAGATGACCTGAACTGGGATGCTCAGAACCCATCTCAGAGCTATGCAGAAGTGAAAACATCTGCAGTCCTAGTGTGTCCCTGTGAAAGAAGGGAGTTGGACACAGGAAAGTTTTTAGAAGGTCCTGGGACTCTTAGTCTGGCTAAGGGAGCAGCAGCAAAAATCACAGTTTCAAACCAAGTAGGAAGGTGAGAGGACCCATGCACACAGTTCTTCTCTGACTTCCACACATGTACACAGGTGTACCCCACACTCAAACTCAAGAACAAACACACACATGTGAAATCACACAGTCACTCATTCATCACACACACTCACACACATTCAAAGCATTTGTTGTATTAAGTCACTAAGTTTGGTTTAGCTATCAGGAACACTTGAAACCAGACTCTTTGCTACCAGAAGGTTCACTGAGCTCAAGATGACCCTGGAGTCCAGCCTGTGACTGCTCCAAAACATAAGCCTCAAAGCCTGTGATTGGTGCAAGAGTTCAAGGCTGTGACTGATCCAAACATAGTGCTGTGAATGGTCAGAAACCCAAGGCCGTGACTGGTCCAAAGGCCTTTGCTCAAGCTCCTCAGGAAGGTGGCTCTGCCTCACCAAGTCTGTTGGTAGCAACCTCCCTGTTGTTGCAACATCATCCTCAGAAAAGGCTCCCCTGAAGTGGCCTCGTCATGCATTCCCCAAGCATTCCAGGCTGAGCTGCTGACACTAGGGAAATAGCAGCAGGGAGAGCAGAGAGCACAGGCCACAGAACACCAGAGGCAGAGGCGGGACTCCTGAGTGTAGGCAGGTCATGCTGTGACCAAGGCAAGGCTACTGCTGCTTGGCAGCTGAAGAAGAAGCAGCTGATCAGTTTGTGACCAGCCAGGGCAGGAGGGAGAAGGAAAGAATGAAAAAGGGGACAGAGCAGGCAGAGCTGAGCCTGAAAGAACAATGAACAGAAACCAAGGTTGCTGGGAGAGTCCTGGAGAGATACCTAGTCGTAATGGACAAGGGTCTCAGACCCGGGGCTGAGAGCTCAAACACAGGTTCTGCAAAGGGTCCAGCAGAGCCCGAGGGTCTGAACTTTGAGAGCTGAGGGTCTGGTCACCGAGGTTTGGAGAAAAAAAGAAACACTAGAAAGCACCAGTTGCTGCTGATTTTCCAGCAGTGGCTAGGGCTCACTTCTGCCAACATGGAGGGTAAAGGGGAGCAAGGCTGCCAGGACCAGGAGTGGGAGAGCTTCTTTCCTATTAAGGTGGAGGGGAAGAGCCCTCAGCCAGCTGATCCCTGACACTTCCACACACAGAGGGTAGTCACATGACTGACTTGCTGGAGACTTTTCATAGACATGGCCCTGACATCCCTTTACCACAAACCGCACAAGAATTAGGGGGAAACAAACAGGAAAGCTGATGAAACATTTGTACCCAAATCAATATTTTAAAGTTAACAAGGTAAAGTCATATAGCAATGTTATCATAGCCAGTAAAGATAGTTATAGACAACACATGAAAAGAGAGGGAATAAATGAGCTGGCCACAGTTAGCAGAGACAGAAGGATGGCATGAACCAAACCAGATAATGGAGTATAAAGTTACCTGTCAGCCAAGTTAAAGTAATGAAAAGGGTAGCTGTTAAATAACTAAGAAATACGGCATGCATTAGCCTGGTATTTCTGAAAAACAGATAGCACAGAAGTTAAACATTCATAAAGGAAAACTTTACAAAAAAATTAACCTGAGAAGCTAAGGAGAAAACACATCCTTGAAATATCGTGTTTTGTATAAACAGAGGCAATGATTAATATGAGGTTTCAGAGATTATTTGTATGTGCCCCTCCTGTGATTTCACCATAAATATTCAATGATGAATAAAATATATTTGTTTATGGAATTTTTATCTTGTGATATAATCTACCCACAACCAAAGACTCTTGCTCATTGGTTTGGGACTTCCTGCACTTCAGGTAGATTCTCTAACTTTCACTCCATTCCTAACACAACCGTCCATCCATGCACCTTCACATGAGTATTTAACCTCCCTGCTTTGTTTCTGTGTCCAGCTTTGTACAGGTGTTGTCTTACATAATGTGCATTCCACATTTCAATTTTTTTACATGCAACCCTCCTGACAAATAATGTATCTTGTACCACATGTAAGTGATTATTTACTGAATGGTTGAACAAGAATGACCACTTAATAAGGGGGCCATATTGTTTAAGAAAGGGGGACTTGAAGAAGAGTCAATTCTAGGGCTGTCTCCTCATCTTTTCCCACATTTATGATCTTTGTTTTTGACAACAGAATTATAGAACATTTGTTACAGAAATTTAAAAAAATCGATGTCATTATATTCCAGGCAGATGCTAGCTAATAGGCCTGTTGGGACACAGATGGTTAATGGCTCTACTGACGAGAGATATAAAAACCTGCTTCTTTGGAGACCTTTGTGGTTATTATTTCCTGTGCACAAAGACAACTGACCTGCTCTTGTTTGCAGCAGAACATTCTGAACCTTGAATATCGAAGGCTTTTACCCAATGTCTTATTTCATTATGGTTTTGAGAGCTTTATGAGTACTGGTGGCAGGTATTGTAGGACAAGTGAGGAAGAGGGCCTCCCATTCAGAAGTGTTTGCATTTAAAGTCTGTTGCTAATCCATGGTTTCACTTGGCGTTTAGACATCAGGAGTCTTTGCTGTTTGTCCTGTGTATACCAATAGCCATCCCCTCAGCTGTGATACTCAGTCATATAGGCAGACATAATCATTTTCAGACAAAGCTGGCTCAGAGAATGACAGCTCTGGCAGCCAAACCGCATGACCTGAGTTTAATCCCTAAAACCTATAAGCTGAAAGGAGAGAACCAACTCTTAAGAGTTCAAACATCATAACACGTTCACACTCACACACAATTTTAAATAAATAAATAAAGGTTTTCGGATGTTCACAATTAAAAAATCCTCTTCCTAGACTGGTTCAAACTCACTAGGCTATGCCATTAACTGTGTCCGTCCCATTCATATGCTGATGCCTCAGAATGGGACTGTATTGCAGACAGGGTCTTGGTTCATTAGCTAAAATGAAGCTTTTAAGTTATACTGCACTCTGCTATGACTGATAGCAAAAAGATTAGGGTGCAGATACAGAGGAGGGGGTACATGGAGAAACAAGAAGATTGGCTCTAAGATAATGAGGGAGATCTCAGATACAATCATCTCTGAGAACACTCTGATTGTAGACTTTGACATTCAGAACTCTGAGAATAAAAATTTTTATTATTTAAGTTACCTAGACTATGGTAATCTTTATGCAAGAAAATCCAACACAGGAAGTATTTCCCATCTGCTCCCCAGTGCAAATAGGAAGCACAGTACAAACACAGCAATATGTCACTTGTTCAGGTCAACATGTATCCATGATAGCATGGATATATATTGGAGACTTCTATACTCATTGTAAAAGAGGGGAGGGCAGACACTCCTGTTTTAGAGAAAATGTTTTCAGTCTTCTATCACTTAGTATGATGTTAGTCACTGGATTTTATTTTTTTTAAATGTTTAAGAACGGTGAGAGATAGATAGATAGATAGATAGATAGATAGATAGATAGATAGATAGATAGACAGACAGATAGATAGATTGTGTTTGTGTGTGCAAGAAGAACACACATGAATGTCTAACTGAGCTTGTGGAAGTCAGAGCACAGAGGACAGTTCTTTATATACTAAGGCTTGGGGTCTTCCTATATACTAAAATTGTTGTGTACTATAAGTTGAGAATATTTTCATAAATTTTCCATATGTGATTTTAATATATCATGACTCAAGATAGAAAACTCTGGAAAATCTTGTGTATTTGTGAAAATTTTCAGTGTTGGCAAAGCACTTGGCAACATAAAGTATTGGGAACAGAGTTCAGTGATTGAGGGTTTCCTTTGAATTCATAAGGTCCTAATTTCCAGCACTGCAGAAAATAGATAGTTGGAGCCTGACACAGAACACTGTGCCTGGCTTTGAGTGAAATCACCGTGATCAACAGTGACAGCTGCAGAGGATTCACTGAGTCTTAAGTGAGCTGTGAGACCTACACAGGTTTGGCCTTGCTTTATAGTCATCATCGTCTTGGGGAATTAGTGTGAGCCCCATGTTGGTGAATGTCCACATCTCCTATATTCTGGAACTCACACCCATCAGGCTACTCTCACAGCCAGTAACTGTGAGTGCCTGGGGCACTTCCACTCTGACATAGAAAGTGACTTGAAGGAAGCCCTTGCTTTTCTTTTTCCTCACTGTAATGTGAGAATGTCTGACTTGGCATTTGTGGTCCTTGCTCTAAGGCTCTAGGCCTGAAAACTCCCTGGAGAAGTTGGCACATCCCAGAAACCTAAGTCCTGCCCTCCCTGTAGCTCTGACTGATGAAGTCCTTAACTCGGGGAATTTTGTCAGTTCCTAGTGCAGTGCAGACCAGGACAGTGCGGAGTAGCACATGTGGCTTGTTCTCAGGGCTTTTCTTCTTGTGTCCATCATGAAAATTTCCCACAATCATGTCATTTCCACATTCCACAGCTTCCTTTGCAGCATGGATGTTTCAGGAGGATTTAACAGCTTCAATTCACGTCAGACATAACCATGGGCTTTCACATATTAATTTAATTTTGTAACACAGCATAATATATTATATATTTTAATTGCTGATACTTTGGAGAAAGTGGTCACCTCAGTTTGAATCGAGGAAGAATGCTACATCTCACTCACCCTGAGCTCCACCCTGTGTTGCAGGATCCCATTGTGATCCCCAAAACTGTGAACTGTAAAACCCTGTTTCTTAGGTGTGGTTGAGCCCTATCACACACCTTTAATCCATGAACTTTCTGATTATTGTAAGCAGGTGGTTATGGTGTTTTTCCCTCAGCCCTAGCACACACATTTAATCTAAGAGCTCTGTGTATATGGGATCTAATAAAGTTAACCCTAGGTCCAGAGGTGGAACATGAAACCAGCTGTCAGTGATTAAAGCATAGGACTGACTTTGAGTTCAGGGGTATTTAAGACAGCATGGAGAAGAAGAAAGGGTTCTTAGCTCAAGCTCTGGCTTTAGTTTAGGCTTCAGATCCTCAGCTAACTAGCTTTTTGGGCTTTGAAATAGTAAGCCTTTGGGCTTGGGTTTTTGGGCCTTTTCCTCCTGGGCTGTCAGCTGAGCTATTAAGCCCATTCAGGTTTTTCCATCCATACCTGAGCTAAGAAGGAAGGTCTGGTTACTTTCTCTGTCTCTTTGAGCTAGCAGGTTTTCACCCCAGCATCTGACTCCTGAGTTCTTATTGTTAAAATAGAATGGTTGGGATTTTCATCATTGTACATAACAACCCTGAGGGAATAACTCAAAACAGATGGATGCAGAAATCAGTAACAAAAAGTCCCTCTCTTTAGTTCAGAAATCAAACACCAAGTTATACCTTCTACCCTAAAACAATAACATATGATGGGAGCAGACCCACAGCCAAACATCAGGCAGAGCTCAAGGAACCCCACGGAAGAAGGAGAGGAAGGATTGTGGGAGCCAGAGGACACCAAGAGAACACAGACCACAGAATCACCTGAGCAGAGCTCGTAGGGGCTTGTGGAGACTGAAGCCACAATTATGAAGCCAGCATGGGTTTGTGCTCGGTCTTCTGCATACATGCTGTGGATGTATTGCTTTGGTTTTCTGTGGGGCTGCTAACAGTTGGAGTCGAGGTGTCCCTGAGTCTTTTGCCTGCTCATGGGACCCTTTTCCTCCTACTGGGTTGCCTTGTCGAGCCTTGATAACTATGGCTATCAGTCTCATTGCATCCTGTTATCCTGTATTTGGTTGATATCTCTGGAGGGCTTCTCTTTTGTGAAGGGAAATGAGGGAGCAGTAGGTCTCAGGGAAAGGAGAGGTGTGGGGGAGCGAGGGCGAAAGAAAGACTGCAGTCAGGATGTATTGTATGAGAAAAGAATAAAGAAAAAATAGTGTGTACGCTGTGTGAGCAGGACAGTCACCAAGGCCAGTAACTATGAAGACACCCTCAGAGACAAGAGTGGGTAGGTGTGAACACAGCAGGGCATTTACAGAGGCATTTCCTTTTGCTTATTTCACCTCAAAGAACTTGGACTCTGTCCCTGCCCACAAGTTCAGTGTCTCATCTCCCATCTGCAATGGACACAGAGAGGGTCTACTCAAATTTAAAGGCACCCAAGACTCCGGGGGCTCAGTGTGCATCGCCTCCATCTCTTCCCCCAGGTCAGTAGCTTTATTTCTCCTTTTAGTGTTAAATATTCTGCAGAGTTATGATTTTTTCTGTACAGTTTAAGTTATTGCTTTGAAGATGACCAGCTGCCTCTCTGCTGAAGAGTGTAGATGCTTACAACCTGGGAGAAAAAAATGCTCACACATTCCATTTTTAGTCAATCAGTCAGTGTGAAACTTAGCAGCCATTCTTTTTGGCTTTAGTTACAAGAACCTGAAGAGAGGATATTTTACATCTACAAGGAAAGGGGTGTTTGTAGCAGGAAGACCTGTCGTAAAGGAAACATCTTGCCGGGTCCACACGTCTCTACAGAACACAAATACCATGGCTCAGCTCCACAGCATCTGAGCAGTGAGCACTGGTCCAACTGGCCCCCTGTCTGCCAGAAATGTGGAAGATTGGTATGAGATATTCATAAAGGATACCATGCCTTAGGGATGGACAAAAAGAGACAGATATAGAGGCAGAAAGGACTTCTAAATTGGTCATGGTGTATAGTATGAGTTTCTGTGACACAACTGAGCTTCCTTATACAATACTGCACTGTTTCAAATGTAATTGTTATGTATTGTGTCAAGAATGTGAACCAGAGCTCTTTAAGGCTGCTTGTCAGAAACCGTTAAATTAACAGATTTTTTAACTAGGAAAAATATCTTAAAAATCACCAAATAAGCTTCATTATAAACTTTACATAGATCCTGGGGAGAGTAGGAGATTTTGATAAGAGGGGAGATTTGACAGAGCTGGTCATTCATGATAGGCACAAGCAAGTGTTTGATTTCTGTGTTTAAACCTTTAAACATGGAAGAAGGGACTTAAACAGCTAAAGGTTTTGGTGTTTGTTCTTCTGCTGAGTCCAGTGAGCACAGCCAGCGTGTGCATGGTTTCAGGGCCATGCCCTGGAGCATAGGTGGCCTCTTAGGGACTGTATCCTTGAAGAAAACTGACTCCCCCACTTCGAGCACCCATCAACTGCCAATAGCTCCCCAGCTCGGTGTGGAACTTCATGCCCAACTCTTGCCACCATGCTGGGCATTTTTCTGACTTGAGCTTTTGAAAGTCTTGTGTGAGTGATCACAAGCGGCATAGAGTTCATATGTGCAACTACACTGTTATGTCCAGAAGACAGTGTTTCATGGCAGTTCTCAACCATTTCTGGCTTTAAAGTCCTTCTACCCCCTCTTCTGTGATGATGACTGAGCCTTGGTTGGGGAATTGATGAGATGCATATGTCCTATTTGAGAACTTCTTAGTGTCTTATTCTGTATGTTTTGACCACTTGTGTCTGGTGTATATTATTCCATCACTTGAGACGTGGAGGCAGGAGAATCAGGAGCTCAAGGTCATCCTCAGCCACACAGAGAGTTATAGGTCAGCCTGTACTAACCTACGACCCTGCCTCAGAAACAGAACAGAGCACAAAAAAGAGCAGTTATGATAGTACTCTATTTAAGGAAAGGACACCATGAAAGCTACAGCCACAATGTATAATGTGTGTGTACAACAGTGTGCATATAGCCATAGTTACAGTTCTTTTGGGGGTTTGGATTCAGACAAACAAGGAAGGGCTAGCACAATTGAAATACTGAAAATACTGTCTGGCCTCACAGGATGTTCCTTGGATGTCATACCTTTGATTCAAGGTGGAGAAACTATTGCTGAAAAACTGAGCATCAAAAATGTCTCTTGTTTAAGAAGAGAGCCTTCTTAAAGATGCTTTGACTCCCTGAACGTTATTTATTTATTTTTGACAGCCCTGAGCAGCTTTCAACCCCGTTGATCTCCTTCTGCCTGAAGGCTGTCTTTCAGCAGTTCAGAAGTCAGGAGGTCGATGAGACAAGAAGGTACTATCCTCTGTACAGGGGTCCCAAACCCCTGGAACAGCTGATGGCTGATTCAATTTAAGTACAGAGAACAAAGGCTCCATACCCCTTGGTGACTGGGCGGGGAGCTCCAAGAATGGATGTATATAATTGGTTAGAACTAGGCACTTCAAGGATGCTTGATTTGCATTATGCAGCAAACTCCTATCATATGAATGGAAACACAGTACCTAATTATCATATAGGCATGGGGAGGGGAGACCTAGCAGGGAGCTGTGTCAGGAGCCATATATCAAATGTTTATTGTGGTTAGGGGAGTCTGTGTCTAAAGACATTCTCCAGATGAAGTCAGCCAGAGAGCAGGGAACTTCACCAAGGGGGAGGGTGTCCTACCTTTAACTAGGAGCTCACAATGGCTATCCTGACTATGTGAGAACTGCAGCCTCAAAGGGCAGGGTGCCTCTATTCCTTTGTGCATTATACCTGCATACACATTATTTTTCAGTCCTACTTTACCAAAGCAAACAGTTGAAACTAACAGAGAATTTATTTCATGGAATTCTGCTCTAAGAAGGCTCTCATCTGCAGCCGACCCTCTACTTGAATCCTATTGTCCATGTTAATGCAAACCACCTTTAACTAGTATTCCAGATGTACTCAACTGACTTAAATGAGTAACAAGGCTTCTAACTTCACAGATGTGTGCCAGTGCCCACGTTCACACAGGTTGGCTCTGAAACTCAGCTGTGCTGGGCTGATCCTTCTTCTCTTGATCCTGATTGGGCTGAGCATCTTAGGTAGGTAAGGCAAGAGCTTTTGCTTCAGAATTCTTCCTCTCTTTCTGTTGCAAATATCAATACCCCTTGAACCTGGGGGAAGGTCAATGAAATGAGTGTTTACAGGACAGAATGAACGTCCAGTGCAGAAACTACACATTCATTTCATGCTTCCAAATTCCTCTGAGAGTCACCAGGGGCTCTCTAACTGACCGGAGCATGGCAAAGATGGCGGCTAGCAGGTTTTGCCAAAGTTCCCTCTCCTCTCCTTTGCTAAACAATTAGATAATGCTTCTAAAGCTGGCCCCCAAGGTCCAGTCCTTTATTTAGCCACTTCATTATGCCTAGCTTATTCCTCAGGCTAAACACCAAGGTCCAACTATCAAAACATCAAGGTCCAGTAATCCAAATTCATTATTTGGCTACACTGGCTAAAGTTAGTACAATCAGGACTTACCAACTCACCCCAGCACAGACTCCCCCTTTTTCTCCTTAAAAACCCACTGCTGCAAAAACAGACCTGCTGCTGTCTTTGCATGATCCAGAGGCACACACACCCTCTTCCCCCCAGGGTAATAAATCTTTGTGCTGAGGATTTGGTGTCTGGGTGTGTTCTGAGCTGACTCCAAGTGTCCCCCCAACCACAAGCACACACCCCACTTGTACTCAGAACCAAAAAAAATCGTAATTATGACAAAAAAATAACAAGGAAGATAACTAAAAGGCTCAGAAATGTAGTTTATTAAATGGCTACTAAACTCCAATGGTAGCAATCTGTCTTTCTTGAAAGGGATGTAATAATACTCATTCAGGTGTGAGTATGGGTAAGTTAAGAGTTTCTGTAAGGCCATTATATAAGATGTCACTTAACAATGGTGTGAATCCATATGTTCTGCATTTTCTTCTTTATTTATTCTGTCTCTAAACTGGTTCTCAATCCGGTTTGCTAATACTCTTTCTTCAATCCAGATGTTCAGGTTTGTTGAAATAACTTCAATTTCCTGGAGTGACAGATAAAACACCTGTCACACTATTCGTTTCAGTACTAAATTCTCTGTGTGTTTTCTTATTTACTAGTTCGAGTCCTAATACAAAAACCATCAACAGAAAAAAGGCAGTGTGTGTATTCCAAGGAACATAAGTAAGACATGAGGTAACTTCTGTGGCTTGAATTTCTCAAGAATAATAGCTGAATTTGTTATTTACCAGGGGGAGGGGGAGGTTACATCAGCAAAGGCTTGCAACAGCCATCCATGAAGACACTATATCACCACAGTCTTATGTTACAGGAAACTGCTGTACAGAATCTTGTTGAGGGTCTCCTGATGGGCAGTTGGTAATGCTGGGAACATCTGTGAGACTGTGTGACCTTGAAGCCTGAGGTCTTAACCACTTGGCCATACTGCCTCAGTGTGCTAGCACACTTGATCACTAACTTAAGAAAATGCTCAGATGGGATATTTGTTTTAGCAAATGATCAAAAGGTTAACTTTGCCTAAAGTTAATTAACAGAAAAAAGTCAATATATATTTATATATTATAATTTTTTGATCTGTCCTAACAGTAATCTCATTCCTGCACATGTAGTGAAAGTGTGTGTTAGTAAAGCAACTACTATGTGTAACTGGCTGTGTTGCAGTAAGAACAGGTAGAAATGTTCCGTGTCTCCTTCTCACTTTAGAGAGTCCAGCTAAGTCAATGTGCCCAGAAGACTGGATTCCACACAGACAGAAATGCATACACTTTTCTCAATCTTCCAGCACTTGGAAGGAAGGGCTATATGACTGTGATCAAAAAGGAGCCACTTTGCTGCTCGTTCAAGACCAAGAAGAGCTGGTAAGTTGTTCAACAAAATAGAGACCTTAGCTATTCTTGAACAGCTAGACTTACACATCTTCCATGCAAAGCAAGTGGGGACTTTAAGGAAGTTCCTAGTCCTAGAGACTAATGACATGGAGCCAATAACTATGTATGCAAGGCAAGAGTCCTAGGATCATAAATATGGGCACAGAATTGAAAAAAGGAGGGAGAATTAATTGGACACTCAGGTGGGAGAAAGACAACCGTGAACTAGGCTTCAGGAGGCTGGAGGATGAGCCACCCACACACAGTCTCAATATTAAGTCCTATAATCTGTTTTGGTTGTAGAGATTCCTACAGGACCAGACAAAAGACCTTACTTTTTGGCTTGGACTAAGTTATAAATTGCCAGACAAGACCTGGAAGTGGATAAACAAGTCTACTTTAAGCTCTGATGTGTGAGTATTAGAGACGCTAACTCAAATATTCACTTCAGGTCATTACACTCTAGGGCTCTAACACTGATATCCAAGATTAAAGAGGTACAGAATAGTCTGAAAGTATGATTCCAAAGGTGGTTGAAAATTTGCAATGTATGAAATGATACCAGCATTTTATAAGGTTGTGTATATGCAAGCATGTATGTATATATAAAATGGAGTTCTAAGGCAGAGAACGAGACTAACTCCTTTGAAAAGAAAATGCATTTTTAAAATGCCAACT
The DNA here is from genome assembly GCA_028658305.1 of Pachyuromys duprasi. Lineage (NCBI taxonomy): Eukaryota > Metazoa > Chordata > Mammalia > Rodentia > Muridae > Pachyuromys > Pachyuromys duprasi. The sequence goes on from CM053761.1 coordinate 16,365,760, forward strand.
TAGAGCCTATGGGCACATAGACCTGTTCTTTTTTCCCTATCACATTTTATATATGTTCCAAAGAATTTCTTAAATGGCATTGCTCAGGCTGTGGTTAAAATGAGCCATATTGTTCCATGAGGCCAGTTTCTCAGGTCACAACCAGCAGAGGAAGAGTAGGTGTGAAAGGAAAAGAAGTGTCAGCAGGGAGCTTTGACAGCTGAGAGAAATGACCACATCATCACAGGTTGCATCCTAGTTTAGAGTTATGAAAGAGACAATTATTTTAGGGCCTGTGATGGAAACAGGCATTAATCAGCTTGTGTTGTTGTAATAAAATACCACAGATAAACAAGAGTGGAAAATCATTTATATCACAGTTCAAGGGGCCTCAAGTCCATCTCCAGCTAGGTCCATCATTGCTAGCCCTGTGGCAATGCAGAAATGTGGATATAAGGGCACAAGTTGTTTACCTTGTGGTGGGCAGCAAGATGAGAAGTTGGCAAACCCACAGGGAGGGAATGAGGCAGAGATCTGACCTTCGAAGGCCTGGCCCCCATGACCTACATTTTTCTATGAGGCCTCATTTCCTTTGGCTGGGAACTCAGCAAGGGGTTGATATTTGATGGAGTTACCGCATCCAGTCACCTCTTAACAGCATCACAGCTACCTCACACAGGACCTTCTAGGTACTTGGTATCAAAACTGTAATTTTGTGTAGCTCACAAAGAAGCTGTTAGCTCTTTGGCATCTTGCCATTTTCTTATTGTGTGAGATTGTCATGGTGACTGTGAATGTAACAAGAGAGCTGACCCTTCAGAGTTAAGTTATGTATATTAGCAGGCTTCCTTATTGTTTGTATAACAAGAGCAAAATAGTCATTCCTTTCATAAGTCAAAGTATCTAAGGTTCAGTCAACTTTCTATACAGTACTTCCAGTGGGGTTTTCAGGAGTGATACTGAGAACTGTTTTAATAATTTTGTTTGAATAAACTTAAGCAAATTGCACAAGTTGATAGGGAAAACGTACTTCTTGTTACTCAGAACACATGAGATTGAAATGTAAAGTGCTGAGACACATTTACAGTTATTTAAAATGTAATGACAATTTATTAAGCATAGAAATTGTTAAACACAAAAAGCTGGCATAGAGTAGAGAAATATACAGATTAAGCTCAGTGAATCTGCCATTTTACTCTGAGGACTAAATGACACTGTGATTAGGCAAAAGCAAATGGTAATCCTGGAGACTACCACCTTCAGTGGAAAGGGTGTCAGTCCAGCCTACCAACTGGGAAAGGCTCTTCAGCAACCGAAAACTGACAGAGGGCTAATACCCAGAATATATAAAGAACTCAAGAAGTTAAAGACCAACAAAACAAGTAATCCAATTAAAAAATGGGGCACAGAGCTAAACAGGGAATTCTCACTAGAGGAATATTGAATGGCAGAGAAACACTGAAAGAAATGTTCAACATCCTTAGTCATCAAGGAGATGCAAATCAAAATGACTCTGACATTTCACCTTACACCCATCAGATTGGCTAAGATAAAAAACTCAAGTGACAACACATACTGGAGAGAATATGGAGAAAGGGGAAACCTCCTCCATTGTAGATGGGAATGTAAACTTGTACAACCAATTTGGAAATCAATCTGGTGCTTTTTCAGACAATCAGGCATAGTGCTACCTCAAGATCCAGCTATACCACTCCTAGGCATATATCCAAAAGATGCTTAAGTACACAACAAGGGCATTTGCTCAGCCATGTTTTTAGCAGCTTTATTTGTAGTAGCCAGAAGCTGGAAACAACCAAGACATCCCTCAGTTGAGGAATGGATACAGAAATTGTGGTACATTCACACAATAAAATACTACTCAGCAATTAACAATAAGGAAATCATGAAATTTGCAGACAAATGGTGGGAACAAGAAAAGATTGTCCTGAGTGAGGTATCCCAGAAGCAGAAAGACACACATGGTATATACTCACTCACAAGTGGGTATTAGACATATAATATAGAAGAATCTTACTAAAATCTGTACACTAAAGAAACTAAGGAAGGAGCACGACCATGGAAAAGATGATCAATTCTCATTCAGAAAGGCAAATGGAATGGACATTGGAAGAAGATGGAGAAAACAGAGAACAGGACAGGAACTTACCACAGAGGGCCTCTAAAAGGCTCTACCTTTCAGGTATCAAAGCAGAAGGGATATCAGTGGACTGGGGAAGGGGCATGGGTGGAGGAAGAGGAGAGTCGTTGGGATTAGGAGGGGAGGAGGGGGAATAAAGAGTGAATAAATTGTAACTAATAAAAATAAAAACTAAAAAAGGAAGGGGGAGATAGAAAGACCTGGAGGGGTCAGGAGCTCCACAAAATCTGGGCAAAGGGTTTTTTTTTCTGAGACTGATACTCCAACCAAGAACTATTCATAGAGGTAACCTAGAACCCCTGCACAGAGGTAACCCATGGCAGCTCAGTCTCCAAGTGAGTTCCCTAGGAATGGGAACAGGGACTGTCTCTGACATGAACTCAGTGGCTGACTCTTTGATCACTTCCCTTTGAGGGGCAGCAGCCTTACCAGACCACAGAGGAGGACAATGCAGCCAGTCCTGATGAGACCTGATAGACTAGGGTCAGATGGGAGGGGAGGAGGACCCCCCCTATCAGTGGTCTGGGGCAGGGGCATGGGAGAAGAAGAGGAAGGGAAGGTGGAATTTGGAGGGGGCTACAGCTGGGATACAAAGTGAGTAAACTGTAACTAACAGAATTTTAAAAAGAGTGTCAGTCATGCAAGCCCCACTTTGTTTGAATTCTCTGTCCCTGGTTTTCAGAATGGAAAAGGGAGAGAGAATCAGTTTGCCCTATAGATTATTTTGGGAATTAATAAAGAAAGTTAGAGAATTCTTAAGGTGCCTAGTAAGAGAAGGCCTGGGAGCCTTGAAGGAATTTTGAAAGAAGCCATTGACATAACAGATAAGCAAGTTCTACTGAAGACTGAAGAAAGATCCTGAAAGATGGAAGAAACAAAGAGGGAAAATCATGGCTGGACTACCATGCTGACCAGTAGGATGACATCAGATTTGCCTCTCAAGTTCAAGGGGCTCCATGAAGAACTAAACAAAGGAAGGGCACTGGTGAGGGAGCCCTTCCCCGTATCACAGGCCACCTTCTTTTTAAGACCCATCAGTGCATTTAGAAGTCATCTCTCTCTTACAATCCACCCCAACACTGTCTGTGTTAGTGTCTCCACCAGCAGGGAGCCATGGGAGCCATGAACATTGGAAACTTACATGTTAATCAAATGCTTAGGGACTTAAGTAAAGAGAATGAAAGGAACTGTGACTGTGTATCCCGTGAGCTGAGCCTCTGTAGGCCTCTGCATCCAGACCCTGAGACCTCAGTCTGTATTTTGAATCCTTTCATTGAGTGCCTACTGTGTGTAACTGTTGTCACACATTCATGGTTATCATAATACTTCCTCAAACATTAGCTAGTTAAATCACAAATGTGTGTGTGTGCATTCATCTATGTTTTTCTGCTATTAATCTATTTTTAGAGCTTTATTCATTTTTTATGTATTAGAATGTTTGCCTGCATGTGCATATGTGTTAACAAATGAATGCCTGGTGTCCATGGAAGCCAGAAGAGGATATCAGATCCCTTGAGGCTGGGGTTACAGGCACTGTGGCAACTGTGGGGGTGCTGGGACTTGGACTCACATCCTTTGCAAGAGCAGCCAGTGCTCTTAACCACTGAGCCAACTCTCCATTCAATACCTCTGTATATTAAAGAAAACTGACGTTCATCAAATTGAAGCTTTTCACACACTTTTTTAGGAGCAGAATGAAAAGACTAATGATCTCTCTCTAACCCTTCTACTTCCTATGCATCATTATGAAGATTATTGCTGGAAGGTTCTTAGCCAATGAAGAAACAAGTTTTAGAGGTTTCCATCAGCTCTGCCTTTAATGTTTACAACATCATGTTTGTGTTTCCTATACTCGATAACTGTGCACTCTACTCTTTCCTGTAAAGTCCAAAGAAAACACTGGCTGATAAGATAATTATGAGAAAATCATAAACACTAACAGCAGCTGTTCTCTTCCTCCTCAGATTAAAGATCACTGGTGAAGCTAAAGCAGGCAGCTGTGTTGCCATCTCAGAGGACAAAGTTGTGTCTGAGAGCTGTGATTCAGACAACTGCTAGATCTGCCAAAAGGAACCAAAATGTGAAACCATGTGTAATGACTCCTGACTGTGAATCACATCTTGATTACTTTAGCATCCACAACAGATCTCTGTTCATTCTGTCTCTGCTGTTACCTCTCCCAATGCAGTTAGTGGCACAAATCGAGGCCTCTAACAGCACTGTGATGCTTACACATTCTTTATTCTCTAAATGTGAATGTACAGAGACACAGATGTGCCATTCTAAGAGAGGTGTTCTGTGGAGAGAAGCCCAGGCAGCTGAGGGGCATCAGATTCTAATCCTGGAGAGTGTGACCCTCACTGTTTATGTCTGAGCTCTTCTGCAAAACAGCCACAGAAAACCATTTGCAAAATCATTATTAAAATGTTTGCAGTGCAGGAACTGGTGGCTCATGCCTATGTTAATGGCACTGGGAAGGCTAAGCCAGGAGGGTCATGAGTTCAAGGCCTGCCTCAGTGTGATGTATTAAATGATAAATGTCCTCCATAGCCTTGGGCATTTGATCACTTGGTCCCCAGTTGCTGGCACTGTCTGAGAAGATTCAGGGAGTGCAGCCTTGCTGGAGGAATGTCACTGGAGGTGGCCCTTGAGAGTAAAAGCCCCAGCTACTTGTAGCTTGCTCTGCTTCAAGCTTCCAGTTCAAGATGTGAGCTCTCAGCTGTCTACTCCAGCTGCCATGCTTTCTGCTTTCTTGCCTTTATGGACTCTAACCCTCTTCAATGAATATTAAACTCTGCTATAAGCCACCTCAGTTATTGTGGTTTTTATCATAACAACAAGATAAGTAACTAATAAATGGGGCAACTTAGGAAGTAAATCAAAAACTGTTGGGGTATGTTCTCATATACTTTGTATTCAGATGCTGTGCCTGAGATCCAGTTGCAGTCTGGATGTGAGCATTTTCATTTCTATGAAGAATATGCTGTCTCAATGTAAAGAATGCTCCCCAAATGTCACTGAGAGGCTAACAAAGAAGCTTATGAACTGATGACTGGGCAGAGGAGAGGGCAGGCAGCACTCCCATTCCCAGTCTGAGTTCTCAGGTGGAAAGGGAGAGGGACCGAGAGAGAAGGAGGAGGGAGAAAGAGAGAAAGAGGAGAAAGAAAGAGTAAGTTACCACAAGGAGGACCATGAGGAGTTTGCCATGAGGATGGAGAGTCATGGCAGAAAGCCAAGGCAAGTCTGAGATGGCAAAAAAAAAAAAAAAGCTCATGCCTCAGAGGGAGCCAGACTAGCATAACTGTGTGAGAATACAGAAACATATGAGAAGTTAAACTTGTTGAATAAACCTAATAAGACTCTCAGTCTTCTTTTTGGGAGCTAGGGTAGGTAGCAGAAAAGGACCCTGCTAGATACAAATTTCTACAGAAACAACAACCAAAACACTGCTCCTGGCAATATTTGCAACAGAGCAGGGGAGCTTAGGGAACAATTTAGTAACTTGGGAATCTGCTTCATTTGAGTTGTGCACACACCTCTCTTTTGGTAATGTACTTGGGAGCCCAGGTTCCTTTCCTGTACATGCTATGCACACATATCCCATCTCTAAACAAAGCACCTAGCGATCTGTTAGTACCCCAAGACCACCACACCCATAGAGCTGTACTTTACACCTACTTTAAACAAAAGTTTTTCATCCCTCTAAGGACCATCAAGCATTGATAGTTTCTAATCAAACTATCAATATATCAAGATATATTATTAATATATCTTGGAACTATGGGAAATGGGTCAGTGCAATCTAGACTGGTTTGGGATGTGTACCCAATAAGTCAAAGCAAATCTGTTGAGAGACTCTATTTATCATCTGATGACTAGAACAACTGAACATGCCTATTATTAAAAACAGACGTGTTGTGGGAAGGGTTTAGGTAATCCAAGCTTGTCAGCCAAAACAGAGAACCACCCAAATTAAGCTCCTAGTAACCAAACTCCTCCTCTTGAACCCCTAAAAGGAAACCCCAAACAGCTCTCAGTGCCTGAGGGTACTCACTCCTGTGGCTGCATGTTCTCATTACAGTGTATCCCAATGTGTACTTTAGCCTAGCTTTAGATAAGGTTTCCTAGCCACACTGCTACTCCCTGAAGAAGGCACCAAGAGCCTGGAAACACTCCACCCTGGCCTGACTACTGGCAGCATGCTTCATTTGCATATACAGTTATTGGTAATGATGTTATCGTACACTTAAACTGGATAGCAAAAGTGACTTTTCCCAAAAGGACTATTTTTCAAATAATAAGTCAGAGTGTGGAATGATTTGTCAGCTGTGATAACCCGCTGATAGAGCTGGAGCCCAAGTTCAACTGCACTGCTGTGTCCTTCCCCAACACCACCTGTCAGGACCCTTTCTCATACACCTGGGAACACTGGGAAAAAAAGAGCATGCTGGACATGTGTGCTTTGTGCTTCATCCCAAGTTCCCAGCATATAACGCTGGAAAGCAGATAACCTGTAACATCTGTCTTTATTAGGGTTTCTATGGCTGTAATGAAACACCATGACCATCAAGCAAGTCAAGGAGGAAAGGATTTATTTGGCTTACACTTCCATATCATTGTTCATTATATCAAAGGAAGTCAGGACAGGAATTCAAACAGGGTAAGAATTTGAAGTTAGGAGCTGATGCAGAGGCTATGGAGGGGTGCTGCTTACTGGCTTGCTCCTCATGGCTTGCTCAGCCTCCTTTTTTATTTTAACTTTAACTTTACTTATTTAGCTGTTCATTTTACATCTCAATTGTAGTCCCCATCCTCCTCTCTTCCCTGACACCACCCTCTCTTCTTCTCCCCCTCCACCACTTAGGAAATCACCCCCACATACCCTCACCAGTGCTTCATGTCTGTGGGGATCAGGAACCAGGGGAAGCAGGGTGAGTGGCAATGGAGCCCACGCAGAATCCCAGGAATGAGACTCTGGAGACCAGACTCAAAGGTGCAGAGCTAACTTTATTGTCCAGTTATTGTGCAAGGCCTTTAAATGACTGAAAGGCCAATCAGATCTTCCCAAGCACCGGTAACAATCAATCATGTTGGTGCAACTATAAGGAAGTATGGGAGATTGGGGGGCAGGGGGAAGGTCACCTTAGGAGACTTCTGTAAAGAAGGGGGAAGCAGTCACAGCCCTACCCTTGGATCCATTTTGAGATGTATCTAGCGTGTTAGGAGTCCCTAGTGGATCAACACTGTGTGCAGTGGATCAGGATCTTTAAAGGAATTGTAGGAGTCACTGACGCTTCACTCGCCATTCCCTATGGGCCTCCAAAAGGCTTACCTCAACATTCCCTACACAAGTTGCATCAGGACTAAGCATATCCTCTTCCACAGTGACCTGGCAAGGCAGCCCCACTAGAGGAAAATGATCAAAAAGCATGCAACAGAGTCCATGTCAGAAACAGCACCCCACCCCACCCTCCACCGTCATCCTCCTTCTCCATACTAGGAGACCTAAGAAGATCAAGTTGCCCACTGGGTATGAATGTGTAGGGGCCCTAGATCCAGTCCATGCATGGTACTTGGTTGGTGCATCAGCCTCTGCAGGACCCCCTGGGCCCAGGTTAGTTGGCATTGTTGGTCTTCTTGTAAAGCTCCTCTCCTCTCTGGGTCCTTCTATCCTTCCCCCAACTCTTCCACAAGGCTCCCTGTGCTCTGCCCATTCTTTGGCTGTGAGTCTCAGCATTTGTTTTGATCTTTTGCTGGGAGGAGCCTCTCAGAAGACAGCTACTTTGGGCTCCAGTCGGCAAGCACAGCAGAATTCACTGTTGGTTCTTTCCCATTGGGGTGGATCTCAGGTTGGACCAGGGATTGGTTGGACATTTTCTGGGAGTGTCCAGCTTGCTTTCTTATAGAACCCATGTCCACTAGCCCAGGGATAGCACCACCCACAAGGGCTGGGCCCTCCCCTATTAATCACTAATTAAGAAAATGCCCTATAGGCTTGCCTACAGCCTGTGTTTTCTTAATTGAGGTTTTTCTCAAATGATTTTAGCTGCTGTCAACTTGACAAAAAACTATCCAACACAACAACTAAACATTTCTGGGCAAAAACATTCAACGGGCAATCATCACTAATTTAATTACAAGGTTGACTGACATTCCTCTGCATTTGACTTGTTCACATGCTTAGATTCAAATATTTCTATTCATCAGGAGTGGTTTTCATGAGTAACAAAGAAAAAAAATACCCACTGGGATTTGCTACTGACTTGCTTCAAATTGTCATTTGGGGCTATAAGAACACTATAGAATGATTTAGATTGATAGTTAATTTACAGAATCCTTTTGACAGTGAAATGGGTTCATACATAGATGCATAGAATGTAAACACGTCAGTAACAATGCCTCATCTTTTCACCTATGTATCATAAAATTTCTTCTTTGTCTCCTGGAAATTCTGAATAATTTTTAGAAACCAGATACCAAGTGTTCAGACACCTGAGCCTACGGGGGAACACTCTCATCTCGCTGAAAACAGCACAGTCCGTAAGGAGCTGCATTATACACAGTATGATAAAATAGAAGTAAGATGAAATCCAGGTGTTGAAAACTTGGTCTCCAGTTTGTGGCACGGTTTGGGTAGGTTTAAGAGGTGTGGCTTTGGAGAATGTATGTCACTGGGGGTGGCCTTTGGGGTTTAAAAGCCATGCATCATTCCCAGATTGCTCTCTCTGCTTGCTGCTTGCAGTTCAAGATATGAGCTCTCGGCTTCTGCACCAACCTCCATACCTGTCTGCTATCATGTTCTCCTCCTCCATGATAGTGAAGGTCTCCTAACCCACTGGAACTATAAACCCAAACAAACTGTTCTTTCTATAAGTTGTCTTGGTCACTGAGGCTGAAAAAAACAGCTGTGATTAATGAGATACCAGAGCTACTAAAGTGAAACCTTTGCTTTGCTGGGATATTCAATGCTGTCAACTGGAGGTAAGAAATCGGCAGTGATTGAGAAGAAACTAGCATTGTTGTCTGGGAAGTGTTTCCAAAAAAGCTGTGTCCAGAGGTGGCCAAGGTTGTGTCTCCTGCTGGCAGCTGTGCTTGGTAGTATAAGAGTTACCCAGATGGTACTGATTTTTGAAGGCACGAAGGGGTCATGGAGAGCAGCTGAGGCTTGGCTCTGTGAGGGACCAGGAAAGGTGAGGCCTCGGTGGTAGTTGAAGGCCCAGGATTGAAGGAATCATGCAGAGAAGTTGAGGGTTGGCGCCATGAAGGGAGCCTATGACAGGCTATTGGTGAAAGTCCAGCCCAGTTGCAGGAGGTGACCCCAGTGTTTTAGAGATGCCCTGTACCACGGAATGACTGCTTAGGACAGCTGTGGTGTGGAATGGAGTTGGCCTGAGCCTGGGAGACAAGCTGTGCATGTGTGCTGCAGAGGGCAGCGTCAAAGAAGTGACTTTGGAGGAGCCCAAAAGATCATGAGTGTGTCACAAACATTGAACAATGTGTTAAGTGTGTTATTGATGGTTAGGAGTTTGGTTTTGTGATGAATTGATTGTGACTTTGCCCTAGTTCTTCCCTCTTGAAGTAAGAAAGTAACTTAATTTTGATTTTATAGGAGCTCACAGTTAAGAGGCTTTGAATTTTAAAAGGCTTTGGATTTTAAAAGAGATTGGGTATTTTAAAGAGATGAACTTCTAATGAGTTTGAGTTTGTAAAAACGTGGGACTTTCGGAGCTATTTATATTTTTTAATGTAAGACTTGGGGATGAACAAGAAAAGAAAAGTTGTGGTTTAAGGAAGATTTTTTTTTGTTTTTTATTTTTGTTTGTTTGTTTGTTTTTGCCAATTTGACATAAGCTAACATCATCTGGGAGAAGGGACGGAGGGAGGCCTGTAAGGCATTATCTTAATTAGTGATTTATGGGGAAGAGCTCATTCCACTGAGGTGGGACCACCCCTGGGCTGGTGGTCCTGGGTTCTATAAGAAAGCAGGCTGAGCAAGCCATGTGGCACAAGCCAGTGAGCAGCACCCTTCAATGGCCGCTGCATCAGTTCCTGCCTCCAGCGGCCTGCCCTGCTTGAGTTCCTGACCTGACTTTCTGTAATGATGAACTGTGATGTGGAAGGGTAAGCAAAACAAACCCTTTCCTCCCCATGGTGCTTTGGTCATGGTGGTTCAGCCCAGCAATGGTAACCCTAACTAAGAAAGTCACGGTGTCTGAGCACAGCATAGAACAGTACTAAAGGGGACGGATGATGTAAGTATTTTTTTCTAACTGCTCATCACCTGGTTAGCACCTAACTAGGCTACCTTGGAGTTAGTTATATGTTTTCTTAAATTAGGACTGAGATAGCCCAAATGAATAATAAAAACAAAGATCTCCACAATGTTTAGTTATGATAATCAGAGCAAACAAATCAGTAACAAATGATTCAAGATCATTTCAAATGTGACCAACAAAATTATCTAAACTACAAAGTTGTAATGGCCTAAGAAAGTACAAACATGGCTGTCCTCTGCTGCTCATGTCTGTTAAGTTTTGCTACATGACTGTCACTTAGCGTTCAGTGGCTTTGTTCATAATATGAGATTAGCTGGGTGTTTTTGCTGGTCAAGTCTCAGCAGACCCACAAATCTCTGGAACCTTGCCTAGTTGTCTGAGACCCGCCTGGTATTGGCTGAGCTCCACCACGTGTGGGACCATGTGGCCGACACACTCATGCGTCTCCAGTTCGAAGTCGTGTTGTTTATGTGGTCACTGGATGGATGTTGACCGGAACTCACCCCCCTCACATTCTCTTAGGTTATTCAAGTCAGAAGACCACCCTAGGCTCAAGGGTGGGGAAGCTGCAGCCTTGTCTTTAGGGAAGGCGTTTCAAAGTCAATCAATCTGCACGGGTCAGCTGGAGCATCCTCAGAAAAGATCCTCTCTCCCTGGGCAACTGTCCACTGCCGCTAACAACTCGGTAAGGGGTGGGGACCGTCTAGCCCTGCTGTGCTGGGGTTTTGGGGGGTCTTGTGTAGAGATCCACAGCCGCTGGAGCCCACCAGTGCGACAGCCATGTCTCGTCTGGAAGACAACCGTTCGCGGCGCTCCACCCTACCTGCAGCCTCTTGGATTCTTTCCAGCTCCTCACCCGCAGTGTGCTCTGAGCCTCGGGAGTGGGGATTAATACAGGTGTCCACTTTAGGGCTGCTTCTCAGTCTCGTGTTCCAGCACTTTGGTCAGTTTGCATCTCTCCGTTGAGAGCTGTTCACCGAACGAAGAAGTTTCTCTGACCAAGACTGAGGGCAGCCTAGGTCTATGTAAACATACATGTTCAGGGGCAATCGGATGGCCACTTAGAAAAACAACAATAGCAGGTGTGTACAGGACGAAGGCAGAAGGTCCCGGCGTCTTCTAAGTTTCTGTAAGCTGAGTTCATGGCTGCAACTTTGAAAGCGCAGCGTCAGTCAGTGGGCCCCAAGAAGCATCCCTGAGCAAGGTGATTGCGGCATAGTACACAGTGTAATTTTCCTCAGGAGCCAGTCGACTTCCGTTTCTGATAAGAAGCAGGTAACATTTCAACCCTGCCAGTTCAACACCTGCCCTGTGCCTGTGGTCTCTCCATTCTTAATCTGTTATTTTACTCTGCCTCCACCTCTCTGCTTTGCGAACAATTTCTGTTTAGCAAATAGAGATACTGCAAAAAAAATTTTTTTCAAAGCATCTATAATTGTGTATATGTCTAAAAAAATTTTTTTGAGACAGTGTTTCTTTGTGTAGCCCTATCTGTCCTGAAACTTGCTCTGTAGAGCAGGATGGCCTCAAACTCACTGAGATCCACCTGTCTTTGCCTCCCAAGTGCTGGGAATAAAGGTGTTCACAACCTTAAATGTTAACTCTTATTTATTATCGTGTGTGCATAGCGCGCGCACGTGTATGTGGTTTCCTCATTTTGCCTCTCAAACCATAAATTTAATCCGCAGGCAAGCTGGGACTTGAACTTGGGTCTCTCTCAGTCTACCAGTTGTTGTTTCTTAGACTTCCAGCCATTTGCATGTTAACCACTCACGTGTGAACTTTCTCAGGGTTCCCTGCCTTCTGAGGTACCTTTGCCGTCTCTCTTCCTAGATCAAACAAGGAAAGATGCTGCATTAGAAAACATCTGTTAGAGAGGACAGGAGCTCCACAAGGAGAGCAACAGAACCAAAATATCCGGGCACAGGGGTCTTTTCTGAGAGTGATACTCCAACCAAGGACCATTCATGGATATAACCTAGAACCCCTGCTCAGATGTAGCCCATGGCAGCTCAGTATCCAAGTAGGTTCCCTAGTAAGGGGAACAGGGACTGTCTCAGACATGAACTCAGTGGCTGGCTCTTTGACCACCTCCCCTGGATGGGGGAGCATCCTTGTCAGGCCACAGAGGAAGACAATGCAGCCAGCCCTGATGAGACCTGATAGGCTAGGGTCAGATGAAAGGGGAGGAGGACCTCCCCTATCTGTGGACTTGGAGAGGAGCAGGGAGGAGATGAGAGAAGGAGGGTGGGATTGGGAGGGGAGATGGGAGAGGGCTATAGCTGGGATACAAAGTGAATAAATTGTAACTAATATAAAAAAATGAAAATTAAAAAAAAGGAAAGCATCTGTTTCTGGATGCTGTTTGGGTTGCAGAAGTGATTTCACAAATTTTCAAAAGTGAGCCTATCGCCACCTTGTGTCCATAAAGTACAGTTGCAACGTTAAAAGTAGAGCAGAATACCAGTCACTGGTTGGACATTTCTCTCAATCCCTGCTCCATCTTTATCCCTGCACATCTTGTAGGCAGGGCAAATTCTGGGTGGATGGCTTTGTGAGTGGATTAGTGTTTCACTCACTGGAAGTCCTGCCTGGCTAGGAGGGGGCCACCTCAGTCTCCATGTCCCCCCCGCTGCTAGGAGTCTCAGCTAGAGTCACCCCCACATCCTCCCAGGAGCCTGCCCTGTCACAGGCCTCCAGCTTGTCCCAGAGACGCCCTTTCTTCTGTTTCCCTTCTCTCTCCCAGCTCTCTGACCTCCTCCCCCCCCACGCTCTTCGCCCTCACTCTCCTCCCCACACACTCTCCCACCCACTTCCCTCACTTCCTCTACTTCCGACGTCTATTCTATTTCCTCTTCTGAGTGGGATTCAAGCAGGCTCCCTCGGACCCCACCAACCCTACATCGACAGAAGGCTAATATCCAAAATATATAAAGAACTCAAAAAAGTAAACATCAACAAACAAAATAATCCAATTAAAAATGGGGTACAGAGCTAAATTGAGAATTCTCAGCAGAGGAACCTCAAATGGCTGGAGAAGCACTTAAAGAAATGTTAAATATCCTTAGCCCTCAGGGTTATGCAAATCAAAAAGACTCTGAGATTCCACCTTACGTCCATCAGAATGTCTAAGATCAAAAACTCAAGTGCCAGCACGTGCTAGCGAGGATATAGAGAAAAGGGAACCTTCTCCATTGCCGGTAGGACTGTGAACTTGTACAAGCACTTTGGAAATCAATCTGGCAGTTCTCAGAAAACTAGGAATAGTTCTATCCCAACACCCAGCTGTACCACTCCTGGACGTATACCCGAAAGATGCTCCACCATACCACAAGGACATTTACAGGCAAATGGATGGAACTAGATACTTTTTTCTGATAAAGGTTAAACACTGGGAGCCTTTCTTGAGCACGGTCAAGCACTTGGTAGGCTACGGTAGTAGGTGGTAATGTGTGAAGAGAGAAAAGGCACAAGAACCCTTTAATATAGTTGTGGGGCTGTTACTTCACACCCAAAGAATAACATCTAAAATCCTAGAAGTGAAACCTTTTGTTAAAAGGTTTGGAAATCCTTTTAACATGTGGAAATCTACTATTTTATGAGTTACTTAGAAATATATTTTTTAAAAAGAGCTTAGAATGGAGGTGCCCTGACTGGATGGATAATGCTGCTCCCGCCATCATGGGTTTTAAAATCAAAACCCCAATGCCATGTACAAGATACCAGCCTGTGGGTTGTTGGCCAGAGAAGCCTAAGAGGCTCCTCAAATAATATAAGCTACTGTTGTTTCTCTTGGTTGACCCCCAGAGTTAGATGGTAAGACCTTATTGCTGAAGCTACTACATACCTTGGTTACAGGGTACAGAGAAATCAACCTGGGACAAAGCTAGAAGCTCCTTCCCTTCTGGTGACCAGACATTGTGGCAGAAGGTGCTGTATAATATCTTAAAGAGTGTTTTTGTTTTATGAATAATGTGAATAAAGTAAGATTTTAAATAATTAGCTCATTAACATGCCACCACATTCATTCAAGGATGTGAATGAACAAAGGATTAATTCCAGACTCCTGACCTTTCTTCCTGAGGACCTGCATTCAATTCCCAGCCTCCATGTATCAGCTCACAACCATCTGTGTGATGGTAATTCTTGGTTGTCAACTTGACTTCTTCTGGAATGAACTATGATCCAGAAATGGAGGGCACATCAGAGAAATATTTTAAGTGGGTGAATCTGCTTTTAGTCCTCTATATGATCAAACAAAATTTCGTTCTGTAAATGAACCTAGAGAACCCTAATTCAATCTGCAACTCCAAGCCCCAGGGGATCTAGCGCCCTCTTCTGGGCTGCAGAGGCACTGCATGAATATGGTGCACGGCCGAAAACATGGACACACATTAAAAAAATTAAAATTGATTTAAAGGCTATTTTTACTGAAGAAGCTAACGTGTTTATTTGAAAAATAAACTTTGCTCATAACTAGTGGTTGAGTAATTCTCGTCAGTTCTTCCATAATACTATTATAAGTAGCCACTCGTGTAAAAATACACACTGAGCAATGTTTCTATGCTTAGAAACAGAAAGCAGAAAAAAAAAAACCAACAGTTTTTGTTTCTTGCTATTTAAGTAGAAAAGACAAACAATAAATTAGCAACGTCAGAATCGATGTGGATGAAAATTGTAAGTGGTCCCAAAGAGAACAAAAAACACTGATGAAGGAAGAATTCTCCCATTTGGGCATTTTGTTTAACAATGTTGT
The DNA here is from genome assembly GCA_028658305.1 of Pachyuromys duprasi. Classification (NCBI taxonomy): domain Eukaryota; kingdom Metazoa; phylum Chordata; class Mammalia; order Rodentia; family Muridae; genus Pachyuromys; species Pachyuromys duprasi. The sequence goes on from CM053761.1 coordinate 16,380,929, forward strand.
CTTATCCCTATTCAGGGAAACAGGGACTGTTTCAGTCATGATCTTGATGGCTGACTCTTTGACCCTCCCCCATACAAGCCGGGGAGTGACAGACTGGCTAGATCCCAGGGGAGGACATTGCAGCCAGCCCTGAGGAGTCAGGATAAGCTGGGGTTGGATGGAAGGGAAGGAGGTCCTCCCCTGTTGGTGGACTTGGAGGGGACGGGGAGGAGGGAGATGAGGGAGGGAGTGGGAGGGTAGGAGGGATTGAGGGAGGGAGCTACGCCTGGGATTCAAAGTACCTAACCTGTGATTGAGATAAAAATAAATAAATTAAAAAATTAAAAATAACAGTTATAATAAACTGCTAAAAACAGAAAAAAAACACAATGTTGTCTTATGCCTTGGCTCAAACATACAAGGGATCAAAGCATTTTAGACAGAGACCTTAGTGTGGGTAAAATCTCTTGGTAACGAAGTCCTTTGTATTTGAAGAAGTGTTTGAGGAAGCCAACTGCATCGGAAATAGGGAACACATTTTCAAATATTTGCTTTTGTTTTGGAAGTTGTTGAGTTTTGTGATCGTAAAACATGGGTTGAAGAAAGAAAGAAATGAAAACCGTGCATTATTCTAAGGCTGTGCAAATGGAGTCCAGGTAAGGTGGAACATCAGCTCCTCATGACCTACGTGAGGCCACCTTCTGCTTGTTCTAAAGTGGAACTTCCATAAGCTCTGCAGACCTCACACAGAGTCCACACCTCTTGCCCTGCCCCGCTCAGGTCAGAGCTGATGTTGGTAGTGCCATTTAAGTACTACCCAAGCAAACAGCCCAGCATACTCTACATCAGAAGAGTGTAAATGGGATTCCAATTAATCTTTTAAAAATATTTTGTTGTTGTCATGTTATTAATTTTTTATTTCTCTTTGTTTATCAGTTTTTTTATTATTATCATTTATTACAATTTATTATTATTTTTTAGACAGGTCCTCTTTATGTAACCTGGCTGCCCTGGAACTCACCATGTAAACCAGACTGGCATCAAAGTCCCAGAGATCCTCCTGCCTCTGCCCCCCAAGTGCTGGGATTAAAGGAGTGCACCACCACACTTGGCTTGCTTATTTTTCTTTTATGCGTGTGTTCAGCTGCAGGTCTCAGGGACCAGAAGAGGGCGCCCAACCTCCTAGAGCTGGAGCTACCAGCAGTTTTTAACTGAGAATTGAACTCTGGTCCTCTGAGCCATCTCTCCAGCCCCAGACTTCACTTAATCTTAAAGACAAGCATCATCTGATCCCCCTCATAGGAAACATGCAAACTGGTGAATGGCGTGGAAAAGAGAGGAGAGCGGAAGTCAGGGGAAGTATAAAGTTTCAATTGTACAGGATGATAAGTTCCAGAAATCTACTATGCAACAGCGTGCTTATTAATGGTGTGAAATTCTGCTCTTAAAACTTGCTAAAATGGCAGATTTCACATCAAGCATTTGCACCATAAAAGAAAAAATAATTCGAGGAAAAATAGGCTCAACGGGAAAACTGATTGGATGAGTTGTCTAGAGGTAGTGAAGACTTGTCCCTCAGCTTACTGCTGTTGTGGGATAGAACCCTGGGCAGTAAAAAGAGTCACATAGATCTGGACCCCCCAAAAGTCTTGTTCTATGAGGCACTGGATTGTGTGGCTGCACAGTTTCTTCAAAACTAAAATCACATGTTTTGATTTACATTGTTTTTGGTCAGGGCTATCTTCCATAGGTGAATAATCATTTCACCTAAAAATTAAAACCTCTGTTCTCTTTACTGTTTCCCTTTGAGATGTGATGATGGTACCCATAGGGTCTCACTGTACTTCTTTCTTAATACTTAAAGGTACCGCAGGTCAGTGAACAACGGGAAGCTGGACACAGTTCAGATCACAAAAGACTTAATACAGAGAGACATCAGCGTTTTGTGGACTCTCGAATATTTTCTAATCCCAAATAAAAACTTCCTTATTTACACTAAAAGAAATGGCCGTTGAAAGATCTGAGTAACACTTAGATTTTATTTATGGGTTATTGTATGTTTTTTTTTTCATCGCTCTACCCCACTCCTCCCAAGCTTTTGAGTCCCAGAAGAAGGGGATGGGACATGGAAGCAACGTCTCTGTGCTTGGACTGAGCAGAATTAACCAAACATTGTTGTAATCATTTGCACAGTGACAGATCGATTAGGCAGAGTCCAGGGCACAGCAAAATATTTATGGTTTTCCTCCTTCCTGGAACAATGCAAACCACTGCCTGGCAGCCAGAAGGCTATCGCTTGCTTTCCTAAGTAAACTGACATTTTCTGTGGCTTGTAATATCAGTTAAGCTAGCCATAGATCAGGCTGCATAAACATATGGAACCGTAGAGACTGGGCACAGCACAGTGGCGCAAAAACCACCTCCAAGGTTGGCCTAGGCCTAAGTTCTCTACTGATTTATCAATCTCAGTATCAATTGAGTTCTTGCAGCAAGCCAAGTATCATTCTAAATATTTTGTCATTAATGATTCACTTGATCTTCATTTAAATGCTGTGACTTTTCTCATTTGACAGACAAGGACGTGGATTTTTCAAGACATTTCAACTTTCCAATTACACTTAGTTTTAGCCCCAAAATGAACAGCAAGTATTTCTTTACAAATTTCATACTATAACATATCATATTTTTTAGTGACTAAATGCCAACAAATCTTAATTTGTAATCAATAATGCCCCCCTTTTGGGGCATTATAAAGCTCTAGATTCTTCCTCCTTTGAATGTTTGGTTTGTTTGCTTTCAGTTTGGGTTTTGGTTTTTGAGACGGGGTTTTTCTGTGTAGTCCTGCCTGTTCTGGAACTCACTCTTATAGATCAGGCTGACCTTGAACTCAAGGGGTCCACCAGCCTATGTTGGGGTTAAAGAAGTGCACCACTACCACCTGGCCTTATTTGAATTTTCCAGGATGACCACCGCCATTGCTGGCACAGAAGGCGCTCAGTCAATATGGTGAACTGATGAATCCATGGAAAAGGAAATCAGGCAGTCAGCTGAGTCATAGTTGCCTCCCATGAAGCAATAACCTGGAAACATAATTCCCCAAACAGAAATACGAAAATTATATCAGAAACTGTTTTAAGATACAGGTTGTTGTTGTTGTTAAGATACAGGTATGATATTATATGCCTGGAAAACTCAAAGTACTTTCAGATGTTTCTATGCAACATGGCAGTATGATATGGAGCTAATATTCTGAACGTTTGTGGACAAGTGGAACCAAAACTAAACGCAATCCCTGTGTCCTTTGCCTCTGTCTCCCACAGTCCATGTCTTCTGTGCTAGAATTCATGGAGCAGGCAGACTAACTCATGAGCTTGCATGTAAGATAAAAATCTAATTATTCATAGTTTTAAGATCTATGGAAGTGAGATGCCTACGAAGCATGGCTTTCTGGAAGAAAAGGTGAAAGTCCTCACAGGAGGCACAGGAAGACTTGCGGGGGTCTATGATGAATGCTGCCCCCCCAAGCAGTAGGTAGGCATGCCAGATGGTAAGGACAAACAATGTTTCTCTTCCAGTATGGGAGGCATCAAAGTTCATCTCTACACAGGAGACCCGGGAAGCAATCCTGGGAGCAGGCAAGGAAGGAGAGCCAGGCAGGAGCAGAGTCAAGGGAGGAGGACTTGTAGATGGAGAGCTGTCTTGGGGACATTTGGAGACTTATCAGACATAAATAATGAAATTGGTTGAGTAAATAAATAAAGGCATTGTTGATAGCAAAAGTCAAGTTTAAGTTTTTAATTTTAATTTTTTATATTAATTACAGTTTATTCACTTTGCATCCCAGCTGTAGCACCATCCCTCATTCCCTCCCAATCCCACTCTCTCAAGTTTAATTTTTAATGGAAAATGCATTTATAAACACATGAAGTCAGAAGTCTGGAATGATCATAAAGTGTTAGATTAGAATCTAATAGAAACAGTGTTAATAGAGATCCAGAGAGGTATTTCTTTCTTACCTTGTCTTATTATCCTGTTGTTTTTGTTGTTGTTGTTTTGTTGTTGTTGTTGTTGTTTGAGACACACTGGCCTAGAATTCATCAGGGAGCCCAAGCTGACCTCAAACTCATGGCAATCCTCCTAACTTAGCCTTTCAAGTGTGAAGGTAAATGTGAGCCACCAGGTGCGGACAGGTTTGAGCTACCACACTGCATTGGCTTTTTCTTTCCCCTCCCCCTTCCATTCTTTCTTTGTTTCTTTCTCTTTCTCTTGTCCCTTTTTTTTCCTTCCTTGCTCTCATTTATCTGTATCCTCGCTCTCATTAATCAGAACAGAGCTAAACAGATAATTCTCTGTAGAGAATTCGAATGGCAGAGAAACACTTAAATGCTCAACATCCTTAGCTATCAGGGAAATGCAAATCAAAACAACCCTGAGATTTCACCTTATACCCATCAGAATGGCTAAGATCAAAACCTCTAATGACAATACTTGCTGGAAAGGACATGGAGAAAGGAAAACCCTCCTCCATTGCTGGTAGGAATGTAAACTTATACAACCGCTTTGGAAATCAATCTGGTGCTTTCTCAGACAACTAGGAATAGCGCTTCCTCAAGTTCTAGCTATACCACTCCTAGGCATATAACCAAAAGATGTTCAAGTACACAACAAGGATATTTGCTTAACCATGTTCATAGCAGCTTTATTCATAATAGCCAGAACCTGGAAACAACCCAGATGCCCCTCAGTTGAGGAATGGATACAGAAATCGTGGTACATTTACACAATGGAATACTACTCAGCAATAAAAAAACAAGGAAATTGTGACATTTGCAGGCAAATGGTGACAACTAGAAAAGATCATCCTGAGTGAGGTATCCCAGAAGCAGAAAGACACACATGGTATATACTCGCTCATAAGTGGATACCAGACATATAATATAGGATAATCATACTAAAGTCTGTACACCTAAAGAAGCTAAACATTAATCTCTTTTCTAGTGGCTAGAAATAATGGTACCCAAAACTTGACTTTTAACTATTGTCATCTAAAGAAACCATAAGCTGAGCTGGGGAGCCGGCTCAGTGGTTAAGAACACTGTTTGTTTTTCCAGACGACCCAGATTGGACCCCCAGCCCCACACAGCAGTTCAGAAGGGTCTTTATCTCCATCCTTCTCTAGGTTCTGAGACACACAGACATACAACCACCCCCCAACACATGAATTTTTTTAAGTTCATAATGAGAAAGAATGGGTGTGCATGAACAGTGGGGTAGGAATAAAACGTGTCCCTGACTGAGGGCCCTGCATTCTTTAAGAATCACTTTCAAGCAATAAAATTTACATTTACTTATTCCTTCAATTAACATATACTTATTGAAGTCTTACTATGTTTACTTACTATCATGTTCTTCCCAGACACAAAGTTCTGATGATGGATTGTATTGATTCTGTCCTTGGGGAAAACACAGCAGAGTAAGTGATTACTAAATTAATGGATTCCAGTATAAATATGTAGTGTTTTCTAAAGCAAAGTGCGTATCTTGTAATGTAAGCATTGATGACAAGATTCTGATAGGAGTCTGAAATGTCCCAAGATGGATCCAAGCTCAGAGTCCCTGTTATGCAGTGGGTCAAGTGTCCTTCTTACTTGCACAGTACCCAAATGTTCTGTGCAGAGAGCTGAATGAATGCTTACTGTTGACGTGGGCACAGCCATGTCAAGAACCTAACGCCTCAGACACACGGAAATGATAAAGCCTTCCCAAGGTCCGTGTGCGGATGTTGACAGTGCATGCAAAAACTGTGGCCTTTTCCAGGACTCTTACAGCCTCCTTCCTTACAGAGAACCCCTACAAAGACTAGTTAAGCCTACTCCTCCTTCTTTTTTTTTTTCATTTTTTTAAATTTATTTATTTTTGTATCAATCACAGGTTAGGTACTTTGCATCCCAAGTGTAGCCCCCTCCCTCACTCCCTTCCACCTTCCCCCTCCCTCCCTCATCTCCTCCCCGCCCCCTCCAAGTCCACCAACAGGGGAGGACCTCCTCCCCTTCCATCCAACCCCAGCTCATCCTGTCTCCTCAGGGATGGCTGCAATGTCCTTCCCTGGGATCTAGCCAGTCTGTCATTCCCCGGCATGTATGGGGGAGGGTCAAAGAGTCAGCCATCAAGTTCATGACTGAAACAGTCCCTGTTTCCCTCACTAGCGTCTTCAGTCTGACACTGAGCTATCATGGGCCCCATCTGAGCGGGAGTTCCAGGCCACATCCACACGTGGTCCTTGGTTGTAGAAACCGTCTCACACAAGACCCCTGTGCCCTGCTCAGTTTGGTCTTTGTGGAGCTCTTGTTCTCCCCAAGTCTCACCAACCTCCCCCAGATCTACCATTACTTCTCACCCTCTGCCAAAGGCTTGATCGCGAGTCTTAATATCTGCTCTGATACATCGCTACGTTGACGACCCCCCCCCTCCCAGAGGTCCTCCTTGGCATGCTCCTGTCCTGTTGCTTGTTTTCTCCTCCACTCAATATCCATCCCATTTGTTCATCCAAACGAGCATTGATCATACCAACCTGGGTCCTCCTTCCTGTATATCCTACTCCTCCTTCTTTTGTAGACCATAAACCCACTTCCTCCACTCAAATGTACAAAATAAGCATACTGAATTTCCAGGTTGCCGCTATTACATATCTACCAGACGGGCTGGCCCACCTGGCCTCAGCCTTTTAGTGTCTGTCTGTCTGCCTGCCTGCCTGTCATCTGTCTATCCATTCTTCATTCCTTTATGACTCCAATCATGTCAATCCCTAAAGCCGTGCAGAGCAAGACAATAATGCCAACAAGTGCTTCTTGGATCACCAGGAGAAAGGAACTCCATGGTTAGTTTAACGTGCAGTTCCGAAGAATGAAAAGCATGCATAGTGACATAAAAAAAAGCCAAACAAAATAAAATATTGCAACTGGTATAAGTATTCAATAAATCATTTCACATAGAAATATTTCAAACTTTTCCACACTTATGTTTCTTTTTCCAAATAGTCAAATTTTTAAATTGCTTCTTAGCTTTTTAAAAAAATTATTTAATTTTAACATGTATGAGGGTTTTACCTGCACATGTGTGCCCTGTGCCCTGAGAGTCCAGAAGAGACCACCAAATCCCCTGGAACTGTAGTGAGAGATAGTAGTATGCCACCGTGTAGGTTCTGGGACCTCAACCTAGGCCATCCAGTACTCTTTAACTGCTAAGCCATCTCTCCAGCCCCTGCTTCTTGAATCTTAAAGAACAAAATACCTAAAGTATATTGAAATTTATGCTGCATAAGCAAATTTACTTTGGCAATGATTTTTTTTAGAACTTGAATTAGAACTTACCTTATCTAATGACAGAGTCAAGCGCTAGAAGCTTTAGTAGTTTTGCTAACCAGTGGTGAGCACAGAGGACAGAGCTTAAATGACTTTAGTTGTCTATCCAGTCCTTTTCCTCTGTGCACACAGATCCCCTGGGGCTCTCTCTTATTTTCATTGCTGCAAAGAGGCCTGAGGCCTGAGAGAGCTGCTTCACACACAGTCAAGACTGTACACGGGGGAATTACAGTTTTAATAGAGAATCTGCAGCCCATCCAACTAGTGTAATCTACATAATGCTAAAACATTATAGGGGCAAGTGGGTCTGAATTAATTTGGAATTAAGTCAGATCACTGATTCACTGCCCTTCGCTTTGAAATGTGAATAATTCAGTGAAAAGAAGAGACTTTCACAATCTCAGAGCCTGGTTGATCGATGTTTTGTGGTGCAGGAGGTGGGTCTCTGGCCTTCTGCAGGCTAGACAAGCACTCTGACTGAACTGCAACCTCAGCCTTTGACTTTTTTTGTGACAGAGTCTTGCTATGTAGCTCAGGCTGACCTGAAACTAACAGTCACCCTTACCCATGTGCTGATGTCATAGGTATGACCATGGCCAGCTAGAAATTTTTTTAAAAAAAATCATCTATTATAGAACAACAAATGAAACAGAACACAAAAGACTTAAAAGGGTAACTATCCTCTTGCACTGAGAAGACTTAGTCAATAAATAACAAATAGAAATACTAACACTAGATTAAGAAATACTGAATTTGTATGTGTGCACACGTGTGTGTGTGTGTGTGTGTTTGTGTATGTGGACACTGGGGCTCAAAACCAGGGCAAACCCTCTATCACTGAGTTATACTTCAATTCTGGTTCCTTAAAACAGATTCTTATTATGTAACATAGGCTGCTCTTGAACTCCTGCACCTTCTGGCTTTGCCTTCCACTGGGGATGGAACTTGCTAGACAAGTATCTATCACTTGGCTACATCCCCAGCCCTTGACTGGATAACATGCCTGGCCTCAACCAATGTTTCAGTTATAGGAAATATGGAAATTAAAATCAATGCTAGCAGAGCATTTAAAACAATAAGGAAAGGAAAGTAAAAGTGTACTTATTATTAAATAAAAAATAAATTAAATAATTTGACCCAGAAACTCCACCTGTGCTCCCCTGAAAAGGTGATATACTTTGGCATCAATCTCCCTCTATCCAAAAGAAAAGAGTCTTTCTTCACCAGAAGATCAGCAGCAGCTTTGGCTCCAGGAACCTCCTGAAGGGTACTTGCTGGGCTTCTAATAGTCACATTTACAACTTGGATATGTTATTGGAACAAAGAGCCCTTCTTCCCAGTCAAAGACCCCATTCTTGTCTGTGTGTGGAAGAATCACTGAGCTTTTGAAGCCTCTTTTGAACTGCCTAATGGAACCACTCTCGACTCTGAGGGATTGTCAGAGGCCTCAGAATAAGTGTGTCCTCCAGGAGCAAACAACAGCTTTTCCAAGGTGTCAATCCAAGGAATAAGCAAATCTTTGTGTGGTGAAGAGATTGGAAGAACAGAGGGAGGACGCCAACAGCAGACCTGTGACCCTGAATATGCAGCTCCACCTCTCCCGGCCGAGGACAGCGACTGCGCACTTCGTCAGAGTGCTCAGGACAGGACAGATGTGGCTGGGTGACACTGGCCAGGCTGGGTCACATGTCCACGATCTGTGATGTTTTGGGACACATGGGCTGATTAAAGGACAGGCGTGTTCTATGAGCTCTGTCTCAAATTATGTTGCAAACTATTAGAGGCTGATAGTCTAATTAAAAAAAAAATAAGACAAACTTTGAAGAGTATGAGCCAGGAAGTGGTGGCAAACAGCTTTTAGTCTCAACACTCAGGAGGCAAAGGCCGGAGAATCTCTGTGAGGTAGAGGCCAGCCTGGTCTACCAAGTGAGTTCCTAGACAACCAGGGCTACATACAGAAACCCTATATTGAAAACAGAGAGAGAGAAAAAGAATGAAAACCACAAGGTGCTCATTTACTGAGAAGGTGTACTAAGTTTTTTCTTTTTAGATCATCTACAGAAATTATATTACTTCACAGGTCTCACTTTAACTAGTGTAATTCAATGCCCTTCTCCTGACACTAGATAGCTCTGAATAGTACCTAAAATCCTACCACTAGAAATGCTTTAATTTTGGCTTCCAAGTATTTTCAGTATTCAGTTGTTTTATGTTAAAATGTGTTTAACTATCAAGTAGCTGACACGTTGGCCATTATGAGTAGGTCAATTTACCAATGACAGAATGAGGTCATTTAGAGGCAGGTAAAACAGACTCTATGAGGTGCTAGGTCCCATTTAATCAGAATTAGCCAGGTATTTCTTTCAACATACAAGGGCATTCTCTTTTGAAGAGATGGCTGTGAAATCATCTTTAAGATAGTTAAAGGGAGAGGGCTTGAGTGGGTAACTCGTGTGTCAGTGGAACACAGAGAGAGAAGGGGCGCTTCCCTATAGGAAACATGACTTTTTGCCTCAGTTGCAATGAGAGAAAGATTTCAGTTGGTGGCTAAACAAAGCTGACACTGCCTGCTCCACCCTCCACGTGGACCAAGTCCAATCAACTGGATGCCACACAGAGCAAGGTCAAGTTCTGCCTGGCTTTTTGAGCTAAGACATCAGGTTTCATCAGCTTTGCACTTGGATGAAAGCTTCTCTTTGGATTTGAGCTGTTGGAATCAGGACTGGAAATCACACCATCAGCCATCACGCTCCTCCTCAGTCCCCCAGCCTTTCTGGGGCTTCATCTCTCTGACTGCAGAATTTGAGATTATCTCTCTTATTCTTTCAGATAAGTAACCAACCGAGCAAACAACTAACAACAACAGAGAAGGGTTACTGTTATTCTCATACCCCAAAACACTCTCATGGAGTCAGGTTGCTATTGTTATAAAGTAGAAACAATGTGGCCCTATCATTTTGTGTCTTGGTTGGCTCCTTGCATCCTGCTTTTTCCATATGCTGGCCATTTTAGCTATTTGGATTCCTTGCACTTTTGAGACTTGCTAATGATAATTTGAGCACACATTCACCTTCACTGTATCTTCTTCCTGTAGATGCCCCTGCTGGCATCAACGTATACCCACCATGCTCCACACCTTATTGTTTAAAATGCCTCATGTAAAGCCGAGCTCAGTGACACATGCCTGTAATCCCAGCATTCGGGGAGGCAGAGGCAGATGCATCTCTGTGAGTTGGAGGCCAGCCTGATCTACAATGCAAATCTAGGACACCCAAAGCTATACAGAGAAACCTTGTTTCAAAGAGAGAGAGAGAGAGAGAGAGAGAGAGAGAGAGAGAGAGAGAGAGAGAGAGAGAGAGAAGAAAAAATGCCTCAGTTAGGTTGAAGAGTCTCAGGGAGGGAATAATATTTGTCTTCTTAATTAATGACTGAATACTCACTACCTTTGAGAATGAATGAAGGATTACTTTACGTGAATTATCCTGCTAGGTTTTATCCTTGCCCAGCTAATTATTTCTAGGCCTTTCAAAGCAATACTTATGTGATAGGCATTGACAAGAAGCCAAAGATAAGAGAATTAGTGACTTTGTGTTAGCAGAACTTTATGATCAACAACAAAAGAATCGTAGAGCCATTGAAACCAATTTTAAATGACGCCATATCTTATATCACAACTGTCATAACAGTTTGATGAAATATGCCTGATATTTACAAGAATAATGTCAGAATCAGGTGGAAATTAGAACATCCTGAGGCAAACAGGATGTAAGAAAACACTTTGAAACCCTAACTCAGTGATCAAACAAAAGTGCAAAAAGATTGGTATGTACAATACAAGTCAGAGCTAAACATAACCTTTCAAATATCACCACAGAAATTGCAGTGAACTCAGTGCCCAGGCTGATTTGACATTGCCCAGACCTTGGCAGAGTAGGCCAGACTTACCCAGAGAAGCATATTCCGCTTGATTTTAGTTTTTCTTCATGTAGCAATAAAAGAAATGAAGAAAGTAGGACACAACTTCTCAGTACCTCTCTTGTCCTTCAAAGTATTAAAACTTAGTTTTGTAATTTGGGAATTGATCCTAGACATAGGACGTCTAATTCAGGGGGCCTCACTTTCATCGTCTATTACAGAGAGGAGAGAGAAAAGTCATGCCTTCTCCTTCAAAGTTAACACGCACGTTCGGAGCGCACCTTCATTATGTTTTTTCCTTATTTCTAGCCAATCTCAACTCCTGAAATTCATCTCTATATTTGTGAGCCGACAAATAAGTCTGTGATGAGTTGTTGGAGTCAGCTGAGGCTGGCTGTTTTGCTGAGTCTGTGTTTCCTCCAATTAAATCTGTAGCTTCCTGCAGAAGGATGGTGGGTTTGGAGAGGAACCACATGATATCAGTGATTTCTTACGTTTCTTTGAGTCGCACACATCATTTCTCCAACAAGCTGTGGGTATTTCCTCTAGAACAAAACCCATGGTTGTAGATCTACAATGTCTCCACTGACAGATTGTTGGTCCTCTTCCATAAGAGTACATTTCACATTTGTTTGCCTGCCTGGGCAGGGTGACATTTAAGATTAGTGGGTCCTTGACAAATAGAATGGATAAAAGCTTGAGCTTTTGTGTATGAAGCTGGCTCTGCAAGCCAGCAAGGCAGAGGTATTGGCTTGACCTCAGAAGCACCTGTCTCTCCCCAATCACCTCTCCTCAATCACTCATCCACAATTGCACACTATGCCTGGAAATTTCTTGGCCAATGTTGATGAATTGACATAAGAATTAATATCTGAGAACAGGGGGCACCTCGACTTATAAAACAGCTTATTGTTCAAGGAGGAAAAGACAAGCTCCCTTTCAAAGGATTGCCACATCGGGAACTGAATAATAATTTTGTTTAGTTTGAAGCCTAACTAGCTGCTATAGGCTACTGGTCTTGAGCAATACCATAGTTGTGTTGACTCTACCATTTCATAAAGGGGAACTTGAAGTTCAAAACGTTCTCAGGAACAACAGGATAAACTTACCATCTATTTTCCCTCTTAAAATGGCCTATGATTAATTATGCCTGCTAGGAGCACCAACAAAAATCTCAAAAGCAGGTAATGCCAGGGCTGCTTTGTGGGGCCTTGCTCACGCTCACCGTGGCCAGGGAAACACACACATGTTGCCCCAGGCTTGCAGCTCTCATCCAGCCAACTGGCAACCCAGACTTCCCCATCCTCTCCCTCCTTTTCTGAATGGTTGCGCTTTGCAATTATAACAATGTTCACGATGCTAATATCACCCACAGCGGCATGTACCTCAGTGCCTGCCGACTTTCTCCCCTCTGCAAATCCCTGTCAGAACGGCTTCAATTCTAAGAACTGGGATGAAAACCACAGCTGCTGCCCAGGCACTTATCTTTGTAATAATCTTCGAACAGTTTCTGTGGCTTTTGGGACCCATCCCCATCACTTTCCTGTTCTCTGTGGAATATAAGAGTTATTATATTCATGACTTCATTTCTTCCTAACAAGGCCTCGCTGTGTATCCTGGGTTGGCCTTGATTTTCTCTTCTGCCTGCAAAAGTTCTTATCACACTAACAATACCAATGCCAAAAGCACCTCCTTATTAAACTCTTTTGTCATGTTCTTATTCACAGTGCTAATGTGATTCCACAGAGCACTAATCATAGCTCCAAAATAATTATTTGTATCAATCAGCATTGACATCTATATTTGCGTATTCCTCTGAGTAGACAGGAAGCAACTGATACTGTTCATCAGGTTGTCACCATAACTTGGTGCAGAGATAAGACCGTCACAACATGCATCCTTCTGTGCCCTGTGCTCATTTCTCTGCTGCATCATTTATCCTGGTTGCAATAGTTAGCTATTAAATCTCTGTCTTTCTGGTAAGATATTGCTTCAACCACTTATGTTTCCTACTCTTCTCTACCACCTACCGTAACACTAGTAGACTAGTTTGTACTAAAAAAAAAAAAAAAAAAAAAAAGCACCCTGGGTAAATACTGTGGTGAATACCAGTGATGCACACGGTACTGAATCATCCACGAGACAGAACTTCACATTACTGTCCTCACTGATTGTGGAGTCATAGTCCACACTTCCAAAACAAAAGGCAGTCAAGAACACAGAACAGATTTACTGAATAAAAGTTTCATATGACATGAAAGATCTTAGAAACAGAGATAGAGAGGCACTGAACTGTCCATTTTAATGCTTAGAAATGACAAACAATAAACACAGAAATGCTGGACCAAATGTATGTGTCACCATGCTAACAGAGGAGATGAATGCAGCAAAGCCTACCTGCTGTGGGTCTTTTCTGTGTGGTATTCCTGGTTCCTGAGAACAAAGCAAGACCTCCAGAACAAGATCCCGAGATCTACTACCAGCTGAGGTGAATCCAGGAACTTTATTTTTTTTTTAACCAGCTTTAACATAGCTACCAAAACTACCAGAGGCAGCTAAAAAAATGGTATATTTAGTTTTGAACTTAGGAGTCTCAACATCCATTGGTCTGACCACTGTTGATGGCATTGGCTTCTCAGCATACTCAGGCTGGGGTGTTTATGTGTGGAAGATCTTAGATTTCCAAACAGGAAATCAAAGAGAGAAATTGGTATCCCACAAGTTCTTCTGAGGTACACCTCCACCACCCCCACAATTTACACACACTCTTTGGAAATGCTCTTCAGATAATTTTCCCATTTTAAAATCAGATTGTCATTTTTAGTGTTCAATCAAGTTCCCTATATATTTTGAATATGAACTCGATAACTAGTTTCTACCAGATTACAGCTTCTGTCTTTCTGACCTTTTAACATTCTTCAGCCCACATGGACTCACTTTGTCACTACTTGAAGTAAAAGGAATGTTTATTAAGAAAAGAAAGAAAGAAAGAAGAAGGAAAGGAAAGTCATGGAAAATGGAAGACTTACTATACTGGAGATTCTATGGAATGTTTACCAGATTCAACTGGGTTTGGGGGCGTAGAGTTGGGGAGCTCTTGCCAGCAATTTCAGCACTGGAAGAATCACCATGAGTTCAAAGCCAGCCTGTGCTACACAGGGAATTCCAGGCTATCAGCGTGTGCTACAGAGTAAGATCCTAGCTAAAATAATAGTAATAGTAATAATTAAAAAAAAAACATAGCAAGACAATTGATTTCAGCATTTCATTGGCAAGAACCATCCACTTACAATGAGGTTGCAGCATTTTTGCTGGTGTTTAATTTTTGCCAGTGATGCTTGTGTTTTCACATTTTCTCCAAGTTTTTCATAACGGTGGAAGAGACAGTGAACATGGTATCCTAAACCTTAGTGAGAAAATCATGCTCAATGTAGTTGACTACACACCAGCATTTTAGCACTTAGTTCTATACTGTAAAGGTATAAAAGAATAACAGCACCACATTCGACTGCCCATAGAATGGGTCTGTATGGAGATGTGTGATCCCCGAACACATTTTCCTTCTGAGAACAGGTGTTGAGATAGTGTTTTACGGAGGTATTTTCTTCCAAGTGTTTCTCCCTCGGTAGCGCTGCGTTGCCGTTGCTGCCAGCCCTGTGTGGAGTACCAAAATAGCATGAACTCATGCGTGTCACCCAGCTACTTTATTTTTCTCTTCTTCCTGTCCAACTCGTGCTGCCGACTCCAGCCAGGCCAGCATCCAGCCAACTTCAGCAGGAAGTTACACAAAAACCGATACACCGCCCCCCGCCCCATGAGGTAATCAGAGAGGCCATCTGAAGTGATCACTCTCCTGATGATTGCTCCAAAAGGTAATTGATCTTCCATTCTGTGAGACTATAAAAGCAACCACAGGGTTGGAAGGAGAGGAAGGAAAGAAGCGGAGCACCTGGGTAGCTGGCTTCTGGAGAGAGGAGGGAAGAGAATGCTTCGTCTCAAGACACCCTCCAGGCGCTGGGGCACAATGGCGCCTACCATTTTGCTCAGTGCTCTCCTCATTCATCTCGCTGATGCTGTGGCCTCGGAACCGTAAGGGAATTCTACACTCTCTGTATCAAAGTACTGGGAATGCCGACTCATTAAATGGGTTCCATGTTACGATTTGATTGGTCCATCACTCTACTTCGACTTCAGCAAATGAGTGCTGGCTTGCCCTCTAAGTGTTGAGCATGTGCCATATTCTTAAGACACCACTGTGTGCACCGAGCTTATCACTGTTCTGCCTGTGAAAAGTGCACAGCTTGAGAATCCTTGAGTAGCCCCAGTTGCTGTTTGTGGTTTTCAGAGCGCTGGCTGTTCTCTTTGCGCAGGCGATACGTCCTGTGGGTTCCCACTGTGATACAGAGATTTTCCCCAGAAAAGGCCTGTCTTCATCTTTTAAACCTCAAGGAGTCTGTGTCCGTGAGCGTCATCCTAGAATATGATGGATTCAATACCACTATTTTTGACCAGTCTGTGGAAGCCGGCAACTTCTACGCCTGCGCGAATTTCAAAGTGAGACCCCCAACTTTAACACTACAGAAGTAGTGCAGATAGGAGTGTGAATTTGCCCTCTTTAATTGCTTTCCAAAAACAAACCTTCATTTGGAATGATTTGCAAAATCTAGGGGGCAAATATGAAAAATTCAAGAGAAGCGAGAAAATTTAACGTACAGCGTATCTTGCAGTTGTTGGCAATTTTCTGTTATAGGAAATTATGGGGCAATTGCTATTTCTCAGAGTAAATGTGTTTCACAGAGTCTTAAAAAAAAGATAAGTTAAAGGGTAGAGGGCTTTGGTTCGGGAGCGACATTAAAAAGAAAATAGACAGCAAGAAGATATGAACCTGAGTTTCATAGAAAGGAATTTTATACCAAATTAAGCAATTGCAACAGGTGATCAGTGAGTCTTTTGTTGGGAAGTGATGGGTTTACAAGGTTTTGCCTGTCTCACCATTAAATAGAGACATGCAATCTTCCCCTCTCTGCTCTTCTCCATAAACAGGTGTCTCAGGTGTCCTCAGAGCAGTTGGCTTTTGTGACATTATTTGTTCAGGGAAATACTCTTAAAATCTCTGAAAGGAGAGCTGTGGCAATCGCTGCTGAGGAGAAGGCAACTTTTGTGCAGACAGACAATCCTGCCTACAATCCTGGCGACACAAGTGAGTCACCTTAAAAACACTCTCTCCAAATTAACATATAACATTTAGTGAAACTTGTCTTTGCCGTCACTGACTGCCACATTCCCGTAATTCCTACGGTTATGAGACAGTGCCGTTAGATCCAGGAGCTGGTGGGTTGTTTCCTAAGACTCCATCTGTTGGTTCATTGTAAACAAGTCCTACTGACAAGGCTTCCTGGTAAAGCAGTTACTAGCACAGAATGCAATGATCTAAAGCAATGACCCATTAAGTGCCCATTGGACAAGCTCATTAATTCTCTTTTCCAAACCAATTATTTCATCCTTAAAGTAGAGGTAGTGAAACGTTCTTGGGACTTTCAGGAAAGAGGTGAGAGTCACCATAAAAGTAGTGTGCCGATCACAACAAAGATCACACCAGCAACGGTTGTGGCTTTCTGCTGTTCTGTTTTTATGTTGAAGGCAGGAGGCAAAGCCCTTCTGCTTTCTTGAGTATTGTTCTAAGCAGAACGTGGCAGAAAGAGTAGTACCAAGCTAGAATTCAAAGCAGCTTGCTTCAGATCTTGGCTCAGGTAACCAGTGACTGACTTTTGGCAAGTGAATTCTGATATTTGAGATTTAATTTCTTTGTTTGTAAAATTAAATGGTTAGAGATGAAACTACCCATGCATTGTGTCCTGATTCACATTTTATATTTTTATTTTGTCTAATATAGAAACAAAAGAGCTGAAAATAGAACTTATTTTGGCTTAAGCAACAGACATTTATTTCTGGCAGTTCAAGGACCTGTCATTATGAAAGTGTCAGGGGTGTTTTCCTCCAAGGATTCTCCACTGTGCTATGATGGATGTGACAGGATCTGAAACAGGGGAATTCTTCCAAGAAGTTTCTTCTGTACTCTAAATGGCCAGCTTATGTAGGATTCTTTCATTTATCTTTTATAATTAATTTTAATTCATCCCACAAGACAGTGAGTTTCATTGTGACGTTTTCACACATATTGCAGAGATAGTCCTTAAAGAGAGATTTTTCACTTCCTGATGTCTCCTTTTCTGTGCTTACAAAATATTAGAAGAAGTTGCACAGTCAAAAAAGCCAACGTCTTTCATTAGTAGTTCTACTAAAAATAACAATTTTGCTAGCATCGTTTTCTAGGAAAATTATACTTAACCCCTCCCACAAGTGTTCACATTTGTGCTTCTATGGATATTTCTGTCACTAATTCTGTTCCAAGATATCCCAGTCCTGTGTTATGTCTGATAGGATACAAGTTTCTATCAGGAGTCATTAACAGAGAGACAATAAGTACAATAAGAGATTTTTCCCCAATGGACTCCTAAGCATAAAGGGGCAAATTAGAGCTAGGGGAAAGGGAATGTGGCATTCTGGGATGGGGAAGCAATGAATTACGTATATATTTTAAAGCAATCATAGCTGTAAGGTGGGGTTCGTGACACTTTACAGCCTTGCCCTCTTTCTTCAGTTAAATTTCGTATCGTGACACTGAACACCTGGCTCAAACCTGTTGATGAGATGGTGAGTCCATAATTTCTAATGGAATCTAAATCTATTAACCAGATCCATTGTGATAAAAGCACCTCCCAGGAATGTAAGTCAACACACTTCACATACCTGCACATCTGTGCTTATTCCTATACTATTCAAGTATAGCCAAGGTACGGAACCAGCCTAGAGGCCCATCAATAGATGGATGGATAAAGCAAATGTGGGTGTATATGTATGATGGAGTTTTCTTTGATCGTGAAGAATGAAATTATGTCACTTGCATTAAAATGAATGCAACTGGAGTTCATGGTGTTAGGTCAAACTAGCCAGACTTGAAAGATAAATATTATGGTTTTTTTCATGTGCAGTATTATACACACACAGACACACACCATGAAAGTAAATGGGACACCATGAAGGGAGAGAAATGATTCTAAAAGGAGAAGGGAGAGACAGGTAGTGGAAGAAAGAGAAAAAAATGTTTTCTTTCATATGTAGCATCTAGACTTAGTTATATGTTTTTACACACACACACACCAATGAAAGCAAAGGGGGAGGTGGGTTGGATCAGAGAGGGTAATATGAAGGGAACCCAATCATGATAAAATGATATATATGTGTGAAAATATAATTACAAAGCCCATTGTTGTATACACTAACAAAAAGAATTAATTATAAATCTTGGAATTAATGCTATTTGGCAATGGACTGTCTCACTAAAGTGTTAATCTGTGCTTTTTTTTCTTTCAGTACCCTCTAATCACCCTCCAGGTAAGACATCTCCTTTCCACATGCAGTTCAAAACACTCAGATTAGCAATGGTGTGCTGTCAATGTTCAGTTTTATGCAGCTAAAAATTAAGATTATTGAAACAGAAAAGAAATATGCATCTGAAGATGGTTAGAAGTATGGATACATAAGTTGTGGTACATTTACACAATGGAATACTACTCAGCAATTAAAAACAAGGAAATCATGAAATTTGGAGGCAAATGGTGGGAGCTAGAAAAGATCATCCTGAGTGAGGTATCCCAGAAGCAGAAAGACACACATGGTATATACTCACTTACAAGTGGATATTAGACATATAATATAGGATAGTCATACTAAAATTTGTACACCTAAAGAGGCTAAACAACAAGGAAGACCCAAGGTAAGATGCTCAATCCTCATTCAGAAAGGCAAATGGGATAGACATCGGGAGAGGGAGAAAACAGGATACAGAACAGGAGCCTACCACAAAGGGCTCCTGAAAGACTCGACCCAGCAGGGTATTAAAGCAGATGCTGAGACTCACAGCCAAACTTTGGGCAGAGTGCAAGGAATTTTATGAAAGAAAGACAGATTGAAAGACCTGGAGGGGACAGGAGCTCCACAAGGAGAGCAACAGAACCAAAATATCTGGACACAGGGTTCTTTTGTGAGACTGATACTCCAAACAAGGACCATTCATGGAGATAACCTTGAACCCCTGTGCAAATGTATCCCATGGCAGCTCAGTCTCCGAGTAGGTCCCTAGTAAGTTCATGTCTGACATCAACTCAGTGGTCATCTCTTCCTGAGGGGGGTGCAACTTTACCAGGCCATAGAGGAAGACAATGCAGACAGTTCTTATGAGGCCTGATTGGCTATAGTCAGATGGAAGGGAAGGAGGACCTCCCATGTCAGTGGACTTGGAGAGGGGCAGGGAGGAGAAGAGGGAGAGAGGGCAGGATCATGAGGAGATGAAGGAGGGGGCTAGAGCTGGGATACAAACTGAAAAAATTGAAATAAATAAATTTAAAATACAATTTTGAAAACTCTGAAGTTACCTAGGAAAATACTGATTTCTTGTCTGTGAATCCCCAAGAGTAATTTGAAAGCAGAAACTTGTTTGTTTTCCCACTATATAATTCTAAGTCATATCATCATTGATGAATAACCATATTTTGTTGATTTTTTATTAGGTGTCTTGCACTTACCATTTTCTTGGTTATACTTACAACTTAGTTGTAAATAGCAGCTGATTTCAGCATCTGTATTTTTTTTCTCTGCATACAGTGTGTGCATTATGAGTTAACTCTGGAGGCTAACGTGGGATCTAGGCTCATAATTCATAGCTATGAAGGCAGACACAAGATACTCATAAACTTCCAACTGTCCTGTCTAATATTTGGGTGCTTTAAGCTTTTCATGTGGCTGACAGACCATCCTTGAAGTTCTCTGCATTACTCAGTAGTTTGCCTTCACATCTGAACCAGATGTGTTCTACTGAAAGAAACAATTAACATTGCTGAGTTAAGTGATGAGTAAAAAAGTTCACCATTCACATGTCACAAGGTGTCTGTGTGGGCACTCGGAACAGCACCAGTGTTAGAGAGTGTGGAGTTTTGGCTGCATTGCATGGAAATGATTTATTCTGCCCTGTGACATCTACTCACACCTAAGCCAGCATGGGGTCTCCTGGGCAGCCCCAATGAAAAGGAGGTCTGGGATAGTTTGTTTTCTAAACTTTGTAGTAGAGCAAAACAAATCACTAAAATATTTGAAATGGTTAGTAACAGTTTTTTTTTTCACATAATCTGTCAAACATGATCTTGTAAATCAAATCTCCTAAATGTTATCTCTTTAATCAGAATTGAAAAATGTGAACTATCTATTGAAGTGAACTGGTGTGGGTGCAGCGGGCTGAGAGCAAATGAACCCTGCATTCCAACAGCTGTTTCTGCTTTTCAAAACCCACAGAGATTCCGCTTAGGTGATACTGCATAATCCATGACCAACTTAGACAGAGGACCAAGTGGAAATCTGTGACAATAATTTTTAATTAATTAAATAGTGCGTTAATTTAACGTGCATGGGTGTTTTGCCTGCATGTATGAATTTGCACCACATGCATGCAATGCCTGAAGTGAGCCAGAAGTGAGCCTCAGAATCCCTGGAACAGGAGTTACAGGTGGTTGTGAGCCACCATGAAGGTGCTGGGAATAGAACCTAGGTCTTCTAAAAGAGCGACCAGTGCTCTCAACCACTGAGCCATCTCTCCAGCCCTCGTGACAATCATTTTAAATGTTTGTTAGGATGAGTGTCCCCTTACATACTCATTGGTATGAGTCCACTCTGCCTTGAGAGCACTATTCTAGACTAAGTATGTTAAATTTTAAATTCTTTGATTATACCACTTTGCTTTGGCAAGATTAAAATCAAAGGTATCAGTTATGAATTATTTTTCACATGAATTTTAGTTTTAAGAAAAATATTAGTTGAATTGTAATATGTTGGAGTAGTTACATTGCTTCCATGATTTGATGTCTTTAGTATTCTAGTCATTCACTCTTTACTTCCAATAACTATAGAGAACAGCCAAAATAAAAAGGGAAAGGTAATTTTCACACACAACCTCTGATTGTCATTCTTTACTCTCTGTTTTCAAGGATCCCCAAAACAACGTGATTTTTCAATGGAAAAACGTGACCTCTGTCAGAAACATCACCCAACTCTCATTCCAACTGACTCCAGAGCCAATGTTTGGGGATTACACAATTGTCATACAAAAGCAATCAGGAATGACAATGGCTCATGAATTCACCGTTAATCAGTATGGTAACCAAGCGCTGTGTTTGATTCTTCTACACACAAGTTCAAAGCAACAGAACACAACAATTTTAGACTCAGGCAAACGTATCTGAAGCTCAGGTTGGGCCTCTGCTGTTCGATCTTTGGTTGTACCCTCAGTCCTCTCTGCCTCATTCTGGGCCCAGGTCTTACTCTGCTCCTTGTCCACCCCTCCTTCCACCTAGGAAATATCTCATTTTCTGTAAGTCAGATACTCTCCTAGAAAAGATCTAAGAGGATAAAAAAATAAAAAAGAGTGAACTTTTGAGGCTCGACAATAAACAAACAAACAAACCAACAACAACAAACACAGAATAATTGATCTTTAATGAGGCACCAAACAGCACACACGGAAACAGTCTGCTAGAGGTGCTGTAGCTTTGTTCTCCAGGGATTTTCAGCTGAAGTGTGTTTCTTTGTCTTCAGTATTACCCAAATTTGAAGTTGAGGTCAGTGCACCAGAGACGATAACTATTGCGGACCGTCAATTTGAAGTGGTTGCATGTGCAAAGTAAGTGTTAAGATTTGTCCCCACATGAAAACTAATTTGATTTTAACCATAAAACTTTATTAATATACTTACATTAAAATTACTGTAGAAATTTTAAATGTTTGAAAAATATAAATAAAAACCATAAAAACGAATGACAGTACATCTTAGCAATTGCCATAACATTGTAGCTGATTTTCATCTAATATTTTGTGAAAGTTTTCTTTGGTTGTATTTATTTTTATCTATCCATTTTATCCGATATTTTAAAACACATGTCTCCATATTTTGCTAGTCTTTCTATCTGTTCTAATTCCTTACCTTGTAAGTATAGGTTCTTATGCAAGTAGAAATTTTGCTTAATAATATTCTACTATATAACATGTAATCTGTTACACTGTGTTTTCTAACACATTGGTAACAGATATAGTCTGTAAAACTGCATAATTTCCTAATTTAAAACTGAAACTTGTTTACTTAAGAAACATTTTACTAAAGGGAATCAACAGGTCAAACTATAAAGTAGTATTCTTTTATCTTTTAAGTGCCATGTTGCTCCTCCAACTCCAGAAACTGGTGTAAAAGTACCGGCTTCACTGAATCCTTACTATCGAGTAATCTCATTTAAAAAAAAAAAAAAGAAAAGAAAATGAGCTATCAAACTTTCGTAGAAATAAGGAAGTTCATAATTTAGTTTGAATTTATTTGAGCCCCTTAACTTCCTATCTGATCTTAGGAACATTTATTCTCTACTTAGGTAATCATGCCCTTTGTCCTTTTTGTGATATCTTTTCTAGAATTTATTGTAATGTAAAACAGCTTAAATTTATTAGGTGACAGTTACAAAAATTACTCCCACAATGCTATGAGATGGGAGCTGTCATCAGCTCAGTTTTATAAAGGAAGGGCAGCCGTGAGTATTGGGATGACATCGGCTTTGTGCTATTCTGATGGCCGGATATTCATACCTGGGCCGTTGGGTGACATCCTGGGAACAAACATCTGGTGAGTTGTTGAATGCTTTCATGGGTGACATAATAAACACATAATAAACACTAACCTTTGGGCACTTTTTAGTAGGTTGAGGCCACAGTCTGTAGAGGGTTACTTGGTAAACACATGGCAGGCAAAGGTCAGGGAAATTCTTCATTATCTCCTCAGAGAATCTTGGAATGTTGGCTCACAGGAACACTCTTGACGGCAACACATCTAATTTGTTCATATGCTAGATGGCAGTAAAATGAGAGTTATGTTTAAAATAGTGATCTGGAAAGACTTCCATATCCAGAATCATCGTGTTTTACCTATATACGTATGCATTTTTTTACTAAAGAAGGCTCGTTTTCCAATACTTCTCACAAATTAGATCTAGTTTAAATTTTTAATCATTAAGTTTTTCTTCACTGATGTTTCAGATCATGTGACATTGAATGAAACTGTGAATTTGTTTGAGTTTTTTTTTTAAATAAACCAGCAAGGTTCTTTTCATAAATCAAATACATAATTTCACCTAAATTCTGGGAGAGAAAATAGCCTCAAAGGTAAGGTTAAATGGAAGCACTCAGAATCAAGGCTTCGTATATGATTTCTGACAAGGTTCGCAAATGCCACTCTAATACTGCCCATCTGTAATCACGGGCACCCCTCCTCTCACCAGGTACACTTATGGCCAGCCTGTTCAGGGAAACGCCCAGATACAAGTGTGCCGAGAATTCTCCTCCTCCGGGGACTGTGAAGACAATAATAATAAAATATGTGAGCAGTTCACTGCACAGGTACAGTCCATGGGCTTACTACAGAGGAGCATTCCCACTCATTTCTCACAGTGATTTTATTCCACTTATTAAAAAAAAAAGATTGACAGTACTTTCATTGTGTGGCTGGTGGAGGTTAGAGCTAAGTCAGGTGAAGAACGTGGTGATAATGCAAAACAGAGCCTTAGTTTCTGGGTGCATTTGCCGGCAGGTCTGCAGACCCGCACAGCTGCTCATTGGTTTCCCTGTGTTCCTTACCATCTGGGTGCTAGCTGTGGTCTTTCCTTGGAGAATCCTTTCTCGGGCAGTTCGTTTGGAGACGCCAGCAGAATGTCGTGTCTGTAGAGTTCCATTCTCCTTCAATCTAAATCCTGCTTATGAAAGCCTATGCTGCCGGGGCTTATCTTTAGTAATATACTCTTCCGCGTGTCTGTAAGTCACTGATTTTCATTTTTATCCTCTTAGTTCTTTTTTAAAGATTTTTTAAAATTCACATGCATGGGTATGCCTACACGAGGGATGTAAATACAGCCTAGCCAAAGTGATAGTTTTGAGGGTCACAGTCTAAAATTTGAAGTTAGTACGTATTTCTTATTTTAAAACATAACTAAATTTACAGTTTTCCAATCATTTCTGTGAGTAGCAAATGTGTTTCCCCCCTTTCAAGTAGTAGACCTTAACAGCTGTTGGTCCATCTATTGTTCATGTATCTCCAGGGGGTTAATTTCTTATTCTTAGGAGATCATTAGCTTTACTCTCATCCTTTAACTATTTCATGCCTACATTACTTCCAGGAGCCTGTTCCCAAATCTGTAAAATCTCCTTCTCTTGTTGTAAGTCTTCCCCCACCTCATCTTCCAGTTTTGACTCTCCTTTCATCGGTTCAGTAACTTAATGAGGGGACATGGAGACACAGGGGTAGAATGTACCCTTGCTAAAATTCCATGAGACTCTTGGATCCTTAACTTTTTCATTGTATCTCTGTTTATTTTTCAGCTGAAAAATGGCTGTACTTCTCAAAGTATCGACACGAAAGCCTTTCAACTAGACCGCCCTGGACTTTCACTGTCACTTATGATTGACGCAATAATTAGAGACTTCAACAATAGAGGTAACGATTGTATCTTATGCACAACTTTCTACCATTGAGAGAAAAAAAAACATGGAGTTAGCAACATCAATTATTAATTATGAATTAAATTGTCACTCAAAATGGTAAAATGAAGCATCTTTAAATGGTGGCTTCTGTGGGGAGCTGAAGGATTGAGCCCAGGTCCTCTCATAGGCTTAGGCAGGAAGCAGTCTACCACTAAGATACATGTCCCACTCTGAGGAGGTTTGTTCAAGTGATTTATTTCTTCCTAATGCTATGTTTCATCATTTCTTACAGTTGTGCGAAACAGGAAACCAAACCATGTTTTTATCACGCCAATGCTTGGCAGTGTGAGCTTTGAGAACATGGACCCTTTCTACAGGAGGGGGATCACTTATTTTGGAACTGTACGTCTGACTGGTACCATCAAGAGGGGCTTTTTGGTTTTCCCTGTTCACAGATTAGCCCTTGAAATTTCTAAGCATTCTTTTCTAGGTTTACAATCATTTTTAATATTATTATTCTGATATGCTTGGAACATTCTAGGTTAAAAGAAAGCAATGTATGAAATGATTAGCATATCCTGTTTTATATGTAAACATGTGTGCACAATTAGTAGTATGAATATTTCTATCCACTGAAATTTCTGTTAAGTGGTCACTCTCATGAATTGAAAATTCCCTGTAGAAATGGGAAGTTTTGTGTCATAAGAATATTAACATCTCTACTTTGTACAGATTAGGTTTTCTGGTCCCAATAACACACCAATGGTGAGCAAGCTTTTGCAACTGGAGTTCAATGGCAAACCTCTTGGAAATTATACCACAGATGAGAACGGGGAAGCTAAATTTTCCATTAACACCTCAGAGATATTCGATGCACAGATCACCTTGAAAGTAAGACATCCAAGGGCTGGTGGATTGTCAAGAATCTCACAAAGGCCCCAGGGCTAGGGACATGGAGCATGAGAAGGCTCTCAGATGGTAGCATATTTTCTGTGACTTGCTTGTCCATTCAGTACTGGGCGTGAGTGGAGTACAGAAGGTGATTAGAAGTAGAAGAAAATCTGGCTTTTCCCCTTACATCATTCTTTGCATGGACAGGGAGATGCTGTGAGATTTCTCTTCTGAAACTTCCACAGAAGTTTGTAGTTAAACAGTTTGTCATGGCTCAGGTGCAGGTGAAGGATACAGATTGTAAATCTAATTCTCTGACTGTACTTAAAAGTAAGAAGCCAAAGCGTGGTGGTGGTGGCCTGTAATTCTTGCACTCAAGATGCTGAGACAGGAGCATCTTGAGTTGCAGACTGCACTGAGATACATAGTCAATCATTCCTGCAGCCTCCCATCTTCCCCACACACAAACTAAAAAAAAAGAAAAAAGAAAACATAACAATTCATTGTTCATCCAACTAGACAGTCACATAACCATGGTCATTTTTTAATATACAATAAATAGATAATGGTGTTACAATCTCACATTGTATGAGTCAGTTCTCTCCTTCCACCACAATGGTCCTGAGAATAAAACTTGGGTGGTCAGGCTTGGTGACAAGTGCCTTTACCTGCTGAGTCCTCTCGCCTGCCTTCCCAGTAACAGCTATGAGCTAGGTTCCTCCCTGCTCTGGAGAGGCGGCAAGCCTTGCATTCTGTAGTCTCCCCTGCCTTTGGAGATTATTGTTCTAAAGCCTTTCCTTTGCTTCTGTCATGTCAGGCCGTATATGTCCGACCTAGGAGCTGCCATCGTTATGGCTGGTTGGCCGCTGAGTATTCGGATGCCTACTTCTCAGTCTCACGCTTTTACTCCAAATCCAGCAGCTTCCTGAAGATCATTCCGGAGCCAAAGCAGCTTCCGTGTAATCAAGAGAAGATGATTTCAGTACTTTACTCCCTAAACCCTGAGGGCTACAAGGACGGCTCAGATGTGACATTCTTCTATTTGGTAAGTCTTAGCTGGTGGATCTGTCCAATCAGCACAACACAGTTTTTAGGTGGTGTCATCTGTCAGACCTTGTCAATCTAAGCGACCTCCATCTCCCCCCATTGCTGCTGGATACTCCTGGCTCTATTAAGAGCACGGGAGCAAGCTTGCAGAATGACCCCAGGCAATCTGAGTCTCCCTAAGACTGAAACGCTTGCTTCTTCAACTATTTCGTTAAACTTCACACCAAATACTACCATGTGTGATGGTATGTAACACAGAAAGATCAAAATGATACACAGCAAAGGAAGCTGTTCTCATTCCTTCTCATCAAGTGAAAACAGACTTGGAAATTAAGACATTCTTACGTCCACCTCCCACATACAGCCTACTCCTCAAGCACATGTGTCCATCTTGGACACATTGTTCAGACTCCCTGATGTTCATTAGTGGAATCAGTTTGACTCACCAACTAGAAAAGGCAGTAGGCCCACGAGTTCCACTTGTATTGAGTCATCTAGTCAGCCTTTGGGCATTCCACTTCACAGCATGGACCAGAGGCAAATGGGTAGACAATGGGCAGGTGAAGCTACTGCACTTGTGTTAGATAGCTTCACAGGGTTTCTGGTGTTTGCTCTGCTCTGCCCCAACATGCATGAAGTTCCCTTTTAATATCTGCGTGTGGAAGCTACCTCATTAAAAGAAAGAATAGCCACTAGATCAGCCCATGATGACATGATATGATGTTAGCTGCAATACTCACCCTGGGTCTTCTTTGCCTGGCACAGGTGTTATCGAGAGGAGGCATCTTCTTCAGTGGAGAGCAAGAAGTCAGAATGCAAGGTGGATATGATGCACTTGCTTTGAAATCTGTGCCTTATCTCCGTACTTTCTTCAAGTTAAGATGAGCACTTGGTTCCAGGAGCAGCTGGAGGGCAGTAGATAGCATAGCTTGAAGTAACATACTGAATAGATTGAAAAAGGCGATTGCTGCCTCTCTGTTACTGTCTAGTTAGCTTTCTGTTGAGGTGATAAGCACTGGACAACGTGGGAAGAAAGGGCTTATTTCAGTTTTACTTCAGGTATCAGTCCATCATGGAGGGAAGTTCCCAAGGCAGGAACCTGGAGGCAGGCACAGGAACAGAAAACATGGAGGAACACTGCTTACTGACTTGCTCTGAGTGGCTTGCCCAGCCTGCTTTCTTATACCTCCTAAGTTTAGCTGTCCAGGAGTGTCACAACCTGCAGTGGGTTGGGCCTTCCCACGTCAATCATTAGTCAAGAAAAAGCCCTTATAGATGTGCCTACAGGCCAGTCAGATGGAGGCAATTCCCCAAATGAAGTTTCCTCTCCCCAGGTGACTGTAGTTGGTGTCATTGACAAAAGTTATCTGGTACCATTACTGTCAGTTAATCGTGTACATTATAGAAAATGGTGTCTAAGGCAGCCCTATTGTAATATTGTCTTCATCTGCATATAAGTCCCCTTTTGTTATTTGCATTTGAACAAGACCCAGTTTACTTCTTCTATACACAAGCCGTTCTCTTTCATCTAAGCAAACCCAGAGATACAAGTTAGAGCCGGCACTCTGCCATCTGTGAATTGCCTGTTTCCACAGCCTGGAATGGAAACTTCTCTTTCCCACTCGACATCAGTGCTGATCTGGCACCAGTGGCCAACCTGTTGGTCTACACCTTCCACCCCAGTGGGGAAATCATTGCAGATAATGTCAAGCTCTGGACTGACAAGTGCTTTAAAAACAAGGTGACGTCTCTCCTGTCATCAGGATGGGTGTCCTGCTGCCTGCGACCTCCTTTCTAAAGTTTGTTTTCACATTAACCTATTGATTTAGTGTGTAAGTATGTGCACATGTGCACATGCATGGGTGCCCATGAAGTGAGTGCATGAAGCCCAGGGACAGCTCGCAGGACTCCATTCTGTTCTCTCCTCCTGCCACATGGGTTCCAGAGAGTGTCCTCAAGCCGTCCGCCTTGGTGGCAAGCACTCTTACCCACTGAGCCATCTCTCCAGCCCTGTCTCTGTTTGGCCCCCTCATAATCGTTGCTCAGTAAACTCACAGTTAAGTTACTAAAGAATGAGAGTCATCTTGCCGGCGCCTGATTGTGGGAAGCTGGAGTGGGCGGAGGGGGAGTGAAAGGAGATGTTCCCACAGGGAACTGAGAATGGGCAGGGAAAATGTCTGTGCGGAAATCTGTCAGGATTTGTTTGGAAGAGACAGCTTTATTCAAACTCTCTTCCTGTACAGTTATCCCTACCCTCATTGCTTTCCTTTCTCTACTTCAGGTCAGCATAGAGTTCTCAAAGGAGCGGGAGCTACCCGGCTCTACCACCAGTCTGCATCTTCAAGCAGCCCCTGACTCCTTCTGCGCCCTTCGAGCGGTGGACAGAAGTGTCCTTCTACTGAAACCGGAACAAGAACTGTCACCCGACAGTGTAAGTAAGACCCTTGTTCCTCAGTGCCCCCAAGCTGTGCGTCCACTAGCCCTGCCTGCATAGGATGCTTTCACTTAAGATGGGACATGTTCAAAGCACCAGGCCTTTGCTTCTGTGCTCCTTCCACGTTTGTTAGCACGAGTTGTTAAGTGCGGGAGTTTCCTGGCTGGTTTGCACTCTGTAGATAATTATGGCAGGTCAAGAACTCTAAAACAATGTGATACTTTAAAATTGTACTGAGGCCGTTTTGTTTTGTTTTCAGTTGGTCCCTATGCCCTTTGACAATGTCTGATTACATTCTCCACATCAACTAATTTCCTGGGCCAGGATGACCCAGGTGATTTACATTTACATTCTTTGCTCCAAGTCTTGAAAACTGATTCCCCGCTCCCCACCCCCCACCCCGGGAGCTCTGATTCACTGAGTATGGAATATTTGTCTAGTTCATCATTTTTAAGTAAAATACATCTTTTGACATGTTGTGTCTGCTCCGGTGACATGACACACTGTCCTTATCCTGGATTCCACTTCTGTCTGTTGGGCTTATTTCTCAGTTTTACGTTCTAGTCCACTGTTTTTTCTTTTCCTATGTCAGTCTCACAGTTTTAATGGTAAAGATCAATCTTTGGTAGGAATCAACTCTTTGGGCCCGGTAGCTCTACGCATGTCACCTCCAGGGTGCCCTTGGTAGTCTAGTTGATTTTTTAGTATCAACTTACTTCTATCTTCTCTAGCTTGAGGAACAAAAGCAAACCGGTATTTTTACTGTGATCACATGGAATTTACAAATTAACTTCAGCATTGCCCCCTAATGGGGGAATATTCTAACTAAGAATTTTTAAACTGGCTTTTTAAAAATTTTTTATCATTTATTTTTATTATTAGTTACATTTTATTAACTCTGTATCCCGCTCCCTCATTCCATCCCAATTCCACCCTCCCTCCCGGCTTTTTTATTTTTCTAAGTATATTTTTACTGTCACTTATGAATTAAATTTTAAGTGGCTTTCTTCTGTGAATTCTTTGTTTATTCACAAGTGTGCCATAATTAATCTGTTGCTGTTGTAAATAAGATTTTCTTCCAGTACATATTCTATTGCTATTAATGTACCTGGCAGCTGTTTTGCATGATGATTTACATTTTGCTAATTTACTCAATTCCTTTGTGAATTGAATTATATTTTATTCCATGCCTCTGTTTTTCTGTTTACACAGAACGACACTGTGAGGACAGTAGCATCCTTGCCTTGTTCTTGCCTTGGTAGAAACAGAGGAACATGGGCTCCTGGTGACCTGTGAATGACAGTCTCTTAATAGCTTTCTGTGTTAGTTTTATAAAAGTTGGCTCATTTAAGTACTGTCTCTTGATTGGTGCCAGCTTTGCTACATTTCTGAATAGACTAAGATAAAAATATGTTATTATTTTATGTGTATGAATGTTTTGTCTGCATATACATCTCTGCGTGCTCGGAATCGAACCCAGGTTCTTTGGAAGAGCAGCCAATGCACTTAACCACTGAGCCATCTCTCCCAGCCTCTAGACTAAGACTTTTATGTAGATTTCCAGGTTCATTTTGATGAAAGGCAAGGAAGTCTTTATGACTGAAGAACCATGCTCTATGTATCAACAATTATGTCCCCTTTAGGTTACACTTACACTTACCCACTTTTTGCTGTTATCAACTAAAGGTAAAGTGGCTTTCATAGAGGCTTGTTAGGTTTTGACATTCTGCCACATTATTCTTTGTATCTTTGTTGTTGCCATTTTCAGCAGGTTTTTAAAACTCTATCGCTTACATTAATGTAACTAAATGGGTTAGATGTCTAAGCATTTTACTTTGATATCATTGCCTGTCGTTTGCTGTGATGGAATTGGAACCAGGATTTGTTCATGCAAACCAAGGTCATTCTCACTGAGCTTCATTCCTTCCCCTGCACCTTCAAACTCTCCTGCGGATTCCAGTGTGTGCCGCTTGTTCAGTTCTTTTTCTTTTCTTTTTTCAGAAACTCCTGTTGTCTTCTGTTTACAGTTACCGTTTTATGCAAAAAAAAATCACACACTGAGATTTCTTATAATTATATGTAAAAGACCATTTATCCTGGAATAGTCCATCATTTCAGGTTATACTGCTCCATAGTCTGTGATATTGCTATTTTATGAAGTGCTCTGATGTATTGCTGTGCTCAGATATGGGTTTCTGAAATATTTATGTTAAGATGATGTCATTTCTGTTATCAGCTTATTTTATAGCTATGAAATATAACTATATATTTGTATATATGTGTGTGTGTGTCATATGGAATCTGACTCTATCTATCTGTGTGTGTGTGTGTGTGTGTGTGTGTGTGTGTGTGTGTGTGTGTGTGAAATAAAATCTGACATATTGAGAGAGAGTCTCACTGTGTAGCCCTGCATGCCCTAAATCTGGCTCTATAGACCAGGCTGTCCTCAAACTCACAGGGATCCATCTGCCTCTGCTTCTGAGTGCTGAGTGCTGAGATTAAAGGTACAAGCCATTACACCTAGCTCTTGAAACTTCATTGTAATGACTTTCTCAAGAATAGTATGGCTTCACTTTTTTCTTGTTTAACCCTGAAACCCAGCCAGTCATTCTAAGTAATATCCAGTGACTCCTGCCAGAGACCAGCAGACAGTTTCCTGCTTCCCCCCCCCCCCCCCGCCTTTCCATCATCTGTCCTTCCCTGGGAGAACATATCGTGCTTACAGTTGGCTTCTCTATGGCTCCTTGAGCCATCCCAGTTTCCAAGTCATCGTTTGATTACATAAAGCGTA
Organism: Pachyuromys duprasi; assembly: GCA_028658305.1. Taxonomy (NCBI): domain Eukaryota; kingdom Metazoa; phylum Chordata; class Mammalia; order Rodentia; family Muridae; genus Pachyuromys; species Pachyuromys duprasi. The sequence continues at coordinate 16,412,967 of CM053761.1, forward strand.
TTCTCTCCTAGCTTCCTCAGAAGGGCACATGAATTCCAAGACATTTTCATACCCAGAATTATTTTTCTAAAGCTTTGATGGTGAACACTTGTGACTTCAGCACTTGGGAAGTGGAGGCAGGAGGGTCAGGAGTTGCGGGCCAACCTCAGCTACGTGACAGCTATCCCAAAAACAAAACTAACAAAAACTTTTAAAAAGTAAAGGACAATGCCTTGATACATGAAACACAGGTCATGTGGCTATTAAATTTGGAGCTTATACTTTTCTTTAGGTTTCTTGAAAACACTGATCCCCTATTCCTTGCTATGAACATTTTTTAAAAGGAAATTTGCTGTCAGACTAGCTTATTTTCTGTGGTAGATTATTTGATCTTTTTGTCCGGAGGCTTTTGCCTTCTTTACATTTAAACTAAAAAATTTAGTAAGATATCTCTTAGGATTTATTGTGTGAGGAAGAGCCAAAGCCTAGTCTGAATTATAACTTAAAAGTTAAGCCTTTTTTACTTCTTCTCTTTCTTGGAAAATTCCAGTCACATGTTAGCTCTTTTTTCATATGCTCTCATACTCTAGCGTTTACCTGTGACCTTTGATTTTTTTTCTTACTTGTTTCTTTCGTTTTCTATTTCTCTTCCATAAGCTGGGTGTGCTGGGAGTACATCTGTAATCTCTTTTACATCTGGGTGTGCTGATGCACATCTGTAATCTCTTTTCTTGAGAGGCACACACAGGAAAATAAAGAGTTCAAAGCCACAAGACCCTGCCTCAAAAACACAAAAGCAGACAAACAATGGATGGTTTCTGTCAGTCATCCGCACCCCCCTTGGGGCCTTTAGAGTTAATTTCTGATGTTTTTGCCTTTTCTGAGTTCATTCTCTGTAAAAAGGAATTACTTATTCTGTGTACATTAATTAACACAGGGAATTATTACAGCAGCAGTTACTCATAAACCAGCTGCTTTCCAAACAAAAGACACAGAAACGTGTTAGATTTATAATAAGTCGTAAAGCACAAGGGCTGGGAAGATGTCAGCCCTCTAAACCAGCTTGTCTGCTCCCTATCCCAAACCCCTGCACATGTTCCATTTGGGCTGCTTGTGCTTCATCAGGCCAGTCCTCAGAGCAAGCCGCTTTTGGCCTTGTACTCCTGGTTACCCCACGGTGACCTCCTGCCTCCTTTCCATCTCCATCCTCCTCCTCATGATCCTTTTGCAACCCAAAAGCCCAGGAACCTTAGCTTCACCTGCCTCTCTTCTGCCCAGCCGAGGCTGTAGGTAACATTATTAGGCAATCATGGATAATTTGGGAGGCAAGGCTCACACAACCTTATTTTGAACACGTGAGAATTTGCTTGCAAATCAGTAAGGATCTTGGGGGCAAGCAATTAACATTTGAACACACAGTAGCTCCAGATCAACCCCAGCAATTCTCAACTATTTCTTCCTTGGTTTTGCCCATTTTTATACTTTCTTTGTTGAATTTCTGCTTCCGGATCTTTTAAAATACCTTGTGTGTCAATTTGTGAACGTTCTCTTTATTCTGAAATATTTGAGGACTACTTTTCTCTGTTAGTTAATTATGTGGGGTGAGAAGTTTCATTAGCTAAAGTGGATCCCCTGTTTTATCCTGTTATGTCCTTCTCCCCCTTAAGCACCATCTCCAAGACTCACAGCTCTCCTCTGTTCATACCACTATTTTCCATCAGTTGCACCCACCTGATAGCCACCCCCATGTCAGCCATGCGTTTCAGTGAATAGAAGCTGCCCCCCATTTCAAGCCCTTCCCATTTACTGGGAGCTAATATGCCCAGGGAAGATGGACATATGGATAAGTTCATATTTTGACATGAGTCATTGGAGTATTTTTATATGGAATTAATTTGATATGTGTTTCTTCATGTTGTTCTCCCTTTATGCATGGAGTTTCTTGAGATTTCCTTCAGTTTTACATACCCTCATATATATATATATATATATATATATATATATGTTTGCAGCCTTTCAGAACATGATGCCCATAATTATACCAACAACTAAATGGTTACAGGAAGATTCACTGTCCCTCTTAGTGGTGAATGTATTAGTCATTGACCTCACTCCTTACTCATGATTTGATTGGTGTATATTCATTGCACATAGTACAGGGCTTCAAAAGAACATTTTCCCAATAGTACATGAAGTACTTTGGTCACTTGTTCATTGCTTAATGCTATATTTTATCTGGCAGGTTTTAATTTGTTAATACTTGGATTCAGACAGCTGATGTCATCCTCCAGGTCTGGGAAGTCTACTTTTATAACTTCAGGCATATCTGTGCACTAGGTATAACCGAGAGTTCTCCTTGACCTCTTTTTTATTTGCTGTCCCAAATCCTGCATTGTCAGACAGAGACGTTTTCAAATAACATTCACTACATAAAACAATATTGGTCTCCTCATTTGAATTTTCGGAAGGTTGACTCAGGGACAAATGGTTGCGACACAAAATTTTCCAGTCTTATAATTATGCAAGGAGTGCTGAAAGTCACCAAAGACCATGTCTTCAACTCCTAGGTATACAACCTGTTCCCAAATATCCCACAATATGGCTATTACTACGGTGATCTCAACCTGGATGATGATAAAGTAGAGCCATGCGTTCCTCAGAATGATTTGTTCTACAAAGGACTGTATTATACACCTGCAAGCAATTTTGGGGATGGAGACATCTCTAATCTTCTCTGGGTAAGATCACAGATGAGTCTGTAAAATCTGTCCTGCTGTAGCTTTAGTGTAAACCCCCTCTATGTCTCTTTCACCGTAGATTCTTTCTATACTGTGCTGCCAGAGAACTCTCAAAGAAAGAGATGTCAATTCTCTTGGCTTTTTTTTCCTTTTGTTGAAAAGAAGATATGTGGCTAGAATAAGGGGACCCCAGATCTTAAGCAATTAGACGGTTTTCAATTTCTTGCAGTATATCTTATGCTTCAGTAATTAAACCAAGAAGATGTCTTAAAGACTTTATTCCACATAACAGGCTGCCAGCCACATATGCTCAGGGGTCATGCAAGGATCTTTATGATCAGAATCACAGCAGATGAAGAAAAGGACACTGAATTAGACAGGCTTTAGTTCAAGTCTAAGTTCTGCTGTTCAATGCGTGTGCGCTGTATAGACATGGTGCTGATTTATTGTTTTTCCTTAAGCATAAATGGAAAAAACATGACAATATTAGCATAACAATAATAAATCATAATTATTGGTTTTCTTCCACATTGTAATTTTTTTCTGTAAGTCAAATTAAGGAGACTTGGTTTCTGTGAATCCTGGCTAACACAGAAAATATGTATATTTACTGTCTGTTTAATCTGGTTGTAGACCTTTCATAGTTCTCTCAGGAAAGGAATGTATAACTTTTGTGTCTTTCTCTGAAAGGACATGGGTCTGAAACCCTTCACCAATCTCCATTACCGGAAACCAGAAGTGTGTTCTACCCAAGAAAATCTGCCTCTGCTGAGACCCTTCCATCTCCCAAAGGAAAGGATGATGTACGGCTCCGGAGGTGGTTCCGCCTGTGGGTAACCTAGAACTTCTTGTTGGAGTGACATTCAGTAGAAATCTTTGGACTGGGTGTATACGAAATAAAAATGATGCAAAACAAGAGCTTATAGATGATTTATGATGATTTGGAGCAAGAACTAGAATTTCTACAGTCCAACAAGATAGGCTGGAAATATTTTGGCTATAAAGAATAATGAGCTTCTAATAGGAAGTTTAGGTTTTAGTTTCTTTTTCTGCCTTTCATTAGCCTTTTAAATTTTTGTTTGTTTCTTAAGACAGGGTCTTACTCTGTAGGCTGGCCTCAAAATAGATGTGAAGACAACTATATAGGATAATGTAGGCAGCAACTAGGCATGGTGTGATGTAACTCAATAACGCTTGTTGCTTGTATTGAGAAAGGGTCTAAAGTAGCCCAGGCTATCCTCAGATTTTTTATGTAGTCAAGAATGGCCTTGACTGTCTGATCATCCTGACTCCACCTCTTAAATACTGGGGTTTGAAAGCATTCATCACCATACCCAGCTCAATAGTTACTCTTTTGACATAGAAACCTGACTAGGCAAGTCACATGCAGCCACACTGATGTAAGGGAAAGTGTTCAGGAAATTACAAATATTACAGCACTAAAAACATCAGCAAAAATAATGCCAGTCAACTAAGGTGGGGTGTCCTGGCATGTCAGACAGGAGTCAGTGAGGAAATTTAATTCATCTGGACTTGGCTGTAGGTGATTTGTTGTTGTTGTTACTGTTTGGTAGCTTTTAAACAAACATAGAAATTTGAAATCATGATTCCGGGGTTGAGATTTGAATTTATCAGTATTACCTAGGAGCAAATTTCTGTACTAGGCCTCATCTAGTTAAGAGCGCAACTAAAGGGACTGGAAGATGACTCGGTGGGTAAACTGCTTGCTGTGCAGCCATGAGGACCTGAGTTTGATTCCTAGCACCCACATAAATGCCAGGCATGCCTGTCACCCTAGTGCTTCAGCATGGAGACAGGTAGTCTCCAGGGATTATTGGCCGGCCAGTCTAGCTGACATGACGAGGTGCAGGTCCAGTGAGACCCGGCTGATAAAATCAAGATGGAAAAGCAAGTGAGGAAGACACCTGAAATCAACCTGTGGCCTCTACTGATACCCCTGTGGGTGGTCATATGTCATACACACATACAAACACACACACACACAGCTCACCCTTGCATGTGGTATTAAAGCACAGCACATACTTTTGTTCTTCCCACATAGGACATTTCTTTGTACCTCTCTCTCATTTTAGATCATGATGCCGTAGACATCATCAACCGTGCAGAACAGGCCATCAAAGAGACAGTAAGGACACACTTCTCTAAAACATGGATATGGGACCTCATCAGTGTAGAGTAAGTTGTATTTTTTTTCTTCATTTTATTTGTTAACTTTTATTCCTGGCCATTAAAATAGTGAGGTGTTTGTTCAAAAAAAGTCATCCATTTGTATTTTCTGATCACATTTGATGGTTTATTTGCTTATTTGTTTCAGTAAAGTTATACTTTTCCACCAAGACCTTCACTCTTATAAATTTTATGCAGGTAGATACATGGTACCCCAAAATTTAAAAAAAAGATATTTATAGAAACATGGCATTTCTAAGGTTCAGTTCTACAGACATCAAATGAAGGCTATGTACCTAACGCCTTACCTAGACACCAGAAGTCATTTTGTAAACCTTCAATCACAGTATCTGCGTGTGTTGTCCATCTTCTGGGGTCCTTCCTAGAGGACATATGTCACTAACAGCCTGACTTCTCAGCTCCTCAGGTTCAGCAAATGTCTCCTTCCTTGTCCCTGACACTATAACTCAGTGGGAGGCCAGCGCCTTCTGTGTAAATGGCAACACCGGGTTTGGCATTTCACCCGAAGCATCTGTGAAGACCTACCAGCCCTTCTTCGTTGATGCTACCTTTCCTGCTTCTGTTGTTAGAAATGAACAGAGTGACCTGGTTGTCACTGCCTTCAGCTACCTGACTGCGTGTGTGGAGGTAAGCCACCCCATTTGTCCTGGGAACAAAAATCCAGCAAGGCTAAATTATTTATTACTTTTTTCATTAAATATCACCATAGTCTCCCCATTAACAAATGAAAATTCCCATTATAACGAAGTCATTTCTCTCTGGAATCTTTAAAAATGATTAAATTTTTTATTTTGTTTTCTGTGTATGATTGCTTTGCCTACATGTGTGCACATGCAAAATGTGCCATTTCTGGTGCCCACAGAGGTCAGAAAAGGAGAGCAGATCCCTTGAATTTCAGTTATGGAAATTCAGTTATATTGCAAGCTGCCATGTGGGTGCTGGGAACTGAATCCAGGTCCTCTGCAAAAGCAGCAAGTGCTCTTAAATGCTGAGTGAATTCTGCAGCCCCAGAAATAATTGTTTTAAGTCACGACAATGACTTGAAATATTAGTGAAAATGAGATTTTGTGATGATGCACATCCTACTGTTTTGTGAACTTGGGAATGAGTCCTTGGGCGTTTTTTAAATTTTATTTTGCTGAGTTAAAATAGAATCTTCTTAAAATGACAAGTGCCAGCTTCTTCAAAGACATCAAAGAAAGTATTGTGAAATAAATTGTAGAATTTCAGGCAAAGAAAAGAGAGAGTCTAAAGTACTACCTGGTGACCATTATCCTGTTTTTAGATTTCTGTTCAGTTAGAAGCATCTGAGCACTACGAAGCAAGCATCAACAGCCTGAGTAGCAATGACAGTGATGTCCTGCAGGCTGGAGGATGGAAAACATATGTCTGGACCATCACCCCAAAGACACTAGGTAAGCAGGCATATCCGTGATGATCTCTCATGGATTACGAGAATTTTATCAACCTCTGTTTTCCCTGGATTTATTTTTAGATATGATTTTCTTCGGCATCGTATTTTTAATTTCCTTTGTTCACTTCCCTATATTTGAAATTCTTAGAATGTAATTTCTTTATTTAAAAGGATGTTATTATATTTTCTGTGTATATATATGTGTCTGCACGTATGTATGTGCATCACATGCATGCAGGCCTCTAGGGAATCCGGAAAAGGGTGTTTCATTAGAATCTGAAGTACAGATAGTTGTGAGTTACCTGAAAGAGCACTGAGAACCAAACCCAGCTCTTCTACAGGAGTAGCAAGGGCTCACAAACAGTGAGCCCTCTCTCCAGCCCTATGGCTCCTCATTGTTAATATTCAGTGGAGCACAAGTCCATTCATTCACATTAAAAGTGTAAGATTAAACCACGGCACAATGCTAGTCTGTGTGATTTATCCAGTCCACACATCACATCTCAAATAAAGACCATATTTCTTTAGCGATACCCTGATCCTTGCATTTGCTGCTTCATCTAACATCGACGTAAAAATTGTTTTTCCTCTGCCACAATCATCAGTTTTACGTCACATCTTGTATTTGTTGCATTATTACATCAGTGAGGAATATAAGATTGTTTTTTAAATTCAGCTGTGATTATTGATTCACCTCAGATCATTTTTCTATTACACTTAAGCTGTCTTAATTTTTATGAAGTGTCAGATCTTGAAATATCTCACTCTGGAAAGTAAGTCAGGATACTGCACTTGCTGCTGTTTTTGTTGTTGTTGTTGTTGTTGTTTGTGGTGTTCAAAGGCTTTGCAAAGCAAAGAAAGAAATTTCAAAACTCACAACAAAGAAACAGGAACAATATATTGGTTATGTCTACAGCACACAGGTGATGGTAAGCCTTGCTAATAAGCTTTAGCAGCCCTCCAACTTCTATAAACAAAGATCAAAGATACAGGATATCAGTTTTGATTACATACTGTAATCACAGAAGTTAAAATCAATGAAGCTCTAGTTATTACCAGGTCTGGTGGTATTTTTCTTTGAACCTGGGAAACATTAGAAGCGCTAGTGATTTCCAGGAATCATGGTGCACACCTTTGGTCCCAACCCTCAGGAGGAAGAAGGAAGCAGATCTCTGTAAATTCTAGGCTTGGTCTACATAGTGAGTTCCAGGACAGCCAGGGCTACATGGTGACACCCTATCTCAAAGGGAAAGAAAAGAAGGGAACTCCCAGCTTTCTGATGATATATTGTCCAATGTCATTTTGTAAACACTATCAAGGCCGTAGCACGGGCTCATTGACTGTTATCTTTCCTAACAGTCTAATTTAGTGAATGCATAGGTTCTAACTTAGTAAATGCGTAGCTTACTACAGGAAATCCTGAAACAAGCAGAACCAAAAATACTGCCTTATCTCCAGGCAGGAAAAGAAGCAGGTAGTTTTATCTAAACTTTAGAGTGGTGGTAAAATTTGGTTCATCCCATTCAAGACACAATTGATGGACCCAAAGTATCTCCCATTGGAAAAGGAGTCACTATTTTTTTTATCTTATGCTTGGCAATATCTTCCAGGTAAAGTGAATATTACTATAGTGGCTACATCCAAACCAAGTACGGCCTGCCCAGATGATGCCAGTGAGCAGCATGATGTCAGCTGGAAAGACACAGTGGTCAAAGGCTTACTGGTAGAGGTATGTATGTGTGAAATACCAAGTTCTTCCTGATGGGAAGCAATGCCTAGGAGATAAACTAGGACACTCTTCTTGAAAAATCTGGATTGACCAAAGTGGCTTTTGACAAACTTTCCACTTTTAACAAATCACAGTATTATACATACATCCTTTCTTTAATCAATACCTCAGCCCTGGCTGGGTATATGGCTCAGTGGGTAGGTATTTGTCTAGCTTATGCAAAGACCTGGGTTCTATTCTCAGTGTCACCAAACCCAAGCAACAAAAAGAACCTCAGAAAGGATGGTGAATCCCTTTGAAACATGCTTTGTGATTTCTTGACTGTCTTCATGACATGAAACAGCCTGTAATCAACCCCAACATCTTCTTAACTGATCCTGAGGTCCAAGAGAAAAATCCTTATCTTGTTCTAAGCTTCTGAACAGTTCCTGTCATCCTCAGTTTTAAAAAAGTCAACAGAGCAGGTGAAAGTATCACTCAATGGCATGGGGTTATCCTTGTACAACCCTGAGCTGAGGGCCTCAGGGGTGTTGGTAGTGTACAGAGAATTCCACCTAGGAGAGCCAGGGACAATGAATGGCTCCCAGGAACATCTCCTGAGCCAGCCATGCCTTAGAGAACTGATGTTTGGTCTCTTTTCCTCCATGGAAAAATAATCCAGTTTATGACTTTGTTCTTGGTTTTGTCTCTAACAGCCTGAAGGCATTGAAAAAGAAACAACTCAGAGTTTCCTTATCTGCACCAAAGGTAAGAGGGCTCTCTCAGTGATCTCTTGGTCTTAGAGAAATCTATAAGCACGGCAGATTTCCTTTCTCAGCCTACACACAAGCCACAAGCTACAAGCCCATGTGCCGTGTGGATGTGTGCATTTTAAGTTCCTCTTAAATTTACTTCATTTCATGTTTTATCTTCCTTGTATAATTTTCAGCAAACAACATGTTTTTGTTTGTCTAGTGAGATTATTCTATCACTGCCTATTTTCTTCATATTGTATATTTTGGGGGTTTTGTTCCTATAATTGTCTCACAATATTGATCAATGGAAAACTCGGGATTTTGTTCAAATAACACTAACATAGTGCTTGCTTTTATAATCTTGGTATGAAATAGTCTATAGATTCGTTGCTGGCCTTCAGTTACCTGATTTGTGGCTATCATGAGTATTATTTTAGCTGGTTAATGGTAACCTGATTTTAATGTTTGCTCGTACTTTGAACATTCCTTCTACGAGGTATGAGTCTTGTATCTTCCATTTTTTTTCCATACAGAGTTTAAGTGTTGAATTGATAGAAAATCGAGACCACTGTGTCAGACAAAGTATACATTGTTTTCGGAATGTATTGGTATTCTCAACTAGCTCAAATCCTCAGCTTATTTTTTTAACTTTTATTACATTTATTTATGTGTGTGTTCATGTATTTGAGTGTACATGTACACACCACTGAGGGGGGGTTGGAAGTCAAAGGACAGCCTGCAGGAGTTGCTTCTCTCCTACCATTGGGTCTCAGGGATGGAACTCAGCATCTCCAGGCTTGGTAGCACATGCCATTACCCTCTGAGCCACCTCACTGGCCCAAATTCACAATTTTATTTCCTCCAACAAGCAAAACCAACTACTGGCCTGTTCTTCCTAATACAGTTGTTCCAAAAAACCTGCTGCTGTGACTTATAGAGGGAAGTCTTTGCATTGTTTCTATGGGTATTTTCTCTCAGGTACCAAAGCCTCAAAGCAAATACTTCTGGAATTGCCAAGCAATGTAGTGGAAGAGTCAGCCACATCCTTTGTCACCATTGTGGGTGAGTGCATTAAATTCTGTGCTGTGGTGATTTGAAAATCTTGCTTGATGTGATCTATTAAAAAGTCTTAAAATAACAGAATGGAGATATTTTCTTTTGAAAAATTTTTAAATTATTTTTATATTTATTAATTAGTTTATTCACTTTATATCCTCCCTGTACCTCCCTCCCTTCTCCCTTCCCAATTCCACTCTCCCTCTTCCCCACCCATGTCCCTCTCCCAGTCCACTGATAAGGGAGGTCCTCCTCCTTTTCCTTCTGATCCTAGCCTATCAGGTCTCATCAGGAGTGGCTGCATTGTCTTCTTCTGTGGCCTTGTAAGGCTGCTCCCCCTTCAGAGGGAGGTGATCAAAGAGCAGGCCAATCAGTTCATGTCAGAGACAGTCCCTGTCTCCATTACTATGGAGGCCACTTGGACACTGAACTGCCGTGGGCTACCTCTCTGCAGGGGTTCCAGGCCATCGCCATGAGTGGTCCTTGACTGGAGTATCAATTTCAGAAAAGACCCCTGTGCCCAGACTTTTTAGAGATATTTTCATAAGCTATCAGAGGAGGAACTGTGCTCAGAGTACCCTTTCTGCCTGTTTCCATGTGGGATGTGAAGGCATGAGTTTCCAGACCTGCATCTTTAGGAAGCATCTGTGCTGGTGTGCAATGGCAAATGCTCCGGAAACATAAGACCCTGCTCTAACCTGTAAATAGGAGTGTTAATTTGCCTCTTGGAGATTATGATATGTTGTGATACTGGGGATTTTCTCAGCAAAAAGAGATATATGTTTCCTAAAAGTAATTTGTCTATCATCACCATTCAAGCCTGTAGAAGAGGGATGGGTTATGGTTTGTATTTCATCAGGTTGGTCTCTCAGGACACAGGTTAGAAGCAAGCCAGCAAGTGAGCACACTTTCCAGGCTTCCTCTTTGCTCTGGGAGTGAGAGTCTCAGGAACACTTTCATACCCAAAGGCCCTCTAATTTCACACTTTAGAACCATCGTGTCTATGTTTTTTATTTATTATGTATATTTTAGAATATATGAGGCAGTATATGCACATAAGTGCAGTGCCCAAAGAGGCCAGAGCATTGATTCCCCCAGAAGTGCAGTTAGAGACAGTTGTGAGCCACCCAATATGGGTGCTGGGAACTGGACTGAGGTCTGCCTCAAGGGCAGCAAGGACTCTTAACCATTGGCCCCCTCCCCAACCTCTTGTTTAGATCTCTTAGAATGAACTTTAAACAGTTTCCTGTTCCCACCACATCCTTTTACCTGTGGTTACTAATGCTGAGGCAGCGGTTCAGCATTAGTTCGAGTGCATGACTTTCCCTTTCTTTCTTTAGGCGACATTCTGGGGGTGACAATGCAGAATCTGGACAGCCTCCTCCAAACTTCCTATGGGTGCAGTGAGCAGAATGTTGCCCAGCTGGCATCTGACATTTTCATACTCGACTACCTGACAGCTACTGATCAGCTGACAGAAGACATCAAATCCAAGGCTCTGCTTCTCTTATCTAATGGTGAGAGGGTTAAGAAGTTTCTGCCCACAAGGGTGAAATCAGTTATTACCAATACCAAAACATGATCGGGCTTACTCTGCCATCCTCTGGGGAGATAAAAGTGGGTCTTTGAGGCACTCTGAGTCCTAGCTGTGTGTTCTCTTTTCGCTCTAAAATCTCTGCTCATCACTTAGCTTCCTGACATAGACCTGTACTTTTAAATTGCAAACTTACCTTTATTTTTAAAATTTCCTTATGCATACAACAAAATATGATCACACCCACCCCTAGGTCTCTTCCTTCAAATTCCACCTTATCATCCCCAACATGCCTCCTCCCAACTTTGTGTCTTTTCTGTTCTTTTTTTTAAATAACCCACCAAGTCCACTTTCCACAACCTATATGTGCATGAGTATAGGGTCCTCTCCTGGAAGAAGAAAGACCTACCAATGGCCACACCCTCAGCTGCAAATATTCACTGCCAACAGCTCCTTAGCATAGACCAGAGCCTGGAGATCACCTGCCCCATTGACGCCAGGATCTTGACTGGCTTGATCTTATGTGGGCCTTGTGTAGCCAACCACAGCTGATATGGCTCTAATAGCTATTCCGCGCTCTGAAGACAGTATTTCACAACACTCCTCACCATCATCCGGCTCCTGCACCCTTTCTGTCTCCTCTGACATGTTTCCCGGACCCCTGGTCATGGAGTTAATATCAATGAACTTGTTTGTAAACGTGTAATAGTTACCATAAGACCTTGTCTGTTGTTGCTGTGTATAGTGGCTGAGGATGATTTCAACTATCAGCTCCTAGGCCTGCTGGCCTAGCTGTGTTCCAGTGCAGTGAAGCGACTGGATCTGACTAAAGTAAGATGCATGTAAACATGTGAGACTGAGGACAGGTCCAGAAGGAAATGCAGCTTGAGTTTTCCTCTTAGGAAGGTAAAACTGAGTGAAGGGAAGTAAGCTAAGGGGAGGGTCTGATTGTTAAGTGCAGTACTGAGCCAGCTTTTAAATAAGGCGTTCTCTCTCTACTCAGAGGTGGACAACCTGGATCTTCAAGAACCAGAATGAAGCTAATCCCCGGGCTTACATTCACCCAGTCTACGCCATTCTTTCCCTTCTCTCCCAGGCTAAAAGCAGCTTCCTCCTCTGTTGTATTTTAGGTTACCAGAGGCTGTTGTCTTTCAGAAACTCTGATGGGTCATATGACATGTTCTGCCAGAGAAACCAGAAAGGAAGCACAAGGTGAGGGATTAAAATCTTTGTTTCCGCAATATAGGGTTTGGTTTTGCTTTTTGTTTGTTTGTTTTTGTTTTTTATCTAAGCAGGACTTGCAAGAACGTGAGAGCAGCTAGTGCTCACTGGGGTGATTTCCAGCCGAGTGGGCTTCAAAGTGGTTTTACAGAGAATAAAACAAAGCCCAAAAATGTATTCTTTTAGTTCTGATGCAACAATATCCCCATAGTGTCATGACACTTGCTTAGCTGTGTGATCATTTAAGGATGGCTTTCTGTGATGACACAGCTCATCGGTGCCATGGCAAGGGTCACATCTTACACTGTACCTCTCGGTCTCATTTAGATACCAGGAAAGGAAACGAGAAAGCCTCGTAGCATCCTGTTCCTGGGTATGTGGAATCAAAAGACCTATGCAGACAGACCTTTGGGTCTGGCTAAAATCCACCTGCTGTAGTAGCTACAGACTTGCTGATGTTTTGCTAACCCCAATGAAAGACCCACTGTCCATTAACACTAGTAACTGTCAACACTAAGCAAGCTGTAAAACGCATCACCCAAAGGGGAGAACACTCATGAACCTGTTGAGCGGCTGACATCATCTTTCCCCTTAATTTTGCTTTGATGGTCCCCATTCCAGGCTCAGTGCCCTCACTTTCACGACTCTTGAGAAAATGAAGGAATATATTTTCATTGAAGAGACGGTCCCCAAACAAACCTTAATCTGGCTCTCAAGCAAACAGAGAACAAACGGATGCTTCCAACAGGATGACAAGCTTGACAACAATGCTTCAGAGGTAAGGGGCTCACCACGAAGATTTCCTTCCCAGTTTTGTGTCACCTGCCCCTGCCACCCTGCCTCATCTGGGACTCTATGCCTTCTGAGTCTGCTGCAGATGCAGGTCTCCTGCGTCCTTCCATCCTCTCCACAAGCATCAGCCCTGCCTTGTGACTGTTTAGCCAGAACCTGGCCATAACCCTGCATGAGCCTTTTGTTTGCCTTCTTCAGCCTTTAGTCTTTCTCTAGAGTCAGGGTTCTGCGATCATTAAACTGGGAAGAGGAGGAGAAGGGACTCAGCAGAGAAAAACGTCTGGAAATTTGGAGTCAGACAATACATCGAAAGAAGGAGCGTTTGCTGTTGTAGATTTAAAAAGATATGGCCTAATACATGTTTATTGTTAGGCTATAATTATTATGATGGTATTATTTAACTCGCTATCATAATAGTAAGGCCCAGACACCTGTTAGATTTTATAACTGCCTTATTTACCTTGGGCTGAACAGATATTTCCACCTATGCTATCTTAATAACCTCATCATCCATCTCCCAACCCCATTCCATGCCATCCACCTTTACCATTCCTATTTTGGCTATCTTCCATTCATAATCTTATAAATACTTGCTTATATTTTTCATCTTGCTGTTTTCTCCACCCACACCATCCTCGGAGTCCTTTCTCCTGGGTCACATGGTTCCTTCACGCTAACCCATCCTGGCATCCTCCTGCCTCCTCTAGTCCTCTTCCTGTTTCCTGTGAGTTGCCTGTCTTCAAAGGGGAACCTTAGCCACACCCACCTCGTTCTGTCCTGCCCAAGTACAGACCATTTAATCAGCCAATCAAGTAGGTTTACACAACAAGGCTAGGTGTATCCAGGTAGTAACCAGATCTGGAGAGCCAGTAATTAGCTTCAAAACACAAGCACCAGACCTACCTCCAACAGGGATTGAATGTGTGAGGAATTCCTTTCCGTGCCTTAGTCCTGAGGTTTAAATCACGGTCTCAGAGAGAAATGCAGCTCAGTTGGTAGAGTGTGTCAACATAAAAACAGAGCTCTCACCTCAAAGAGAACAAGACCATTTATTTTGAAGCCAAGCGTGAGTTATCATGGAACACAGATTTAGGTCACTCCGCATTCCCTGTTACAACTTTGTAACATTTTGATTAAGTTTTTAAGTAACAGAACAGAGAAAGCCACACTCAGAATGTTTCAAAAGCGTCAGTGGTAACACTAAGTAGGTAGTCCCAGCAAAGCAGAGGACACTCTGCCCTGGGGCTCAGATGCTGTCTGATTACAGTCTTAGCCTTTTGCTGGTGGAATCTAGGGATGTTATGCTAAAGCATTATGAAAGGTTTTATCTGTTAGTCACAGGTGTTAGATCAGACACAGAGGTGGACAAGGAACAGCTGTTTAGGAGATAAAAGATGTTTGGACTAGTTCTGGACCTGCAACATTTCAACGTCTCCACAACCCCTGAGATCTTTTCTTTCCTTTCTGTTTTCCCCCAACCACCCCTCCCTGCCCCCATCAGCAAAGCGTTTCTTTGCTTTCTTCAAATTAATACCAAAACAGCCATGTGAGCTGCTTAGAATTCAGGCCAAACACTAGGCCACATGATACTATGCAGAACATACGTATGTTTAAAATTGTGTTTTCTTTAATTATCCCATTGAGTGTTAACTAATCCCAGCCAGATAGCATGACTACTGTTTACTTAAAAACTGTATGTTAGAATATTTTTGTGTATAAGAACATTCGCTCAGCACTTTTTCCCCCAGTTAGTCTCAATTCAGAAACAGCTGTTTTTTTCACGTTCGGCTCACTGTTCTTTTGTTTTCAGGGCAACGAGGAGGCGGAGACTGTGCTCACTGCGCACGTTGTCGGCGCGTTCCTTGAAGCTGGACTCGATTCGAGTGTATGAATTCTCATCCTCTCTGGCTTCACTTTGCTGAATGCACCTTCGATAGAGTCTAGATTCCGAATGAAATTCTTAGACAGGATAAGATTCCAAGACAACGTTTAATCCATTACCATCCTTTAAAGCGATGATGCTCAAAATTCTTCTGAGTCACTGATACCTTTGATGGGTTAGGATTGAGGTTTCCCCCAGGTTGGATACACTCATTTAAAAAAAGAAAACTCAGTTTTTCATATGATCTCAGCTATTTATACCTTCCCTGAAGTGCAGCTATGGACTTTATACTATGAATCCCTGCTCTGGTGGGGATGATGGCACACACCAGTGATTCAGCAGTACTTCTGGTGTTCAGGAAATCATGGCAAGGGGTCATGACATTTGAGGCCAGTTTTGCTTATATAAGCAAAACCCAGACTCAAGAACAAAAGCAGCTATCACTGACCAAGAATGTCTGCTCTCAGTAAAGCCGTAGTCAAGAAGTTTCCAAGCCTCTGAAGCATTTTTCAATACAGCTTCAATCCACAGACTACCCATTTACAAAATCTGCTCCTAAGAGATGCTATGTATTTTCAGGCTCCTTAGTATATCTTGAAATGCAACCTCTATTTAAAGCACGGAAGTAAAACATTTTAGGTCTACTAGAACTGTTTGTGATCCGGGGAGTTAGCTCAGTTAGAAAAGTACTTGTCTCGCACCCATGAGGACTTGAGTTGGGTTCCTAGAACCTGTGAACAAATGCAGGGAGACATGGTGGCACCTGCCTATAATCCTATTGCTGAGGAGATAAAAAGGAGGATCCTTGGGACTTGCTGGCCAGCCAGGCTAATACAATTGGTGAGCCCCAGCCAAAGAGAGACATCTCAAGCGAGGTAATTGGTGATCTTCAGGTTGCCACCCAAACCTGTCCTCTGGCCACATGACACATGCACATATACATGGCTATGTACATACATCCACATACCTATATATAATTGTATGTTTGTGACATAAAAGAAGTTTATATTAATATTATAAGCTGATATAAGCTTATATTATAGCTAGAGCACTACTGATCTAACATTAAAACTCACTTCACTCCTTAAATTGTGATTCCCCCATATATACTAATAATTTTTACAGTATTGTTTTTAAAATAAGGCATATGAATTTATGATAGCTTTATGTGTAAAAATAGAATATGTGAATATATAAGATAGATTTGTATGTAAAATGTGCTTCAGGGATATATTATTTACATTGTAAACTACATTATAAGCAGTGGTTAGTTAGCTTAATTATTTGGCAAACTCGTGAAATGGTGAGCTGTCACTTACAAGCATGTTCTTCCCCCCAACACACACTAGTTTCCTGCCCTCCGAAATGGTCTCTATTGCCTGGAGGAGGCATTTTCAAATGGTGTCACCAGTGTCTACACTCAGGCTATTCTGGCTTACGTGTTTGCATTAGCTGGGAAAGAACAACAAGTGAATTCCTTACTCCAAATCCTGGATAGAGCTGCTACCAAAAAAAGTAAGTCTTATTACCATTAGTCTTTGCTAATGGGGGAAACTCCTGAAAATGAAGTGCAGAACTTACTGAGAGGTCAGATCAGAACCCTCATGGTGCTGCTGCTTCTGCATACACACCAGCGTCTGTGTCTTCAAAAAGTACCAGATATGTAATCTCCTTTCTCTTTTCCACCAATTTTTCTCAAATGAGTGACGTACTTACTTTTCTAAGTAATTATACTGCAGACAATAATAATTACTTCTGAAACTACTTATTCCTCTAAGGAAATACTGTATTTATTTCCCAGGACCTGTCACAGAAAAACACCACAGACAGAGTAACTCAAACCTCAGAGTTCTTTTTCTTTCTAGAGGGTAGAAGTCTAAGATCCTGATGGCAGGAAGTGAGGGGGTCTGCCTGGAGTAGACAGCATCTTTCTGCAACCTTCATGCAGCGTTTCCCATGTGTGTGGACACCCGTGGCTCCCTTTGTGCGTCTATGTTTCCTCTTCTCATAATCACCATCAAATAGGATCTTGTACCACCTAATAAAACGCATTTTAACTTTATCACTTCGTTAAAGATCCTATTCAAAAATCAAGTCACAGTCTGAGATCAAGGCTTTGGTATATGAATTTAAAATTCAGGCCACAACAGGCCTGAATTTATCCAAAGGATAAAACCTAATCCCTCTGAGTGGGTACCTTATGAGGGCTTGCTTTAAGGACTGTGAAAATTCTTTTTCTAGAGACTGGGTTTTTCCCCCATTTTCTCAGATAGTATGATATATTGGGAGAAAGATGAGAAACCCCAAGCTGAAGACTCTCCACCATTTATTCCTTGGGCACTTTCTGCTGAGACCGAGAAGACGTGCTATGTGCTCTTGGCTGTGATTTCCCAGGACACTCAGGACCTTGACTATGCCAGTAAGATTGTACAGTGGCTCGCCCAGCAGATGAACTCACATGGAGGCTTCTCTGCCACGCAGGTGACTAGCCTGATGTGCGGGGAATTTGTTTAACGCAGACACGGAGAGTGACAATGGTAGTCACATTGTTGTGAGATAAATAACATTTGATACTCCTCCTGAAGGCTCATTTACTTTGCTTTATGTATATAAATGTTTTGCGTGTGTGTGTGTGTGTGTGTGTGTGCTACATACATATCTGTTGGTGTGCCTTCATCTGGAGCTCGATATGCTTGTCAGCCACCGCGTGGGTGCTAGGGATCGAACCTAGGTCCTCTGCCAGAGCTGCAGTGCTCCTAATCACTGAGGCATGTCTCCAGCCCCAAATTCTGACTCCTCTTTTATTTAGTCAATAACTATTCATGGGCTCGTTGTTGTGTTTCAGACTCTCTTGCAAGGAGACTTTAGATGTAATTTTAGATGACAAACGAGACCTTCCCTTGGAAGCATTCAGGCTGACTGTGTCTCCATTGCACACTGGAGAGGTCTAGAAGAGACAGTCTTCATGAGAACCAGAGTCTTGGAGCAGTAGATATCTGATGGGACAGTGGTCAAACCACATGTCAATTATGAAGAACAATTTCTCTGGGCTTCTGTGGTCTCCACAGCAGAAAAGGCAAAAGGAACAAACAAACAAAAAATATGAATGACCCTGAAGCAGTGGATGGTTCCCTAACAGGAAAAACTGAATGTCAGTGGAAGGGCAGTTTCCTTCGATGAGGACAGTGTCCTTTTCTATTCCTCCTTTAAGGCTGAGTCCTGGTGAGACAGCAGGCTAGTGAATTTTCAAAGACCCTTTTCTGACCCTTTTTTGTCCCTTTTTGAAGATGAGGGGACAGAAGTGAAGTCATCACATTATATGGCACCTTTACTTTCTGACTAGATTTGACATGACTTTAGCAGCAGAGATGGTTTTATATATATAAATACATATATACTAAATATATATGTGTGTGTGTATATATACTAAAACCCAATTAATTTGCTAAAGAAAATGAACTGGCAGCAACTTCCACAACTGTCTGAGGCATGGATTTTTGTCCCGGGTTCAGGAATGTTTGTGGGGACTGAATGGACTGTCATGGTCAACAATGAGTGACGTGGTGCTGCTGTTCTGTGCAGGACACCACAGTGTGCCTTCTCGCCCTAACCCGATACATGAAGTTAACTGGCTCTAAACCTCAAAACACCATCACCTTGAGCACGGAACACTCTGAGGAGGTTTTCCATGTTGACAATGATAACCGCCTTCTGGTACAGCGCTCAAAATTATCCAAAGGGCATGGACAATATAAGGTCGATGCAGAAGGAGAAGGCTGCACATTTATCCAGGTAATGGAAGCCCTCCTCAGAAGGAGAGCTAAACTTGCCAATAAATTCAGGTCAGATCACTGCTCAGTTATGTGTGAAGTATTTTGTCATGTTGATTCTCCCTGTAATTATCTCTGTCTCCCGCATTTTTTTCTTTCTTTTTTTTTAATTTTTTTATTTTTACTTTTTGGTTTTATGAGACAGGGTTTCTCTGTGTAGCCTGGCTGTCCTGGACTCGCTTTGTAGACCAGGCTGTCCTTGAACTCACAGAGACCTGCCTGTCTCTGCCTCCTCGGGTGCTAGGATTACAGGCGTGTTCCACCGGGCCCAGCTCCCCGAACATTTTTCTAACCAATAACAGCAAATGCAAGATATGTTACTGAGAAGTTATTCACATCTTTATTAATTTTAAAGTTAACATTTAGAGACTGGAGAGATGATTCAGCAGTTAAGAGCACTAGCTGCTCTTCTCAAGGACCTGGGTTCAATTCTGGGCAGAGTGCAGGGAATCTTATGAAAGAAGGAGGAGATAGAAAGACCTGGAGGGGTCAGGAGCTCCACAAGGAGAGCAACAGAACCAAAAAATCTGGGCAGAGGGGTCTTTTCTGAGGCTGATACTCTAAACAAGGACCATGCATGGAAATAACCTAGAACCCCTGCACAGATGTAACCCATGGCAGCTCAGTGTCCAAGTGGATTCCCTAGTAATGGAAACAAGGACTGTCTCTGACATGAACTCAGTGGCTGGTTCTTTAATCACCTCCCCCTGAGAGGGAAGCAGCCTTGCCAGGCCCCAGAGGAAGACAATGCAGCCACTCCTGATGAGACCTGATGGGCTAGGGTCAGAGGAGGAGGAGGACCTCCCCTAACAGTAGACTGGGGGAGGGGCATGGGAGGAGATGAGGAAGGGAGGGTGGGATTGAGGGGATGAGGGAGGGGGCTATAGCTAGGATACAAAGTGAACAAACAGTCTCTGTAATCAATAAAAAATAAATTACTTTAAAAAACTGATAAAGTTGGCATACATAATAATAGATTTCATTATAGTATTTTCGTGCATGTTTTGTTCTTTCTTCCCTCCTCCCTCTACCCCACTCACTTTCTTTTGTTGCTTCCCATCAATATCCCCCTTCTGCTTTCATGTCATATGCACCCCATTATTCCCCCAAGTAAGAGTTCTTCTTTCCAATTCATGTACCTCTCTCCTTCCTCCCCCCTCCCTGCACACACACACACACGTATATTTATACAAATTAAACATTTTTATTAATTAAATTTGTTCTTAGGCTGTTTTGCATAAGCACAGCTGGCTGACAGAGGTTTCTTGAGGAATACTACTGGTAGAAAGTATTCTGGCCTCATCAGATTACAGCATCCTGCCACAAAACAAACAAACAAACAAAAAAAACACATTCAGTTTATCCTGGTTCCCCGATAATAATGATGTAAAGCACATTAGTAATGGAGTTAAAGAGGTAACAGGTTCTTCAGTTCTTACTAAAGGATGTTATCCCTTCCAGGCAACCCTCAGGTACAATGTGCCGCTCCCTAAGAAGACATCTGGATTTTCCCTTTCCCTGAAACTGGAAAAGAGCAACTCTTCAGATGGATTCCAGACTGAGTATAGCCTCACAGTGACCCTCATGTAAGCGTACTCTGTTGATAGCCACTCCCAGATTAGAGAACTCCATCAAAGAATGACTTCAAATAGGACTGAAGAAAAACAAATGTGAATGACAGTGACCGTGTTGGTCACATGTTGACAGATGATGTTCTACACTGATGCCATTTCACTGCTCTCTTACACACTGGCTTATTAGACAGATCTTCAGCATGGTCTACACACAAATGATTCACATTCCTCATCTACAGCCTGCCAGCTGTTGCTTTTCTGACAGATTAACAAT
This sequence comes from Pachyuromys duprasi, assembly GCA_028658305.1. Classification (NCBI taxonomy): domain Eukaryota; kingdom Metazoa; phylum Chordata; class Mammalia; order Rodentia; family Muridae; genus Pachyuromys; species Pachyuromys duprasi. Next base: position 16,433,932 of record CM053761.1, read on the forward strand.
GTGAAAGACGCCAGGCATGGTGCCACACACCTGTAATCCCAGCACCCCAGAGGCAGAGGCAGGAGGATTTCTGTGAGTTCGAGGCCGGCCTGGTCTACAGAGTGAGTCCAGGACATCCAGGGCTACACAGAGAAACCCTGTCTCTAAAACAAAACAAAACAACAACAACAACAACAACAAAAAACGCTATGTGGAAGGTCTCCTCTAGTATTGGACAATATAAATCTGGCAGGTACCTACATGACATAAACAAGGAAGTTCTATTTATAGATTCTGACTCTGTGAGATCTGGGGAGGGTTTGCATTCATAAACTGCATGATCTGTACCAGCTAATGGCATATCACACACTAGTCACCTCATAGGCTGTCACGTGGTTGTAACTGTTCTCAGAGGTTTGAGGATGAAGTTCTCCAGCTTCTGCCAGCTTTCCAGACTTTAGGCTTACTGGTGCACCTGTGCACCCGATACCCTCACTGAGACAGCTCACATTTCTCAACCCGTGTAGAAATGTTTGCGTTTTCATTTCAGGTACACCGGAGCTCACGAAAACTCTGATATGGTCCTGGTGGATGTGAAAATGCTCTCTGGGTTTACTCCCGTGCTCTCATCTATCGACGAGGTAAACAGAAGTAGCCCTGCCCCTTGACACAGAGAAAATGAGAGTGCAGGGAAAAGTAAACCAAATAACGGACCTCTTCATCCAAGCAGACTTCTGCAGACTTCATGTATGTATTTGGTCTGTACTGGAACGGGAGGAATGACATTTTTAGTCTGCAGAGTCATTATTATGTCCATTGTTCATCAAGTGTTATACTCACAGAAACACTGAGGTTGAAAGGGATATTTCCCTACATAGAAGGTGCACTGCCCATTTCTAGAAAGGGACTCTTGGGTATTCTTATGCCTGATCCTTAACCCTTCTTGTCAATCTCTTCAAAGCTTAAACACAATGGCCAAGTAATGAAGACGGACATAAAGAGTGGCCACGTTCTTTTGTACTTGAACCATGTAAGTTCAGCAGCAATACCTTTTCATTGCATACCTTTGTTTATGAGTTTTGTTTCCTGGCTTTGTCTGCTGAGGGGTGCTTGAAAGCTTGTATTTGTTATGGATGTGTGTGAAAGAGCTTATAGTTTTAATGGGACATGTTCTGTCTCTTTAGTCATATTCTTTGTATTATCAAGTTTTTTGTGTAAGCCATTGTTACATGACTAGATAATTCTCATGACTAGATGGTTTTGATATACATATACATTGTGAGTTGATTATTATAAACAAGCTAATTAACAACCCTCTCTTCATATAAGTACCTTTTTAGTATAATATTTTTAAGTTTATTCATACTTAATTTCATACACCTCCTCCCAGGATACACACACACACACACAAATACACACACGCATCCATCCCAACTTCATGTTCTCTTTTTAGTAACCCACTAAGTCTAATTAGTACTGCCCACATACACATGGATATGGAACCATCCACTGTTGCATGGCCAACCTACCAGAGACCACACCCCTGAAGAAAACTGTCTCTCCCTGCCCTAGCAGACATCCATTGTCAATAGTCAAAGGTATCCTTCTTCTAAAATGCCAAATAATTTCCTGTTGTGAACACACCACAGTTTCTGTGTCCATCAACCTGTTGATAAACAGACTTGGATTATTTCCACTCCTGTGAGTTGTGACCGGTGTTGAAGCGAGCATGGCAGTGCCTAATTTCTCCTGGATGCATCTTCACAAGTAGGCTTTCTGAATCATATAGCAATTCTATTTTTATTTTGAGTGTGAAAAACTCCAAACTTTGGTGTGAATCTCAAAGCCATCCTTTCTATGCATACATCATTCCCCCTCCCACCAACCTGTAACTCTCTAACATAGTCAAGTACATTCCTTAACATAAGCGGTGTGGCTTAAAAGCTCATGTGACTTAACGTCATCTAACTCATTGTTTTGCTATCACATAAAATAGTGATGGCAACGTCTTTTAATTAGGCAGGTCCTGCACTTGTGAGGGAAGTTTCTCAGTGATTTTTTTTTTCTGACCCACTTGCTTATCGTTCCTGTCTTTCCAGGTTTTCAGGGAAGAAACCGTCTTCACCTTCTCTATTGAACAAACCAACGTTGTGTCTAACATCCAGCCAGCCCCCGTGATCGTCCACAGTTACTATGAAAATGGTAAGCAACCACATCACAACCGTTGAACGAGCCCGTAGCTCACACTTTCTGAGCCGTTGCACTCCCCCAAATCATCACCATCCATCTTCAAAGAGTGAACAAGTGATGTTCTCATGTTATGTGATCATTTTTTTTAATTCCATAATGTGGATTCTGACTGTTCCCAGGGTGTCCTAACACTTAGAATCTCTTTGTTGTGTTGTAAAAAGACTCAGCTTTAAATTGAGCTATAGACAATGCTAACCTTCCAAGACTTTTTCATAGTTGTCATTGTTACCGAGTCAAAGATTTACTGTTGCGTGCTGCGCTGTGGTTTTGACTTAAGAACGGAAGGGAAAACGCTATAGGAAAAATGGAGTAGATTATGCTTCAGAACACTTAGCAGGTTGTGAAGGCCATGGCACAGCCCCCCGGAGGGTCAGCTCGGTTAGTTTCTTGTTGGATGCCATACAAAGGATAGATGTCAAGGAGTAGATGAACGTGGTCTGTCCTGTGCTAATTTAATGCCCTCCAATCACATGACTTCCTTTAGTACATTATTTAAGAACTGACTTATTGCTTCTCTTGAAACTTTGAATGGCCTGACCTAGTCTAGATACACACAGCTGGAGATTTGGTGAAGACAAACACTCTTTTTCTTTTCCAGATGAATATGCGGTTGATTCTTACAACATTCCGGGTTCCCAATAAGACAAACAAGAGCACAGAGAAAAGTAAGAACATTGTACTGAAGCCTTCACAGCCATGTATATGCTTCTTCAAGTCTCTCATCTGTTATTAATAACTTGACAGGTCATAAATATATATGTATAGTACTTATACATCAGCATGCATGTCATATTTATAGATTTGCGTGTATATGTATACATAAAGACACATATTTGTGTATTGTTTCAACTTTGCTTTAAATCCCAGATAGGAGACTATTTCTTTGAATAAACTGTTCTGATCACCATCCTAGCAGAGAGCCACGACCAACCACCTCACATCCTAAAAAGACTTCAATTACCATGACTTCTTATCAGCTTAACTTCTTTTCCTCTCATTAAATGGCATTATTTCACGTCTGGGGCCACTGTGTTCTCTTCTTTGTAGTTTTCATTATAAAAATCTCAGGGCTATGAGTACAACTAAACGATTTGCTTCATTTTTGTCAAGTTTAAATTCAAGTTCAGGCACTTAAGCTCTACATAACTGGAACTCCCCAATGCCCAGAAAGAGAAATAGGTCAAAGAAAGGGAGGTAGATGAGACTAGATTGAAACTGGAGAGAATTCTGTGTCACCTCAACATAGAAATAAACAATTAAAGACAGACTCTTCTCAGAGCACGATCAAAACTGTGGCAGGTGGGAAGCAGAAAAGTGCCCTGAATTAAGAGATGGATGTATTGAATGCAAGATAGAGAAGCTAGCTGAAGGCTAGCATTCTGTCATTTTAAAAGCTATTACACTGCTTCAAGCTTCCCACTTGTAACTGGAAAGCAATACTTTACATCTGCTCTTTGTCTGATTGAGCATTCCTGCTGTGGCAATGAGTTTAGATGCAGGACAGAAAAGTGGAAGGAAGCTGGAGAAAATTATAGAAACAAAAAGTTTCTGTATCAATTTTAACAAGGGCTTCTGGACTCACTAAGATTCTTTACAGATTATGAAAAGGTAACCAACAGAATCCTCCCGTTGTGCAGTTAAAAAATTTGGACCAAGATTTCCTAGACCAGTGGTTCTTAACCTGCCTAATGCTGCGACCTTTTAATACAGCACCCCATGCTGTGGTGACCCTCAACCATTAAATTATTTCATTGCTACTTCATAACTGTAATTTTGATACTGTTATGAACCATAATGTAAATATCTGTATTTTCTGTTGGTCTTGGGCGACCCCTGTGAAAGGGTCATTCAATCCCCCCCACAAAAGGACTAGTAACCCACAAGTTGAGAACTGCTGTCCTAGACTATCAGGATACAACAAAATTTGAAAATATAAAGCATTTTAGATAGTTAGATGTGTTTTGTGTGTGTGTGTGTGTGTGTGTGTGCGTGTGTAGTTCCTCTGCTCAGGGTAGCATGCTCATAGTACCTAAGGACATTTAACTGATATGCTCATTGATTCACGCCACAGTGAGCACTTGCCCCTATCTATGTAGGCTTACTCTACCTAGTTAAAATTCGGTTCTTCTAGTTTATCAAACACAGCAATTAAAACATGAAAGCCATCCATCGGCACTCATGAAAATATTAAAATAAAAAGGCACAGTCTGCCTAAATATTCAAATATTCCACCCAAAGAAAATATGCCCCTTATAGCATAACATTGAAGAATTTTGCTTTTCTGTTGTTTTAATATATTTACAGGAAACTTTTTTCCTAAACAAATGATCAGTTCTTAATTTATTCATGTATTCAGTAGTTACATTGGATATGTTATAAGATGGTTTCTTAAATTATAGACAAGGAAGAAGAGCCCAATAATGGCAATAGACAACTAGCCAATTGTTGATCTGCCTTCTGATAGAATGATGGAAGGTACCCTGATTTTGTCCACTATGCATGTTGACCTAGTACAGAGCCCTAGTCTTGATTTTTTGACAACTGCTGAACACTCTTTTGGTGCTTAGGGTGTAACAGTGAATGAAAGCATAGAAACAACCACCCTTGTCTGACCTTCTAATGGAAAAGATAAATGATATATTTCTAATTTAACCAAAAAGTAAGCAGGCACAGTAGACAAGAATAATGTGAGAAATGAGAAGGTAATAAATGTTGTGGGAGCTATAATGTGTAGAGAAGGGTCAGAGGATCCAGGATACCCTGAGAGCTGGGAACAGGAAAGACTGATAGATGAGACACAGCTTTAAGGATCACCTCATGTAGAATAATATTTAAGCAAAGGCGTGGGGTAGGAAGGGGAATTAATGACATGGATGTCCAGGAAAGACTATTCCTGGTTGTAAGATCAACAAGGAAAAGAAACAGACTCAAAAGATGGAGGTGTGCGGTGTGCTCAAGAAAGAGTAGCGAAGTGTAGTTAGAGCAACACAAGAAATCAAGGTTGAACACCAGACACCAGACCAGGTAGGAGACCGAGGACATTAGCCTTCACTCTGTAACTCATTGCAGGATTTTAGGTAGGTAGGTACCTGACTGGTTGTTCTAACATGATCACCTGACTACAGTTATTGGGGGGCATCTGTAGGATCACAACAATTTGGAGGGAATGTTATCTACACAGTAGAGTACATGTGCGTATTCACATACATACACATCATATACACATATATGAACAAATCTAACCTAGAGAGTGAAAGACATGTACAATGAAAACTTTAAGACAGTGTAGTACATGGCATTTTCCTCCTCCAAACTGACACATTCCCTCCAGGATAGAAAGGAAGGCCCATGAGCCTCGGGAGGGAAACAAAAAGTCATATACCCTACTGGATGGTATAAAAGGAAATAAACAATCTCAGGTGTGGGAGAGAGAGGTACTCAAGCAGCTGTAGAAAGAAAAGATGTCAAGACAATGGAGGCCCCTGCCAGTGATGTAGAGAGCTCCAGGGATGTGGTTTCAAGAACTGTCACCCATGGGGGTGGCCCTTCTGGAGATGTAGTTACTTTTGAGCTATCCCTGTTCCCTGTAAGTAACTCTTCTCCTATATCCCTGTTAGTAACGCCAATTAAAAACTCAATTGTGGTGGTTTGAATTAAAACGGCCCCCACAGGCTCATGTATTTGGATGCTTAGTCATCAGGGAGTGGAACTCTTTGAATTAAAAGGCTTAGAGGCATGTCCTTGTTGGAGGAAATGTGTCACTGGGGATGGCCTCTCTCTCTCTCTCTCTCTCCCTCCCTCCCTCCCTTCCTCCCTCCCTCTCTCTCTCTGGAGTAGGATGTAGCTCTCTTCTACTTCTCCAATACCATCTGTGCTGACCCGCCCCTGCTGTGATGATAATAGACTACGGCTCTGAAACTGTAAGCAGGCCCTGATTAAATACTTCCTTTTAGAAAAATTGTCTTGGTCTGGGTGTCTCTTAACAGCAATTAAATGGACTAAGATGAAATTTGGTTCCAGGGATGAGAGTATGACAGGCCTGACCCTGCTGTTTGATGGAGAAATATGGGAAACCGTGGGGCTGTTGGACTACAAAAGTGGTTGGAAGTTTTAAGTGAGGCTTAATGGACCATCCTAGTAGGAGCATGGAAGACAGCACTGACAGTCATGTGAACTGTGGGGACTCAGCTCAAGGGGTTTCAGAGGGGAAGAATATTAGTAAGTGACCTAGAGAGCTAGAAACTGTTGTGATATTTTGACAAAGAATATGGCTATTTTCTGCCCCCGCCCCCCCAAAAATTGCCTGAGGCTAAATTGAAGAGTTTTAGATTAATGGTGTGGCAGAGAAGATTGCAAGACAGCCTAGTAATGACTATATGGTAGGGTTATTAGTAGTCGCTCTTATGCAGATCTGTAACGAAAGGAGCAAGTCGGACAAAGAGTGTCTTAGGTTTCTGTTACTATGACGACCAAAAAGCAAGCTTGGAGAAAAGGGTATATTTGTCTTATACTTCGATGTCATAATCCATCATCAGAGGAAGTCAGGATAGGAACTCAAGCAGGGCAGGAACTGAAGGCAGTTGCTGATGCAGAGGGCATAGAGGGGTGCTGCTCACTGGCTTGCTTCCCATGCCTTGCTCACCCTGCTTTCTCATAGAAGTCAGGACACCAGCCCAGGGATGACACCACCCACAATGGGCTGTGCCCTCCCTGACTAATCACTAATTGAGAAAATGCCCTATGCTGAATCTCATGGAGGGGTTTCCCCCCTGAGAATCCTTTCTCTGTGATGACTCTAGCCTGTATTAAGCTGACACAAAACCAGCCAGTACAAAGAGAAATACAAACTGTGCAATTTGAGGAAAAAAGGAACACCAGGAAATGTGATGAAGCTAGGTCCAGTGCTCAAGGAAATAAAATGTTCAAGAAAAGCCTGATGCTATGTGGAATAAAGAAAGTGGTGACTTAAGACAGGAACCCACTTAGAAGCTAAGCTTCTAATTTGTAAAAACAAATTAAGCAACGAAGGAAACCATTGTCTTGGTTAGGTTACTATTGCTGTAATGAAACACGATGTGCGGAGAAAAGAGTTTATTTGGCTTACGTTTATGCTCATCATCAAAGGAAGTCAGGACAGGAACTCAAACAAGGCAGGATCCTGGATGAAGGAGCTGATGGAGGAGTCATGAAGGAGTGCTGCTTACTGGCTTGCTCACCATGGCTTGCTCAGCCTGATTTCTTATAGAACCCAAGACCACCAGCCTAAGAATGGCACTACCCACAATGGACTGGGCCTTCCTCCATCAATCACTAATTAGGAAAATGCCCTGTAGCCAGATCTTTTGTAGGCATTTTCTCAGTTGAGGGTCCCTCCTTTCAGATAACTCTAGCTTGCGTCAAGTTGACATAAAACTAATCAACACAACCATTAACAACAAAACCTGGCACAAATGTTATTAAAGCAGGGGGCCAGAAAGCAGCAGAACTTGGCAGTTTCAGCCACTGAGTTCAGTAGAAGTGGTTTAGCTTAGAGTCAATGATGCAAGAAAGGAATTGTAGAATCCTCTTCCTCAGCTATGAAAAGCCACTGAGGCCAGGAGTGTCACGAAGGAGTGCACAAAGGCCCAGAGACGCCACTTTGTGAAGCAGTGAAGGTGAAACCTGGATTTTGATGGAGATGCCAGCGCCATGAGATACCTGCCAAGGGGAGCGACATACAGGTGTGAAACCAGCCCAAGGGAGAAAAGTGTGCTGCAGTTTACAAGGCTGAAAGGATTGAAGAGCTGAAGAGCACTCTGACATCAGACACGGATCTGAAGAATTTGGAGTTTGTCCTGCTGGTTTTAGGTCTTGTTTTGGTCATATATATATATATATATATATATATATATATATATATATATATATATATATATATATATATTTATTTTTATATTTATATATTTTTTTTACTATGCTTGTTTCCTTCCTTTTGGAACAGTATTCCTCTTCCATTGTGTGTTGGAAGCATGGGATCTGCTTCTTTATTTTGACTTTACAGGAGATTACAGTTAAGGGATCGCCATGAGTCCCAGAGACTTTGAACTTTTAAGCAGTGTTGAGACTGTGCTAGGTGACACAGACTTTTGAAGTTGGGCTGAAAGCATGTTTGCATTACGATACGGCTACACACCTATGGAGGCCAGAAGATGGAGGTCAAATATTTGAATGCTTAATCACCAGAGAGTGGAACTCTTTGATAAGAGTGAAGGATTAGGAGGTGTGGCCTAAGTGGAGGAAGTGTGCCACTGGTTGCAGGCTTTGAGGTTTCAAAAGTCCATGCCAAGCCCGGTCTCTCTCTTCCTGAAAACCCTGTTGCAGCTTCAACTACTCCAGCACAACACCTACCGTGCCTTCTGCTATGCTCCCTGCCACCATGATAATTGACTAAACATCTGAAACTGTAAGCAAGTCCCCAGTCAAATGTTACATAAAAATTGCCTTGGCTCTGATGTCTCTTCACAGCAATAGAGAGTAAGACATCATTGGTTTACCAAATTGGATATGGACGCAATCATTAATTTAATCTTTCCACAGGCTCTTTTTGGGGTGAGTAGATGTGTGTATGTTGTATCTCCCCAGGAAAAAGTATGTCACACACTGCAAAAAGAAATTGAAGAAAATACCAGAAGAAAGAATGACCACTCACGATCACAGACTGGTAAGATTAATATTGTAAAAAATTACCATCCCACCCAAAGCAAACTACAGTGTCAACACAAATCCCATCAAAATTACAACAGAACTCCACCAAAATTTAAAAAATAATCTTAAATTTCATATGGAAACACAAAAGCTCAGGATAGCTAAGACAGCCCTGAACAACGACAATAAAGTTGATGAAAATTTCACCATCCTAGAGTTCAAGTTATACTACAGAGCTGAAGTATTCAAGACAGCATGGTGCTAGCATAAAAATGGACACATTGATCAATGGAATAGAACTGCAGACCCACATATATACACACACACTTCTACAGCCATCTGATTTTTGTCAAAGAGGCCAGTAACCCACACTGAAGAAAGCATCTTCAACAAATGGTACTGATCAGACTTGATAACTAGATCTTTATTTCCCACCCTGCACAAAACTCAACTCCACATGGACCAAGAACCTCAACATAAGACCTGGAACCCCAATTCTAATTAACATAGAAGACAGCAGGAGATAATCTTGAGCTCATCAGCACAGGAAAGGGCTTCCTGGACACACCCCTGGCAGTGTAGACATTAAGACCCACAAATGATAAATAGGACACGATGAAACTAAAAATTTTTTGAACAGCAAAGGACACCACTACCATTTGAATTAAGAGGCAGCCTAGAGGATGGGGAAAAATCTGAAAGGGAATTATTATTTAGAACATGCAAGAACCCAAAAAACCTAAACATCAAGAAAACAAACAACCCAATTAAAAATTGTGGAGTAGAGCTAAACATAAAGTTCTCAGAAGATGAAATAAAAATAGCTGAGAAACGTTTTGTTTTTGTTTTCATGGTCAACATCCTTAGCCATCAGAGAAATGCAGACTAAATTGCGTTGTGATTTCATCTTACCCCAGCTAGAAAAATTAATTTTCGACAAGGGCGTTTTAATTGTGTGTGCTGGGAGTGTAAATGTCTCTGAAGTCTTGAAAAAAGAATTGATGAATTCTGTCTCCCTTGACAACACCCTGAGCTGATATCTGAATGCTGATATAAAAACAATGCATTCCTTATGTCCTTTTTGTCCTGCTTCCTCCTTCCCAGAGTCTGCTGAGAAGCATACACCGAGGGCTGAAGGGTGGAAATACACTGTGTAATTTCCCCAGTCTGTTCTCTGCCAGAGCAAGATCCACAACGGGAGTTATTGTGCTGGATGAGTTATCACAAGGAATATTCCTACTAGTTTTTCCTTACCACCTTTGTTTGTAATGCCATGTATACAACTCTGAGCTTCAGTGTCTGTCTCAATATACTCAAATATAGCTCAAATTTCTGTCTCAATAATTTAAATGTAGCTCCCCCAATGTACACTAAAATGGGAGGACACCTTCGTTCTCAGCCCACTCAAAATTGCTCAACACTCTGCAAACACACATCTCGGGAAATGACACTGACTTAGAACTATGTCCAAAGGTAATGATGTTTTCCACATTTTTGAAGTAGCTTTATTCTGATAGTTCAAAAGATTTTTTTTTGTTTAGTTAACATACCAAAATAATTAACAATGTAAAAAAATCAACTCCTCTAAGCTTAGTTAGTGTAAATATTTAATGGTATAATTCAGTCATTCAGGGTTTGCTTTTTCTTCACAACAGTCTCTTTTTGGCATTGCCATTAAAATTTAATGGTTAGTAAAGTATGGATCTGTTAATCTTGATAAATGTGTAACATGTAACAAGTTATTTTATACACTGATTTGTTTATTTTATGGGGTCGGACACTTACCATAATGCACATGTGGAAGTCAGAGCACAAGGGTCCCTTATCTCTTATAACGTAATCTAAGACTCTAATTCAGGTTGTCAGGCTTGGACACAGGTGCCTTGATCTGCTGGGTCATGTCAGACTCCACAAGGTTCATGTTGGACATTTGACAAAAATCTCCCACTCAGATTCAACTTTGACCTTGGTCTATTTCAACATCATTTCTGGATTCCTTGCAATTGTGTATGAGCAATAACTTTGTGATGGTTGCGGCCATCACCCCTGGGCATTACTTGTGAGTTATTTTAGTGTGTGAAGACCCTCTCCCCATTGTCACATCTATTTTAGATTTGCCCTGGAGTGAAGACACTCCTTCTAGTTTCTTACATCGATATTTGTGTAAACTCTTATAACCAAGAGGTCTTCCACTTCTCTTAAACTTTGAACATCCATTTCACTCAAATTTACTTCTGGTATGAGGAAACAAGGGCATTAGAAATGAGTCCTTCTGGCTCATCCTGGAGTTTCCTATACTCTTGTAGAAATGACCATTTTTGCTTTAAAACACTAACTTTTTTCTTTTCTGGCTGCTATACATTTGCTTCTGAGAACTGAACAGTAGCAAATCAGGGAGCCTGCACAGAGACACTAGATGAGTACGGCCTACATTTTTGTAG
>CM053761.1:16445385-16687978 GCA_028658305.1 Pachyuromys duprasi
TATATATATATATATATATATATATATATATATATATATATATATATATATATATATATATAATGGACTAAAGTATAGGTCATGGTTCTGATAAAATGAAAGCATCCTACAAAGTACTATATTAGCAAAAGCCTTTTTATACTTGTGTTACAACAACAACAACAAAATCAAATAAGCTGATATTTCAGTTTACTCAGATTTGCTAAGTATATCGGGTTCAAACCTGTGTCTTTACTTAAGAAAGTGGCAGTTGGTAGCTATTCCTAAGTCCTAGTGAGACTTGGATGCAAGCTCTAGGAACTTGGTGTAGAAGTGATTCAACAGACAGATATCCAAACTCTTTTGCAACTGCCTAGTTTTCAGTACCTTTCTTTCAAAAGAATGAATGAAGGTATAGTTAATATATCTGCTAAACTAAAATTTTAAATTAACTTTATTGAAGATTATAATGTGACCACTGTCCTCCAAACTTGACACATAAGTGATTAAATGGCATTGTTAAAGTACAACCTCAACCTTTTCTATCTCTTTTATAATGAACAAGTTTTCTTATTGCTTCTATCTATCTATAAAATAGGAAATAGGATAGAAAAAAAAAACAGGTAAAGAATAGATTGTCAAAATTTGTCTCAAACTAGAACTAATCAACATCCATCCAAAGATACAGGATCTCATCAAGGGAGCCAAATGCAATATGCATTGATTTTATTAAGACATAATTTCAAACAAAATTTTCTCCTGAACCTCCAAGAAAAGAAACACATGATTACCGAGTACTATTTCAGTACTTTTTTTTAAAATCTGAGAGAGGATCTCACTGTGTTTTCCAGGCTGGCCTAGAACTCACTATACAAAGAAGAGGAGGAGGAGGAGGAGGACGAGGACGAGGACGAGGAGGAGGAGGAGGAGGACGAGGACGAGGACGAGGAGGAGGAGGAGGAGAGGAGGAGGAGGAGGAGGACGAGGACGAGGACGAGGAGGAGGAGAGGAGGAGGAGGAAGAGGAAAAAGAAGAAGAACTCACTATATAGACCACCTTTGCCTTGAAATGGCAAGCAGTACCTTGCCTTTGCCACATGAGTGCTGGGATTACAGGCTTGTACCACCACACCCTACCTCACCAGCTCTTTACTTCTCATTTTGAGACAGGGTCAACAAATTGGTCAGGCTGAGCTTAAACTTCTGCTCCCAGGCCAACTTTTAAGTTATATCCCCTTGCCTCAGACTCATGAGTACCAGGGACACAGACATGCACCATCATAAACAGCAAAGCACCCAACCTTTAATCTTGTGGTGATCTTATATTAATGTAATGGTGAGATTTTTCTTATTTTCATGACTCTGTAAAATAGATTCTAACACTCCTGTCCTGGAAAGCAAATAGAGCAATGAATGAATACTGACAAAAATATTTTATTTCATTCTAGAAAAAATTGAATATGAATGCTCATCAAATAGTAATTATTTTCTTGTAGTATAATCAATCTTCCTCATTTTCTTAATGTTTAATAATACATTAAATATGTATTATATATCTTAGGTCCAAATGAATTGTCATTTTCTTTATGATAACAACCATGAGGAGAACCATACAAAAATAAAAGCCAAACTTTTATACTTTGGAGGGTGGGCTGGGGAGGTAGCTCAAGCTTTACCTTGCAAGCATCGGGACATAAGTTGTATCCCAGCACTCACATAACAGGCCAGGCATGGAGGTAGGCACGTGTAGCTGTAGCTGCAACCCTGTGGAGCAGGAAGATCCCTTTCAATGGTCAACCAGTCTAGCCAATTGATGAGCTCTAGAAACAGTGAAAGACAGGTGCTTCAAAAAAAATATGTTCAAGGACAGCCTGGTCTACAGAGCTAGTTCCAGGTCAGGCAGGGCTACACAAAGAAACCCTACCTCAAAACGTTTAATAATGAGGAGAACGGGGAGATAGTGGTGGTGGTGCGGGGAGTGATAGGAAAGTTACTTGATGTTATCAGAGATTGTTCATCTCTGGCCTTCACACTCACATGAACACACACACACACACACACACACCTGTTATATCACACTTTTCCTGAGGAAAACGCCTGACATAAATGTCTATTAGCCTCAGATAAGGATGCAATGACAGATCAAAGTAATGATTCTATGAAAGTCTAACTTGACTTTTGTTTTCAATTTCTAAAAAACAACAACAAAATGCACATACCTTCAAACTTACCTTATCTAACACTCTGTAATAAATTTAATTATGTCACTGAGTGAATGTAATACTCCTTGAGCTACACAGAGGAGACTGATATCATATCTTTGCACTTATTGTCCTTTTTAAAGAAAGTAGTCAAGTACACTGATTTCATCAAACGATGTGTTTTATTTCATTTCTCTTTTAAAAGGTTTAAAGTACTGAATAGTAACCTGAGCTAGCAGCAGCCCGTTTTTTCAAACATTTGGGTAACTTTAAAAAGTAGGTAAAGAATAGATAGTCCTGGAAATGATCTGTAATTGATTTTTTTTTATAGTGAAGTAGTTAATATATTACAAAGTAAGTGGTTGGCAGTTTACGTTCACTGCCCATCAGGTAAATAAAAACCGGTGGGTCTGGACAATGATCAGAGTTCAAGAGGCCGAGGGCTCGGACCCGGTCTTTTCTGTCCCCCACCACCATGAGGAGAAACCAGCTGCCCACACCAGTCTCTCTCTTACTGTTTCTGCTTCTTCCCAGAGATGCCACAGCTACTGCAAAACCGTAAGCAATTCTATTTCCAGAAAATTCTATTGTGTCCTTCCTGCCCACTGTGTTATCTCTTTCCTCGTTTCCTATGCAGTTATCTGTTGATAAAGAACTTGGGAGAACTAGGCTCCTGTGGAAAACCTCCTCCAGTTCTAGAGACCTCTGAGATACACGGAGCAGTAATCTTGTCAAGTAGCACCAGATAAGAATATAGAATTCCTACCAAAAAAAAAAAAAAAAAAGATGACCTGTTTATCACACTGGCTCTCAACCTTGCTAATGCCGTGACGCTTTAAAACAGCTCCTCACGTTGTGGTGACCCCAACCATAAATTTATTTTCATTGCTATTTCATAACTTTAATTGCTGCTGTAATGATTAGTGATGCTAATATCTGATATGCAACCCCTATAAGAGAGTCTTTCAGCCTCCCCCCCCCCGGAAGGGGTCACACCCCACAGGTTGAGAACTATTGGTTTGTCACTTCCTAGATGCCCTGTCATGTGATGGTGTTGAGAAGTAACTCAGTGTCTATGTTTCCCTAGTTGAGGGGCATCCAAGAGAGATGTATGAAAGACTGTGTGAGTCTCTTTGCTCACTCTTTCAGGAAACATCCAGAGGCTGCTAGATTTTAGAAAACATGTTTACAGAATTCAGACCCTTCCTTAAATATCTTGCAATACAGAAAAAGAAATATGGTGCACAAGAAAGAAAAGGAAGGAAGGAAGGAAGGAAGGAAGAAAGAAAGAAAGAAAGAAAGAAAGAAAGAAAGAAAGAAAGAAAGAAAGAAAGAAAGAAAGAAAGTCCCCAAACAGACGCAGCCATTTAGAGGTCCCTAAGAACATCTACAAAGAAAGCCTTGCCCTTCATAGGACCCGATATAGGGGAGGGATCTTTGTCAAGATTGGCAAGTTCTTTTGAAAGAGGTTTTATGAAGAAATAAAAGTTTTCTGGACAGACAGACACCAAGAAGTTGAGAAGCGATGTGAAAGCTCCAACCTCACAGAGGGCTGCGTTTGGGTGGCTGCCAGCGATCAGCAGGCAGTGCCGGGAAACACTTGCTTCTCTCTTGGCGGTGTCTGAGGATGTCTGCTGATTAACCTAGCTTGGCATGGCTTACCTCACCAGGGAGGGGAAGGAAGGAGGCCGAGGCTGCTTCTTAAACTGGATTGAAAAACAATTCCACTTCTCCCCAGGTGTTGCGTGTTAGTTTCTAGTATAAGATTTGTGGTACTCACGTGGAACCCAAGGCCACATGCAGTTGGGTTTTTCAGCTTCCAATGATGAACTACTGATGAGTTCATGGTTTAGACATTTGGAATTTCTAACCAAAATATATAATAGCTGTTGCATCAGCTTGACACATACACACACGCACACATATCAAGGGAGACCTGCCATAAACATCAATCCACCCCAATAGGAAACCAACAATAGACCAAAAGAGTAATTCTATCAAAGTCCAACTTGGTGAACCAATGAGTTCGTTGGGGTTACCTACAGGAATATGAGTCAGAGGTTGCTTACAGGAACATGGATGATTCAAAGACAACTGTACCACCGAAAGGCTCACCTCTGGGTGCTGATTCATGAGAGCTGCATTCCTGGGGCTCTCTGCTGCTAGGAAGGCCTCCTCCAGGCAACTTGGCTGGTCCAGGAGTCTCTAAGAGGCAGCTCTGCCTCCTCTCTTCTCTCCAACAGCTGTTCACTGCCTCTGTAGCCATGGAGACACTGCATCCATTCTGTTAGCCTCACCTCTCCAGAACTCACAGAGTTTACTTCTTGAATCTCACTCTCCATTCTCCTCCCTTCACCCCCTTCCTCGAGGAAGGAATGTTTCCATTTAGAGGAAATTGCTACACGGCAATAACTTGAACTGATTGTTCAAAGTTTCTAATATTCTGTGAGTGAACATTTCCTGAACAGCAGAGAATCATGTCAGTGTCTAATCTGGGTTTTTATGGTGATCCCTGGGATCTCTGGGGAACCCAATCTTCCCTAAACCAATGGCCGATGGCAATATGAGACATGCTAGAAAACAGCCACAATAAAGATGTCTTCTGAATCCTTCACAGTTGATCCTCTTCTCCACAGACAATATATGGTGCTGGTCCCATCAGAGCTGTACTCAGGAGTTCCTGAAAAGGCCTGTGTCAATCTCAACCACCTGAATGAGACTGTGACGCTCAACATAAGTCTAGAGTATGGACTACAGCACACAAACCTCCTCACAGACCTCTCTGTGGAGAAGGACTCTTTCTACTGCAGCCCTTTCACGGTCAGTGTCCTTCCTATGATGTGCAGTACTAGTGGAGAAAGGGTAATGGAGTTCATCTTTATGTTCTCATTCATCAAAAAGAAATATTTTAATTAAGGAAAAATGATGAGTACAAAATATACTTCAAATTGCTTTTATGACACTTACAAGCAGGTTGAATGAAGTGCTTAAAATGTTGCCAGAACTGTAGGAAAGACTTCCTTTTACCTTAGAAATGAACTTCCGAGGTAAATAATATTTAAACTTTTACAGATATAAATATTGAGATCCTTTTTACTTTATTTTCACTTTTAAGTTGGTGTCTCTGTGTATGTGTGCATAAGCGCAGGTAGCCACTGAGGCCAGAAGAGGGCACCCTGGAGCTAGAGCTGTGGCCAGTTGTGAGCCTCCTGAGAGGGCTGTGGGACCCTAATTCAGGTTCTCTGCAAAGGTAGTATGTACCCTTAACTGCTGAGCTATCGTTCCCAGCTTTGAACACAGAGATTCTTAAAAGCCAAATTACTCATCTGGTTTTTAATGAGTAATTAAAAGCTAATTAAAAAGGCTAATGCTGGCCTTGGAAGGCAGACTGAGATAATTATTTGTAATGCCAAGACTTTGTTGTAAAAATACAAGGACACCATCTCATTCACTGTCCTGAGTACACTGAAGAACATTGTTTTTCAATATTTTCTCCCAAAACCACATTACACAATCACAATAGTCTATGGATATAGCAGTGTCAAGAGAGTGTCCTTGACACTCCTTTACCATTTCTCAAGGATTCACAAGGAAAACAGATCCCTGTAAAAGCTGAGCACTCAGAAGTGGATCTGAACATACTCTCTACTCATTTCTGTCCTGCAGGTCTCAGATTTGCCATCTCTAGCTTCCTCGGCATTCATGTCTGTGCAGATAAAAGGGCCGACTCAGAACTTTATAAAGAGGAAGTCAATTCGGGTAACAAAAGCTGAAAGCCTAGTCTTTGTCCAGACAGACAAACCCATATACAAACCAGCTCAAACAGGTACAAAGAATTCACTGAGAAAAAAGAACCGTGGGGGTGGGGGGTGGGGGGGGTTGTTCTTTATGACCAAATTGCAGTTATGGGACCTCTGGCTCTGGGTTCCCACTGGGGTGTCTCACAGGAAAAAAAAAATCTCTGTTTCAGTGAAATTCCGCATTGTATCTATGGACATCAATTTTCACCCGTTGAATGAAACGGTGAGTCTCCTGTTAGTGGATGGATTCCAATGAGAAAAACAAGCAAACATTTAAGTCTGATTCTTTAGAAAAACCTGAGATCATGTAAGATACCTAATTCTAGTGCAGAATTTTGCTTCAGAGTATCTGTGCCAGAAGCATATGCAGTTGTAAGGTCGAGGCAGTTCACCAACTGCATTCTTAAAGTAGACAGAACATTTAAAAATCAAGCTGGGCCTGGCTACGCATGCTTCTAATCCCAGAATGTGGGAGGCTGAGTAGAAGGACTGCAAGGCCCTAGCCTGCCTGGGCCACACAGTCTGATACTGTCTAAAATATAACGACAAAAAGATATTCAGTTAAAAGTGTCCTCTTACTAAAGACCCTAGTGAGGGAAACAGGGACTGTATCAGTCTTGAACTTGATGGCTGACTTTTTGACCCTCCCCCATACATGCCGGGGAGTGACAGACTGGCTAGATCCCAGTGGAGGATATTGCAGCCAGCCCTGAGGAGACAGGATGAGCTGGGATTGGATGGAAGGGGAGGAGGTCCTCCCCCGTTGGTGGACTTGGAGGGGGCGGGGAGGAGATGAGGGAGGGTTGGGGAGGGTGGGAGGGAATGAGGGAGGGGGCTATGCTTGGGATGCAAAGTACCTAACCTGTGATTGATAACAAAAAATAAAAAATAAAATGTAAAAAAAAAAAAAAACTGTCCTCTTACGAGGCTCCAGCCACTTCCAGAAGTATGTCTAGTTTCTCTTAAGCAAATATCACTTGCAAAATAATAACATACCTATCATTCAGATCTTTCATCCAGTAGATTTCCTCAAATGTATGCTAGCTAGAAAGGGAAATCCATGGCTTCTTAAGAGATTTATGTCCTAAACTAAACATGTAAAAAGCTTTGGATCAAACAGGGGACCACTCCTAGTTTAGACAAGAAAAGCAGAGACTGTGTTCCTCCACACCATGGACTTTATCACCTGATGTCACGGTTGTCTCTGACATCCATGAATCTGTGGGCAGCACAAGTGGGCTTGATGGGGCAGAGGAGGAAGACCCAAAGTTTGGGTGGGTAGAGAAGGGAGTATGGGTGTAGGAGGAGTATGGGAGAGGTGAATATGGTCAAAATTCATTACACAAAATTCTCAAAAATGATTAAAAGGAAAAATGGTACAGAGTAAGGAAATAAATCATGGAGTGAAAAAGGAAGCAGTAAGTTCAATAAAATTTAAAAACTAATTTTAAGAAGATGCTCTCTTTTTAAATCCCACCACACACTCATACTATTTTTTTTTTCTCTTTTCAGTTCCCGGTGGTTTACATTGAGGTAGGTAACGAACTGTACATCTCAGTCATAATGAGGGTTCCCTACAAGTTCTGCTAGCTGGCTTTTCTCCATTCAGACCCCACTTCTCCTCTAGTAAAAAAAAAAAAAAAAAAAAAAATCCTATTTTCTTTGCCTGTCTCAAGTCCTTTGGAAAAGTAAAAGCAAAGTAAAGAATTGCAGTTCTTTATGGCTGATGTGTGAGTTCATGATACCTCAAATATTTCTGGCCAAAATAGACATACATATTAAGAAAAAGAAGTCCATGACAACACACATAAGCAGGGTCTCCTTTCTGCGTAGTAACCTGCTGGGCTTCCAAGATCACACAAGACTGATCCAGCTGGGATGGTATGGTTGTAGAATTCACTGAATCCCACAGCCGGTGAATTCACAACCTGTTATTCAGCTATTTTTAATGGGTTAACAACTTTAGCACTAATCCACCAACTGCCTATTAAACAACCTGTGTCATTGCTGACCTCTATATGTTTCAATTCTTTACAAAAGTGATATCTTTCTGTAGAATCCCAAGAGGACCCGGATTTTTCAGTGGCAATATGTCAATCTACCAACTGGAATCCACCAGCTCTCTTTCCCACTGTCCGCTGAGCCCGCTCTAGGTACCTACAAGGTTGTAGTGCAGAAGGACTCAGGGAAGAAAATAGAGCACTCCTTTGACGTGAAGGAGTATGGTAAGAATTCCACAAGTATGAGATATTTATGATGTTAGAATCGTTAAGGTTACTTTTGTGTATATGTGTGTGGTGTATGCATGTGTGTATGTGTTGGGAGGTGGTAGGTAATCACTCTGTGTGTGCATATGTAGATGGCAGAACTTGATAGCAAGAAACCAACCATAAACTGGGTGCAGTGGTGAACACCTGTAATCCTAGCACTCAGGAGACAAAGGCAGACAGATTGCTGTGAGTTGGAGGCCAGCCTGGTCCAGGACAGCCAAGGCTACACAGAGAAACCCTGTCTTGAAAATCCAAGAGGGATGGGGCAAAGAAACTAACCATAAAACATGATTCCCAAAGCTCTCCAGAGAGGTAATACCTTTCACACCTGTGGAAGAGGCCGGAAAAGAAAGGCTCCAACAAGAGGAAGTGGCAAATTGTAGAACATTGTCTTACAAGTTCTGAAGTGGGCATGAGTTAGTGAAAGCCTAAGGGAATTGGGATGGGGTACCTTCAGCTTCCAGAGTGGAAAATTTGAGAAAATCACTGGAAGAGGCAGAACCTGCAGAGAGCATTCATCTCTGATAATTCTCCATCCAGTAGATCTACAATGAGGTGCCTTAAAATGGAGCTGAGGAGGGATGGTTGTCAGCCAGAAGAGCTGGCATATGGTAGAAATGACAGAGAGAGAGAAAGAGAGAGAGCACCCACAGCCCTTCTGTTCCTACATCTAACTGTGGTGGTCTTCAGAGTCAGTGAGGTTTCACCCACCTTTGAATTCATGCACAAAATCAGAGGAGTCTGGGAAATGTAGTCCCAGTTTACTAGTTAGCATGGTACAAACTGCTCCCAGTCATGAATGGCGACATGTCTTCCCCAGTACTAACACTCATGCTCTTTCCATGTGATTCTGTGTCGTAAATTCCTCTAACAAATTCCATTGGTAATATTTATGAGGTCTCCTACCAACCCTCACCCCCTTTTTTCCTCTATTCAAAACAGTTTTACCCAAGTTTGAGGTACAAGTGAAAATGCCCAAGACTATTTCTTTCCTGGAAGAAGAATTTGTTGTAACTGCCTGTGGCTTGTGAGTTACATTTCTTTTTCATCTTATTTTGATCTCCATATTCTATTTGATAGGATGTATTTTAAGCAATATTTAGTAATGCATTGCTTATCAGTACAGACAGGCGTTGGAAAGGGGGCACACACACACACAAAAAAATCTATGTCCATGAGGCTGGACCTCGTGAACCTCACAGCTGGCCTAAGGGGAGATTTCTGGATATTTTCCCATATCAGCTCTATGGGAGGAGATTAATTAAAATTAGAATCCCTGGCCCCATCTACAATGAGTCTAATTACAATCTCAGGCAAGAGTCTCGGCCTCCACAACAACATGGGCCACAGGGCATTCTAAACCAGGAAACTAATTCCAGCCCTGCAGGGCACACTCCCACCATATTCCCCAGAAACAAACTGAATCGTCATGATGTTATTTACAAATTGTTTTTATTTCATAGCCACTGCTTTCCCCAATAATTTCTCACTTGCTATTTTTAAATTCTCAGAAATGTAGTCTTTATATATTTTCTCTCTCTCTCTCTCTTTACCTAAAATAATGTTGGTAATCTGACAGCAGAGACAGCATTTTTTTAAATTAATTATGTGGATATAAGCCACACAAATGGGCAAGTACCCAAGAAGCCTAGAGTTATCAGACCCACTGAGGCACTAAAGCTGGAGGTGCAGGCAATTGTGAACCACCCCACATGCTGCTGGGAACAAAACTCAGGTCCTCTGGAAAAACAAGAAGCATTCCTTTTATGTGTATGGGCATCTTGCCCACAGGTATGTCTGTACCACATGCATGCCTGGTACCTGCAAGAGGCCAGAAAAAGGTATCAGACTGCCTGGAACTGCTGTTGCAGATGGTTCTGAACCATCAGGTGGGTGCTGGGAATCAAACCTGGGTCCTCTTGAAGAGCAGCAAGTGCTCCTAACAGCCATCCTTCCATTGCACAGGGCAGTCTTACAGCAAAACCTCAACTGAAAGGAGAGAAAGAGCCTTTAATCCCAGCAATCAGGAAACAGGCAGGCAAATCTCTGAGTTTAACCCAGCCTGGTATATACAGCAAGTTCCAAGCCAACCAGAGCTAGATAATGAGACCTTGCCCCAAAATTTAAAAAAGGAAAATTAAATGAAATGAAAGAAGGCAGGAAGGAAGGAAAGGAAAAAGAAAGGAAAGAACCTTGGAAAAATACTAAGTCAGTATCTTTCAAAAGGTTCACTAACTACTTTGTCTTAGAATTATATGTACATTCTCACTTAGACAGGATCCAGTCTGCTATCGTGAGCTTTTCCGGTGTGCAAACTCCAGGGAGATAAATGAATACAATGGAACCGTGACTGGATCCAGTCAGGTAAAGAGCTATCTGTGTTATTCACATTCAATGGCATTCAGAATGATCGTTTGATGGTTCTAGATACACATATGGAAAGCCTGTTCCAGGCCTGGTGACAATGAGCGTGTGCAGGAAATATTCACGACAGAGCTCCCGCTGCCATGGCCGACTTTCACAAGCAATCTGTGAAGAATTCAGCAAACAGGTACGTTGAAACCACTCCCCAGTTCTTTCTCTTGAGCTACCATGCTAAGTGCAACGCAATCAGAGATGCATTTGAAATGCCATCAAGCAAATCTTTGTAGTAGGAGTAAAAAAAATATGAGAATGTCTGGTAGTGTTAGGAGCCCAAACGAATGCAAAGCTTACAAATCTACAAATGCGTGCATTTGGCCAGTCTTGTCATTTTTCTTGCCGACAGCAAAGAACATGCCAAGTTGTAAGAGTTAAAAAAAAAAAAAGAAAGGAAGGAAGGAAGGAAGAAAGAAAGAAAGAAAGAAAGAAAGAAAGAAAGAAAGAAAGAAAGAAAGAAAGAAAGAAAGAAAGAAAGAAAAAAGTCTTCAAAGCTGGCTTTTGTCACAGAAGAATAGGTCAGGTGTTAAGGACTGGGGTAGTGAGGATCCAGTGACATGACATTTCCAAATGACAAAGGGAACAATATTAAAGAGTAAATGAGCATCTGGCCCAGAAAACCTGGGAGACAGCAGCTAGAGGACCTGGTAATTGAGAAGCAAAGGCAAGACAAGAGATGAAGGCCATCCTAGGCTATATAACGAGGTGGCCCAGGAGAGATGGCTCAGTACTTACGAGCATCAAGGAAGAATGGGGAGAAATAGTATTCACCTAAGAGCAACACATGCAAAGAGCTAGAATTACAGAGTACAGTGGCATACTTGGAAACTCTAGCAGAGAATAGGATGTAGGAGAAATAGGATCCATTTTTGGAAGAGAGGGGAGGCAAAGGCTGGCTATAAATAACCCAAAGATTAACAAAGAACTGTGTCATGCTTGGGATTGGGAAAGGACACGCACACAAAAAAAAGTACCTGAATGCTTAAAATGTCTTTCTAAACATCTAACCGGCATCTTTGGTGGCAAATCGGAGAACTCAGGCACTCTTGTCCCTTCTCTTCAGGCAGATGATAAAGGATGTTTCAGACAAGTTGTAAAAACCAAAGTATTCCAGCCAAGACAAAAAGGCTATGACATGAAATTAGAAGTGGAAGCCAAAATCAAAGAAGAGGGAACAGGTCTGTATTGTTTTTGTTTTGTTTTTAATAATTGTCAGTTAAGTGCAAACTTGTCAAATTTCCATTTCATTTTTAATACTTTACGGTTTCTGCACATTACGAAAATGACAGATCACTAACTTCAAGAAATTAAACGTTTAAAAACAGAAGGTGTGTGTGCATTCGTGTGTGTGTGTGTACAACTGTGATAAAAAAATTCCATAAGGAACGTGGAATTTAGGGGAAGAGTGGACGTGAAAGGAAATAATTCTAAGGCAGAGACAGAGAGAGAGATGCTTACACTTGCCTTTGATGCGCTTTGGGGAGTAACAATTTGGAAGATCAGTGGTCTGCAGGGGAAACCACACAAGCACACTCATTCCAAGACTGGAAAAGATTGAGTCAGACAATGAGGAGCTTAGGCGTGACTCTGAAAAAGCGTGGCTAGCTTCAGATATATGTGATAATGGCTTAGATAAACTATTTGAAAATAAGGTCAACAGAAGATACAGGATAAATAAAAAGTGTATTGGATATGATACCTCGTAAAATTATAGATTATGTAGCATCTTGAAATCATGGAGGAGAGCTAAGGTGAAAGTAGAAGGTTTCAAATACACAAACCCAACTTCACGTTTTTCTTTTTCAGGAACGGAGCTAACTGGCTATGGATCGTGTGAAATCACAAATACCTTAAGCAAACTGACATTTACTAAAGTGAATTCACATTTCATGACTGGGCTTCCTTTTTGGGGGCAGGTAAAATACTTCCCCTATAGTCATATTTTTGTGTGTGTGTGTTACATGTACACATCTTTATATGAGTATAAGCACACATGCATGCAGGTATATATGTGCATGTCATGTGAATGTATGGAGAAAAACTCGAAGTTGATGTCAAAAGGCCTCCTCAGATATGTTCTACCTTGTTCATTGAGGCAGGATCTCTCAGAGATTGGCAATTCTGGCTGGTCTATCCAGTCACTTTGCTCCAGATAGTCCCTGCCTCAACACTCCAAGCTCTGGAATCATAGGCAGGCTGCCATACCTACCCAGCATTTATGTAGTGCTGGGAATCTGAACCCTCATGTACACACAGGAAGCATTTCACCCACTGAACCATCTTCCCAACTCCAGGCATAAGGTTTTTGAGATTTAGTTGCAAAATCAAAATATATTAGAATTGTTTTTAATAAAAGAAATGATAGCAAATTATACATTTACCAGGAGTAGTGAAATGTTGGAAAACAAAGCAAATTTTTAATCATCAGTTTCTTTACATGCATCTATAATATGATTTTTTTTCTGTGTAGTTTGGCTATGTCAATTTTTCATGGAAATAATTTTTAAAAAGTAATTGTGATAGTCAGCTTTCCATTACTAGAACAGGATACTCAAGACCAGTAACTTATAAAAGGGAAAGGTTTATTTTGGCCTAGAGTCTTAGAAGTCTCAAGTCAATTTGAGTTGTGTGTGGCGACACCACACATTACAGGGAAGGCACAGAGCAAGACAAATCCTACCTCTCATGACAAAAAGAGAGACAGAGCCAAGATTTCAGTCTCCTTTGACGACACACCCCCAATGACTTAAGGACTTCAAACCCGAATTCTCCTACCAATAGCACCACTTTAGGATCTAAGCCTTGGGGAGACATTTAACATCCAAGAGATATCAATACTCTGTCATCCAGATGATGAAATTTTTAATTACTGAAAATTTTCAAAAGTTTTGTTTTCAGTGCTAAAGCAACGTTTGTAGTGTTAGTAAAGTTTAGGACAAATAATACAATTGAGTAAAATGCTTATTTACATTTATATAGTATAGCTAAGATTTTAGGCATTTTTTCAAGTTTGCTTTTATAGTAAATAATCTTTGGAGTAAATTCATGGGCAATTTCTTCATTTATATTTTGAATTTTATATCTGAATTTGACTTTTACACTTTCTTCATTCATTTAGTATTTCATATCAAGTTAGAAGGACACTGAAGGAAATGTTGTGATTTGGCAGGTCACCACAGGTAGAGAAAAGATCATGTGACAATTGAAATATGTGAGTTCACTAGAAATTGAAGATAGAAAGAGAGATGGTAGACCCCTACAGGCAGGCAGGAACTGAAGCAGAGGCCGCGGAGGCATGCTGCTAACTGGTTTGCTCCTCGCGGTTTGCTCAGCTTGCTTTCTTATACAACCCAGGACCACCTGCCCAGGACTGGGCCTTCCCATGTCATCAATCAAGAAACTACACCACAGGCTTGTCCTCAGGCCAATTTGCTGGGGTCGATTTTTCTTAGTTCATGTTCCCCCTACTAAAAGTATTCTAGCTTATGTCACATTGACATAAAACTAAGCAGCAAACCCTATCTCATTAAAAAAAAAAAAAAAAAAGCCACAAGCTGTGAGGGCTAGGGTCATTAGCTAAATACAATCATTCTACCTTATACGCAGTTATCAAGACGTAACATTTTACTCTAAAATTATACAGCATTATTGTTTCTTAATTAAAAATAAGAAAATAAGGGGCTAGAGAGATGTCTCAGTGGCTAAGAGCTTCACTTTGAGAGGACCCAGGTTCAATTCCCAGCATGCACGTGACAGCTCACAACCTCCTGAAACTCCAATTCCAGGGGATCTGATGCCCTGTTCTGAGCACCCACCAGGCACCAGGCACACACATAGTACACAAACATATATGCAGACCAAGCACCCATACACATAAAATCAAATCAATTAAAAACAATAAAAGAAAAATAACCCATCAGTTTTCAAAATCAGAAGAAATATTTTAAAAGTTTTAAGCTCGGAAAACAAGTCTCCTTTGCAGATGTGAGGATATTCAGCAAAGGACAGGAACCAAGCAAGAGACAAGGGTGTAAACAGAGCAGGCTGGGAAGATGGTGTGAGTAGTTGGCATTTGTAACCAGTTGTCACATCCTTGTTTCTAGGTTCTTCTTGTTGATGAGCAGAATCAACCAATCCCCAACAAAAACATATCCGTGCATGTGGATGTACATGGGAACCAGTCCACTTTTACTACTGACGAGCATGGCTTGGCCAACATTGTCATTGACACTTCCACCTTCACGTTTCCATTCTTGAGAGTCATAGTAAGTAGAAATGGGCATGTGAGGCTGAAGAGGCTTGGATCACAGGACCGCACAACTTAAGGATGTGTGAAAGGCACACGAACTCCAGGGACAAAAGAAAACGTGATAGGAAATCAGGCAAACTGAGCAACGTGGGAAAAAATTACAAAGGCCAGGAAGTTCCATGTCAGGAATACGTACTGAATGCCCTGACTTCAGGAACACTGAAAAGATTATCCTGGTGTTTTAAGTAACCTAGAAGTTTTTAATATGTTCATAGTTCTATTACCAGTTAAATTGTGCCTGATTCTTTTAGGAAAATACAATTTTTGTCTATGCTTGAACAGTCAAATAATCTTTTTGATAAAGCCATAAGAGGAAACAGCAAGACCTACACAAGACCTGTACAAGGCTGGACCTAGCATGATGGATCGGGGAGGGGCTTATAAGGTCCCACCCCTGACAGAGGAGCTGGGTCAGTGGTTCTCAACCTTCTTAATGCTGCGACCTTCGAAAACAGTTTCTCGTGTGGTGGTGACCCCCAACCATAAATTATTTTCATAGCTACATCATAACTGTAATTTTTCTACTTTATGAATCATAATATAAATATCTTATATGCTAATATATCTGATGTGTGACCCCCGTGAAAGAGTTGTTCAACCTCCAAAGGGGTTATGACCCATGGGTTGAGAAACCCTGAGAGAGCAGGGAGAGGAAAATCATATTTCTCAGTAATGTAGCCATTGGTACATTGCCCCCACTTAATCGAGAAACTCCCCAACCCATGCGTGTAAGACAACCATACTTAAATGTAGTGGGTCACACACACAGGCACAATAGGAGAGAGATTAAGGAAGAAGAGACTTAGTGGGATGCATAATGGGATAAGAAAGAATAATAAGATGGGGGAATTGATCAAAGAATATATGTATGAAATGGTAAAAGAATAAATAAGTAAAGCAAAATGAGTGCTTTTAAGTGCAAATGAGGAAATAAATCTGAACAGAAAAGCCCGTGAGCTTTGCGGGCATAATGAGCATTCCTTAATCCCAGCTCTCAGGAGGCAGAAGCAAGAAGACTGTGAGTTTAAAAGCCAGCCTGAGATACAAAAGCTTAAATGATCTTAATTCAAAGGTGAAAAGGTGGCTATAGCGTTAATAAAGCAACCTTTTAACAGAAAGTTATCATATATGTAAAGGATAGGTAGATAGACGGATGGGTAAATGGATACTAGATAGATAGATAATAGGTAGGTGATAGATAGATAGATAGATAGATAGATAGATAGATAGATAGATAGATAGATAGATAGATAGATAGATGGTAAATAGACAGATAGATAGATACTCTATGTGAGTGTGCTATTCGTTTTCCATTAGGTCATCTACAAGCAGAACAATGACTGCTATGACAACTGGTGGCTTAGTGAACATCACATGCAAGCGGAAAGTTCTGTGACTCGTATTATTTCCCCAAGCAATAGTTATGTTCATCTTGAGCTTGTTTTTGGTACTTTGGCCTGTGGACAAACTCAGGAGATTCGGGCACACTACATCTTGAATGGAGACATCATGAAGAATGAAAAAGACTTAACCTTTTACTATCTGGTAAGAATAAAAG
Organism: Pachyuromys duprasi; assembly: GCA_028658305.1. Lineage (NCBI taxonomy): Eukaryota > Metazoa > Chordata > Mammalia > Rodentia > Muridae > Pachyuromys > Pachyuromys duprasi. The sequence continues at coordinate 16,461,920 of CM053761.1, forward strand.
TCACTGAATCTCTAATCGTATATACTCCAAATTTCTCAGTGATGTAGCCATTTGAGGCTCCTCTCAAAGTAAAAGGTTTTATAGACCATCAGTGTTAATATTGGAGTCTGGGGGGGGGTTTGGTTTTGGTTTTTAGAGACAGGGTTCCTCTGTGTAGCCTTGGATGTCCTGCACATACTTTGTAGACCAGGCTGGCCTCAAACTCAGAGGGATTTGCCTGCGTCTGCCTCCCCAAGTGCTGGGATTACAGGCATGTGCCACCGCACCCAGCTGGAGATTGTTTTTTGTTGGAAGATAAACTGCTTCCTATAAAACTATTCATGCTTTAATTCATCATTTATCCTGTTCACTACTGAAATGTTAACTCTAACATTTCTTTATTTCTATGAAAAAGTAACAGATTTGCAGTAGTTATAATTTCCATTTCATCTCTTCATAGTCCTGAGATCTTGGATAATTTACTAAACGTCATCCTCAAAAACAAGTATCAGCTACCTCACCTGAATTCTGGAAACAATAGTCCACATAAATATTATACAAGTCGAACTATTCAAATTGCCTTATCTCAGAGACAGACACAGAGAATGAGCACTGCCTTTTGTTTAGTTTAAAATAAGGCAGACAACAGAGGACACTTATATGGTGCATTTGCCTCTACTCTGTGTGTCATGTACAGTGGGTGCTATGTATATGCTTTTTACATATTTCTAGGAACGATAAATATTAAACAAAATAAAGCATAAAATTATGTACTTGTTATTTAATACATACATGGGAACTGGTGGAAAGAAAATATACTAATAAAAATAACTTCTGAGTTGCAGTAACATGATGGTTATTTCTATTTCGTGAATGTGCCAAAGATAAGCAGACAGACTTTACAACTATAATAAGTGTGTTTCCTTCTGTCTTCAGATCAAAGCAAGGGGAAGCATCTTCAGCTCAGGAAGCCACGTGTTGCCGCTTGAACAGGGAAACAGTAAGCATCTTTTGCTTTTTTTTTTTTCTTTAGTTTCCTCTCATCTTGCCAAACCCTCAACAGCTGGGCAAGGGGGAGCCTTTCACGTTACAGGAAGCGCATGTCAGCCTTCTGTCATCCAATGATGAAGCTGTTCAGAACACTTTTGGATTTTAGGTTTTTATTCCTGAAGTAAACTATACTAGCTTCGTAACTATTTTCAGAAAGCAAAATATATATACATATCAAATGTAAAAGGGAAATGACAGGAGAAAATTGTCTTCACGTATTTGTGTGTCAGATCTCTATTGCTGCCATAATGGGTCGCCACAGATTTCCTGGCTTATAACAACATGGGTTTCTTCTCTTTCTGTTCAGAACTCACCCTGGACTCAAATCAAGGTATTGGCGGGACTGCCTTAGATCCACGCCGTGGTTAGTGGTCCCTTCCATAACCTTCAAAGCCAGCAGCACTCTGTCTTCAGAGCTCACCTGCCTGCCTCCCTTTGCTAACCGTCCTAACACCTGCATAATTCAAACCAATTTTCATATCTCAAGATCCTGCTTTAACATCTGCGTAGGCTTTATTGCCACATAAAGTAACATACTCAAAGATTTTCAGGTCTAGGTATCCAGGATTAGGATTCTGCTTACTTCGAGCATTTCAAGATCCATGTGCCCACCCAACGTTAGTCAGGGTCTCCAACAACCAACGCCCCAATCCATCGCACCTTCTACTTAAGCCTCCAAATCTCATAAATCATACACGGCCCAGCAGTCCCAAATTGCAGCATTTCAAATCATTTAAACTAGGCCTGAAGGCCTTGGCTACAATCCCTGCCAGGGTGAAAATGATATGTCTGGAGAGATATGAAATAAACCAGACAAAAGTTCCTCCATAGATTTTTTCCTTCCTTGATAATTCCACCTCTCATTTTGGCTTTTGCTGAGATGGAGAAGAAATCTGTCAGTCATACATATGATCTCTTCAGAGGGATTTTGAAGAGAATGCTTTGTGGCTGAGCACGGTGGCATTTGCACTTTTCTGTGATGTTAGGGAAAGGGGCACATGGTTTCTCTCTAGAGCAGAGTTTCCAGAAAGCGCTCCCTGTGTCCCTTAGAAGCTGGATAATGTGAGGTTTTCCAACACCATTTTCCTCATCAAATCCTGCTCGCTTCTTGGTAAACAAGTCTTTGTTTTCACTCCCACCAAATCTTACTCCAAGTAGCAGAAAAGGCCCGGCTGGACGCCGATACTTCTCTTTAAACATCTCAATCTGTTCTTTACATTTGCTTTTTACATAACTTCAGGATGCAGATGAGCTAGAGGAATCCCCCTCCCCCGTGGCCCTCACTGGCTGCAGCTTTTTTTTTATTCTTCATTATTATTGCTGTCAATACTTATTAGTCACACAAATTAATGGATTTCACAGTGACATCTCCACATTAGTATGAATCGTATTTTGGCCTCCATTATCTTGTTCATCCTCCTCTTCCCTTCCCCTTCCCATTCCTGCACTCTTCCTGTAGTTTCAGGTTATTCTTCTCCCCATATAAGACAAGCCACACAACACTAATCTTGATTTCTGGCTTGTTTTGTTTAACATAATGTCTTCCAGTTCCGTCCATTTTCCTAAAAATGACATGATTTCATTTTTCTTTAGGGCTGAGTAATATTCCATTGTCTATATGTACCTCATTCTCTTGCCCACTCATCTGTTGATGGATGCTTAAGTTGATTCCATTTATTTGTTGGTAGTGAACAGAGCTACAGTAAATGTGGATATTTAGGTGCCTTATTTCATGTCCTTTTGACAAACACTCAAAAGTGACATAGATGGTTCATATTATTCTATTTTTTGTGTGTTTAGCATCTTTCATGTTGCTTACCACAGTGACTGCAGGATTTACATTCTCACCAACTGCACCTAAAGGTTCCTTCTTCTACTCTTTACTAGCACTTGGGTCATTTGTTTGTGTTTTCTTTTTTGCCGTTCTGACTGGAATGAAGTGGAATCTCAATGTAAATAGGACTTGCATTTCCCAGATGGCTGCAGAAACTGAAGGTTGCTTATTGTCAACCATGAGCTTCTCCTCAGCATTATACACATGTCACTCGCCTATTTTGTGATTATGTTGTTTGTTTGTTTTAATTATTTTCTCATTATATATATCCTGGATCTTAACACTCTGTTAGGTGGATAGCTGCTGAAGACGTTCCCCACTGAGCAGGTTGTGGTTTTCCTTCTGAACTCAACATGCTTCCTCAGTCACCCACCCCTGAAAGTAACTGCTCCCTGGTTTTATCTGAGTTCTCCTATGCAGGAGTAGTGGCTGCTGGCTGCCGCTAGCCCACCACCTTAGATGACCAAACAGCTGGCATTACTTGTAATCTCTGTGTCTTTCCTATCTGTTTATGCTGTCTTCTCTAATGTCTACTAGACCACAACTCTCACTCTGCATACTTCCTAGAGGACTTTTAGCATCATGAGTCTATCAGTCTAATAAAGATGCAGTACTCCCTTCTCTAAGGGCTGGCTCACCATGGGGTCCTTAGGTCGATAGTATCGCTTCAGCCTTTGCAGTCTCACTATGGTTGTGTTATCAGTGGTATTTTAAATAAACACAGAAGGGCTGGAGGGATGGCTCAGTGGTGAAGAGCAGTGGCTGCTTTTCCTAGAGTGACCCAGGTTCAAATCTCAGCATCTGTGGCTCATAACTGTAACTGGATATTTGCTACTTTGTGAGTTCTTTCTTTCATCTGCCTTTCTCTAACACTCTTTTTCCACTCTTTCAAACCCCTAACACTAGACTGGAAAGAAAAAAAAAAGGGATAAAGAAGAAGGGGCAACATTATCATTAGAATACTTCCTGCTGATTAGGTGCATCTAGTTCCTTGGAGCAAGTTTGATCCTCGCTATCAGGGTATCTAATTTCTTCTTGTTGTTTCTTCTTTGCGCATGACTGCTTAACAACCTGCAACCAACCAACAAACCACCCATGCCTCTCAGGGCTCTAGCTTTTATACACCCTCTGAATTCCAAATGTCACACACTCACAAAAACTGTTTTCAGCTGGCAAAACCACGCTGCTGCTAGAGAATAAGGCAAATCATAGCCAGCTGCTTTGGACAACCTGAAGCAGCCCCATATCCCACACCTGGGTTTAAAACGAAAACACAGTCTCATAATATTTCTGTGTTCTTAAAGAAACCAAATTCCCCGCTGCACATGAACATCTGTAACTCCAGTCCCAGGGGATCTGATGCCCTCTTCTGGCCTTTGTGGGCACTGCACACATTTACTGCACAGATAAGCGTGAAAGCAAAACACTCACACGCTTAAAATAAAATATAAAAAACCTTTAGAAATAGAGACATGCCTAAATGGTTTTCCCTTCTCAGGTGGGGGACAAAATTGAAACTGAATCTATAAAAACACCATTTGTTCAAGCACCACTGCGTGCACAGTGGCAAAGGCGCAAGTCTTTCTTAGACGATATAAATACGAATTCTTAAATATTCTAAGAATTGCTCTGAGGTGAAGTTGAGAATCAATTCCTAATCCATAATCCTGAATCTCCTTTATTCTCCAGTGAAAGGGGTGTTTTCCTTCCCACTTCAAGTGGAGCCAGACATGGCTCCTGAGGCTCAGCTGCTCATTTACGCTGTTTTACCTAATGAGGAAATTGTCGCTGACACGGAGACACTCAAAATCGAAAACTGTTTTGCCAATAAGGTAGGTGTTTGTATCCAAGCCTGATCCTTTTATTCTCTCCTTTATGGGTGTGGGCAATAAAGAAGTAATATCTATTTTAATTTTTTTTTTTTTTGAGACAGGGTCTCTCTATGTAGACCAGGTTGGCCTTAAACTCAGAGAGAGTCTCCTGCCTCTGCTTTCAAAGTGTTAGGATTAAAGTCATACACCACGCCTAGCTTAATGTCTATTTAAAAACCATCACACAGGGCTCTTAAACATACCCTCAAATCTCTCTCAGGTCAGTGAGAGGAGGCACACCTCAACAGCCTAGTGACAGTGCTTAAAGAAGGTCACACAGGCAGAACGCCTTTTAATATAAAAGAGTGTGTAGATTTCCAAATGGCTCCTGCACCAAACCACACACACACACATACAAACACACACACCGAAACAATATTTCTTATCATATTTTATTGTCATTTAATTGTATGTGTATGGGTGTTTTGCCCCGATGTAAGTCCATGCGCCTTGTGTGTGCTTGCTACATGGGAAGGCCAGAATAGGGTGCAGGAGCTCCTGGAACTGGAGTCCAATGAGAAGAGAACACAGGTCCTCTGGAACAGCATGCAGTGCTCCTAAGTGCTTAGCCATCTCTCCAGGTCCCATATTTAAATTATTTTGAGATATTTTGTTACCAAACTTTCCACTGAAAATGCTGTTACATCATGCTGTGTCAGTCTTAGGCCTCCAATGCCCTGGCACACCATACACTGCAGGGGAGTGTGTTGCTTTGAGTTTAAATTTAGCTCCTCCATATAGACAGAAAAGTGTGCAGGGTTTAGACACTCCAATAAGAATGAAAATATACAAATTATCTTGTCAATGAGATTTTTTAGTGTTTAATTAATTTATTTTTTTATTCACTTTACATCCTGGTCATAGCCCCATCCCTCTTCCCCTCCCAGTCCCACCATCCCCCCTCACCCCTCACCTGTTCCTCAGAAAAGGGATCTCCCTTTCCCATCCACCCCAGCTCATCAAATCACATCAGGACTGGGCATGTAGTCTTTTTAAAGACTACAAAGCTGTAGCATGGGCTCCACTAAGCTATAAGTTTTATCCGAGCAGAATTGGCACTGGTTATCTGGTTTTTTACTACTGTGGCAGATGGGCTTTCAGCTTCAGCCACTTTTTTCCCCCTGAAACTATAACTAGGAGGATAACATCTATTTACAGCAAGCGGACGTTTCTGCTATGGCAACTGTGTTCTCATTATATGTACACATGTACTAAATGTGTATAGTAAATGGGCAGTGATCTAAGCAAAAGGCAGCGTGGATTCCTGTGTAAATTCTTACCCCCCTCTAAGGAACACTGTCAAAACTGGACATTGCATCCAAGAGCATCAGGCTGGTTCTTCTGTGAGTTTCATGTCAAGGGAGTCTCCAGCATCAGCCTCCAGGGTCTTCACTGTGAGTCCTGTGTAGCTGCATGGGAAATCTTGAGACAGCTAAGGGTTTGGCACACCCCACTCTAGCCCTGGGCAGCAGTCTCTAACTGGTGAGTCAGTCTTTATACACTCCAGACATGAAGCTATCTGACAGCATGTAATTGACAGAAAAAAAAATTACTTTTCTATTCAGAATCAATACCTGATTGGAACAACAACAAAAAAAATCTCTGATTCTGGAAATCTCTGTGTAACAGCACAAAGATCCTCACTAGGAGTCACGCTCCATGGAAAGTTACATTCACTTCAAATCAAACATTCTTTCACTTAGCATTGATAGACAGCCAATGATCAAAAGCCAAAGAGAGCCCTGACAATAGCATAAATGAAGACTCTCGAAGCGCTCCGGAGAACGGTGACTGCCACAAACACGCCAGAAGAGCAGATCTGGTCGAGTGACTAATTTAGGCCCCTAATAAAATGGTGAGCTAACGTGAGCCAGAGAGAGTGAAGAAGGACGTGGGGTCAGACAGGGACATGTCTCTTCAAACCAGTAATTTTTTTTCAATCTTTTACTGGACAGAGAAATGCTGTTTTCTATTTAAAATGTCTTTCCTTCAAGACAGCGTGTAGACATTAAATATGTATTAGTTTAAATGGATTTTCTGGCAGCCAGCCCTGCGAATGGTTGTTTGCGTACAGTTGAAAGGCAAATAGAAAACAAGGCAGATCAGGCATGGTGGACGCATGCCTCCAATCCCAGCCCTGTGGTCCATCTGCAGCCACGAAAAGTACTTCCTCCCAAGAAACAAAGTGAAAATGTCTTGGGTGTAGAGCATCAGGCTTTGGGGCATTTTGCATCGTATAATTCCATCATAATAAAAGCATAAATAACTCTTTTCCTTTGAACCTAACCCCAATTTGTTTTTACTATTATTCTTAACTAGATGTAATTATTCATTAAGGATAACATTGGTTAGTGTAGATAATACAACTTTCTTCCAAACATAAAGTTTCTTGTCTGGTTCTTGTATCAGTGAGCAATTTTACATTTTCCTAGCATGCCCATTTCTTGGCAAACAATATTTTCTGTTGATTATAATCTCAAATGACTAAGTTCTTCATTTGACATAGACACAAATTCATTTTAATGAGCCTAAATTTTCTAAAAATAAAGATGCTTAAAAGTCTCCATAAGTGGTGATAACAGGTTGATTTAGAGATAGGGAAGTGTGCATCTCATAACAGCATGATTTCAAACTGCTCCCTTATGATAGGAAAATTTTTGCTGAGCATACTGATACTTGATTTAGAAAACAAACAGGTACCAGGCGGTGATGGTGCACACCTTTGATCCCAGCACTTGGGAGGCAGAGACAAGCGAATCTCTGTGAGTTCAAAGCCAGCCTGGTCTCCAGCATGAGTTTTAGGGCAGCCAAGGCTACACAGAGAAACCCTGTTTCAAAAAACAAAAACAAAAAAACAGACCAAAATAAAACAAAACAAAAACAGATTTCTGAGGAAAAATAACAAAATAAAATAAAGCAAAAACGAACACATCAGAACAGGACAAAACAAGCACACAGGAGGAAAAGAAAACCAACCATTCCATAACTTTCTATTAGCACAATCAAAACTCTAACGATTTCCCATTGTTCTGTACTCCAAAACACCTATGCTTGGTAAACATTCCAACAAACTTACATCTTTTTGCTCGTTTGTTTTTTAGAGACAGGTTTCTCTATGGAACTACCCAGGAACTCACTCTGTAGACTAGGTTGGCCTCAAACTCACAGAGATCTGCCTGTCTTATGTCTCCCAAGTGCTGGTCCTAAACGCCAGCACCACCACTGCCCAGCTCCTAGCTACATCTTAAAATACATTTCAGATATTTAATGGTCATCGGTTCTGCCCCTACTTTAGGATGTCATGTGACCGTGACTGGCAAAGGTTCAATGTTTCATCTCTCCAACATCTCACACAGTTAGGTCTGTGTCTTCCTTCTCCAGTGTTTTCAGTACCATACAGGATCCTGTTTCAGTGGGATCAAAAGCAACTTACTTTCTTCTAGTTGCAAAAAGAGAAAGAAAATGAAGTAAATCGGTGCCACATATCTAGGTCATTCTGAGGATGATGAATTGGGAGTTCCTAGGAGAGTAAACCTGCTCAAAGATGGAAAAAGAGAAAGGAAATAAATGAAAATAAATACCTCAGCATGGGCTGGAGGAGTCAAAACTGTAATGTTTTGTTTTTTTTTTAAGATACTGCTATACTCATATGCTCTTTGCAGGTAAATTTGAGTTTCTCACCAGCGCAGAGCCTGCCAGCCTCCAACACCCACCTGAAGGTCACAGCCACGCCCCGGTCCCTCTGCGCCCTCAGGGCGGTAGACCAAAGCGTGCTGCTACTGAAGCCGGAAGCCGAGCTCTCAGCTCACTCAGTGAGTACCGTTGCCGTCTTGGGCATCACAAAATGCTGGCATGATAAGACCATTTTTGTAAACCATAACCAGAAAGGACAGGATCTTCATAGTGATCAGTGTGACGTAATTCCCTAGCATCCACTGAACAAATGACGCAAACGCTGATTCTGCATCTTACCTCTAGGTCTGGCACCAGTAACCTGAAAACTGCCAGGCTCTCATCTTCATATTCTTCTACATTCAGATCAATTCTGATGAAGTCACTTTTTTTTTTAATAGTGTCCTATAGGTCCAAGCTGTCATTAACTTCACGAGACAGTTAAAGCAAGACCACGAGTTCTTGATCATCATGCCTTCAGCCTCTCAAGTGCTGGGCTTACAGGCCTGCACTAGCTCACCCAGCTTATGTAGACTTATCCAAGATTTCATGTGTGTTAATTAGGCAAGCGTTCTACCAATTGAGCCACATTTCCAACTTATCTCTTTACGTATTTAGATTTCTCCATGAGGGTTAGAGACTTCGACACCCAGTCTCTTTCTGTGCTTCCCTGCTTCATCCCCTATCGTACACATGGCAAGGGCGAATGAAAACCATAGTTTCAATCCCACATTGAGCACTACCACATTTGAAACTCACTAAAGCAGTAGAGCAAGAAACAGTTTCCCTTTGTTCTCCTCCAATGGACAGGTCTATAATCTGTTGCCACAAAAGACTCCCCAGTTTGTTCTTTTTGGCATCCCATTTCACGGAGATGGCGAACAATGCATCAAAGCAGAAGAGATTACTCACAATGGGATTGTGTACACACCAAAGCAGATTCTGAGCGATGAGAACGCACGCAGAATTTTTGAGGTAATCCCTCCTGAAATATACCAGAGCCGAGCCTGTGTTAAAATGAAAAATCCGATGCTTCTAAGCAACCATAGTCTTAACCCTTACCTCATCTCTCTAGCAAAATAACAGTTGAAAGAAGAGACTCTCAGGGGCATGGGTTCCTTACTTTGTACTCACACCTACTACCAGGACTTCTCTGGCACCTTAAATATGAGTGGTTTACAATCTCTCTGTCTCTCTGTCTCTCTCTCTTTTATCTCTCTCTCCCCATGCATACATATATATAGACACCTTCTTGGGAGCCATAATGTAAGCCCTTTGCACAAAGTTCTTGCAATTTGTAAGTTATCTGTATATACATTGTTGGTCGTTTTCCCCCTGGTAATGTCCCACTCTCCCTTCTCTCCCTTCTCATGATCCCTCTTTGTCCCCTAGATTGTTTAGCTTCTGCTTTCATTAATGTATACAGACAGGACTTTATATAGCTATATAGAGTCTAGGAACCACAAGTGAGAGAAAGCGTAGAATCACTGAAAATGCAGTTCTTTTTTTTCTTTCTGAGACTGGTTTGCCTCATTATGAATATCTCCACTTGCATCTATTTTCCTGAAAATTACACAGCTTCATTGTTCTTTATGGCTGAAACATTCATATATATGTAATATATATAATAATTATACACATATATAACGTTTTCCTTATCCAAGCCTCTACTATTGCCAAGAATAATTCGATAAAAACTGAAATGCAAGTGACCCCGTGAGTCTGACTTGCAGTGCCCTGGGTAAAGGAGTAGAATAGTCAAATGGAATATCTGCCGCCTCTTAATTTTTTGAGAAACATTAGATCTCCACACTGGCTGGACTCATTTATACTGCTGCCAGCAGTGTATCAGACTTTCCTTTTGTCCATTTTTTGTCAGTATTTTTTTTCTTAATGACTTGCCATTCTGACTGGACTAATATGGAATCTCAACATGGTTTTGATTTACATTTTTCTAACAGCTGAGCAAGTTGAACATGTTTTGCATGTATATTGAACACTCATAATTCTTTTGAGAATTATCCATCTGTTCATTTTATTAACCTGTTTCCTTATTGGGTTGATTTCCTCTTGTTTAGGATTTTTTGAGTTCTTTGTATATTATACATAATGATCCTCTGTCAGATGTACAGTTGGCCAAGATTTTCTCTCCTTCTGTAGGCCATCCCTTCACAATCAATTCACTGGTTCCTTTGCTTTGCAAACCTTTTTACTTTCACAAGGTCCGTCTGTCAATGATTGGTCTTTTACTAAAATCCACTTAAGAAGTATCACTCTGTTTTCTTTTTTTTTTTTTATTTTTATATCAATCAGAGGTTAGGTACTTTGCATCCCCGGTGTAGCCCCCTCCCTTCACTCTGTTTTCAATGTATCTTTTTCAGATTAACTACAGCTAACCAGAGCTATGATAGTAAAGTGTATCCAGATTGTGATTTATTTTATCCTACCAAAATAGACTAAAATCTTTTGTTTTACGTTAAAAACATATACAGTTCTTCCCATAGGGTTCTGCAGTTTAGCAGAGAGCAATTTAAGTCTCCTCTCTGCACCTTCCAAAATCATAGCTGCTAAATCTTTTATTTGTGAGTTCTTCCTATTTCACATCACAACTACCACTTGAGGCTGTACGTGTCACATGGTTTCCCACACAGTGCAAGATAAGGCGCTGAGGGGTATTTATTTGTGACAAACACTGAAGGTGAACACGAGGAACAGGTGATGACTTGAGGATTCAGGTGATCATGGTGTGGGTACTATGGAGCAGACCTCAGTTAATAATAGACTGAGAAAGAAAAGAGAGAGGCAAACTCCCCAGTGGGAAAGGAGTAACCCATGTCAGTGCAACCCACTGTTTCAAGAGACGAGACAAAGAAACAAAGTTTCCCAACATTAAATCCATAAGTTCTGTCTATACAGGTATTTTGCGAGGAAAAGGAAAATAACATAAGACAAAAAATACTATTACTAGTACTAATACTATTACTAATACAAAAAATACTATTACTAATGCCGAAGCATTAGGCATGAAAAGTAGGGATCAGAAGAAATGGACTTGAATCCCACTTCACACCCACTAGCCCCATGACCTTGGCCTTCTGTGACCCCACTGTGTGTTACGGCTTTTCTCCATCCAGTGCAGAGTCTTTGCATTGATCCTAGGAATGGTGTGTCAGAGAGTAACTAAATCGCAGCACAAACCCAAGACAAATGATCACTGTCTCAAGATTGTGTTTTCCAATATGCTTTAACATGTGTTGTTTTTCCAGTCCATAGGGTTAAATATTTTTACCAACTCCAAAATCCACACAGCACGCTTTTGTCAACCCTTTCTACCTTACCCAGGAGTGGGTATAGCCTACGAAGGAGGTAAGGGGGTGTGTGATTTGGTTGTCTTCTAGAATAACAGGAGCAAATCCAATGCCTCACTGGGGTAGGGTGGGCCTTTACAGGACATTTTCGTAGGTTTTGCTCTTAGGCTCCACACTATTCCTCTAGCAATGTATTCACAGGTTACACCTGCCAAAAAACAGAACTCGGACCTGATTACTGTTTCTCTCCTCCCTGAATCCCTCCCCAATCTTCGTTCTCTTGTCAAAACTGGCCTTTTTAATCCTAGATGTCAATCATCTCGCTTCACACCCCCTCTGCCCTCTGTAGACAGCACACCTAAGTCAGTCATGACTTCTTTACCCCAACTCCATGGTGTTTCGTTCCATTTACACTTACGATTTGCTTGACTATGCTAAGCACACTCCTAAAACAGGTGTTCTGCCCTAGAGGGGCTTTTCTTTGACCTCTAGTAGTGCCTTCCCACCTTTGTGAATCCACTTACACAGCCAGCTCCCTAGATTCCCTCCCCATCTTTGCCTTCACATCAACCAATAGGCACCTTACATTCCAAATGGTGAAGTCTCCTGGTCAGACTGCAGCTGAGCCCTGTGGTTCGTAATGGACTCCTTAACCTTCATGCACTTGTGATGTAGCTGTATTACATAGCTATGAATATAAAATGTTTCATGGCAGTGAATCACAAACAAACTTATTTTAAAACAGTTCTTTGGTATATCTATACTATTGCTATTTTCTGAAGACGAAAGCAAATTTGCACACTAATGAGATGAACGCGCTTGACTATATTTGCATAAAGAATTACATCGTAGATGCGTAAAGATTAAACTTAGATTAAATATTGGAAACTGCAGGGTCTGAAGCACCTTCAGTGTTTTTCAGCCTTGGTTTTTATACTCATCAAGGCTCACAGTGGCACTTCACATAAATGCACAGTAGAAACAGTAGACACTTGTTTATGGCCATTTCAGAAATTATTAGACATTCTATGTTAATTCCATGCTAAAGTCCATTGAACCATGTTTTTTTAATCAAACTCAACAACTCAAACAACAGTGGTTTTTAAAACTCAGACATTCTAACTGATACAATTCAAAGACAGACTAGTTTGATACCTATGCACTAGAAGGAAAATATTAAAACTCTCTGTTCTTGCAATCAAACCATTACGCTTCTATTAAGGCAGAAACCTTTACATGGAGAAGAAAAGTTCGGCAATTCGTAGCACACCACAGCCTGGAATCTGAACCAAGGGATTTCAAGCAGTGAAAGCCAGTACAAAGTACACGTGCTGTATGCTTAGAGCCAAGGTTACAGAGAAATCGATGGTGCAAACTGAGAGAACACCTAAGATTCGTTGCACCTTTGACTGTGGGTTAGTTTTTGGCTGTAGCATGTGCAGGGACCTTTTATTGTTGCCAATGTTTGCCCAATCTCTGCACTCTGCACAGCCGCATGCGGAGCTGTGATCCAGTTCCAAAGCTAGGGTGTGCAACACACGTTCCAGGACCCTGCTGCTTACTGCTGTGTCTCTGTCTTGTTCGCTGCTACGTGAGTCATAGTTCTGAAACCTGGCAGCAGCTGATTTCCTTTCTTGTTCTTTGATGGTCACACCAGTAGGGGGCATGACTATCATTTCAGGAGAACAGCCATCTTAAAGAAAGCTGCATCTGCTGTATTTATAAAGAAAAATATAGCCACCTCTACTCAATGAAGCAATAGAACAAATATATAAAATATATAAGCTATTAGACATAGAAAAATATAGAAAAGTGACTACAGGGTAGATGACCCTTCTACATAAGAAACAGACAACTATCCAAAATGAGAACAGGGCTCACTGTGAGGCTCCTCTCTTGTCTTCTCAAAGCAGCGCCTCAAGCATTAGCTATGGCAGCAGTCCCAGGATCGAGCTTCAGAAGATTGAGCTCCCCGATGATGGCTTCAGAAGAACAAAACGTGGTCGAAATAAGAATAGAGACAATTCGGAAGTACTTCCCGGAAACATGGATCTGGGACATGGTGGCTCTGGAGTGAGTTGAGTGTTCCCTGGGACTTAGAATAGGTGAGGGTGTGAGTCCTGCTCTGGGACTTTGGTGTCATCTTTGGCTCCTGGTCCTTTTAGTTCTATAATCTCACAGCAGAACAATTCTGCTCCCCGCTTACGTGTTTCTCAGCTAATAGAAAATAGGAAACAGTCTTCTCCCTCGAGGACGGGGAGAGGTGAGGAACAAAGGAAAGGAGAGAGGGAAGGGAGAAGAAAATAAGAATGGGAAGGAGGAACAAGGAGGGAAGGAGAAGGGAGGAGAGGACTTCCAGGGAACCCCCCACCACCAACAACAGAAGCAATCGACCCCCTAGTTTAGCTCCGAGTTTACTGTGCGTGGTCACTAAGCTACTATGTTCCAGTTTGGTTTGGTTTCGCTTTGTTTTCTCCTGTCTTTTTCCCTCCACACCAGCGTATCAGGTAGCCATGAGTTGGCGGTGAAGGTCCCCGACTCCATCACTGAGTGGAAGGCCAGTGCGTTCTGCTTGTCTGGAACTACTGGCCTTGGTCTCTCCCCAACCGTCTCCCTTCAAGTCTTCCAGCCCTTCTTCCTGGAGCTCACCCTCCCCTACTCTGTGGTGCGGGGAGAGGCCTTTACCCTCAAAGCCACAGTGTTCAACTACATGCCTCACTGCATTGGGGTAAGGGCCCCGCTCTGCAAGTGAGTGGGAACTACATGGCCCCTAGTTACCTAGGGCTCCTCAGGCCCCTCCTAGAGCTGTGTGTGGTGTGCCCTGATTTTGGAAGGGAACAAGTAGTCACAAGAAAAGCTCCCTCACTACAGACTGTTTTCATTCAGGGCTTTGTAAATGTTCCTAAATTCAGACATGGTTTCCATGTGATTACTCTTTCCTTTTTGGGTTTTTGTTTTGTTTTGTTTTGTTTTGTTTTGTTTTTGTTTTTATGAGACAGAGTCTCACTGTGCACACAGGCCAGGCTGACCTAAACACTCCCACCTTCCTGCCTCAACCAGCAGTGTGCTGGAATCGTAGGAGCACGCCACTATGCCCAGCTAAACTGCTTCATACTTAAAGTCTGGCTAAAGAAACATCTCTTCCTCCATTGACACAGGCAAATCCCACGCCTTTCCTATAGCATTCAAGTCATGTACTGCAAACATCTAAACTTCAAAGTGTGTGCTAGGATGTGCCCATTCTGATGTTTCCCAAAGCCCCTGGACTTGTCTACACGCTTAGCTTCCGGTCCCTCCTCCTGACTCTCTCTGTCTGTCTGGGTTTGGGAACAGATCCGTGTGGGCCTAGAGATTTCTCCTGATTTCCTGGCAGTCCCAATGGGGGACCATGAAAACTCTCACTGCATCTGTGGAAATAAGAGGAAAACCGTGTCCTGGGCTGTGACCCCGAAATTGCTGGGTGAGTGGCAAAGCTGTTGACTGATTTTTCTACCTTGTGTTGCAATGGTTTGTTCTGGCTCTGATCCCTTTTTCCTCCTCTGGAATTTAAAACTGATCAGCCAAGCAGAAAATCATTGTGTACACTGGAGGGGGCGGGGAGCATTTAACACAGTATAACTGTGTTTTCCGATTTTGCATACATATTTATTTGATCTGCGTGAGTGCCACGGTGCACACGTAGAGATCAGATGGCAATCTATGGGGAGCTAGTTGTCTTCTTTCCACCCTGTGGACCTCAGGGATCAAACCTAGGGGGCCAGAGCTTGGCAGCAGGCACCTTCCACAGCCGGGTTGTCTCACTGGCCAGGGCATTACCATTTAAAGCCATCAGAAACTTTCTCTCCCAGGGTTGGTGAACTTCACAGCTACTGCAGAAGCTCTGCAGTCCCCAGAACTGTGTGGCAATGAGGTGACAGAGGTACCAGCCCTTGTGCACAAGGACACTGTCGTCAAGCCGGTGATAGTCGAGGTGTGTGAATCTATCGAATGACATCTGGGCTACCGATGCCGATGATTGTGTATGGGTCTGCAGATCAGTTTTCAACTAATGCTCCGAAGTGATTGATTTGGGGTCTTTTTTTTTTTCTTATATGTTACATATCATTTTACCCTTTGTTTTTTCCCTTTCGATGCTAAGCCTGAAGGGATTGAGAAAGAACAAATGTTCAACACCCTGTTATGTGCAGAAGGTATGTGTAACAAAACAAACAAAAGCCCCCCCCCAAGTTGAGCCATTTAGTAGAATTTACAGCTGTGGAAAAAAATCATCTCTTGGATATGGACTACTCTGAAGAAAAAAAAAACTTGTATGCTTTTTCCACGGAAACCTAAAAGATATTTCATGAAGACCTTTCTTGATGAAAACCTCTCAAAGTAGGCTCAGTCTCCCCAAGGTAATAAAGAATAAATACTACTGAGGATATTATCATATTATTGTCATTATGGTCATACTTAAGGATAAAATAAAAAAACAGAAGCACGGTGAAAAAAAGTTGCCAGAAAGCTCCTGGCTGGGGATGAGATTTGAAACCCTTTCCCTGAGACAGGATTCTTTTTTATGCATCTATGTCTGTAAAACTCCTCCTCAGACTATGTTGAAGATATTGAAGGATCTGTGTGGCATTGGTCTGTTGTGATATTACAATAGTAATTTAAATATATCCATACTTGTGCTTTGATGGACAGTATCTCTAATGCACCGACAGAGACCCCAAAGCAGTCGTTGACTGATCATATAAAGAGTTCCACCTAAAAAGTTGTGCACCATCTAGAATGTTTCCCAAGGTGAGGCTTTGCCCACAAGCCTGACACCTGTAGAGACACCCTTCAACTTACAAAGGGCATCCCGTCAAACCCATCATTGAAAATAGTACCAGTCAAAAATGCAGGTAATATTCCCAGCCTATAGGACACCATAGGTTAGCAGCACAGTTGCCTGCTCCTATAACTCCATAAAACATATGGTTTATAAGGAAAGCTATAGAGATGTAGTACAAATATATAATCAGTATGTATTTTGCCTTGAGACAAATGATGGCTTTGGGAGAAATTGAATTACATCAAGAAACCGCTTAAGTCCCAGGAGATATGAAAAGGTTGCATCTAGATGATAAGGGAAGATATTTGTGACAGGCATAGAACATCACCCTCCCCTCACACTGTAATTTTCCAATGTCTTGTTTTCTTCCATTAGATGGTGAATTAGATAGTGTCTCGTGGTCATTGAACCTTCCACCCAATGTGGTTGAAGGATCTGCCAAGGCTACACATTCTGTTTTGGGTAAGTCTCTCCACCCAAGCCAGAACAGCTGTCTCTCTCTGTAATGCCATGCATGACTAATGACATCACTGAGCACCAGATATTGGACTGAGGAATGGAGCGGCAAGCTCAGGGCTACCCTGTGCCTGAGTGAGAAAGCAGGCTGAACAGAGGCTGTAGCAGCAATATGCTTGGGTTAGCCCTGACAGCTAACAAGGGATGTGTTCCCATCTCCTAGTGGTCCACAGGGTGATGGTGAACCCTAGAGGATATGAAAATGATAGTTCCATTTTCCAGGACATTACGGTCCATGAGAAAGATGTTGTCTCCTGCCATTCAGTTTCCTCCCTGCTCTCTAAGTGTCTTGGAGCCATCTGTTTTTCTCATTTAGTGTGTGTGTGTGTGTGTGTGTGTGTGTGTAGTCTTTCTTTCCATTAATAACATGGCCTCTTGATTATATTTTCTTACTACAGTATAAGCCATCTCTATATTTCTCTAACTTGCAATAACCTTTCACTCCTCAGGCGATATACTAGGCTCTGCAATGCAAAACCTCCAGAATCTTCTCCAGATGCCCTATGGCTGCGGAGAACAAAACATGGTCCTTTTTGTCCCTAACATCTATGTTCTGAACTATCTGAATGAGACACAACAGCTGACGGAGACAATCAAGTCCAAAGCCCTTACTTACCTCGCCAGTGGTGAGCAACCTTACCTGAGCTCCTAGATGCCTTCTGCTTGGTTAAGACTTGGTAATTGTTGTTGCTGTGATGTCCAATCAAATGCCCCTCCCCTCTCTATGAGGACTCTTGATTGTGTCAATCCCTGTGGAAGCATGTGAGTAAAACATGTTTACTCAATGGTTCTTGAAAAGGGTTAAAATAAACAAATAATAATTGTCAAATGTTGCTCTGCTTCACAAATGACCGAAATTCCTTCCTCAGGGTATCAGAGGCAGCTGAACTATCAGCACAGTGACGGCTCATACAGCACATTTGGGCATCATGGCAGGAACAGCCAGGGAAATACTTGGTAAGATGAAGTTGTGTCTTCCTGCTCTGCTGATCCGAGGTGTTTTAGGAATCTAGAAACCACTGTTCTCATGCACCTAGGAATCTTTTCTGGAAGGTTTACTCCTTCTTGAAACTCCAAATCTCATCCCCACTGATCCCTGAACACCCACCTGCTCCTCCCGCACGGCTGGTAACAGTGAAGGAAAGAAAGAGAGGAGGACAGGAAGTGCAGTGTTCACGATGATGGGGAAAGCTTTCTCGCTGCCCCTTAGAGGAGGAAAGTAGAGATCAGGGAGAGGGATCAAGATTGGTACAATCAGAAGTCATTTGCGAAGTGCAGTCTTAGTGGGAGGGTACCATAACAGTTCAAAAAAATATTATTTTATAAGACCAAAAGACTGAAAACTGTCAACTAATACCTCTGCCATCAACTAAGACCTCCACTGAACTGTGAAGGTCAGTGTCTGCTGGCAATGTACAGTGAGCTTTAAAGCGGGGTGGCCCCCTGCCTCTGTCTCTCTTCTGCTGAACAGGCTCACCGCATTCGTGCTCAAGGCCTTTTCTCAAGCTCAATCACACATCTTCATAGAGAAGACACACATCACGGATGCTTTCAACTGGCTCGCAAGGAAACAAAAGGAAAATGGCTGTTTCGAACAATCTGGACATCTGCTCAACAATGCGATGAAGGTGATGTCCTGACTCTCCTCTCGTCCCTGGGGGTTGTACTGTGTAGGAAGGAAGGCTTCTGTAAGAGTCCTCCAGCCCTCAGGGCTGCAGAGATGGCTCAGTGCTAAACAGATGTTAGTGCTAACTGCTCCCTGTGTGATTCCCAGCATCCAGATGACCCAATGTCTCCATCTTCTGGCCTCCGTGGGTACTGCACTCATGCACAAACCCACACGTAAATACACAATTTAAAATCTTTAAAGAGAGAAAATAAAAAAGAGTTTTCCGGTCCCACTGACATACCTTGGAGAGTCTAATGCTTCTAAAACAGACTTAGACTCTGACCAGAAAATACTGAAGAATGTGAAAGTTCTCCCTCTGTTCCTTCCAGGGTGGTGTGGATGACGAAGTGACACTCTCCGCCTACATTGCCATCGCTCTGCTGGAGATCCCACTGCCTGCCACTGTATGTATACACCCACCCCCGTACCTCCTTTACAAACATAAGGAAAGAAAAAAAACACAAACCAGAAGTATGATCTCTTCAGGAAAACTGCTTTAGTGGTCTTTGATTTTGTTATATCTCACTGTGCCCCAAATCAGTAGGTTCTGTTTAAAGACATAGAGGAAACTCCTCCCTGGTGTAAACTCTAATGCTGGGTTATCAATGCGGATCTCAATCTGGAGTTAGCCTGGGGATAATTACTTCACCTGGTTCTCTTATTATGAAATTGGCTTTCATCTTCTTTTACAGCACAGTGTTGTCCGCAATGCTCTATTTTGCCTGGAAACAGCCTGGGCCACCATCTCAGGGAGCCAAGAAAGTCATGTCTATACCAAGGCATTGTTGGCTTATGCCTTCGCCCTGGCAGGAAACCAAGTCAAGCGAAGGGAGCTGCTTGAATCACTAGACAAAGAAGCTATAAAAGAAGGTGGGAATGTCCATAGCAAAGTACACTTGATTAGAAGTCACTAAGGATGCACAGGCAAAATCCCTGTCAAGCCCTTCCCCTTCTGCTACCTTAACCAGGAACACAAGGGAAAACATCATTGATACAACACTTAAGTGATAATGAACCATTTTATTGACACACACATTACTAATTTTCCATAATCCAACTGCTGGGCCACAGAAGTATGTAAGAGACACAAAGATGCCCTGTGTGGCCATCTAGGAACTTGATGTACTTTCATGGTAAAGATCTGCTCTTGCCAGGCATGGAGGCTCATGCCTTTTATCCCAGAGCTTAGAGGTTAAGAACCCTGGCTGTTCTTTCTAAGTTCCTGAATTCAATTCCCAGCAACCCCATGCTGGCTCATAACCATCTATAATGAGATCTTAGTGCCCTCTTCTAGTGTGTAGGCACACATGTAGGCAGAGTACTATATAAATAATAAATAAATAAATCTTTTTTAAAAAATAGAATGTAAAAAGAAAAGAAAAGAAAGAAAGCAGAGACAGGTGTATCTCTGCATTCGAGAGTTCAAGGCCAGTCTGGTCAAGATAGTGAGAACCTGTCTCTAAATAAAAAAAATTTTAAAGTCTGCTTGTTACAGTTTTAAACTGTCTGTTCCTTTCATTTCTCATCACTCATGGGCTAGATTTTAAAAGCATGCTCTAAGCTTAAATTTTTACTCTCTCCATTTGAAAGAGGATTCAATCCACTGGCAGCGCCCTGGGACGGCTCAGGAAGTGAAGACACCCTATTATCAACCGCGGGCCCCATCTGCCGAAGTGGAGATGACATCTTACGCTCTTCTTGCCTACCTTTCGGCTCTGCCTTCCGTGTCTGCAGAGGACCGGTCCTCAGCAGCCAAAATTGTGAAATGGATCATCAGGCAACAAAACTCCCATGGGGGCTTTTCCTCCACTCAGGTCGGTGGAACGACCCTACAAGGGAAAGATAAATCAACTAACCCAAATGTAAACACAAACATATTCTAGGAATTGACTGAATCATCAGGGTTTCTAACTTAGGCTTTCTCCATTCCTCCATCACCGAGTCCCAGCCTAACTCACGTATGGACCATTGCTCTGCCTTCTTTACGCTCCTTATCTTCTCCTCACACGGGTCCTCAACATAACCATCGGTCAGTTTCCCAAAGTGCTATTTTGGTAGAACTACTTCCATGAGAAAAAACTTTATTTTCATCTCCAGATTAAGATTCTCTATTATTCTGCCTATTTCCTGTCTGTAGCAAATATGTATGCACACAGCTAATTCAGCAAGTCCTTCTGCTGGCTCTGGCATGGACTTGCTGCCATTTGGGGGACCATTTAAAACATCCCAGTTCCTCCATAATGCTCCTTTCCTTCTCCATAAGTACTTTTTGTTATTAAAGAATATTATTTCTCATCTTTAGTCTTCTTTTTCTCTTAGCCTTAATATTTTCTTCCAAGTTTCTAATTTCTACCACAAATATTCCTGCAGAAATTTACAAATTACCCATGTTATCTGTTAAGTTTATATTTCTGTATATATTGTTGTAATCTGTGTAAATGATAAAACTTGTTCCCCCAAAGTACCTAGATCTGGTCCCCATTAGTGAACAGGATTGAATTGTATTGAAATTAAGCTGATGGGCTGTGTTTGTCACTAAATAATCCTGAAAGGAAGTAACACTGACGTTGAATGTTCAGTGCTGGAAAAGCCACAAACTGGCCTGGGCAGAAACCGCCCCTGGACAGAGCCATCAGAGGATAACAAGAAAATGTCTGACATTCTTGAGGTCTATAGATAGCTTGCTCAATGTTAGTTAGCCAATTACTCTTAAACAAGCCTGCTCTTGCTAAATGTCACCCAAAGTGCCATTGCTCTTGCTGCTTTTGATGTGATTTCTCTATCTTTCTTTTCCTCAGGACACAGTGGTGGCTCTCCAAGCCCTCTCCAAATATGGAGCAGCCACTTTTACGAAAAGCAAGAAAGACGTGTCGGTCACCATCAAGTCTTCAGGGACCTTCTCTCAGAGTGTCCGTGTTCACAATGCTAATCGCCTGCTGCTGCAGGAAGTCAAGCTGCCAGATCTTCCTGGAAATTACGACACCACTGTGTCAGGGGATGGATGTGTGTATCTCCAGGTGAGGCCTCTAGGGCCCAGAGAATGGGTGTGTGAGAGAAAGTGTCAAGGGTTATATTTTCATTGCATAATCAGAAAGGAAATATGTGTTAAGGGGATGGTTGAGCTACTTAAAAGGGGCTGCAAAGTGTTTCAGCACTGAGCTAAAGAATTTTGCTTTTGTTGTTTTCAGACATCTCTAAAATACAACGTCCTCCCAAAGGCAGAAGGAAAAGCGCCCTTCGCTCTGCAGGTTGAAAGTCTCCCCGTAAACTTTAATGGAGCCAAAGATCCTAGAACATTCCAGATTAATGTCAATGTAAGGTAAATGTTATGCCTAGATAGCAAAGACCACCCGGAGTCTGATTCACATATGCAAAAGCAAAGAACCTTTATTCAGGCTTAAGCTCAGACTCCCAGACTCCACCAGTGCAGAGGATCCATACCGGGAGCCCCAAACAGCAGTTAGGCAGGGATTTTAATGAGATATAAGCAAGGAACAGGAATTTCCAGCTTAGCAGTGATTGGGTGACATTTAGCAAGAACAGGTTTGTTTAGAAGTGATTGGCTAACTAACATTGAGCAGGCTATTTATAGACCTCAAGAATGTCAGACATTTTCTGATTGGCTCTGCCCAGGGGCAGTTTCTGCCCGGGGCAGTTTGTGGCTTTTCCAGGAACTGCCTGAGTGTTTCTGGAAAACAGAAACTAAGGCCTATCTGTTCTGAGGAGAATCTGAGGCCTGTCATGGAGTCTGTTAGGCCTCCTTAAATCTTTGGGCCTTTCAGTAAATCCTAAACTGCAACCAGTCCACTTATAGAATATGTGAAGAAGAAGAAGAAGAAGAAGAAGAAGAAGAAGAAGAAGAAGAAGAAGAAGAAGAAGAAGAAGAAGAAGAAGAAGAAAAGAAGAAAAGAAAAGAAAAAAGAAAAGGGAGGTTAACTTCTGTGGAAGGAATGCATTGTACAAAGATCTGCTTAACAAAAATGGGGTATTTAATTTATTAACTAGGACATTTTCTAAACTCTAACCAAAAAGCCTTTGTACTGAGAATGCATCTCAGAAATACACACACATATATACATACATTTGTATACACATACATACATATATATTCTCTCTAAAGAGAGGAGAGGAAAATGGTGAGATTTCCAAACAGCTACACAGATACGATAAATAGAGAAACTGAGTAGTAAAGAAGGTTAGACATCTGTCAGTCAGTCCTGAGGAATGCTATTGGAAGGACTTATCTCTGTGTGTTATCTACACAGTTACACTGGAGAACGACCCAGCTCCAACATGGTCATTGTTGATGCAAAGATGGTATCCGGCTTCATACCTGTGAAGTCATCTGTGAAAAAGGTAAAGCCTATGCCATCCAGCTTAGCAGAAAGGGGCTAACGTTAAGCCATCAGTGGAAAGGGCTAACGCTAAACCATCAGTGGAAACGGCTAACACTAAACCATTGGTGGAGAGGGCTAACACTAAGCCATTGGTGGACAGGGCTAACACTAAGCCATTGGTGGACAGGGCTAACACTACACTCTTGGTGGTGGCAATGCCATACTGTTTGTCTATTTTATTTTACTGACATCGTTTTCAAAAGGCTTACTCCCGCAAGCATGCCTCTCCCAAATGTGATTTCATTTATTTCTGGTTATACTGGGTATCCTGTGTTATGTATGAGGCCTAAGTTATAGCCCCATATCCAATGTTCTAGCAAGCCATTAGCTATCAGGTATATCGACACAGTTTCAAACAATGCACATACACACATATATGTATCACTTTATACATGCCTAGCACATGTATGTATCACATATATGTATCTATATACATACATATGAATAAAAAAGATTCAATAAGTATATATTATTATGACTAGTATTTCTAAAGAAATAAAACTCAGTAGTTTGGATTCTCCAGAGAAGCCTTTTATATGATAAATACCTGAAAACTGCTCCTACCATAAACCTTCCTCACTCCATAATTCTGGCTTATCAACAGCTCCAAGACCACCCTAACATTCAGAGGACTGAAGTGAGCACCAACCATGTTCTAATCTACATTGAAAAGGTAATACTTTGGGGTCTGTAAGAATTGCTGGAGGGTCAAACAAGACCATCAAGAGCTGGGCATGGTGGCACACATTTGTAATCCCAGCACTTGGGGAGGCAGAAGCAGGCATATCTATGTGACTTTAAGGCCAGCCTGGTCTACAGAGCGAGTCCCAGGACAGAAAGGACTACCCAGAGATGCCCTGTCTCAAACAACAACCACACACACACACACACACACACATATGCACATGTAAGTATAAGGACAAATAGCTACAAAGGGAAATAGGACCAGAACTGATCAGCAAAGCTAAATTTGTGACATCTGACCATTCACAGAATTTTTGTTCCTCTGTCTTTTGTTGGTTATGCTATAATACAGATCAAAGCCTGTCCCATTCTTTTGTGGCTGGGAAATGGGAGACAGCACACTTACACAGCTTGATATGTCTTAAGAAAACAATATGGTGACTAATGACTACGTTCACCATTGAGTCCAATTTTGTTCTCTCATCTATTTCTCTCATCTGTCCAGCTAACCAATCAAACTCTGAGTTTCTCCTTCTTGGTGGAACAAGACATCCCAGTAAAGAACTTAAAACCAGCCCCAATAAAAGTCTACGATTATTATGAGACAGGTGAGTGGAATCCAGAGATGTTAAGCTTTGATGGGAAACAGTGACTAGTCTAAAAAAGGTTATCTTAAATAAAACAAAACACCACAGTCTTCACTGAAAGAAAGAGTGACGTTATGGTCCCTTATAATTAACCATGGTATCTTTCTTTTTAATCAACCTCTTGTGTGACCTTTAAACAAGCCTTAGAGCCATTCTGATGAAGACATCATGAAAAACTTGGTCATGAGTTCTAAATTTCCCTTTAAAGTTGCTTGCTCTGGGCTGGATTATTCTACAAAGGTAGAATAGCAATATATTTTCTTAAATCACATCTTGCTACTGATGGGTAACATAACCTACGATTTGATCTATTCTTTAATGTGCTGTAGATAATGCCCCCCCCCCAAATGAGGAGACTGCATACAGTAGGAAATTCTTCCATTTGTTCACGACTTTGAACTTGAAATTTCCCCAGCATTATACCATGCTGGTAGTGTTAATGAGGTCTCCTCCTTACACTGAGTGCACACCGTGCCCACACAAGCACAGCAAGCCTGTGCTTTATGATTATGCTGTGATTTATGCCTTCTTTCTCCACTTTAGAGTTCATCCACAATTAACCACTTTCTGCCTCATCATTTCTGTGTTCTAGATGAATTCGCCATTGAAGAATACAATATGACTTTCAATGATGGTACAGTATAAATAGCTGAATCTAATGCCACTCAAAAAAAAAAAGAAAATGAGCACCTGCTTCAGTTCTCCATTCTTGGCAGTTCTTTGAATATAACATTTTGTATTATATATATATGTATATCTGATGTGTCATTAATGAGTTGGACTATGTCAGATACATTGTATAATTCCTTAATAGAAAAAATGCTAGTGAACCCCTGCACAGATGTAGCCCATGGCAGCTCAGTGTCCAAGTGTTCCCAAGTAGTAAGGGGAACAGAGACTGTCTCTGACATGAACTCAGCGGCTGGCTCTTTGATCACCTCCCCCTGAGGGGAAACAGCCTTATCAGGCCACAGAGGAAGACAAAGCAGCCAGTCCTGATGAGACCTGATAGGCTAGGGTCAGATGGAAGTGGAGGAAGACCTTCCCCTATCAGTGGACTGGGGGAGGGGCATGGGAGGAGAAAAAGGAGGAAGGTGGGATTGGGAGGGGATGAGGAAGGGGACTACAGCTAGGATAAAAAAATGAATAAATTGTAATTAATTAAAAAAAACAGAAGAAAAGAAAAGCTAGTGAAATATAATTACCTGGAGTGACTTGCTTTTAACTAAATTTATAAATTTGAGAGATTTATTTGAGAGAGAGAGAAAAAACAGGAAGTTGGGTACAGAGAAAGGTAAGAAATATCTGGGAGAAGCTGGAAGGGGAAGAATATGACCAAAATATGTAAAATTTTTCAAATTAATATATATACATAAAATTGTGAAACATAAAAATAAAATTATCTAGTGTTTATGTTCTATACATACTAGCTACCCACATTTTTCTAAGACACTTCTGTATGTGGGCGAGTTAAATTCGGTGTCACTGCAATTAGCCATCCAGCACAGCATGAGAGATCTCATATATAAGACATTCCTTTAGGTTGATTGACAGGGTCAATCTTTCACAATGAATGATTTTCCATGGCACCATTGGTCCTCTTTTTTTTAAACTTGGAAGAGAATCTGAGAACATTTTCCTTATTAAAGACAATTTAAAGATTTATAGGTGAATATTAAAATTAGTTCTTTCAGTAGGTTTGCAACTTCCCTTGATATTTCTAACTATTCTTCTGTTTAGGCTCTGAACAAGGAAATGCTTAAAAATGGGAGCCTGAAGATTTCATCAGCTGGGCTTCTCCAGATATGAAGAACCAAGACCTGTTCGAAGGAAGGACAGTGAAATAAATGGAAGGAAATAAGAAACAAATAAACTTTATATTTTGAATAAAGTTCCAAATATGCTTCATTTTCTTGTTTACTTTTATCTTTATATTTATTTTCTGGAATAAGGCTTTTATTCTCCAAAGCACTTTTAACAGTGCCTGATGAAGTTATAAATAGAGAAACACTATAAAGTGGAATTCAAAACGGAGTGTTTGGTCAGCTCACAAGAACATAGCAAAAATGGATCCATGTTTTCTAATGCTGGAAACGGCCCAAATGCTCATCAATAGACCAATGATGGTCTAACAAACTGTGGGATGTTCATGTCAGGGGTGCTATTGCACAGTATCAGACAGTGCACACAGCTGATAAACATTCCTGCTTTTAAAAAATTTATTATTTATTCATTTTACATCCCGATCACAGCCCCCTCCCTTCTCTCCTCCTGGGCCCACCTTCCTACCCTCTTTCCCTTTCTCCCCCTCCACTTCTCCTCAGAAAAGGGGAGCTACACACACACCCATACCAACCCACCTGGCACATCAAGTTGTTTCAGGACTAAGCACATCCTCTTCCACTGAGGCCAGACAAGGCAGCCCAGCTAGGGGAAATGATTTAAAAGCAGGCAACAGAGTCCATGTCAGAGACAGCCTCCACTCCACTTGCTAGGGAACCCTCATGAAGACCAAGCTGCCCATCAGCTTCATTTGTGTAGGGGGCCTAGGTCTGATCCATACATGCTCTTTGGTTGGTGCTTCAGTCTCTCTAAGCCCCATGGGCCTCATTAGCTGACTCTGTTGGTCTTCTTATGGAGTTCTTGTCCCTTCTATTCTTCACCCTCTTCTACAAGACTCCCCAAGCTCAACTTAATGTTTAGCCATGATGGTCTCAGCATGTTTCTATCAGCTGCTGGATGGAGCCTCTCAGAGGACAGTTATGCTAGGCCCCTGTCTGCAAGCATAGCAGAGTGTCATTAATAGAAACACACTTGCTTAAGTGTGTTTGTCAATAAACTAAAAGAATTCCAGATAAAGAAAGAAAGCGGTGATTTCAAGAGGGAGAGTGACTGGTGTGTTTTTCTTTCCCATTTTATTTTTAAAAACTCTTTCTAACTTTAATATTCATTTGATCTGTCTCATGAGAACACATAAAATGCTTACAAATAAAGCAACCAATAGACCTCTATTTTATTGGAGTATTTTTAGGTTGAATTTGTTTCCATGCCATAAGTTTTTGTTTCTTTGGTTTCTTCTGGAATATCTTTTCTTCTGTGCAGCCTCCTCATCTGGTGTTTGCTCATTTCCAGTGAGGATCATCCTAGTGTGGCGGGAAAGGGGGAGCTTACTCGTGGGTTAGTGACTCGTCTTGAGCGCTTTGCTCAGCTGGTCATGTTCAGTGGCCAGAGAGTCTTCACCTAAACCCTTAAGTACAGCACTGCCCTCTGCTCTTCTAAGCATGTGAAGCAATGGTCAAAAGAACAGCATTTCTTCCATCACTGTTCGGAGGTGGCCTCTGGCTCAGCAGACCGCACACCTTGCATTGCACATTGGCCCTGCCTGCTCTGTGTTCTCTCATCCTCAGACTGAACCCATCTTCTGGCTCTCAGGTACCTTGTCTCATTAATGTTCACTCCCAGAAATTAGCACCCAATTCTCAGGTGACATCATCTATCACTACTCAGAGTGATGCATGGACAGACACTTGTTTAAAAGAAAAAAAAAAAAAACCCCATGCCAGAAGGCTACAAATTCCCACAGATGGACTGGCCAGAATGTGCAGAGACATTTCTGAGTGTGTCTCTTTGTCCTCTGATATGTCCACAGTGTTGTAGGCATCAGTAGTGCAGAAGTCGCTCATGGTTTGTGAGCTCAGCCAGGAAATCAAGGCATGGAAAATTCCACATGTATTTTAAACTCTGGTGTAAAAATCAGGTGCTTCCTTCAGGGTGTGACAGGGCATCAGGCACAAACCATGGATCTAAGTGAGATTCAGGAAATGTCTGAGGATGATATGTGTCTGGGTAGGCATTGAGTAATCCGTCTTTTGGTGGTGGGAACTGCCATAAAACCCATCGTACTGCAGGATTACAAACTAGGTTTGGCTTCTCAGTTTGTGTGCTTGTTAGGTGTGAGTTTCATCTGATTTGCTTTAAGAGTTTTGAAAGCACTTTGGAGGGTGAGCAGTGGTGTTGGTTGGTTGGTTTTATGAGAGATGATCTTGCTGTGTACTATAGCTGGCCTCAAACTGCTCCGGCCTCAGCTTCCCAAGTTCTGGTATTACAGATATATGAAACTCACCCTAGGTATATAACATACATTCACTGTTTTCTTGAGACAGGGTTTCTCTGTGTGTAACCCTGAATGTTCTGAAACTCATCTAGTAGACCAGGCTAACCTCAAACTCAAAGAGATTTACCTGCCTCTGCCTCCCAAGTGCTGGGATTAAAAGTGTATGTCACCATGCCCAGAATTTTGTTGTTATTGATTGGTTGTTCGGTTAGTTGATTGGTTGGTTGGTTTTTCAAGACAGGGTTTTACTGTGCACTTTTGGCTGTCTTGAGACTTGCTCTGTAGAGTTTGAGGCTGGCCTCAAACTTACAGAAAGATGTGCCTCTGCCTCCCAGCGCTGGGATTAAAGTCATGTGTTGCCACTACCCAGTATAATATACATTCTTAATAGAAGCAAGAGTTGAAAGATTCACCACCAAAGTTTTGATAGGAATGTCTCCAAAGACTGGAAACTATCTAAGAAATGCTGGAATTGTGTCTTCACCAGGATCTGTAGGAGATACCAGGGAGAGAACATTGCTGTGTTAAGATATGATGAGCTGATTCCTAAAGTCAGCAAAATGCTGATGTTATAAACCAAAGAATTAGCTGCAGTCCAACCCTAGGAAGAATCTCTTAAGTAAGCCTTCCTCTTTTCCTGGGTTGCTTTTGAGCTCAATATTGTGTATCCGTGTATGTTGTGACTCTAAAGTTGTGTGTGTACAACGCCCCGAGCAGGGGGCTGAGGAAGACATTGGTGTCCTCTTCTGTTGGCCTCTTACTCCCTTGTGACAGGGTCCCTCAGTGAACCAGGAGTCAGCCAGGCAGGCTGTGCTGATTTGCCAATGAGCTCCTAGGAGCCACCTGTCTTCTCTTTCATATAGCAGGGTTACAGGCACACGCTGCCATGCTTAGCTTTTTTATGTGCATGCTGGGAACTCCAACTAGGGTCCTCCTGCTTGCGTAGCAACTACTCTTACCCACTGAGCCATCTGCATAGATTCAGATACTATCGTTTTACCATAAGTTGGCTTAACTGTTTGTACAATGCTCAGTGTTGAACCCAGTTCTCAACAAGATCTGGAGAGCACTCTTTACCACTGAGCTACACGCCAGCCATGAAAATGAAGCTTTCTGTTAAACAGGTGGACACTTAACTGTTAGCGTGCTCTTTTTGTGTACTGTGTAAAGATTGTCTTTGTATTGTTCAAATGTTGGTTTCTATACCAGCAGAGAGCTGAGCACAGGCCAGACTTTGGGTATTGTTATGCCTTGGCTGCATCATATTTCATAAACACTCCCTTCAACACTCTCTGAATGGTTTAATTAGCAAAGGTAGGAGAGGAAATCAGGACTTCCAGGTAGAGTTAGGATGTAAGAATCAAGCGGGAGAAGTCACTGGGTAGACACGGAAGAAGAAACAATGCAGAAACTAAGAGACTCAGAGGTAGCAAGGCATGTGCCCCCCCCCAATTACTATAAAAGGGTTAATTTAAGTTAAGAGATAGTTGGGGAACAAACTGAAGGTAAGGCCAAGCTTATATAATTAATTAAAAAAAAAGTGTCCGTGTTATTATGAGCTGCAGGAGCTGGCGCCCCAAAGAAAGTGCAGGCCATAATAGAAACACAGAATGGAGTGCTAAGAGGTCTCCTAATTGTCTGTGCTGTCTAAGGGGTGAGGAGAGGAGCCATAGCAGGGCCTAGTGTCTCACAGGGTTGCTGCTGTGGCTAGATGACTTCAGGAAATCCCTCTTTAAAAAAAAAAAAAAAAAAAGAAGCAGAGTGACAGAGTGGACCCTGTCACGTTTCTACTCTAACCCCATTTGAAACCCACCGTGCTGCATCATCTCATGTCATAGGCAGTTGAAACACATCATTCTGCACAATACTGACTTTCTGATTTAAAGACGTGTATCAATCAGGAGCTTCACAATTGCAGTCTTTTTGTAAGGGAATCTGGGTGATGCTCTCAGGCGCCCCACAGTGGTGGTGTATGGAAGGACAGAAAGCTGAGGAACTGCAGCCAGGTCTTAAGTGGACAATGGGTCCCGCCTTAGCCTGGGCGCGCTCTGCCATCATGCGGGCTCGGATACCGGCAGAGGTAGGATGACTACTGGGTGGGAAGGGCACGGGAGTGAAGGGCCAGAGCCTGCAGATCCCTCACTCTCTACTCCTTGTGGGCCTTGAAGGCACCTGAAGGAGGAGTGTGGGTACAGAGACCAGGAGAGAATCTTGGAGTGCTTAAGGGGGGTGGGCACTGCCCTCAGATGTCAGGGGTCATGGATACCTGAGAACTAGGAAGGAAGGAATCCATCTGTGGTCCAGGAAGAGAGTTGGATGCCTGTGTCAGGCTCTCCACTCTTCTTGGTCTTCAGATGCCAAGCAGAGTCCTAGGCACATGCCAGCCTCTAAGCATGCTTCACCTTGACCGTCATCAGCTGTCACCTTGCACCTCTAACTGAGAGTACAGGAGTGTGGTGCTGCAAAGCTCCAGATCCTCTGTGTTCACAAGCCCACACAGTGACTTCTCCGTGCCATTCAGTGTCTGAAAATGGACCGACTCGGTGGAATCCCCTACAGAGAAAAGGCCACAGGGAAACCTGTGCAAATGTCCCACAGGCTTTCCCGAGTCAGTCTAGAGAAGGCAAGCATTGAACAGGAAGTTAAATCTTGCCTTTTAAATCCCAGGAAGCTGTGTGACAAGGCTCATAGGATGTCCCCACCATGGGTCCATATACTATGGCATTTTCAAGATCCCAGTGGAAGGCTGTTGGCCACAGTGCCTACGGTGACCTAAGCCGGTCTCATCCAGGCTGTGTCCACACAGTTGCCTCCTTCGGCAGCTCTCTCCTGCTCGACCCTCAAGTCTAGCAAACCAGTCAAGAACCGAGACAGTCTCTCTGATAAAGAAACCCAATGGGGACCAGCTCTGTCCTGTGGGTAGCATGTCTAAAGGAGAAACAAAAGTGGGCAAAGGCTGAGCAATGGAAGAGGGCGTGGTGACCAGCAGTCCCTGCTGGCTGAGGCACCCTGCCCCATGGTACGTGTTGCTACAGCCAGTGACAAAGGCCCGTGCTCTTCTGTCCCGCAGTTATATCCACGGTGAGACAACCATCCTCTGCCATTTACCTTTTACTTAAAGGAATGATGGGGTCACCTGTGCCTGTCATCCAGAAAGCCGGAAATACACACCAAGAGTCTGCTCCTGTGGGAAGGAGCCTGGTCTTCCTGACCTGCTGCACTCGCCATCATTTGCTGTGGCCCACTGAAGGCCTGGCCATCCCTGGAGCCCTGCTGTAGATAAGACGGGGGATAAAACTTTGAGGAGACCCTTCCCCACACCGTGTTCCCCTTGTTTGTCTGTCTGCCCTGGGGGGAAGTCCTGAAGGAAACGCAAGCCGAGAAACATTTTTCTAGCTGCACCCCGACTGGAGGACTTTCCTGTCGTTCTAGCGGGCAGCCAGCAGAGGGGGCAAGAGCCATTCTGTTTTCCTCTCCTGTGCTTCCCTCGCCCCCAACCAAGGGGAAACCAGCCACAAGGGGGAGCGAGGCGGGGGTGGGGGAGTTGCTGTCCTTCACACAGACTGCTGAAAATTCAATCAGATCTGAAAAACAGGACCCTGAAAAACATGAAATGGACAGGTCCCTTCTTCCCTGACTTCCCAGCCCTGTCTAGAAGTAGGGGAGGGTCGACATGAAACTCCTTCGGCTCCTTTTCCTTACAGCCTCTTTCCGTTCTGTAACCGCCCCTCCCCGGATCTCACTTCTCTTTAAGGAAGCTGGTACTGTGAAAGTAAGAAAACAAAGACAGAAGATCAAAAACACCAGCATGTGCGATAACTCGCTCTGTGGCATTCATTTCAAAAAGTGTGGATGGGGCTGCGGATGAGGAGGGAGGTTTCAATTCAATAGCTGCAGCTTAACTCGGGGGTGCGGGGGTACTCCTCAGAATCTTCTCTCTGTGTTTATGCAATTGCTTAAAGTGTCTCTATTAGAGTTAAAAAGCAATAACCCAGGTCATCAGGACCTGGTCAAGTATTGTATGTGCTGAGGTATCGCTGATGCAGGCTGTGATTTCAAATAGAACCTCCAATAGATGAGATTTAAAGCATTAAGACAAGATGTCTTTTGGTGTCTCCAGCCCATTGTTTGTCTGCTCTAAATACCTTCACCCACACTCTGGGAAAAACTGCAGGAGTGTCAAGTCAGCGTGTCTCAGCCACTTCGGGTACAAATCGATTGGAGGGCCCTTGGTACACTGATGGTGTGCCAAGGAAGGGACCATCTCTGAACACTATACCTCTCACCTGAGACAGTAGAGGCCCAGAGCCAAGGGCCGATTCTCAGGCACCTCCTGCTTCAGCTGGGTGAAAACCCTGGGAGATTCCTAGTCACACTGAGGCCTCGTGTGGAGCCACTCCGGCTGAGGACACTGAGTGTGGTATCCTAGCCCCCTCAATTGTCCAAGGTTCTGTCAGAAAGAAGGGAAAAAGCTTGAAGCAAGAGGAAGCAAGCTTAGTTTATATGTGAGCTATGTTATATGACCAAGGTAGGGGATCGGTCATGCCTGGGTTACATGACAGGGGTCATTCTGTCTAGGTAAGGGAATAGGGCCTGGTTAATGTGTGAGCCATATTACATGACAGTAGTCAGGCTGACCCTGATCCCTCATAGCAGAGGAGGAGCCTAGGTGTGTCCCTACCCTCTTGTAGCTGTCTCTGCATATGGCCTGGTAACCTGGAGAAATTGGGTTCTCTAACATTTTCAAATATATATATATATATATATATATATATATATATATAGTCCTCCCCAAGGAGGACCATCTCCTGACTACCCACCACCCGACTATATAGGGGAGGTTGGTATCTGAATTCACACATCAGGAGGACATTGTCAACTTGTGAAAGCATTTGGAGTTGGTTCCGTTGAATTCTGGATGAAATGAACAAGAGTAAGTACAGGAGTTACCGACCAAACAGGTACCGTAAGAGGAAGGGGTGTCCACATCATCCAAGTTTTTACTCAACTTGGAAAGTTGAGTAAAACTTTCCTGAAAGATACCTTTGGGGTTTGGTGGTAGTGGTCATGATGTTGGACTTTTTCTGATTTGTTCAAAAGAATGAGTCAGGCTGTTTCTAAGATAGGTTAGAGGAGTTTGTGGGAAGGCAACAAAGAGTAAAGGTAGTTTTTATTGGCATTTTCATGGTTGTCTGTAAGGTTAATCTCAACTCAGTGATAAGGCAGCTTTTGAGTTCACACCAGGAAAAGCAAGCTATTGCTCAAGCCCTGAGCAATAGCCACCAACAGGCAGAGGACCAGATAAACTAGTTTGGGGCGCTTCTCTGTAAGGAGTTTGCCAACATCCATTATCGTTGTATTTCCCGGAGGATACTTAAAACAAGCTCTGATTTAGGTTTGAACTCCAAAGCCTCCAGCCTCCAGCTCACAAGTGCTGGGGTAAGAGTCATGGGTCATCATCCCACCTCGTGGCTCTCAGCATTCTGGCTCCCAAAGGTATAAGAGACACAAGTCAACCCTGTGGCATCTCACCTGAGCGACAGCTAATCTTCATAATCAGCTCAGCTGGATTTAGAGTCACCTAGGGGATGCGCTCGGTGGGGGTAGTGATGAGGGTGTTGCAGTAAAAATTAGCTGAGGAGGGAAGGCCCACTCTAAATGTGGACAGCATCATTCCATAAATCCCAGACTGGATTTTTAAAAAGGGAAAGAAAGAGCCAGTTGTTATATCTGGTTGTTGTCCCTTGGAGGACTGACTGCTCCTGTCTCCGTAGAAAGAGATGGGGAGTGGGTCTCGGGGAGAGGGGAGGTGGTAGGGAGCTGGGAAAGTAGAGGAAAAGGAAACTGTGGTCCATCCGGATGTATCATGTGAGAGAAGAATCAATTTTCAAGAAGAACTGTAAATATTTTCATGTAAGGCTGGCTGTGGCATGGCTAGCTGTGATGGGTGAGTCAGCCATCTGTGCCTACCAGTTACGCTGTGACTGTAGCAATATTTTTACTTTGTACAGCGGGTGTTGGGGGAAGCTTTATAAATAAAATCTGAACGTTTCAGGCCTCTAAAAATTTTTTTAAAGGACAGTTGAGCACAGCACTCATCTCTGCTTTGTGGTCTGTGCAGCTGAGGTGTCCCAGCCATACATCCCTGGCATGCCATTGCCACCATGATGGACTGCATCCTCGAAAACCGTGAGCCAAAATGACCCTCTCCTCCATTTTATCAAAGCAAAAGAAAAAGCAACACTTCAGGAGAAGAAAACTAATAATGTACCAGAGGAAACATTCCATGTGGGTTTGTGACTAAAATGCCACTGGGGGAGAAAATGAAAAAAGAACACTCCAAACTATTACCTTGGGAAACATGCCTATTTGCAGTAGTTCCCACAGGAAGACTAAGATCAAAGAACTCACACTCAACTCAGCAGGGCACTTCCCAGGCAGCCCTAAGGAACGCAGCCTGCTATAGGTGCTTCTAATGAAGTGGATGGGGTCCAGGGAAAGACTGGGCACATCTGGAGCAGAGCAGTCACTAGAGCGCACCTCTTCATCTCTGGGCCCCGAGGACTGCAGCGCTGCTGGCCACTAAGCAATGCTCCATGTCCTGTCTGGAGCTTTGCGCAGATCAACCCTCCGCCTCAGCCCCTCAGGAAGGAGCAGTACTAGGAAGTGGAACACAGTGCAGAAGCTCAATCCAGTTCCTCAACTGGATAACGATTCATGCTCAGTTCGGATCCTAGATTTCTTCTGTGAAAGGTACCTATCCCCGTAAAGAACATTTTTTTGCCTCAAAATCCAAAAGAAGGAATTTTCTGCTCACTGGTCTCCATGGAAACTAACCTGAGCAGCACCTTGGCCCATGCTTTTCCTCCTACCTCAGAAACTCCTCCCCGGTTTCTCAAGATTGCCTCCTTTACTTGCTGTCTTTGTGCTCAACGAGCACAATGTTGGGGATGAGCAACACCCCCAAAGTAAAGGACCAGGCACGAAAGCACTGCAGACCAGAGCCTTGACCGATACCTCTGATGTTTCCAGGGTCTAGGAGATGGGCCACGCTTTAGAAGTGTGTTCTACCTCAGTATTACAGTATCAGCCACACAGACAGGACAGGAAAGGCTGTGGGAAGCCAAGTATGGATGAGGCTGTGGTCACTTGGTACTTACCTCACTGTGGACTTTGATGTGATCACACCTCAAGTGCATCATCTCTGTGTTCTTCTGTGTCTGATGTGGTTAGGGACTGTGGTCACAGGGCACAGACATGGCCAGAGCCTTGTCTAGGCCCTGGGATGAGAGACAGAGAGAGACGGGGTGGGGTTCTTGTTACCAGGTTAGCCTGGGCTCCGGCTTGATGTGACCTCTGTCTACATCTTTTGTGTTCACTCCTCATCTCTCAGTTTCTATAGATTAGGCCTCTTCTTGTTCTGGCTGGTCTCATCCTGCTCTGGGGGTTCCCCAGATGTGGCGGCAGTAGTGGGGGTTTCTCTGCCATTGTCTCCACAAACAAGGTGGAATCCAAAGAAGGTGAAAAGTGAGCGATGCCTCCTTTCTGGGCTGTTTCCTGGGTTTTGTTTATTTTTTTCCTAATATCTCAAAATCCAATTTCTAATTATTGGATTAGCAGGGAGGACAGACATAGTGTCTCCGCTTAGGCCAGGTCCTTTTAGAATTGTGTTGGGCTCTGATTGACTCCTCCTTCCTCTCCCTCCCTCTAAGAACCCTGGTGACTGGAAACAGAATCCCCAGGGAAGGTAAAGCAGCAGTGATCATTTCTCAGATACTTGCATGTCAAATGAGTGATACGCTTTTGTTGCTTCTGAGACACTCATTCAGAGTTCTCTAGAGTCTCAGAACTTATGGAATTCCATATATAGATATATTCATTCCACATATATGTGATGTGATATATATATATACATATATACAATTTATTGGAATGACTGCAAGTCCAACTAATCCAACAATGGCTAGCTATGAATGGAAAGTCCAAAAGTCCAGTAGTTTCTCAGTCCCAAAAGGCTGGATCTCTCAGCTGATCTTCTGTATATGCTGGAATCCCAAAGAAATGGGCTTCAATGCCAGCAAAGAAATGGATGTGCTAGCAATGTGAGGGCAAGCAGGAAAAGAATAAAAACTTTCTTCTTCCATTGTCCTTACATGGGCTTCCAGAAGAAGGTGTGGCCCAGATTAAGTGTGTATCTTCCTGCCTCGAGATCCGGCTCACAGGTGTGCCCTCCATCTCTGGACTGTAGTTCATTCCAAATATATCAAGTTGACAACCAACAATAGCCATCACAAACCCACCATGAAGTAATCAAAATTTTTGCAGGACTCAACGAAGCACGCATTGTGGTGGGAACATGCATATAATACATTCCAGCCAGAATTAAAAAAAAAAAAAAAAGCAACTGTTGTTTCAGAAGGTAGCAGACATTATAGAAAAGATGTTCCAGGGAGCAGGTGTTTTACTAGGGCACCCCAAGTGGGCCTCATTGGACCATGATTTTCAGGGGGGGAGAAAACTAAGATCATGAGAAACCTCCCAAAGAATGTCCAATCCCCACTCTTTGCAGGCTGTGGCTCCTGCAGTACAGATGCACTGTGCAGAAGTGTGTCTATGTCTATATATTGTAGATGAATGAGGACACTAACAACTAGAACAGGGCCACTAAGGCTATCAGCATCTGGCCACATCCTAAGCCTGGAGGATACTGGAACAGTTCAGACTCTTTCTCAATGTGCAGAGCCAGAAGACAGTTGCCCCCAGGGACTTGGGATGGGAAAAGGCCACACAGTATCTTGGAAAGATGTTGCCTTTAGCTGAGATTTGGATGCTGAGAAAAAACCAACTTTGCATTTTATGCCAGAAAGAAAAGCCACAAAACAAAGAGAACAAGGGCCCCTGCCGGCCTTCCAGGGGCTCGTGTGCCTCAGATCTATCAAGCCAAATTATGCTGGATCTCTATCCCTAAAGCCCCATGCTTTTGGTCAAATGTACCCAGTGAGGGAGCATTGCCCTGGCCCACATTCTTCAACTTCACACAGATGGAGAAGCAAGTGAGGTTGGCCAGAGATGAGTCTTTAATTAAAACAGCCAATACTCACAGACATAAAACACACATGAGACCAAGAGGAAAAGAAGTGTCCTGCTCGAAGTGCCCTTTCCCCTCTAAGCTCCTCTTCTCCTTTTCCCTCACATCATCAGGGCAGGAGCTGGAGATTGGTCATCCCAGCTCCTGTTTCACCAGAGAAAAGATGCTGACAGCTTGTGTGTTTAAAGAACTTTTATTCTGCTACAATTATTGTCTCGGAGGCTTTTTGCCTCTGTCTGCTAACCTAAGCCTAGTCTTGGAAGCTTCTAGCCTCTGTACAATCTAACCTAGGCCTAGAATCTTTTCAGCCTCTGAGACTTACTACTAAATAAACTCACCATTTCTAGTTCTTACTGAGCTCTGGGCTGGCTGGTTCAACTCGGCTGTTCTGATTCAAACTACTCTCCCAGCTAACTGATTCAGTCTGGCTTCTCTCTCAGCCTCTGATTGCTCTTCTTGGCCTCAAACTAATTCCAGAAATTTGCTCTAATCTTCTGGCTCCTTCTCATTCTCTGGCTCGTTCCATCTTCAACTGTGTACCTGTCTCTCTATTACTGTTCCAATAAAACTGCCTCCTCTTTCTCTTCTCTCTCTCTCTCTCTCTCTCTCTCTCTCTCTCTCTGCATTGCCCCTTGGGTAGCTTCCCTTTCCTCTCTCTTCTCATGAAAGTTGGGCATATTCTATTCTGTCAAACCTTGCTCTGATTTGTCACTTTTTCTGCACTCAATAGACATCACTTTCAAACATAGGTGCTTCATTGTACAAACCAACTTACCTTCATTGTTTGGGATTAAAGGCATGCACCACAAGGCCTGGACCTAAGATTTTCTTTACCTGAAACTTGTTCTATACCAGACTGGCCTTGAACTCAGATCTGCTTGCCTCTGTCTCCTGGATTAAAGGCCTGTTTGTTTATATTCCAGCCATAGCACACAGACCTTGAAGGTCTTTGGATGTGATCTCTTGCTGGACAGCCATGTGATCCTAGAGTCTCCTAAGGCCCAGTTAACATTTCTCCTGAGAGTCAATAAATGACAAGGGGGGGGGGGGTTACCCATCACTAGTCAAAATGGAAATTTAAAGACCCATTACATCTGAAGAACTGTTTGCTAGCAGTCTCCCTCACCACTGATCCCCTCCCATGATCACCAACACAGAGATATCCTATTAAGCCAGAGAAAAGAGTTCTCAGCAGACCCAGTCCTCAAGCCAGGACCGAGCTCTCTGTGTGTCTGGTGGGTTATCTGCATGTGCACTACAGGGCTCAGGAGAAAGGTACCTGCTCAAATCAAGTGAGCCGCTCTTGGCTTTGACTCCCACTGCTTCAGAAGAGGAGCCAGCTGCCTGGCTCCCTGTCATCCTCCGTCTGGGCAGCGCCTGGGCAGCACCGTCTCCCACCGCTCGTCTTTTTGTCTTTAGTTCCATTGTCAGTTCACAGTTCTCCTGACACAGCCCTTTTGAAGCTCTTAAGCCTCTTGGCCAAGCCTGGCTTCCTCATACCTTACTATCCATTTAAATAAGTTTCCTATGCAGTTTTCCAAATGTAAATTCTTCAATGGTGCTCTTTTCTTCAGTTTAATCTTCACTCCAACTTCCTGACAGTTTTATCTCCTTTAAACCATGCCAGTTCCTAATAACCCTTATCATGCAAAACCTGTTTCTACTCTGCTCCAAAGAGAGTGTGGGTTCATGCTTCTGCTCCAACATCCACAAAACCTTCTTCATTGTCAGAGTCTACTTGATTCAAGTGCCTTCTCCCAGCTTCACATCCAATTACTTCACTCCTACGTGATTTCCCCTTCCATTTATCTACCTTTCTATTGCTGCAAAGAGACACCATGACCAAGGTAATTTATAAAAGAAAGCATTTAATTATGGGCTTGCTTGCAGTTTGAGGCGATTCCAAAAATATCATGGTGGGGACTATGACAGCAGGCAGGCTGGCATGGCACTGAAGCAGTAGCTGAGGGGCTTCCATGTTGAGACAACCATGAGGCAGAGAGAGAGAGAGCTAGAACATGGAATGGGCTTTTAAAACTTCAAAGCCTACTCCCAGTGACTCACCTCCTAAGCCTTCCAAAACAGTTCCAGCAACTGGGGACCAAGCATTCAAATACATGAGCCTATGGAGGCCACTAGCATTCAAGGTATCACATCCTTATACCCCTTTGCTTCTCCCAGAACCTTCCCCCTATCTCCTCTTCCCCCATTCACTTGTGTCTCCTGCTCAGAGCACTGTTGCAGAGGAAGGAGAAAATGTGCACTAAAGGAGGGTTCCTGCAACAGCACAACAACTCGGGGAACACTCCTTCCCCTTGGCAATAGAGCTGGAGCGTGGTTGGCAGAAGTCACTCCAGTCTCAGACAGACA
Source organism: Pachyuromys duprasi (assembly GCA_028658305.1). NCBI lineage: Eukaryota > Metazoa > Chordata > Mammalia > Rodentia > Muridae > Pachyuromys > Pachyuromys duprasi. The sequence continues at coordinate 16,501,938 of CM053761.1, forward strand.
GTCATGTCGCCCTGGCGAGCAGACTTCGCTTCAGCACCACGGACAGCTCCTGGAACAGCCCCAGTACCCCAACCCCACAGGGAGACTACTTATACCTCTACCTCTGCTACCCACCCACATACTCTCTTGGACCACCTGCGACAGAGATCAATGAGTGAGAAGGAAAAGACTGAGAATCAAAGCAGAGGCCCTGGGCAAGCTGGACAGCCAAGAGAAAAGGAAAGAAGCTGAAAGAGGAAGCAGAAATGGGAAGGGAAGGCAGAGGGAGAGAAAAAGCAGAAATGGAGAAGGAAGGCAGAGGAGGGAACAAGGGAGAGGGGACAGAGGTTCTAAAACATCACTGATTCTTTTTCCTATGTCCAGTCATCTCAGAAGCTGAAACTCATCTTCAAGACCTGCCTCTTTGGAACTCAGCAATCTGTTTTGCTGGGATGCCCTGGAGTGCAGAACCATGAGCCTTCAGGGGCCCTGGAAAGCACCTGAACTAAAGAGAATAGTCTCTTTGTGACTGATGCTTCCAGACCCTTCAGGGGTAACCATTCTGCTTGACAGTTAAGGAAGCATGTGTAATCAGTAAACACTGGATTCGGTTCCCGACCCTCAAACCAGGAGAATAGTGCCATCTAGTTTTAGAATGGGTCTTCCCACCTCAAAGAACCCCTCATGGGGGTCTCTTTAGCCAGAGACTTGTTTCCCAGATGACAAGGATTCTGTCAGATCAACAATTAACTCTGTCACAATGTGTATGGAGTGTGTATGGAGTGTGCAGTGTGTATGTGTTCCTGTGTATGTGAACATATATATTCACATGTGTGTGGAGGCCATAGGTTATGTCAGGTGTCCTCTATTGCTCTCCACCTTATGTTTTGAGATGAGACCTTCTTACTGAGCCTAGAGCTCACTGAAGAGTAGCTGGCAGGGGAACTCCAGGGACGCTCCTGTCTCCACACTTGGCTGTGTCTCATTCGTCGCTTGCCACTTGATAGCTCACTGCCTCGCACTGCATGGGCAGCTGAGATGTGGAAAGACCCAATGATTCATTTCTGGAACACAATGTCAAGTATCCTGCTAGTCTTGTTACCCTCTTTTCTTTTAGTTTTATACTTTAAAAAAAAATTAAATCAGTGATGTTTTATTATGTAGATATGTTCATTTTCTGCATTAATTATTGCAAGCTTAGGACCTGCTTTACGACTTTAATGCTCTGAATATCTTGAAGGAGCTGCTACATAATTAGGATTACTGTGTAAGAAATATTGTTTAACTGTGGTGGTAAATATCAAAATTATATGGAGACTTTTTGTTTGCCTTGATTAGTGTTTGTGTATTTTCTTAGTTCTAGGTTTACTTAGTTTATGTGCGTGTATGACTGTTTTGCCCAAGTTTGCATATGTATACCATGAGTATGCCTAGTACCTACATGGGTCAGAAGAGAGTGTCTAATACCCTGGAACTGGAACCATGATGGCTGTGAACCACCATGTAGATGCTGGGACTCAAGCAACAAGTGTTCTTAACTGCTGAACCATCTCTTCATCCCTAGTATTTGTGTATTTAATGTGTAGCCCAAGACACTTCTCGAGAAGCCAAAATGTTTGTCACTCCTCTGTGAGTGATGCTGCTGAGTGCCGCTGCCAGCCTGAGACACAGCCTTCTGCCTTTGAGCTAAAGCTTCAGCTGCCTCTGTGCCTAGGCATTGTCTGAAGCAGGGGATTCAAACAATGAATCTGCAGCAGCATTCTCAGTTTAGGCTCTCTGCTTACAGATGAATTCTCATTTCCTCAAGATGGAGGGTTTAATGGATGTCTTCTGGTCCTCAGGGCATCTTTCCCACCCTCCCAGTGCAGACTAAGATTTCTTGCTAACGGTACTAATCTCTTTTCCAGTTAGAACTCCGTCCTCGGCCTCCTTGTCTGCACTCCTTCACTTCCCCTACTGAGTGGCACATTTTCATCTCCTCCTAACGCAGCTGATGCTCTTGCTCACTACAGACCTGGAAAATGAGCAGTAACCATGCCATAGCCTGGATGGAATCCTCTCTTGAAAACGCCACTGTCGGACAAAGCAATCCGTTACTTTTGTTCACTTGAGTTCTCAGGACATGGGCAGAATACAGAACAAATGTTCTCTAACCCAGTTTCCAAGAGTCTGCTTCTCTCTGAAACCTCATGAGCCATAACTCCATTGTCAGCATCTCTCTCAACATTCTGGTTTTCCAAACTCAACATCAAAATGTGCCATTAAGCTGTGTTTATAACAACCAAGGGACTTTCTAGCTCAGAATTCCAAGGTCTTCCACATTCACTTCATCAACCAGTCCCCAAGAGTAGTTACTTTCATTGTAGCACCACATGCCCACCCCCTTCTCTAGAGCAGTTTTCTGGAGTAGTTACTTCCATTGCTCTAATAGAACACCTGACAAAATCAACTTACGGAAGGAACAGCCCATCATGACAGAGCGGCAGTGTCAGCAGAGATACGACAGAGGCTGGTGATGCTGGATGCACACTCAGGAAGCAGAGAGAAATAAATGCTGCTTCTCCACTTGGTTTGTCCTGTTTAGACAATGCAGAATGGCACTGACCACATTGAGGTTGTGTCTTCTCATCTCAGATAACTTAATCTAGAATTCCCTCAGAGGCAGGTCCAGTGTCTTGCCTCCTAGATGGTTCAAGATCCTGCCAAGCAGACAATAGCAACCACCATGGACACTATCACTTACATATATATTTTTTTTTAATTTAGCAACCTTAGAGATGTGATCCAGGGTCCTGTATGTGCTAAACTAGATTTCTCTCACTAAGCTTCATCGTCATCCTAGCACATAGCTTTTGAGTCCCGAGGACGTGGTAGCTTTCCCAGGGAAGGCAACTGGTATGCAAGATGGATGGCGCTGGATCTTGAGGCGTCAGAACCTAGTGCACACGGACTTATCTCTAGCCTCTGATGGGAAGTGAGGAGGAACAACTTCGGGGTGGGCTGGGGGTCACCTACTGAGCCACTTTGTAAGTGCTGGCTCTATAGAACTGTGGTTCTTCCTGCCTTTCTCTGTCCTATATTGCATCCCTTTCAGCATGGCTAAAGTCCAGTTCCTCTCTTGTGGAATAGTTGGTTCCCATACCATTGAATAGTTGAGTTGAGTTGCAAACTCTCTGGACCACTTATCATTCCTACATGCAACCATGCTTTCTTTCTGATGTCTCCCATGCTGTCTGAAGTGCTCGTTTTCATCCTGAATCCCTGCGGGTTCATATTTTCTTCTCCTATTTGATTGCTGTAGCATGTTCCTGTATTCCCCCATGATTTTCACTGGTGAAGGTTACCATTTAGGCAGTCATTCAGAGGCCACAAGTGCAAGCTCTTGGAGTGGGGTAGTTGGGCACAGGTGACTTTCCTGCTGGTCATACTGCCCAGAGCTCCACCAGGTTCTCCTGTGTGTGTGTTTCTTCAGGTTGTCAGTGTGGTGGCGCTCAGAACTGGGGGTTTTACAGTTTAATTGCTAACTTGTGTACTGGCTGGGTTTTTTTGTTGTTGTTTATTATATATTTTATTTGGTGAATTTTATTAATTATATACATGTGCCATTATAAAAATTGGTTATTTATATATCTGTTCCCGACCCCATATTAGTTGCTTTCCTGTTTCTGTGATAAAATACCATGACTAAAAGCAACTAATGAAGAGTTTGTTTTGGCTTATAGTTCCAGAGGAAGAGTCGGCAATGGCAGGGAAAACACAGCAGCAAGCATCCAGAGCAGGAAGATCAGCAATGGCACACAGGAAGTAACGAGCCAATAGGGAGTGAGGTGAAGGCTATAAACTCTCAAAGCCCATCCCCAGTGATATGCTTCTTCTAGCAAAATTGTTTTTCTAAAGTTCCACAACCTCCTAACCAGCATATCAACTGGTGAGCAAGTGTTTAAATTCATGAACATATGATGTTGAAAGATATTTGATCTCATTGTGAATCTTGAGACTGTGAACTGTAAAAATCCGCTTATTGTTTAGTGTGGCTCAACCCTACCACACACCTTTAATGCAACAGCTTTCTGTTTACTGTAAACAAGTCCTTGTGATATAGTTCAGCCCTAGCACACAACCTTAAGTCAACCCTAAGTCAAGAGGCAAAGCAAGAAACCAGCTGACAGGGATTAAGCAGAAAGGAGGGACATTAAAAAGGAGCTTTTGGCTTTTGGCTTTTTCCTCTGGGATGGGAGCTGAATAGGAAGACTTTTTCCTTCTGGGTTGTTGGCTGAGAAAGAGTGTCAGGTGGGTGCCTTCCTTGCCTCTCTGAGCTAGTGGGTTTTCACTCAAATATCTGGCTCCTGAGTCTTTATTGGTAAAATTGAACAATTGGGATTTTACTTTATAACAACTATGGGGTGCATGTCTTATTCTAACTAGCACAACCTCCTAGACTATAAACTCTTTATGAATGCTGTATGAATCAGAATTCCCTCTCACTGCTCCAGAATGCAGAAAACCCAAGGCCTTGAGCACAGTAACTGTTCAAACAGTATGTTCAATAAAAAAAAAAAAATAATAAGGGAATTGCTGGGAAACAGAAGATAGAGAACAGTGAGCAGTTGTGCTTACTGTGGGGAAGGATGGCATTCCATCCCAGGGTGCTTCACTTTTAAAATGGCATGGTAAAGGCTGGGAGTGTACCTAAGTGGCATAATGCTTTGCCTAGCATCCACAAAGCCCTGTGTTTAATGCTCAAATGCTAAAAAATGAATAACAAAATCAAATGACATGATAATATATTTGACAAATAATGTGTATATGTATGTGCATATATATTTATATATACACATATAGGTATTTATATATACATGTCTGCATTATGTATCACATTATATGTTGTATTTTCATGTATCTATAGTTGAAATTAAACACCTCAAGATTCTAGACTTCTAGAAATCTTCCTCATAGACTTGTTGGTTTCAACACCTGACCTTCAGTTGGTGGCGCTATTCTGGAGAGCTGGGAGACATGACTGAGGCAGGTGAATCACTGAGAGTAAGCCTTTAGAGGCTCTGGCCTTTAGAGGTTCTATTCTCTCTGCCTCCAAGCCAGCACCATGTGAAAAGTCACGGCTGTAGGCTGCCATTGCTGTGTACTGGCCCACTCCAGATGTGTTCCCCCACCAACATGGACTGTGTCACCTGAACGACAAACCAAAATAAAGCTCTAATCCTTAAGTTGCTTGTGTTTGCGTATTTGCTCACATCAGTGAGAAAAGTAACTGATACAGAAGTCATTTCTAGGCTTCCTCTTAGTTGTAGCACATGCATGTTTTGAAAACTAATTCTGGGGTAATTGATAAAGGACTCTAGATGTTAAAGACTACCTGTTAGGAATAGCAAAGCCTTTGGCTTTTCTGTCTAGGGCACTAGTTTGAATGCATCCCTGATACCTTTTTTTTTTTTTTTAATCTGTGTGACATTTGGAGCATTATTTGGGATGGAGAGATTTGCTTCATTTCTGTCTTCAGTTTCCCTACCTGGTTCTTTTGGTCAGATATCACTCTAGCTAGGGGAGGGATTGTGGAAGAGATTTAAAAAAAAAAAATCAGCTTCTGCCCAGACGATCTGCTATTTTCTGGACTGGGGATCATTTTTGTAGAGGTCAGGGAGGGGAACTTTATTCCTTTATTCTGTATTATAAGAGCACATTTGTACCTACTGTAGAAAGGAACCAGCATAAGCACACTGCAAACAGCTCAGGACACACATACCGTCAGCAGCTTGTTTGTTACGAGTTAACCTTTAACCTAGATGTAACCCAGATGCCTCATGGTTTAAGGATCTCTGGGACTTGACTCAGGAAGAATGTAATGCTCAGTGGCCTTGGGAGTTTGCAAACTCCCTTTACAAGCAAGATGATGATAGGGGAAAGTGCAGGGGATGATAAGGAGAGAAATGTTAAGACCATGAATCTCAGAGACAAGGCTAGCTGCCTGACCCGAGGGACAAGATTAAAGTGTGGAATGATTCAGTGCCTTTGTTCTGATTCTCTATGAATATGACCCACAAGGATGACCATATGACCAGGGGGTGAAGATTAAGCTTTGGAATGGTTCACTGCCTTTGTTCTGACTCTCTGGGAAATCTATTAGCTGTAGACAGGAGCAAGAAGGCAGAACTTAGAATGTGAGTCCTCTGGCTTTTCAGACTCCTGGCTCTGTAAATAAAGCACAGCCTGAAGGTTCAGGCACCTCTCTCTGCTCACTGGCACTTGTGGTGCAAAGCAGCAAAAGATAAAAGCTTTTTAATTACAGCTCCTTCCATCCAGTTGCCTCTGACCACTACAACAGCTTAAACTATGTTCCCACCCTTCTGCCACCACAAACAGATCTTTTGAATCATGCTGTTTCTTGTGCACTTTGTCAGGGGACTTGAAATGAACCAGACTGTCATTCTCAGAGAAATAAGGCAGATAAGCTTGGAACCGTTTGCTGCATCTGCATGTGTGGGCATTTGCCTCACTGGTGTGTGTTAGAAATGGCGGTCTGGGCCAACACCTGTATTTCAAACCAGGTTTAAGGATCTCTGGGACTGTAAAATAGGCATGGTAACTGAGGTCACACGTTAGGAACTATAAGGGTAAACCAGCAATTCATGTGACACACGACCACGAATAAGCATTTGATTCAGGTGAGCGTATACAAGGCATACACTGATACCATTTCTGATTTTCAAAAGTGACAAATGAGGCTCAGCAACTGTATCAGCTGCTGGTCTCTCTGCTGTGACAAAATTCCTAGCAAGGAGCAAGTTAAGGAAGGAAATGTGGTCTGGTCCATGGTTTTCTGGGGTTTTGTTTTGTTCTGACTCATGGGCCCAGGTATGAGGAAAAGACAGGAACCTCACAGCAGCAGGAGCCTGAGACATCTGCATCTGCAGCCAGGATGCAGAGAGTGATGGATGCTAGGGTCCAGATCACCTTTTTATTCAGCCTAGGATTCCAAGCCATGGGACGGTGGACCAGCCACAGCAGTGCAGAACTTTAGGAAGGTGGATCTCTGTGAGTCTGAGGCCATTCTGGTCTACACAGTGAGTTTCAGGCAAATAAAAGCTATATAGTAAGGCCTTGTCTCAAAAAAGATTAGCCTGATTTATGTAACCCTTCATAAGCATACCAGAGTCTATCCTGTAAGGCTTAATCTTGGCCATCAACTTGGCTGCATCTGGAATCAACTAAGAGAGATGTCTATGAGCTGACCCAGACAACCCAGACATAAGGAGACCCAAGGGGAGGCTCCCACTTTTTTTGGCTTCTTGTCTCTCTCTGGCAAGTTCATCTACCAAGGCAGAGACTTTGCCTCCCTGTTGCCACTGTCACTGACCATCAAAACTCAGATCACATCAACGCACATTGGCGCCAACACTATGCTGCCATTTGGGTTGCATGCAGCCTTCCTCAGAGACGCTTCTTGCTGCAATGAGCATTGGTTAACAGAAACTCGCAGCTACTCAAAGTGCTGAGAATGAGTGGAGTGCAGTGGGTGCTGGGCCGGAATGGGGATAATCATATCACTCTTACCCAGACTCAGGGAGCTTCATGGAAGATGGGATGAAAAAAAAATGTGAAAGCCAGAGGATGGAAAGGTGTGCTACAGAAAGATGTCTTCTGAACATGACCCTACCATTGCATTCATGTATTCACTGCAACTGTGAATACAAGACCGGATCCCTGAACATTTCCTCATGGATGAGGAAGGGACCCATGAGGCCTCGTTCCATCAAGAGGGACAGTTAACAGTTACTGAGCAAGGGTTGTCTTTTTTTTTTCAGTGGTGTAACCCCTGGTAAGCTGCCCTTAAGCCAGTAAATAACCTCCCACCCACAGCTCTAAATTCAGTGGGTCACACACAAAGAGAAGGTTTGAAAACAGGAGGGGGCTTGTTTGAGCAGAGGGGTTCCAATGAGAGGAAGGAGATGAGAAAGGGGAATGGACAGTGTGTTATAATATGTATTAAAAAGCCAGGCAACAGATCTGATATGAAAGATATTTACTGTGGAAAGGGAGAAGAGAGGGAGGCACCCAGAGAGAGAGAGAGAGAGATCAAGAGGAGTAAGAGAGAGCAGAATGATGGGCAGGTCCTTTTTATTCAGCACACCTGGTATGCACCCCGGCTGCAGGTGATGACATCAGAGGTTGCTAGGAAACCTGGAAGCAGGCTAGTGGAAATGCCTGTATGCTGCTAGCATTCCTTCCTTTTTGTTTAATTTAAAAAGAAATGAGGAAATAGGAAGGGGTGGTGAGGCAGAAATGAGGACAGTGAACTGCTTCTCACTCAAGACAAGTTAAAGTATATAACTGCAGGTTCATTGGAAGCAGCTCTTGGCCACCATGCAAGTAGGGAGAGAGAGAGGAAAAAAAAAAAAAAAAAAAGCAAGAGCACCAAAATGTGCTGATTATATGGTGAAGGGGGAGGGAAAACCCCTGCCCTGCAAAGTTCGAGGAGAGGGTGGGGTGTGCCAGCCATGCCGCTGCCGTCTCTGACAGGGAGCCCAGGTAGTTATCAGGGCATCAGGGCAACCCATCTCCTTCTTTCTGGACATCGGAGCCACTCACTCGGTCCTTCTCGTTTCCCTATTGTCAGAGTAGGGGAACAGCTTTACCAACCTCACCAGACCGCACCACTCAATTACATTTTCAGGGGTGTTCCTCTCACCCATTCCTTTTTAGTGGTGCCAACCTGTCCCTTATTGGGTACCTTTTAGCCAAAGTGGGAGCTTCTATCTCCTTTGCTCCCCACATTCACCTGACCCCAAGCTCACCAGCAGCCCCTCTCTTCCTTCTCCTAGCCACCTAACCTTCAGGCTCTGACACTATTTCCTTTGCCAGCCTCTCAGGTGGGCCCCCAAGTCTGGGATGTCCAAAATCCCTGTCACTAAACACCATTCCCCAGTTGTCATACAACTACAGGACCCTACCTTACCCAGTATATCACCGAAGCTCAGTACCTATCTTCTCTCCAGAGCCTCAGGGGGACTTAAGCCGGACCTCTTAAGAAAAGAACATCTTGGCCCCACCTCTTCTCCCTTTAACACCCTATGCTTGCAGTTAAGAAACCCAGTGGAACCTACCACCTGGTGCAAGATCTCTGGCTCCTCGGTGCCTCAGTGCTTCCTCTCTACCCCTACACACTCCTTTCTGCTATCCCCTCATGGAGTTCCCATTTCTCAGTCCTGGATCTCAAGGATGAATTCTTCTCTATCCCCCTCCATACCCTGTCACAAAACATCTTTGCTTTCACTTGGACTGACCCTGACAACCACTTCTCTACCTGGGCTGTCTTACCCCAGGGGTTCTGGGACAACCCACACCTGTTTGGTCAGTTCCTAGCCTCTGATCTACTCTCCTCTCTCCCTAAATCTAAATTTACACAGTATACAGATGACCTTCTCTTCTGCAGCCCATCCCTACAAATTATACAAACCAACACCTCTGCTTTTCTTTCTTGTCCAGCCTGAGCTATAGAATCTCACCTTCTAAGGTCCAATTGTCGGATCACATACTTTAGACTAACAATTATCCAACCCATAAAGCCTTTACCTTATATAGACAATGTCTAATCCAGCCTCTAGCAGCCCCCTCTACTAAAAAGGAGATTTTATCATTTCTAGGAACAGCTAGTTTCTTAAGCTCCTGGATCCCTTCCTCTTTCCTTCTTATCTGCCCCCTATATGAGGCAGCCTAGGCCCTTCATATGAGCCCCTTCTCAGACCTAGTACCAAGTCCTTTCAGAGGCTCCAACAGGCCCTTCTTTGGGCCTTAAACTTCCCAGACCTAACCTGTCCCTTCTCCCTCTAAGTAAGAGAAAAAGAAGGATATGCCCTTGGAGGTCCAAGGTCACCAACTGGGAACCCTCCTTTGCACTTGTAGCAAAACTGCCAAAAAAAAAAAAAATTAGAACTAACAAGCCATCTCATTCTTGCATTGAAACCTTAGAGAAACTATTGTCCCACCCTTCATACGAACAGGAGGGCACATTGCCCCGAGCTATCTATATCTGGTACACAGCCCCAAAAAGCTGGCTATGCCATCGTGTCAGATACTGAGGTGGTTGAGGCACAGGCCCTCCCTGCCCACACCACTAATCAGCAGGCCAAACTAATAGCTCTTGCCTGTGCCTTCCAACTGGCACAGAGACAATCCCTAAACATCTACACAGACTCTAAATATGCCTTTCATTACCTCCTGTCCCATGATGCCATCTGGAGAGAGTGCGGGTTACTCACAACAAAGGGAGGATCAAGAACCAGTGCAGACCAAATTATGGCCCTGCTAAGAGCCTCTCATCTCCCAGCAGCTACTGCAATTGTCCACTGCCGGTCCACCCCGCTCCCCCCGCCCCCCGACTGATGGGTCCATCATCTCCAAAGGAAATAATCAAGCTGACGAAGCAGCTAGAGCTTCGGCCCTCAGAGGCCTAGACTCATTTCACCCACCACAGGACACCCTTACACTACAACCCCCTCCCCCCCACACACACACCATCAGCCCTGGACACTCCTTAAATTCTGTCCCATCTGCACCAGCTCTTTCCTCCTAATAGCCAAGCCTTGTCTCACTTTGTTAAGACCCACCTGCAGCCCACCCCTGAGGACTTACGTTTCTTAAGGACTATTACTACCTCTTGTAAAACATGTCAGATGTCAGTCCCCAACTCAGAAGTCACAGAGCCCTCCCCTCCCCCCTCCCCCTTTTCCTACCTAACAGGCTAGAGGCTCTCTCCCCGGGGCTGACAACCTGACTCTACCCAAATGCCCACAGTCAAATGTGTCCAGTACCTCCTGGTCTGGGTGGACACCTTCTCAGAGTGGGTGGAGGCATTCCCCACTACCAACAAAAAGGTTCAGACATTTTCTCATCTCCTCCTTGAGATCCTTGCCTCCCTCCAGTTAGACAATGGTCCCAAATTCACCTTCCAGGTTTCCCAGACCCTATCTAAAGCCCTCAACATTTTTTGGTATTTTCATATCCCAGAAGATAAAACAAACTAACCACTCCTTTAAAAAAAATGACTTTTGTTGGGCTGGAGAGATGGCTCAGAGGTTAAGAGGTCCTGAGTTCAATGCCCAGCAAGCACATGGTGGCTCACAACCATCTCTAATGAGATCTGGTGCCCTCTTCTGACATGCAGGCACACATGCAGTACAGAGCACTGTACAGAATGAATATTTTTAGAAGAACCACTCTTGTTAAACTGTCACAGGAACCTCACCTCCCTTGTGTAAAACTCCTGCTGTTGGCCCTTTTCAGGCTATCCCCAAAAAGCCTCTTTCTCTCTCACCCTTTGAGCTCATGTATGGACGAACAGTTCTGACTCCCAGTCTTTCACCCAAACCCACGCCCCTCCCTGATCACGTACTCACTCCCTTACTCTGTCATCTCGGCTCCCTACTATGGAACTTTGCTGGCCACTGTCTACCATGGCCACATACTAACTCCTGTCCTTCTCCTATTTTCATTGAAGATCAGGTCCTCTCCAACATCCAGACCAACATCCTTCACCCCTTTCCCCTTCAAAGTAATTCTCATGCCTCCCACAGCTGCTAAACTTGAGGGTCCCCTCACTGGTTTCACCTATCTCACCTCAGGCCTTTCCCCCTCCCCAAGATAACTTTCCTTCCTACATATCAACTCCAGCAAGACCCTGTTCCCTTAAGTTTCAGAGGAGGCTGAGACCAACCACCCTGTTTCCAGTTCCAGAAGAATGTGACTTCACTCCGGCAGCCATGCTCAATCTCACTCGATTGGATGTGGATGCTTTCTCCTCTGCCTCTTGTTTGTTTCTGTCCAGGGTTAACTCTTATATATGGAGAATTGACAGTCAAGAAACCCTCGTTTACAACAGCCTCTCCAAATAAGGTCAGAAAATTGCTCCATAACAGGTTGCCAGGAGCTGAGTAAAATTCCCATTACCCCCACATCCACCTCCCCTTCTTCATCTTATGACCTTTTTGTTTGCTTCCTCTTTGACCGGACAGAAAGCTGTTGTAAGGAATGGCCATTCAGATATGGAAGTTAACCACACTAATCTTACCAACTTCCACTTGACAATAACAAAAGACAATTAACCTCCTTTACCTTCATGAAAAACACCCTAAACGAGATCTTCTTCTATATCAGGGACCCATGGGACCCCGATTGGGAAGCAGGCATCTTTGCCAAACTCTATCACTTCTACAAACCCTAACTCCTGATAAGTATGATTGACATCCAGGAAAAAATGTCTGATCACCCAACCCCTGGAGATGGAAGTAGAGAAAGCAACCAAACACTCCTCCAAGGCCATCGCCTCTTTAAAGCCCCTCTCCTAAACAACACAAACTGGACGCTTCATCTCTGCTTCAGACTCTGACCTTGCCCTACAGGTTCCTTTATGTTACCAAAGCTGGACACTTCAGAGATTACTGACCCTCCTGGGACCAACTCACAGCTGCCACTTACAGAGGTGGTACTTCAAAAAACCAATGAGGACTGAATCTCCTTACAGCTGAAAACGGTGGCCTTTGCCTCTTTCCCCAGTAGGAATGCTGCTTCTATGTCAACCAGTCCAGGTATAGTTAAAACCAAAATCAAACAACTCCAGACACACCTCCAAAAGTAAAGGGAACAACCGGAGGCCTCCAACCCTTGGGCCATTGAAAACCCCGTATGGAAGTGGATCCTGCCCTTGCTCACCCTTCTTCTTCCCATTTTTCTCCCTTTACAATTCACACCCTGCTTTATCAACTTCTCTACATTCCTCTAACGATAAAATCAAACAATCTCTAACTGTACAATTAATCAGTTCCTCTTTCGGGATTACCAACCGCTGGCCATGGAGCCTGATGGCAACAACTACCCAGTGTGTCCCGAGGATCTACTGTACCCCGAAAATAACAACGCGGCCGTTAGGCAGCAGGGAGCAGCCTGAGTGAACGACGCCCCCACTCCCTCCTCCCTATCCCCCCCTTCCAGCTCCTCCTCTGTTATAATAACCGAAAGGGAGGAACCCTGGCCATCAGCCCCAGGGCCGGTGACAACAGGACACATCACCGCCACACGCACACATGACACACTTCCACTGTCACCCTGAGCCGCTTGTCCCTTCTCTCCGCATGCACTGCATCACCTTACCAGAGGACGTGCCCCCGCCCCCACCACCTGCCAGCTTTACGGATTCCGCCATACAGTTCCGCCGACTAAATCCCAACAGCTCCGCGTATAAATGAAAACATTCACTATAGGAGTTCATTATAAATGAGTAAAAATGCAGTGTAAAGATAAAATTCATTAAGTGTATAAAACTGAAATTCATTATATATGTACGAAAATATCTAAATAGATAAGTAAAAACTCAGCTACGCCCACCCTGTCACATGGACTGCAATGAGAGGCATGTCTCAGCAGTACTTGCTTTCACCGTTGCCAGCATCCCAGACAACGCCAGCTTAAGGAAGAAAAGGTTTATAGTAGCTCACAGTTTTGGGGTACAGTCCACCTTGGTGTCCGGAGCTTGAGGGGGTTAGTCACACGTACTCACAGAGGAAGCAGTGTGGTGAATGGAGTATTCATTGCTTTCTGTTTCTTGTTCATCCCAAGACTTCAACCCATAGAATGATACCACATTTAGGGTAGTAAATCTAAATAATCCCTAACTAAATCTAAATAATCCCTTCACAGATTTTCTAAGTGATTCTAGATCATATGGCGTAGTAGTGGCTCATGCCTTTAAGTCCCAGCAATCGGGAGGCAGAGGCAGGAGGATCTCTGAGTTCAAGGTCAGCCTAGTCTACAGAGCCAGTTCCAGAACAGCCAGGGATGTAAAAAACAAAAACTGTTGCGAAGAACAAAACTAAAAGAAGAGAAATTATCACACACTGGATGGTTTATAACAACAGAATGTTGAGTTTCAGAGGTCTCAAGTCCAAAATCAAAGCAGATTGGTGTCTGTTCACGAGTGCTCTGCAGAGTAATCACCAACCTAAAGCTTCCAGCTCTTACTTCCTGTACCTTGGATGTTAGGAAGGCCACCAGTAACTCGTGATGTCGTAGACTTCCAGTTATCACACCGCATGCATTAGTCTGTGGCTTCTGCAGGGAAACAGAAGCAGCGGAGTTTGTGCATAGCTGGATGTGTGCATGCCTGTGTGCATGCGTGCATGCTGATTATGTAATCTAATTTCTGCTGATGAGGCTGTCAGACCAGAGACCACAGAGGAGCTAACATGTAGTTCTTGAATGCTGCTGGCATTTACTTCTCTGTCAGAGTCTTTGTACTATTTAAAGTCCACCTTCATTTGCTTTACTTAAAAATCTGCCAATTTTAATGTCAAGGTCATCCAAAAACACCTTCCCAGAAACAACCAGGGGGGTAAAAAACATCTGGGAACTAGAGCTCTGTCAAGTTGGTTGACACATTAACTATCACACCAGTTAATAACTTTATCCCTGTATTAACCAATACACTCCCAGTACACAGCACCATTTCAATCAATCTTGTAAACCCTAAAAAGTATGTTTATTCCTAATTGAGAAAGCCCCAGATTAATTTCCAAAGTGGCTGTACAAATTTACATTCCTACCAGCAGTGCAGGAGGGTTTCCCTTTCTCCACATCCTCTCCAGCATGTGTTGTCACTTGAGTTTTTGATCTTGGCCATTCTGATGGGTGTAAGGTGAAATCTCAGGGTCGTTTTGATTTGCATTTCTCTGATGACTAAGGATGTTGAGCATTTCTTTTAAGTGTCTCTCTGCCATTCGATGTTCCTCTATCGACAATTCTCTGTTTAGCTCTGTACCCCATTTTTTAATTGGATTACTTGATTTGTTGCTGTTTAACTTCTTAAGCTCTTTATATATTCTGGAGGATTAGCCCTCTTTCAGATATAGGGTTGGTAAAGATCCTTTCCCAACCTGTAGGCTATTGTTTTGTTCTGATGACAGTGTCCTTTGCTTTACAGAAGTTTTTCAGTTTCATGAGGTCTCATTTATTGATTGTTGATCTTAGAGCCTGTGCTGTTGGTGTTCTGTTCAGGAAGTTGTCTCCTGTGCCAATGAGTTCAAGGCTCTTCCCCACTTTTTTTTTCTAACAAGTTTAGTGTGTCTGTTTTTATATTGAGGTCTTTGATCCACTTGGACTTTAGTTTTGTTCAGGGTGATAAGTATGGATCTATTTGCATTTTCTACATGTAGACATCCATTTAGACCAGCACCATTTGTTGAAGATGCTACCTTTTTTCCATTGTATGGTTTTGGCATCTTTGTCAAAAATCAGGTGTCCATAAGTATATGGGTTTATTTCTATCCAATTCCATTGATCTACCATTCTGTTTCTATGCCAGTACCATGCAGTTTTTATTACTGTTGCTCTATAGTACAGCTTGAGATCAGGGATGGAGATACCTCTTAGGCATATATCCAAAATATGCTCAAGTACACAACAAAGACATTTGCTCAGCCATGTTTGTAGCAGCTTTATTTGTAATAGCCAGAAGCTGGAAACAACCCAGATGTCCCTCTGTTGAGGAATGGATACAGAAATTGTGGTACATTTACACAGTGGAATACTAGCTATTAAAAACAAGGAAATCATGAAATTTGTAGGCAAATGGTGGGAACTAGAAAAGATCATCCTGAGTTAGGTATCCCAGAAGCAGAAAGACACACATGGTATATACTCACTTATAAGTGGATATTAGACATATAATATAGAATAATCATACTAAAATCTGTACACCTAAAAAAACTAATCAAAAAGGAGGACCCTGGGTAAGATGCTCAATCTTCATTCAGAAAGGCAAATGGAACTGACTTTGGAAGAGGGAGAAAACGGGGAACAGGATAGGAGCCTACCACAAAGGGCTTCTGAAAGTCTCTACCCAGCAGGGTATCAAAACATATGCTGAGACTCATAGCCAAACTTTGGGCAGAGTGCAGGGAATCTTATGAAAGAAGGGGGAGACAGAAAGACCTGGAGGGGACAGGAGCTCCACAAGGAGAGCAACAGAACCAATAAATCTGGGCACAGGGGTCTTTTGTGAGACTGATACTCCAAACAAGGACCATGCATAGAGAAAACCTAGAACCCCTGCAGAGATATAACCCCATGGCAGCTCAGTGTCCAAGAGGGTTCCCTAGTAATGGGAACACAGACTTCTCTGACATGAACTGGAGCTGGTTCTTTGGTCATCTCCCCCTGAGGGGAAGCAGCCTTTCCAGTTCACAGAGGAAGACAGTAAAGCCAGTCCTGATGAGACCTGATAGGCTAACGTCAAAATAAAGGGGAGGAGGACCTTCCCTATCATTCCACTGGGGGAGGGGCATAGGAGAAAAAGAAGGAGGGAGGGTGAAATTGGGAGGGGATAGAGGAGAGTGCTACAGCTAGGATACAAAGTGAATAAACTGTAATTAATAAAAATAAATTTTTAAGTACATTTATATAATATAAAGAAAAATAATATCCTCAATTTTAACTATGCAGAACCTAAGGCTCTGGAAGAATTAATCTGAAAGGGCACGTAATTTACAAACTTGGCCCAGGCAGGATGACAATACACCTTTAGTCCCAAGACTTGAAAGGCAGAGGCAGGTGCATCTCTGTAAGTTTGAGACCAGTCTGGTATACATAATGAGTTCCAAGCCAGCCAGAGAGGTTTTACTATGTAGTAAGACCTCGCCTTGGGCAACAGAAAAGAAAAAAATCACCCCCAACTTCAGTGAAATAATTCAGTCAGTTCTAAGCAAGCAGAAACCAATTCTCCCATCTTCCTGCATTTCTCAAAGTGCCCACAGCCAAGCAGGCAAGTAGCACACTCCTGTAAACCCAGCTACTGCTACAGTGAGGCTACAGGATCCTGTGAGCTAGTTCAAGATCACCCTGGAGAAACACAGTCAAAATACCAGCTTTAAAAATAAAATTGTAAGATTCTATTCTCAAAACAATAGATTGGGAGCCAGCTGTGGTGGTGCACACCTGCAGTCCCAGAACTGGCTGAAGCTGAGGCAAGAAGGACGCCATCTTGGGCTACAGAAGATTCTGTCTCAAAATCCAAAGTAAATAATTAATCGGGAGGGGAGGCAGTTCTCATGACCATGTTCCAGTGCTTTAGATGCTTCGTCACTTTTTGAAAAATGATCATTGTCTTTTCAAGCTATCCACTCAGTGCTTCATATCACCCGTCTCTACCTTCCACAGCCGCCCGGGAAGATGAAGTACATCCACAGGCCTGGCTGTGCCTGTGACAGGAAATCCACATAAACTCCCCACCATCCTCCATCCGAGTGACGGCTGAAGGCAAAACTGGTGGGCATCTCTGCTGGCATAACTTTCCTCTCCCTTTTTATTTCTGTCATCTTCAATTCACCACCTCAGTTCAGCGGCGTAAGTGGTTTTTCCTGCAGCCATCGGCTTATATTCTAGTGATCAAGAAGTCTTTTGGGACAAAGATAGAAGCATCCATGCTTTTTATCAATACTTTCTGCGTGGCCAGGGGTGGTGGCGCACACCTTTAATCCCAGCGCTGGAGAGGCAGAGGCAGGCTGATCTCTATAATTTTGAGGCCAGAACTCACTCTCTCTTTCTCTCACTCTCTAGGACAGCCAGGGCTACACAGAGAATCCCTGTCTTGAAAAAAACTTTTTAAAAAGAAAAAGAAAGAAAATTTCCTGTACACACATTGTCTTGCCTTATACCTGCTTAGTGAGAGCTTATTACCTGGCCATATCTAACTGTGTAGAAGCCTGGGAAACATTCTCTATTCTAGACAGACATACAAGATTTTGTTTTTGTGTGCCTGAGTGTATGCTTATGTATCAGACCCATGCAGGCACTGGGAGTCATGTGGATCCCATGATGCTGGAGTTATAGGTAGTTCTGAGGTGTGGGATCTGGGTACTGGGAATTGAACCTGGTTCTCTACGAAGGCAGTGAATGCTCTTAGCCACTGAGGCATCTTCTCTACAGCCCCAGACATGTGGCTATTAAGATATTAAAGAAGATTGCAGATGAGGAAATAGTCACAGTAAGTTGGACATGGGTCTTTGAAGTACAGAACTAATTAAGGTTTGTATTTGCTGAGAGATGGGGGTGTGGGCTCCCAAACACAAGCTGCTGCTCCCTGTCCTCAGCTCTCCCCCACAGCATGTTCTGCAGACGCCCACTCTGACTGGAAATGTATTGGGAGGGCATTCTGAGGATTAGGGTTCAGCCACACCACGCTGGCACACCCAAGAGCCATTACACATTCCAGACTCCTGACCCACAGAAACACTAATGAAATTTTAATCCTCAGTTTAAAAGAAACAGCTTTAATAAATCTGAGGCTGGAGTCCGACCCAACGCAGTATCAGAGATATTTCTGATAAGGAGCTCTTCAAACCACTCCAAGATGCAGCTGGCTGGACTTCAAAGGGAAGCGGTGAGGAGGATGCACGTTTGCTAGGGGAGCTCAGCCAGATCATCCGTGGACAAGGGAAGAAAGGCACGCTGCCCACGTGTACCCGCTCAAGGGAGCTGGGTAGAGTTCATAGCAAGGTTTATGGAATTCATCTCAGAGTTAGTGCTCTTTCAGGGTTTTGAGCAACAGCCTAACTGCCTCTGTCAGAGCCTGGAATGCTCACGGCCCCACCTGCAGTCGTGGCTGCTGGGCCACAGAGCACTTGAGTCAGCCAGTGTTCCTTAGTCTGAGAGTAAGTGGGTAAACCAAGGTTAATGGGGTAGAGGGACATAGTACTCACAGCAACATCTTAAGAGGATTTCACAGCAAAGTCTTAAGAGGATTTTTTTTTTCAAAATAAGAATTGCATGCTGTGTAGACAATAATGTCACTTACGTCATATGACAATCTGATGTACTTTCTTGAGTGACAGGAAGGGCCTGTGTCAGGCCTGGGAATGTCAATCCAGCATAGGGAGAGGGGTCAAAAACAGCGAAATCCCAGCCCCTGCTGCTCCTTTCTGCCACAGAGAACCCTTCCGGAATATCTCAGAACTGTCAGACAGGAAAGCCCCTAAACCCCAAGACTGGGATGGAAGCAAGCTAGCCTTAGGTTGAAACATTTTACTGACAAATGTGCTGCTTACTCACAATCCCATGGGGTGATAAAGAACAAGAATATAAATCCCCAAGATGCAACTGACTCCTTGGTGTGACCCCTGCTAATCAAACTCCAGTGGACAAAAGGTGGGACCGATTAGGGGGTACAGCCAACGTGTGTCTAAACAGTAGAGAAGGCATTTATATCCAGAGAGGTCCCCCACGCAACTGCATCTCACACACACTCAGCTCCTTTTTGTAATCGTCATTTCCCTTAAGGTTTACTTTTCGGTGTATGACTATTTTCCCTGCACGTGTGTATGTGCACCACGTCTGTACAGCGCCCACAGAGGTCAGAAGAGGGCATCAGGTTCCCACTAGAAACGGAGTTAAAGACAATTGTGAGCCACCATGTGGGTGCTGGGAACCAAACCCAGGTGCTCCTCACTGCTGAACCATCTCTGCAACCCATCATCATTCATTTTTAAAGTTTTTAAAACATTTTTGTTTTGCTGTTGTTGTCGTTGCCATATATTATACATAGTACTGGGTACAGAAGGACAGCTTCCTGCAAGTATATAACGTACATTATAAAGTATATAATGTACATGAGCTCACCTGGTCTTCTCGCCTCTCATTCGTTCCCTTGGTTCGGCTTTCCTTCTATTTTCATGCCACATATATATGCCACATGATTTTAAATATCTGTATAAAACCTAGGAGCCATCAATGAGAGAAAACATGAGCTGCTTGTCCCTTTGTCTGACTTCATGTACTTAATATGATTATATCCGCTTATATCCATTTAAAAGCAAACAACATAATCTCATTCTTCTTTTTGGCTGAATAATGGTCCACTGCATACATACGCCACTATTTTTTAACCATCCTCTGTTGGTGGATACCTAAAGTTGGTTCTGTAGCTTAACTGCTGTGAAAGGTGCTGCAATAGTCACTCACGTGCAAGTATCTCTGTGATGTCTTGACTTAGGATCCAGGTAAAGACCCAGTGGTGGCACAGCTGGGTCAGATTGTGGATCTCTTTGTTTTTTAAGACACTTAAAGTTGATTTCGATGACTGCTCTTCCTTCAGCAGCACACAAGGGTTCCACATCCTCACCAACATTTGAGGAGTCTCACTACATGGCCCTCACTGGCTTGGAACTCACTTTGTGGATACGAACTTCATCTCAAAGATCTGCCTGCCTCTGCCTCTCTGCTGCCTGGCTTGTTGTTTCTTAATCTTTGTTATTCTTTGGGGGTAAGACGTAATCTCAGTGTGGTTTTATTTTCATTTCCCTGATGGTTAATGTTTAGCATTCCTTTATGTGCCTATTGGCCATTTGTACACTGTCTTTTAAGAACTGTGTTCATTTCATTAGCCTATTTATTGATTGGGTGGTTGATTTAAACATCCTCTTTGCAGTTTTAGTAACCCGCCCAGCCTAATGAGTGACGTTTGCCTGCACATCAGTGTGGAACCATCCACCATCGCATGAGCAAACCTATCAACAGCCACACCTGAAAAAAAAATGACAGCCCGCCCCCCAGTATCCATCAAGTACCAGTGGCTCCTCAGGTAGAAGTGGAACCTCCCTTCCCAACACTCCTCCTGGCCCTCCAGCTCTTGCATTCCCGCAGCTCCTCGCACGACGCCTTGAGCCTTGCGTGGGTTCGTGTAGATTCTGTTTTGGTTGCTGTGCAGAAGCTCTTTAACTTTGTGTCATTTCATGTGTTGATTCTTGGCATTATTTCCTGATCAATCAGAGCCCTTTCAGACGACGTGATTGCCTATGCTCACAGTTTTCAGTGTTTTCTCCGCCTTGTAACAATTTCAGTTGCAGGTTTTACATTGAGATAGGGACCTAATCTCATTCCTCGACTTACGGATACCTAGTTTTCCCAGCGCCGCTGTATTTAACAGAAGCCCCATACTCAAAGTAAAGCTCAACGTGCTTACCATATCTAGAGTACTTAACATGACTCTGGCCCCAAAACTAATTTACTTTTTTTGGTTCTAAGACAAAATACCTGACCAAAAAAAAAAAAAAGGTAAAGAAGGAAGGGCTTGTTCATCCTCTCTGAAATCCTAGGATATGAGCAGAATGAGCTGATAGTCTTTGCTAGAATGCAGCATGGATAGACTCTTATGCACTTTCAATGGAGTTCCTCGTCCCCTCAGAACAGCATGAGTCAGGCTTCTAACGCCCACATTTCTCCTGGCTGTTTGCTCTTCCATATCCTCACTAGAACGGCCTATTAAGCTCTGCTTTGCATCATTCTAGAATTTCTCTAAGCCACAGCTCCAAAGTCTTTCACGTTCCTCCTGAAAACCAGTTCCAGTGACCTAAGAACCAACGGATGAGGCTTGCCACAGTAGGGACTCCCCACTCTCCACAGCAATTTTTCCATATTACTACTCTTTTCATTGCTGGAACAAAATATCCAATACGAGTAAAGAAGGGTTTGCTCTGCTGTTGTCTCGAGTTGACATCCTGATTAACTACTTCCCGCAGACTCCTGACTGGAGAGGCATTCTCTCATCACTAGTGTAGCATAGCCCTCCCACCCTCCTCTAACTCTCCCTACGCCCTTGTCTTTCTCTCTGAAGTGTCTCTAAGATGGACGTGGTTACACGGCATATCCTTCCTTTCCCACCAGAGTGTAAGCTGCCAGCACGGTTACCAGTTTTATTTGCTGCCATGTTCCTAGAGACAGAGAGTGCCCAGCGCACAGTTTTGTTTTCAACATTTAAAAAACAAATTTGGGGTGCTGGAGAGACTGCTCAGCAGTTAAGAGCACAAACTGTTCTTGTAGAGGACACACACAAATAAGTTAAAGAAATAATATTTTTTAAAGAGAGTAATTGTATAGAGAGAGCAAGACCCAGTGTCAGGACATTCTATACACCGACTCCGAGGGAGGGCAGAAAATGGATCGCCTTCCATCAGACAAAAGGAACACATTCCAGTGTTCCACAGCACAGGGGTGACTGTAGTTCAAATTTGCCTATTATAAAGGTTATGGAGAACTAAAGGAGCTCAAAGGTTCCAAACACAGAATGTTGATAAGGGGATGGCAATGCTAGCTACTGGGATTTGATGAGCATTCATAGTATACATGTACTAAAATATCATGCCACTCTACAAAATATGCATCATTATTTCAATAAAAATTTTAATGTTTAAAGAGGAAGAACATAACTACCCTGGTTTGTTCATTACATACTGTACACGTGCTCTGAGTTATACTGTAGCCCATAAAGGAGATATGTAAAATGAAAATAAAATTAGTTTAAAAAATAAAGTCTATAGTAATTGACATTTTATATATACTTATTTATATATTTACATATATTTTAATTTGTCTAGTTCCATCTTACAAAGGTTATGTAATCTTTCATTATATAAATGTAGATAAATTGTACGTAGAAAATCATATCATTTTATGAAGTGGGACTGTAACTCAGTTGGTAGAGGGTTTGCCTTGATTAACAAAGCATTCTATTCCTAGCACCACATGCCTGTAATCTCAGCACTTGGGAGGTAAAGGCAGGAATATCATGAGTTCAAGGTCATCCTCAGCTATATAGTAAATGCCAGCCTAGGATGCATGAAATCTTGTCTCCAAAAAAGGGCTATCAAGATGGCTCGGTGGGTAAGAGTACTTACCACCAAACCTGCCAATCTAAATTTAATCTCTAGGACCTACCCACATGGTAGAAGGACAGAACCAATTCCCGAATATTCACTGTGGCACACCAACAAACCACATACACACACACATGAACACACACACACACACACACACACACACAAAGGAGTGTAAATAAATGTTAAAAAATAAGTAAAACATTTTAATATTGAAAGGTAAAATATACCAGCACCAGAGAGCTGTGGCAATAAGTTCATCAATTTGAGATCACTCTGGACTCCACAGAAAGTTCTATGTCAGCCAGGGCTACACAGTGAGACACTTTTTCAATCCAGAAAGAAAAGGGGCAGGAGATAGGGGTGGGTGGGAGAGACAGGAATCGCATAGTCAACTCCAATTCTTTAACTTTTACAAGTCTGGTGACCTAAAGCAGAAAAGGTCTTTTGGTAAAAATCCAATATCCCATCATAAAAGTTGTAAAGAATCTAAGAACATAGAGAACATATCTTAACATATGAAGGCAATATTCAGTGAGCTTGCATCCAAAATCATGCTAAATGGAGAAAACTCAAAGCATTTCTAGTAAAGTTGGAACAAAACAGGAGTGTCCACTCTCCACGTTCCTGTCCAGTGTAGTGATTGAAGTTTTAGCTCAAGCAATAAGACACGTGAAAGAAATAACAAGGATATAAATGAAAGAGAGACATCAAAGTATCCTTATTTGCAGATGGTTCTATACATAAGACCCCAAAGCCTCCACCAGAAATCTTCCTCAGCTGATAAACACACTTGGCAAGGTAGCAGAATACAAAATTAACACAGAGATATCAGTGTTCTCCCTACATTGCGAACAGCTATCACACTGAGGAAGAAAACATGGAACCAACACTGCTCACAGTAACCTCAAAGATCGAATATCTTGGGCTAACTCCAACCAAAGAAGTGAAGACTTGTACAGTGAAAATTTTAAGACATTAAAGAAAGGAACTGAAGAAGATAACCAGAAGATGGAAAGATCTCCTATGCTTGTGGGTTGGAAAGAATAAACTGTGAAAATGTCCATCCTGTCAAAAGCAATCTACAGACTCATTGCACTCGCCATTAAAATTCCGACATGATTCTCCACAGAAGTTAAATTTCATTTGGAAGCACAGAGCACCCAGGATAGCCAAAGCAACCCTGAATAATTGAAATTAAAACTACCAGACATATCACCAGCCAAGATTTCAAGTAATACCACAGCACTAGCTATAGCAATAAAAACAGCATGGTGCAATGTCGTAAAAGTAGACAAGTCGATCAGTCGGGTAGAATTGAAAACCCAGAAGCTCCCCTCCTACAGCGAGCTCAATGTTGGCAAAGAGGCTGACAGTATACATTGGAGAAAGGACAGCGCCCTCAACCCACAGTGCCGGCAAGACTGGAATGAACGCCTGTTGAAAATGGAATGAGGGTCTTCTCGCTCATCCTGAACAAAATTCAGCTCCGCATGGACCAAGGACTTCAGCACAAGATCTGACACCCTGAATCTCATAGAAGAGGAAGAAATATTCACTTTAAAAAAATGGGGCTGGAGAAATGGCTCAGAGGTTAAGAGCACTGCCTCCTCTTCCAAAGGTCTTGAGTTCAATTCCCAGCAACCACATAGTGGCTCACAACCATCTGTGATGAGATCTGGTCCCCTCTTCTGGCCTACAGGCACGCATGCAGGCAGAACATTGTATAAATAATAAATAAATCTTAAAAAAAAAAAACTGGTGGGGTGTCTAGCATAATGGTTCAGCAGGTGAAAGCACTTGCCACCAAGCCTGACAGCCTGAGTGTATTCCCAGGCCCCACGAGATGGAAGGAGAGATCTGATTCCCTCAAGGCGTCGTCTGACCTCCACGCATGTGCTGCAGCATGCATGTGCCCACACACATATGCACATAGTAAACAAGTAAATGTGTTTTTAAATGCCAAGCACTGCAGTGCAAACCTGTAATAACCCCTGCACTGGGAAGTGGAGACAGGCAGACACCCCTAGGACTCACTAGCCAGCTGGCTAGCCTAGTGCAATCAGTGAGCTCATGGTTCAGTGAGAGAGCCTGCCTCTAGAAGAAAGTGGAGAAGCATCTGACCTCTGGCACATACACACAAGTGCGCAGACATGAGCATGCGTGTGCACACACTCTCATGCTTGTGCATACACATAGTGGGGTTGAAAATGGGAACAAATCAAACAAAGGAATACTAATTTAAAAAGAAAAGAAAAAGCCAGGGGTGGTGGTACACGCCTGTAATCCCAGCACTTGAGGAGGCAGAGGCAGGCAGATCTCTTTGAGTTCGAGGCCAGCCCGGTCTACAAAGAGGTTCCAGGACAGAGCTAGGGCTCTGTTCCATAGAGAAACCCTGTCTCAAAAAAAAAAAAAAAAACCATAAAAAACTGTAAGGCCAACAGCAGACATCTCATTAGCAGCAGGAGTTTCTGAAGTTTGGATGAAGAAGACTGTCTTCTTGAAATTTATACACAGCCACAGCACTATGTAAGAGTTGGAGGAGGAACAATGAGATGGCTCTGGGGTAAGGACACTAGCCACCAAAACAAATAACCGGGGCTCAACCCCCAAGACACACATGGTAGAAGAAAGAACCCAGTTCCTGAAAATTGTACACACACACACACACACACACACTGTAAGTGTAATTTTAAAAGACTTCAAAGGAAGGGGGGAAATAAAGATATTTCAGGTCCACTATGGAATTTATTATTTAAAGCCTTCACTAACAGAACTCTGAGTTCGAGGCCAGCCTGACCTACATAGCAAGTTCTAGGCCATGCAGACATATGTGGTGAGAGCCTGCCTTAAAAAAAAAAAATGAAATTAAAAAAAAAAAAAAGCTTTCACTGAGATGTGAATACGCATCCATCAGCAAGGAATAAAAACAAACAGAAAAAAAAAACACATAAAAGGGCAAGCAGAAGGCAAGAAATCCATTCACTATCCACAAAGAATGGGGGAAATACGTAATGCGCTGAATCTCTCCAGATCCTTTCTACACCCTCTTCACTCCCTGGGAAGCCAGTTAGTGTGGATCCCATCAACAGGACTCCCTGGTCCTCTGGCTCTTTCCCATGAGGAGCCCTAAGAGGACATTGGGGAAAGGGAAGATAGGTCAGAGTTCACACAGTGCTCTCCTGGTCCTCACTGTGGGCTGGTCCTAGATGAGAGGAATAGCTCCGAGGCCACTGTCACTCTGCACTACTCCCTATGCCCAGTGTTCAAGTGCCCTAGACCCCACAAATCCCTCATGTTTTCAAGCGCCAAGCTCTGATTTGGCCAGCTCTAACACATTGCACTCTTGTGGCTTTCTGGGTCGCACCCACACCTTTCATCAAGTTCTGCTTGTTAAGTCTGAGTACTTGCTCCTCAAATCACAACTAGTCTGAGGGATGGAAACTGTGATGTACCTGAAACATTACACATCACGCCAGTGACCAATGGCACAAGCCTGTCCATCCGAGTTCAGTCCCTGCATCCCACAGTAAGAGAGAGAAAACCAGTCCCCAAAAGTTGTCCTCTTATTCCACATATGTGCCATGGCACACATGCACCCCCACTCATGCACATTTCACACACATTTTTTTTTTTAAGGATGAGCAAGGTGAGGATGCATACAAGGCAGACTGGTGAATTTTAAAATTTGTTAGAAAACATAGGGTTCAGAGTGAATGCCCACAAGTTTTAGGGTAAAAGATCTGTGCCTCCGGGGCTTGCAATGTCAAGCTTACTTCTACCTTCTTGACATTTTTGTTAACAGAACTTCAATATAGTACGTCCTACATTGAATTCACCTTCTCTCCACTCAGACTCCACCCATGTGGATACCCAGGTGATACTCAAATCTCCAGCCATCTTTGATGCCCTTTTCTGCCTCACCACCCAGCTCTAGTGCCCAGTACAGAGCTTCCTACTTGGGAATATTTCTCAACTCCTTCCCTTTCCAGCCCATTTCTCAGGTTCTGCTGCATCCACCACGGCTTGGTTCTCAAAACCTGACTGGAGGGCCACAGGGATAAAGAAATGACTGGAATATAAACAGAAAAGCCAGGATCAAGCCAGGCATAGTGGCACATGCATTCCAGGAGGCAGAGGCAGGCGTATCTCTGTGAGTTTGAGGCCATCCTGGTCTACAAAGCAAGACCAGGTCAGCCAAGGCTACACGGAGAAACCCTGTCATGAAAGAAAGAGAAGGAAAAAGAAAAGCTGGGATCAGGTGGGCTGAGCTGATTAAGGGCACCAACTAGACTACACTCCAGAAACTTGTAAACACTCGGATCTGAACCAGAGGAAGACAGCCATTTGCAGCCTCACCCAGGGAAGACTGCCATTTGCATGTCTGAGGCACTGGGATCCTTCGCAAGGTTATGCTCATGCCAATATTCACTCAGGACTTTATCCACACCCCATAATGTTCAGCCTCACCTAGACTCTAAGCCCAACTCCTCCCCAGCCTTTTTTGTCCTCAGTCACAGCAGATGGACACATGACCCAGAAGAAACGCCTCCAGGAAGACTAAGGATTGCTAACCGCAGCCTAGCAACAAAGGTTGTGAGGCAGAACCTAATCCAGTAGCTGCTGGTTGAACACAAGAATCATAATTCATCATAACTCTATATAAGTTTCTCTTTCAATTGCCACAAAGTATCAAAAAATATTACTGGGTTAAAGGTGTCTTGTAGGTTAAGAACACTTACTGCTCTTGCACAGGACCCAAGTTACCTGGATCCACATGGCAGTTGATAACTTATGGCCCTATTGTTGTGAGACACCATGACCAATGCAACTTATAAAGCATTTAGGTGCTTCAGGTGGCTGGCTCATGATTATCATGGTGGAAAGCATGGTGAAGGCAGGCAGAGCTAGCACTGGAGCGTAACTTGGAGCTTACATCTGATCCAGAAGTTGCAATGACAAAGACTGGGTCTGGCATGGACTTTTGGAACTCAAAGCCTACCCCAGTTATACACTTCCTCCAACAAGGCCACACCTCCAATCCTTCCCAAACAGTTCTACTGAGGACCAAGCATTTACACTTGTGAGCCTATGGGGCCATTCTCATTCAAATCGCCAACCATCAGTAACTTCAGTTCCAGAGAGTCTGGCCTCTTCAGGAAGTGCACAATGGTACACAAATGCAGAGAAAAAAAAAGATAAAAAAATTTTTAAAGATTTTATTTTATGAATATTAGTGCTTTAAGAGGGCAAGTAGAGGGTATGTAGTTGTGAGCCACCATATGGTTTCTGGGAATTGAACTCAGGACCTCTGGAAGAGCAGACAGTGCTCTTATCCGCTAAGCCATCTCTCCAGCCCCCCGATAAAAATTTTTAATAGAAAAAAAAGTTACTTAGGAAAAAAATAACGTTTAAAATTATGTACATAGCACTTACATGCTTCAATGCTTATTGTGAAATTGTATGTAGAGAAGGTTCAAAATGCTTTTAATATATAAACGCTTATAGTTCAGATATGTAAGGTGACATTGTGTGGTCAATAAAAGCAAAATATATTTAACATGAAAAAATACTAATGCTACATTATGAGTAGAAGAGGTGCAAGTCAGTTGGCAGAATTCTGGCACAGCATGCACAGAGCCCTGGACTCAAGACTCCAGCACACAAGCTGTGTGTGTTAGCTCATCCTCTGCTCCATGTATGTTAGCTCATCCTCTGCTCCAAGTGCTTGCAAGGCGGAGGCAGAAATGTAGACATCCTTGGCTATGTAGCAACGCAAAGTCCATCTGGGCTACACGGGACGCTGCCTCAAAACTAGCTAGCTCAGCAGGGAAAGGCACTTGCTTCCACTCAGTCGGAGAGAACTGTCTCCTGTGGATGATGCTCTGACCTTGACATGTGTGTTGTGGCATGTGAGCCCATACAAATACACTCAAACTAATGTGGAGACAAAAGGAAACAGCATCAGGTTACACACAAGTTGCAGCCATCAGTGATAAGTCTGCATTAACTTTTCCTTTTCCTCTCTTTTCTAAGCATGGTGTTCTAACACTGTAGGCTTCCTTACTTTCTCTAAAGCTCCCATCCACAGCTTCTCTGCCACATGTCTGACATGTCACACGTCTCTGTCTCCATGCTGGCTGACATAGCGTGGACTTTCCCTTCTCTCCTCTGCCTTCCTCCTCCAGCAGCAGCTGAGGTTACAACTTGCCTGCCCTGGGAGGATTTGCTTTGAACTCCAATAAAATTGTCAAGTTTCCACTTGTTCACTCTCAAATTCTTTTATTGAGATTAAGAACCCCCAAAGGGGGTTGCTGGTATTGTCTGATGACCCCCAAATAGTAGCATTTGAAGGCAACAGATGGGTTAGTACTAAACTGAGGAAAGACAACAGAAGCTCAAGAAGTTTTTAATAATGCAAGCTGGAGATGAAGGCTCATGGTTAAGAGTGCAGCTGCTGCTCTTCCAGAGGACCTGAGTTCAATTCCCAGCACTCATGTGTTTGTTGGTTTACAAGCCCCCTGTAACTAGTACCAGGGGGGATTCAATACCTTATCTGGCTTCTTCAGCAACTGTATACAAGTTGGTACATTGACATACACACATGCAAAACTCATACACATAAAAACAAGTTAAAAATTTTAATATAAAACCACAGAGCTCCACCCATAAGGCCACAAGATTCGTTTACAATTCTGGTACTTTCGTTTCTGAAGAACACTTCACAAAGCTTCAAATAAAGCAGAGTCACAAAAATGTGAGAACCCCGTCACCAAAGACCAAAAAAAAAAAAAAAATCACATGCTCATTATCACATTGTCCTTACTTCCTACTGCTGTGATAAACTCCATGACCAAGGCGACTTATGGAAGAGTCTATATGGGCTTACAGTTTCAAAGAGTTAGTCCATGACGGCTAAGGCATAGTGGCCAGGGCAGGGAGCTTAAGGCTCACATCTCAAATCACAAGCACAACGCAGAAAGTAAACTGGATGTTGTCCCAGGCCTTAAGCTCTTAAAAGCCTTCCCCCAGTGACACACTTCCTCCAGTAAGACCACACCTCCTAAACCTGCTGAGACTATATTCAAATACCAAGACTATAAGGGACATCTCATTTAAGCTGCCATACACAATAACTAAAGTCTAAGGACGCCCAGGCAGTAGCGTTTTGTGAAAGCTGAGAACCTATTCCTGGGTCTGCTGCTGCTGCTGCAAGTGTCTGTGACAGTTTGGGACTACACAGAAGTTTCATTCACAGAGAATCACTGATGCCCAAGCCCAGGACAGCACTTTGTCCCGAGTCTGGAGTGATACCTACCCTAATTGTGCTATCATTTTTCCTTTGGGTTTCAGACTTGTGGTATAATTCTTTATTTTGGAAAATACTGAGTTGGTTAACTTGCTTATTTCAAATTAATCTCATAATTGTGTGTTAATAAAGAATACACACAGGGCTACAGAGACGATGGCTCTCGTGGAGGACTGAATTCTCAGCACTCACATGGTGGCTCATAACCATTTATAACTTCAGTTCAAGGGTCTCCAACACCTTCTTCTGGCTCCTATAGGCACTGCACACATGTAGCGCAGAGACACACACAGGCAAAATACTTATTTTTTTAAGTAAAAAAAAGGCCTGGGCAGTGATGGTGCATGCCTTTAATCCCAGTATTCGGGAGGCAGAGTCAGGCAGATCTCCAAGTTCGAGGACAGCCTGATCTACAGAGTGAGTTCCAGGGCAGCCAAGGCTACACAGAGAAACCCTGAGTTCAAGGCCAGCCTGGCCTACAGAGAGTGAGTCCAGGACAGCCAAGGCTATACAGAGAAACCCTCTCTTAATAGTACATTTAAAAAGTAAAACCAGAACAGACATATTTTATACACCTCAGCCACATGTGGATATATACGTACATATATAGTCATAGAGCCAGAATGTGTATACTATACATATATTTATCTTTGTGTAAATGTGTACATACATATGCAAATGTACGTAATTATACATGATATAAAAAGGAATGCCATCAAAAAAGCAACATATCCAGATGATGTAATTTTTGTGTTTTTCTGAGGACTTGCTCTGTGTTCCGCAGACTAGATGAAACATGTTGCCAGATATGCCATTTAAGGCAGTTGTTTAATAGTTCTGAGGATGTCCTCAGGGCTTTGTCCATGTTAGATATTCAGAGTTACATCCCTGGGCAACTCTTCCTGTTTGATAGACTCCTCCAATGATGAAAGGACCAAGCCCCACATGAGTACTCTCTTAATATGCCAAGTTGTTTGGTTGTGACTGTTTAGTTTTTAATATATTAATATCCTAATAACAGCGGGCTTCACTTTGATATTTGCGTTCATACATGCAACATACCCTGACCACATTCACCCCTCGGCTCCTGCTGATCCTCTTCCTCTTCTCAACTGGTCCTCCTCCTGCTCTCATGTCTTCTCCCCTTGGTGAGTCAATAAGCTGAATCGGGGCTGTTACAGGGATAGAACAACTTACCAGTAGCTACACCACCAAAGAAGGTGCTTCTAACGGCCCCCAGGTCCCAGCAACTGCCTACAAAGCCTCAGGGAAGGATGGTTGTGAGAGCCTCTCCCCTAGCAACCTGTAACTGCCTATAAATCTTCAGGGAATGGCAAGACCTCATGAGCTCCCTGCTCTGCTCGACAGGATGCTGGTGAGCCAAATCTTAGGCAGGCTTTTGCGTAGGTAATCAGAGCTGCTGGAAGTCAGAGAGGACAAAAGGTATGCCATGCCCAGAAGACAGCGCTCCACACCACTCTACCCCTTCTTCTGGCTCTTACATTCTTTCCGCCCCCTCTTCCGCAATGTCCCTGAGCCTTGGAGGGGGTGATATAGATGTCCATTTAGGGCCAAGCACCCCAAATCATCTCTGATTCTTGACCATTTATGTGTGAGCCTCTTTACTAACTGCTGCCCAGAGCAAGGAGAAGCTCCTCTGAGCAAAGCAAACAGCAGCACTCATCTATGGGTGCTGAACACAAATACATGAAAAGCATTTCATGGGCACGTCATATTCAAACATCAGGCGTAATTTCCCCTACTTGTATCTATGATCTTCCAGCCTTGGGCTTTTGACCAGGTTTGTTGTATACATGTGAATTCCCTTCTATGGAATGGACCTCAAATCCAACAAAAAAGTGGAAGAAAGTTTGTAGAATCCTTCTCAAGTTTCAGACCTCAAAGGGTAGAAATCTTTGATATTGAAAACAGAGTCCACTTCAAAAAAAACAGAATAGTGAACTTTGGGGCAGGATAAATTTTTCCTATTTCTTTAAATAGTCAAGCATATTGTAGGGTTATGCTCTCGCCTGCCTGGGATGCCCTTCCTATCCTTGTGCACTGGGAAACACCTATCATCTTCCAAGACTCAGTTCAAGTACCTCTTTTCCCATCTCTCCTCAAGACATCACAGCCCCCTGAGAAGGGCTTCCTGCCTTAGCACCTCACCCCACACTTGTCACTTGGTTCCCATGGCTGTCTTGCTCCTTAAGACCATGATCTGGCCCCGTTTGAGGACCCACATGAAAATATCATGGGCAAATTATAAGTAACTTTGTTAATGAACACTTGTAAGAAACAATGAGATGATCTCCCCAACCTAAGAGGCAGAGGAGCGAGGATTTGTCACACCTTTCTTGCGGGTTCCACCTGCCTAGACTCGGCCATCAGGGTTGCAGTAACCCTCCTGCCGTCCTCTCCACCCAATCCCACATTCTGGCTAGGAATCTCACCTTCCTATTGGCTACTACCTGCTTTATGACATCATTCTCCCTCCAAATCTATCCGCACCTGCTAGAACTTTGGAGTTTCCACAGAGCTGTCCATAAACAAATTTGGATCATCCCAAGTGACCATTGACTATTCTCTCATATTGGACACACATGGTATTTAGTTTCAGCCACCCAGACAAACCATATTACTGTGTCCTTATCCCTTGTAGCTGTGACTGACATTAACAATCTTCCCTGTTGTCAGGAGATACCCGTCTTCAAACAAGATGGAGTTCAGAACAACAGATTCTTCCAATGTGGCTGCATTCTGAAGGCAAAAAATCTGAATCAGAGGCTTTTGGTTCTGATGCCTGACAATGGAAATATCACCCTTCCACCCAAAGACAGGATGAAGATCCTTCCCCAGCTTGAGAACACAGGGGAATTCAGTGCTCCACCCTGTGAGTACTTCCACTCTGGAGTTCAAGTCATCTACATGGCATCCGTTTACTCTGAAGAAAGCAACGTTGAACATGCCTTTATCCTCTATAGCAAGTACATCAAGTCGTTCATGTAGCAAGTCCCTGGATATCAGGATCACAAAGCAGCTGTCATCCCTGAGAAGACACAGTCAAGAAATTAAAGGCCTTGTTTTCCCCAGAGAGAAGGACTCAAGGCAGGTTTGGAGACACACATCGAAGAATATGGAAACTATAAAGAGAAGGAGTCAGAATGTTCCCAGCACATGGCCATCTAGCAAGAGCTGGGGAAAGAGAGCAAAAGCTGCACCAGTTAGAACAGTAACAGTTCCATGCCTTTGAGGAGATGATCCAGAACCAGGAGCTGGAAAAAGAGTGACTAAAAATTGTGCAAAAGCTTAGCAAGATGGGTCCAGACCCAGAGGCTGCTGGGGTCTAAGAAAAGCCCCTGATGGGTATTCACAACCTGTGTGTTATCCATAGGCTTCAGACTGTAACATGGCCCTAAGGCTGGCTAAGTCGCCAGCAGTGAGCAGACCTTTGAGACCTGGAGTGCTGAGCAACCCTGAAACGTCCCATCGCCAGCGGATCACACTATATGTATGGAACCTCAAAGCTATACCTAGTTTCCCCAGTTCACCGATGCTAACACTGCCCGTGACATAGAAACATGTGGAGTACTCTGTGGGAAACTGATGAGCAATGACTTCACCATTATACATGTTATCATCCCAGACAAGACGCTGGGTCTGATTATTGCAACACAGAGAATGAAGAAAACATTTTCTTCCTACAAGATGAACTAGGTGTGCGCATACTTGGGTGGATTCACATTCCCCTCACACAGACAGCCTTTTTTTCCAGTGTAGACCTATACATTCACTGCTCTTGGCAAACCGTCAACAGCTACTGTCTGCTCCCTCAAAGGTTTGAGGAAACAAAGCCATCTACCACAGACTACAGGAGGTTTCTTTCTGTTCTTATAAAGACTTCATACAGCAAAAAAACATACTGTGGTCATCTGACTGTTAAGGACTGGGCTGTGACTGCCACAAATGAGTCTCAGCCGCCTAAGAGCTACAAACCCAAATCAGTTTACTATTGCACTTGATTTTAAGCTTTCCAGAAAGATTTGGAAACTTTTTCAGAGAATACAGAAAAAGGCAAATGGCAGAAAAATGCTGGCTTTTGTTGATTTGAAACAATTTGTTTTAAGACAAATTCAAAAGGGGAAACCTATCACACTAAGCAACTAACTCAAAAACTAGGTGGAAACAGAGAACATCTTTCTGTCCTTCTAGATTCAACTGCTACCCATTCTCTATCTACCAGCTTGCACCCTGTCGATCTTTAACAAAATAACAGCATCTACAGAGCAAGTCTGGGTTCTCCCTTGCCTGTGGTACACTTACTGGGGCAGCTGTTGGAGACAACTGGGCCGAGTAGCTGGTGGCCCGGTTTTATCAGTGCACTAGTCCTGTGCTGGGGCGCCATAAGTTGGTTCTGTAATGGAAAGATCTTGTCCCACTAAAGAGCAGACTGTGGACTGCGCTCGTCCTTCTGTGCTCCCTGTCGCTGTCACCGGCTCTGCTGCTTTCAGAAGGCAGTCACTGCTCCCCGTGACCTCTGCCTCTATGAGAAAACTCTGAACTGAGCTGCCAGCTCCTTTTTATTTAAACTCAGACCCTCCTGGTAGGATAGTGTGTCTTTGGTGTTCTGGGGTTTTCAGCCTTTGGCTGAAACCCAGATACCAATTGGGATCTCCCTGGCTTCAGCAAGTCATGTGATCTCACATGCTCCCTTCTGGTGAGAAGCAATACCTCAGCTCCTAGGACAGGTCTAATTGTCTGAAAATTTGCCTAACATCTACCATAGGCAATGGATTAGGAAGCAGTTTGGGATTGGAGGCATTATCTGTGAACTGAATGAAAAAAAGAAATAAAAGGAGAACATGAATGTTCCTAACGGGTTGAAACTTTTATTATAGACAGAAGGGAGAAAACAGAGGTGGAGACATCTGGGACAGTCCAGAGTGAACATGACCAGACTGAGCCAGGCCATTTGATGAGAGAGGGATGGAGAGCAAGAGAGGCGGCAAAGACCAAGAGGGGCAGCTGGGCCGAGAGACTGCACAAGAGTCTTGTGTCACCAAAACGGTGAGTTATATAGAGGCCAGAGGAGCTGGGAGGAAGGAAGCCCAGACCAGTATTTGGGCTGGAGTTCAGGATAGGGGATGGGGGGTATACCAGCCAGGAAGACCCTATAACAGATAGGGACTGAGGGATGCTGGGAGAACCTGGCCACCAGTGTCTGCTTTGATATGTTAATAGGCATCTCAGTTAGCCTTGTGTGCTGGGTTTGAAACCTAACTTTATCAGAGTACAGAGAGTAGTGAAAGATCTCAGGCAACTATACAGAGAGACCTCCAATCAGCCATCTTAGAATGCTTTACCTCTCACATGGGAACTTCAGTAAACAGGAGATGTTTGTTAAGTGAATAAACAAATGAAAGAGTATGTACAGGAAGCAAAAGCGTTGTCTTCCTAACCCTGAGTGCCTGCAGATGGGTTGCTTTACACACAGAAACCCAGCTGACTAGATAGAAAACCTCTTCCACATAGCAGCTGGTTCTCAGCTTCCAAAGCACCACTCCCCCCCCCCCCCGGAAGTTGGTACTCTTATTCAAAAGCAAGACATGCACCCTACCATAACTTTGTGACAATTAAGCCCCATGATAAACTGAACTGTAATGACAGTCACTGAACACCAGACATGCAGCAGAGAAAAGGATCTCTTGGTTAGGTGGAGCAATCAGGGAAGTATTCATCAAGGACACTGATTTTGAACTTCCCAAAGGAAGATAGAACGAAAGAAAACAGGAAAGTCACTCACACTGGTCTGGAGGCATCTTAGAGTCCCAGACCTGAAGCCTCAGTTAGAGATCCTGAAGCAAAGGGACATGGGTAACCACCCAGCCCATAATCCCACTACTGTGTACTGTGCCACCAGAACAGAAGTTATGCATGGGACAGCTGTACACTATCCCAGGTTCCACACAACAGTGTGTTCTGAAATCTTGTGCTATAGTTCTGACCCCAACCCCACTCTAGGCCCCTGCCTTTTCAGGATACAGAATAATAAGGTACAATGTTGACAGGACTAAGTAGCAAGCGTACCCACGCCATCTTCCTACAATATCAGTGAGTCAGCACCAGGTTGGTAGAAGGGATAGAACACGCTGAGCAATAAGCAAATCAAAGGAGGTGGTGGCCTTGGCCTCCCAGATTCCCACTCCTCATTGACTGGATCAGCTCATGGAAGTAGGTGGGACCATTCTCCCATAATAAAGAACACAGCATGTTTGCCTGCCCACCACACTGAGGAGGAGCAGATGAAGAGAGGGATCTCCCTTGGTATTCCTTTCCTCCCCATCCGGGCACTTGATATACCTGAGGGTCTAAGGCCAAGTCCTCAGCTCCCAGAATCTAGCAGACTCATGATTCTGCCCTTCAACTCTTTAAAGCACTTTATTCATCTAAGCCTCCTCCACTAATGTGCACAGAGGCTCAAGCGCCTCCTGGGGTGGCTTTCTCCTGTTGTCCCCAACACTTGCAATACCCCTGCTCCCTTCCACTGTAAACAATATGGAAGAACTAAAACAATGTGGACTGAGAGTTGCAATAACTCGGTCCACGACCCTTGCTGAAGGCTGAGTGCTGTACACACAACAAATACAACAAACTTGCTGCTTAAAAAGAATTGTGGTAATGGGCGCCTAGAATACCAGCATTCAGGGGGCAAAGGGAGGGGGATTATGAATTTGAGACCAACAAGACCCTATAGGAAGACAAGACACCAGGTATGGTGGCACACACCTGTAATCCCACAAGTTGGGAGGTAGAAGCAGGGGAATCAGAAGTTCAAGGCCACCCTTGGCCACATAGCAATTTCAAGGGCAGCCTGGACTACAGGAGACCCTGTGTAACAACAACAACAAAAAAAAAGTGTGGTTGCACAACATTGTATTTAAAGCCGCTGAACTGTCCACCTGGAATGGTAAAAATGGCCAGGTGTGCTAGGACAGACCTTTAATCCAAGCATTTGGAAGGCAGAGACAAGAATTTCAAGTGTGAGGCCACTCTGGGGTACATGATGAGTTCTCACGTCTGAAACATAAAAACAGTAATAATGGTTAAACAGAGAGTCCCTTCACAAATATTGTGCATAACACAAGTAAAATACATTTTGACATTTGGGTTGTGAGCTTAACCTTTACAGCTGAAACATCTCTCCATGCCTTCGATAGATCAGAAGTAAACAGAAAATCTTTGGAGACATTTAAAGCAGCAGCAAAACAAAAAGACCCAGAGTTAAACCTAACAAAGAGGATGCAAGGCCTCCATACCCACTTTTTAAGTTGTGGAGTGGCCGACGAGTCCAGCAACTGGTGGGTTTAAAAAATGTGGTATATGCACAGTGAAATGTCATTCAGCCTTACAGAAAGGAGGACAGAACTGAAGATTATGCTAAGCAAAATAAGGCAGACCTGGACAAATACTACATTTGCTTACATGTGTGGATTCTAAATGTATAAATGTGTGTATACAGAAGAGGAAAGCCGAAAGGGAGACCACGTGGGAAAAGCAAACAGAATGGGAAGAGGGTTGGGAGAGAACAGTGAGAGATAAGGACAAAGGATAGTAATCTATATATGAAATGCCATAATGAAACCCATTACTTTGTATGCTGACTGAAAAACCTAAAGGCAAGCAAGACGTCCAACCTGGAAAATACACAAAACGTGTTCAGTGTGAGGCCACCAAGGAGTCAGAACAGGCTAGTGTCTCCCACCTGACTCCTGTTCCCATTTCACTTTTTTTTTTCCTTTTAAGGTTTTTTTTCATCACTCTTAGCACCTTGTATTTTTGTTTGCATTCTTGGAAAATTTGTTCCAGTTTCTAGCTTCCATTTCTGTTTCTTCTCTGAAGAATCCTTTTGTTTTTAGTGGTTTCTCTCACTCTTCTGTGCTGTTATTCTTCAAAAATATAAAAATTACAATTTTAATGCAAGACATTTAAAAAAACATCATTCACTATGTAAAATATCTAGAATAGACTAAATCTTATAGAGAATATAGGGTTGGGGTAGGAAAACGGAGACCTGCTGTTTAAATGGGTAGAGACTTCCTGTTTGAACAGAAACAGGAGGATTGCAGAGCTCTCTGACCAGCACTGAGTGAGTGCTGAGTTCAGTGAGAAACCCTATCACCTGTCTCAACAGGTGGAAGGACTGAGAAAACCATGAATGCTCTTAATCCCAGCATGAAAGCGGCAGCAGCAAGCAGATCCCTGTGAGTTTGAGGCCAGCCTGGCCTACACAGTGAGAGCCAGGAAAGCCAGGACTACATAGAGAAACTCTGTCTTCGAGGGAAAGTAGATGGACAGAGAGGGCTCATCCACTAAATGCACTTTGCAGGTGCTCAATCCCTGGAATCTATGTCAAGGAGGAAGGTGAGGACTGACTACACAAAGTTGTCTTCTGACCTCCGCTAGTGCTGTAGGATATCCATGCTGAAACATACACACACACACAACATACATACACACACACAACATACATACACAATAGTAAATAAAAGTTGTTCAGGTGTTAAGGGACATAGGAAAAACATCTATATACATATGAGTGCCACTCACACAATGGTAATACTATGTAAATGAGTGGGGGAAAGAAGGGTTGGGAGGAAGAATTAGAAGATAACCCTGCATATCTCCTAAAATGATTACACGAAAAGCTTAGGCTGGCTATTCTTTTTTTTAAATTTTTTGATATTTTTTATTTTTATTTATTTTTTATTACAATTTATTCACTTTGTATCCCAGCTGTAGCCCCCTCCCTCAACCCCTCCCAATCCCATTCTCCCTCATCTCGTCCCATGCCCCTCCCCCAGTCCACTGATAGGGGAGGTCCTCCTCTCCTTCCATCTGACCCTAGTCTATCAGGTCTTATCAGGACTGGCTGCATTGTCTTCCTCAGTGGCCTTGTAAGGCTGGCCCCCCCTCAGGGAGAGGTGATCAATGAGCCAGGCAGGCTATTCTTCCAGAAGACCTGGGTTCAATTCCCCCACCAACACCACAGCACACAGCCATGTGACTCCAGCCTGAGGAATCCAGTGCCTTCCTTTGGCCTCATGGGCACTACACGAACATAGTGCCCAGACATACATACAGGCAAAACACTGTACACGTAAAATAAAAAGATTACAAAAATTAAGTTAAAAAATTTTAAGAAAAAGAAAAGTGACATACAAACCAGGAAAAACGACAGAGGCACATGACCCTGCCCTGGCACTTAAGACCTCAGTGCCTGTATGTCAGCGTCCCCTCCACTGCAACATCGCAGAGGGAGGGACCTCTCAGTGGAGATCAGCCTCATGTCCTTGCACTTCACCCTCCCTCTTACTGCAGTGCTCTATGCTCACTCCACCCCACACACATCACACTACTGAAAGGGCCATCACTGTTCACTGGCCACTGGAAGCCAGGGCAATGCACTAGATGCTCCCCCACTTTTGCAGCCATCAAGTCACCCTATTGACAGGGCTCGCAGACAAGAAATGGAGACTTACGAACGAGGCAGCCTGCCAACTGAAACAGCTCTACGTGGGTGCCTCAACTCTTTCCTGATTGCTAACCGTGTTGTTCTGTCCACCGTATTAAGTTACTTGCTCTAGGAGTGTGTAGGACTGTGGTGTGGTCAGTTTGCAGCTGCTGCATGGGTTCTCTAGGAAAAGACACAAACTCACTACTCTAACACTTACCTTCTCTATCACAACTTGCTGTGCCAGGTAACAGCCAGAGGCCTACCGGAGTCTCTCACACAATCAGCAGGTACAACATATGCCAGCCTCTGCTATGCCCAAGCCAATGCTGTACAAGAGCCTTCACTGGGTAAGGGAGGAGGGGAGGGCGAAGCCACTCCCCTTCCATATTCTCTGACAGTATCTTTAGCCAAAAGTCTCAGATTGTGGTTAAACTCCTAAGACTGTAAATGGCTAGAAAGTACCAGTTACTTCAACATCTCGTTCCGACTAGGTTCCATCATAAGGGACTACGACAAATTACCCAACATACTTAAACCATTGTAAGTTTTGCTTTTCTTTTAATTACACTAATTTGGGAGGGGTGATTGGGCACAGGTGTGGATGTCAGAAGACAACTCTGAAGGAGTCAGTTTCCTCAACGTTGTGGGTGTTAGGGATCAAACCCAGGTCTGCAGTCTTGCAGCAATCCCCTCCACCCACTGAGCCATCTCAAGGGCCCCGTATAATAACCGATTGCCTACTTAAATACCATCACCTGCTTGGTACAGCGAACCACCACGCTGGGCACAGAGAGACAAAAAGTTCATTCCACGGGAATGAAAATACACAAAACCAGCAGCTGTCCACTGGCACTCACCAGGCACCACGAGTAACTGTGCCATAACTAGGTCTTCGCGGTTTCAGCCACACAGACCCGGAACTCCACAGCCATCTCTTAGGAGCCGCTGGTTCGGAAGAAAAGGTTCCTTCCTCCTTTAATCAAATGGGAAAGGAGAATTTTTTTTCGTGAGCTGAAACATTTTGTGCTCCAGAACTAACAACAACAACAACAACAAAAAAGGCTGGTTAATAAGGCGGGAAAAAGTATTTAACACACACAATACCCCACTTACAAGCCATTGGCTCAGGGGGATCATCTCTTACAAATCTGCTCCCTGCATTTTGGAAAGCAGCTCATCCGGCTGGGCCTGCCAGGCTGCCAGGAGACAAAGTTGTGTCCCATGATTTGTGCACCTGGGCTGAAGCCGTTCCCTTCTGGGCCAACGCTTTCACTCCCCCTACCTCTATGCTCCACACTGCTGAGGTGCCCAGGCCCGGGACCCTAAGGCCACGCCACGGGTGTCTGCAGCCCAATCGCGGGGGGCCGACCTTTGTCACTTCATATCTGGCTGCCGGGCTCCAGCTACTGCGTTGTGGTCCTGGATGAACAGGGCGGGCCGCCAGGCAAGCCCGGACTTGAGAGTATTGAGGATGGAGAAGGATCTGGAAAAATCGGCTAGACTCCAGGCGGGGAGGTGAGAGGGGCGGGGGGGATGGGGGAGGGAAGACACGGGGAACATTGGAATCATCGAAACCCGAGAGGTCCTGGAGTGGGAGACGAGGCCGCCCCTAGGAGCCATCAACCAGAAAAACAAATCTTCCAAAAAAAAAAAAAAAGAGACCCTCGGGTACCCACAGCCCAAGAGCCCCAACCCGTTTAACCGCTTCTCTAGAAAGTTCTCTGCTCCCGCCCCTTCGCAGCCCGCTCGTGCCGCTCCTCCCGGCCCCGCCCCCGACGCAGATCGGACCAATCACAGGCCGGGCCTCGCCGCGCCCGCCCCTCGGTGTCACCCGACTCGGCAGCCGGCGGCGAGCGCGCGGACGGGCCGGTGCGCGAGCCTGGGTCGCAGTTCGTGGTGGGCAGAGCCGCCTTCCGCCGCACGCCGCCCCGCCGCCGCTCAGCCCGGGTCGGCAACCCAAGTGCCGGTCTCGCGCTTGCCTCACTCCCGCAGCCAACGGTGCGCCTAGCGGCCATGACCGCCGAGGAGATGAAGGCGGCTGAGAACGGGGCGCACTCGGCGCCCCTGTCTCTCGAAGGAGTGGACATCAGCCCCAAGCAGGACGAGGGCGTGCTCAAGGTGAGGGGGCCGCGGAGCCCCCCCGGCTGCAGGCTCGTGGGCCTTGGAGGGGGAACCGCGGCGGGAGGATGGGGGAGATTCGCCCTTCCTGCGCGGTCTGCGGCTCTGAAGATGGCACGGCGGCTGCACGCTTCGGAGGGTGCGGCCCGGGTCCGGGAAGGAGCCCCCGCTACAACGCCAACTCGATCCGGCTGCAGTGTGCGGCCGAGAGGGGCGGAGCGCAGCGCGAGAGCCGCAGCCGGGGCCCGGGCGGGGCGCACGAGGCCGGGGCGCGCCTAGGGACTCGGGCCTCGCCTCCCGGGAACCTCTCGGCTGCAGCGGGCGCCGGCCACCTGGACGAAGGTGCGCCAGGGTTCGCCCACTTGAAAGTTAAACATTAGCTAGGACCTGAACGGCTCCCAAGAGCAGCTTCCTGGCCCAGAGCCCTTTTGTGCCTTTCCAAGCCCCTTTTGCAATCGCCGAGACTGAGCGAGGTCACGGGCTCGGCCATGCTGTGCCCCCTTTTTCGGCCCGGCTAGTGGGAGCGGTGCATGCCGGGACCTGTAGTTCCTCTCTTGCCCCTCTGAGCCTTCTGAGTTGGGGGTTCGGGGTTCCAGCCGTGGGGGAGGTGCTTTGCCCTGGAGCCAGCGAATCATTAGCCGCTTGGCTGCAAATAACCCGAGGAACGAGGGGGAGGGCGCCCTGACCCAAGTCGGGACAATGGGCGCCGGCTCAGAGCAGGTTCTGCCAGCAGTCCTGGACAGTGAAATCTTAACCCACATTGCATGCTCTCCCTGCATCCATTGTTTCTCCTCCTCCGGGCGTCCCATTGCTCAGCTCCTACTGTGTGTGGCCTATGCAGACATCAGGGAACCTTTTTGGTCCAGAAATGCTTCTGGATTTTTCTCGGTTCTTGCTGTGCTCCCTGTGAACATGTGGTCCTTCTTTCTCTTTTCCACTAAGTTCTGATTCCCAGAGGGGTCAATTCCTCCTTTATCCTCCCCTCCTTCGAGGACCCTATACATTCTTATCAGGAAAGTCCACCCATGGAGGATGGTTCCACATACACCATTGGCTTGCCCATTGGGGTCACCATTATAAAGAAATGTCAGACAGAAATAGATGCCTATACATTCTCAGGAAGTAAAGGGCTTCTTAGCCTACTGCTCAGGTAGTTTTGTAGTTTTGTTTTCCAGGTTGTGATGCAGAGCCTTTGTGCTCATGTGTAATCTGGCCCTTCGTTCTCCCAGTTTTGAACTGATCAGTTCTCTTCATTATTCCTGTTCCATTCTATTCAAACCAGACACAGATGTGATGACCCGCTAGTTTCTACCAGTTTGCTCTTTGAGCACCTTTTGGGGGATTATCCTCAGTGCTTGACAGACAAATTCTGGATAGGTTAGCAACTTAGAACTTGAACCCAAGTCATTTTACTTGCAGTTTCCCAAAGCAGCTCTGGACAAACCAAGAGGGAGATCGGGGAGGTTAATTGAGTCTTAGCTAAACTGCTAACATCAGAATCGTTTGAAGATTGGGCTCTTGGACCTAATAAAGAGGCAGAGCCAGTCGGTACAGCAGAATCCAGTAGGTTCCTTTTGGGGGCTTATGGACAGTTGGGGCCCTCCTGCCCACATCCCTGGATACTCACTTTCTCCCACCTTCCTCCTAGGTCATCAAGAGAGAGGGTACAGGCACAGAGGCACCCATGATTGGGGACCGTGTCTTTGTCCACTACACTGGCTGGCTGCTAGATGGCACAAAGTTTGACTCCAGTCTGGACCGCAAGGACAAATTCTCCTTTGACCTGGGGAAAGGTAGGCTTGGTTATCGGGCTGTTGGGATAGGCTCTGGAGTTGATAGCAGCTGTCCCAAGTAAAAATAATGTTCTCAGCCAAACTTGAGCTGGAGGACAGCAGGACCAACCTATGTTCCCAGTTACCAGAGAAGCTGAGGCAAGAGCCCAAGAGTTCAAGGCAGCCTTGGCTAAATAGCATAAATTAGTCATCAAAAAAGAAAAAGCCACCAGAAGCAAGCTTAAGAAGGAATGGTTAAGAAACCATCTGTTATCCACCCTCTGTTTCCACTGCTGTTATGGGACAGGCTCACTTCTTATTCCCCCATCTCATTGATTCCGCTCCTCCCTCCCTGTGAGGTGGACAGTCTTGCTCTGTGAACTGTGTTAACGTTCTGAGGATGACAACACTGCTGCTTTCCATTTCTGGAGGGGTTCAGATTCCTCCCATGAGTGTAGTAGGGCAGCTATCCTTGGGGGCGTTGGGCCTAGAGTTTGGCCCCTGCTACTCTTGTTTGCCTCTACCCACAGGGGAGGTCATCAAGGCGTGGGATATCGCTGTAGCGACCATGAAAGTGGGGGAAGTGTGCCAGATCACCTGCAAGCCAGAGTATGCCTACGGCTCAGCAGGCAGCCCTCCAAAGATCCCCCCCAACGCCACACTTGTATTTGAGGTGAGTGCTAGCCACAGAGCACCAGGCACAGAGCCAGGCCTTATTTCACCCCATTGCCTGGCTGCCCTCCAGCCCTTCCTGCCTTTCGGAGACAGTGTGGCTGAGCCTGAGGTCTAGTTTTAAAGGAAGGAGAAGTAGAGAGGGTGGTTCTGTTGCCATCAGACTGTCCAGGAATAAAGGCTTCGGGTTGGAAGAGGGGCTCCGAAGCCCTTTTAGAAGAGAAGTGCCTGGGGCATTCTCAGTTGAAAGGAGTTGGGTTCAGAAAGCGTTCGGGTGCTAAAGGGCAGTGTAGCATATTGGCAGCCTGGAGCCCAGAGGGGAGAAACACCTTCCTATAGGTCGGGTTGGAGCAGAACCTCCGCTGAAGTGAAGAAATGAGGCAATTGAATCTGAAAGTGGAAAAGCAACCAGTGGGCAGGTCACTTCGTGTGCCTACCAGATGGAGCGTCTTGTGTCCTTGTAAAATGGAGCTGGATGATAGAGAGCTTGTCTTCCTGTGGCAAGTGACGTCTGTGTGTTCTTCTAAGTGGAAAAGAAGGCCGTTTGAC
Source organism: Pachyuromys duprasi (assembly GCA_028658305.1). Lineage (NCBI taxonomy): Eukaryota > Metazoa > Chordata > Mammalia > Rodentia > Muridae > Pachyuromys > Pachyuromys duprasi. Next base: position 16,546,560 of record CM053761.1, read on the forward strand.
TGTTGAGTTGGTGCAGAAAGGAGTTAGTCAGCTTCTGTCTCATCACACAGGTAGAGCTATTTGAGTTCAAAGGAGAGGATCTTACAGAGGATGAAGATGGAGGTATCATTCGCAGAATACGGACTCGTGGCGAAGGCTATGCCAGGCCCAATGAAGGTGCTATGGTAGAAGGTAAGGAAGTATAGTCTGTGGAAGAAAAATCCAGAGTTCCCTCTGGTTTCTGGCTCAGAGATGTGGCTGTGGGTGGACCAAGGCATTTCCTTATCTATAAGCCTCTTGTCTCATCCTTAAAATAAGAGAGAGGTTAGACTACTCAGCCTTAGCATCCCTCCAAATCTGAGACACAGTGGTTATGTTAGGTATAAGCTGTGGTGCAGAGATAGCGGAAGCTGTGGTGGCTTCCTCAAGGTTCTGCTTTCTCTCACCCGGGACACTTGTCTCTTTGATGCCAGTGGCACTGGAAGGCTACTGTAAGAACCAGCTCTTTGACAAGCGGGAGCTCCGTTTTGAAGTCGGTGAAGGGGAAAGTCTGGATCTGCCCTGTGGGCTGGAGACAGCCATTCAGCGGATGGAGAAAGGAGAACATTCCATTGTATACCTCAAACCTAGGTGAGACATGGGCTTTGCAGACCACAGGGCTGTACTGAATGTCCACAGTGAGCTTTGTGATAGGCATTTGTAAGGACCATGTGCTTGCTGCTACTCTAATGATGCTGAGACCAGCGTGAGCTCTTCATTGGCTCAGGAAGTGTGGCCCACAGTTGTCCATGTTTCCTTGCATTCAAGCCTCATCCAAATTCCCAACCTGGCAATGTCAAGGTTTTCATCTGCCATTAGTTTGTTCAGTTGTTAACGTTTGTTGAAACACCTACTGTGCGCTGCACATGCTAAAGTTTCTAGGCTTCATGATTCTTGCTTCATTGTCTCTTTTGAGTGAGTCACCTCAACAGTGTGTAGTTAAGGGTTAGGAGCAAGAAGTAGTAATGCTATGGGACCACCTAAATGTGTAATGAAGAGGTTAGAGGAATGTTCACTTAACAGGAAGTATGTGAACCAGGTCTTAGAATGGGAAGGTACGTTCCAGGAAACAGAGGAAACCTTTCAGCCCAGAGCAGACAAAGGGCTGTGAGGTGACCCAGACATTTCTCACCCCCACAGCTATGCTTTTGGCGGTGCTGGAAAGGAAAAGTTCCAGATCCCACCACATGCTGAGCTGAAGTATGAAGTGCATCTGAAGAGTTTTGAGAAAGTGAGTGCCTGAGGCATGCCTTCCCCTGGAGTCTGCCCTGTGGGTGACTCTGAGGAACGTGACCACTGTTTGTCTCCTCTGGGGTACGACAGGCCAAGGAGTCATGGGAGATGAGCTCCGAGGAGAAGCTGGAGCAGAGCAACATAGTGAAAGAGAGGGGCACTATGTACTTCAAGGTGAGGCAAGGGCAAGACACCCCAGGGAGGGCTGTCCAGACGGGACTCTGACACAGTTACAGATAGCCCTTGAGGTTGTCCCCTGTTAGGTCTTGGTGCGTTGGTCAGGAATGGGAAGGAGTGGGAATCTGGTGTCCAGGAGTCACTCGTGCCTGTCAGAGAAGGCAACCTGGACTATTGAACCTGCACTGGGTGCCTGAGCTTCCCTCCCATTCTAGGAAGGCAAGTACAAGCAAGCTTTACTGCAGTACAAGAAGATTGTGTCTTGGCTAGAATATGAATCTAGTTTTTCCGGTGAGGAAATGCAAAAGGTCCATGCTCTCCGACTGGCCTCACACCTCAATCTGGCCATGTGTCACCTGAAACTGCAGGCCTTCTCAGCTGCCATCGAAAGCTGTAACAAGGTGAGGTCCGTTCAGGGGATGTGGCAACAGCATTTATAGTAGAGGCTGGGTGTGCCACCAGCATGTCTAAAAGTTGCCTGCGATTGCTGGGTGGGGTTAGTGGGATATATCATTGGGAGTTCTGATGGTGGGGGACATAGGTACAGATAGTGAGCAAGTGCTGGATTGGGGAGAAAGGGAGTGGGGTTTTGGCTTTGTCGTCTGTATTTGGGGAAGTGAGATCATGTTCTTCCTGCATCTAAAGACCTGCTGTATTTCCTTGCTTCTTCTTGAATTAAATAAATTCCTTCCTGGGCCATGGCCTTTCTCATTTAGTGCCTCGGTCTACTTTTTTCTGACTCAGCATCATCCATTCTGAGCCTAATCCTGCTGGGGGTCCCTCGGGAATCCAGCTTGTGCTGAGGAGCCTGATGTCTCTGCTGCTGCTTTTCTGTGCTCTCAGGCCCTAGAGCTGGACAGCAACAATGAGAAGGGACTGTTTCGCCGGGGAGAGGCACACCTGGCCGTGAATGACTTCGACCTGGCACGAGCAGACTTCCAAAAGGTCCTGCAGCTCTATCCCAGCAACAAAGCCGCCAAGACCCAGCTGGCTGTGTGCCAGCAGCGGACCCGAAGGCAGCTTGCCCGGGAGAAGAAGCTTTATGCCAACATGTTTGAGAGGCTGGCGGAGGAGGAACACAAGGTGAGGGTTGGGCCGTGTCTGAGACACTTCTCCATTGCTGTGAAGAGATATGACCAAGATACCTCATGAGAGAGTTTATAGAGGGCTCACATGTCCAGAGCATTAGAGTCCATGACCACCATGGCTGAGGCAGAGAGTCAGCTGGGAATGGCTTTTAAAACCTCAAAGCCCTTCAGCAAACAGCTCCTTCCACAAAGCCACATCTACAAATCCTTCCCAAAGAGCCCCACCAACTGGGACCAAGCATTCAAATATATCAACCTATAGGGCCCATTTTCATTCAAACTTCCACATGGTGGAAGTGGCTGCAACGGACAGAAGAAGGGTTTCCTTGGCCTCTTCAGCACAGAGAGCAGGCTGTGCACCTGTGGCTGCCTGTGGCGGCTGTAGAAGCCAAAGCATAGCGGCTCCCCAGGGAAGAAACGTCAGTTCAAGCAGTGCTGCTCCTGCACCGGGACCCCGTTCTGATGTGTGTTCCCCAGTGCATTTATTAATACCTGGAAGCTGATTTCAAACTGCTAAGGATGGCTTTCAAGTTCTTTCTCATTCTTCAGTTCCTATTGTATAATATTCTGCACATGCATAGCTTATCTTACTTTAACTTGTTGCATCGGTGTTCCTAACACTGTCCAAGAGAAATATAGTACAAAGCATACTATCTATTAGCCACACTTAAAAGGTAGAACTGAATTGTGAAATTTATTATGTTCTGTATAGTTTACTTGTTTGTTTGGGTTGTTTTGGTTGGTTGGTTTTATGAGACAGGGTTTCTCTGTGTAGCCTTGGCTATTCTGGAATCGCTTTGTAGACCAGGCTAGCCTCAAACTCACAACAATCTGCCTGCTTCTGCCTCCCCAAGTGCTGAGATTACAGGCATGCGCCTCTGTGCCTGCCTGGTGTTGTGTTTTTAAAATGACTTTTTAGTTAGCATATAAAGAAATGGGTTTAAAGCTACAGAAAACATTGTGTGTGGTACCTTGCTTGGCAGGGCCTATGTTAATCTCTGTCGTTCTAATTTTATTTAGTGCTACTGAAGCAGACAAGGGATTAACATTTAGGAATATTTTTGTGGGGCTGGAGAAGGCAGTTAAGAGCACTGTCTGATCTTCCAGAGGTCCCGAGTTTAATCCTCATCAACCACATGGTGGCTCACAATCATCTATACTGGTTTCTAATGTCCTCTTCTGTCATGCAGATAGAGCACTAATACACATACATAAATCTTTTTCATATATTAAAAAAAAGGAATGCTTTTGTTCGGCAGGTCTGAGATACAACACAATGGTAGAGTGCTTGCAAAGCATGCTCGAGGTCCTGAGTTTAATCCCAGCACCACCCAAAAAACAAAAAAACATAAGTTTAAAATATCCAAAATCAAGCAAGGCGTGGTGGTGGCACATACCTGTAATCCTAGAGAGGCAGAGGCTGGTGGATATCTGTGAGTTTGAGGCCAGCCTGCTCTACAAAGCAATTCCAGGATAGCCAAATCTATCATGGAGACCCTGCCTCAAAAAAAAAAAAGAAAGAAAGAAAGAAAAAGAAAGTGTTGTATAGCCTCATCAGAACATGGATGTGTGCACATGTGCTTTGAGGGCAGCTATAGGATTGTATGTCTGTCCTTCTGTTAGAACTTTAGCCTCTTCCTTTTGCTCTTCTTACAGGCCAAGGCACAGGTGGCTGCAGGAGACCACCCCACTGATGCTGAGATGAAGGGTGAGCCGAACAACGTGGCAGGGAAGCAGTCTCAGGTGGAGACAGAAGCGTAGCCTGCCTCTCAACCTGCCCACCCTGCGGCTGCCTTCCTGCCCCCTTCCCTACCCCACCCTGTTAGTTTTGTAAAAACTGAAGAATTTTGAGTGAATTAGACCTTTATTTTTCTATCTGTTTGGATGATGGCTTTGCGGGGAAGGGGAGAAGAGCAGGCTGGGGGTGAAATGGGGGGTAGTTTTAGATGGTGTCAACCCCTCTTCCCCAATTACACACAAGTGTATTCCTTCCACACATACATCAAAATGTTAATTTATTTTGCTCCCTCTGTTAGCTCCATTTTTCAAGTGGTAGAAAGGGGTATGTGATAGGGGTGGGGTCTGATGTGAAGCTAGGGTGGAGAAGAAAACTCCTGGGCAGCCATTTTCCTCATTCCTTCCCTCTCTGGTCATTTTCTAAGCCTGCAGTCTTCATGTGGGTGCTAGGGGCATGGGAAAACCACTGCTGTGTTTATTACCCCTCTTGTCTTGCTCTTCTGAGATGGTATCCCTGATGACGTCCTCTGGTACCACGGTGTTCACCTCTAAGACAGCCTCTTCTAGTATCTCCCTTCCTGTCAGTTTTCTTCCTCATCCAGGTTGTCCCTGTCCCCATCCCCTCAGCCTCTTTAATGCACGCTGAAGGTCCAGGCACACCTCAAGTCCTGAGCTTGAGCAATAAAGTGGAAACGATGAAACGTGAGTGTCAGGCAACCCTTTATGTTGAGCTCTGGGCTAGGGTATGGTGGGAACGTGTGGGCTGGGCCAGAATGAAGAGGGTCACACTCCAGTCCAACTTAAGTGTGGCATATGATACAGATTGAATCACAAGCCAGGAAAAGGTCGCTTTACACACCCCCATGTGCTCCAGTGCAGACAGCAGCTCCCACCTGAGCAGCACCTCACCGTGGGTCCCCAGTATACCCTCTGCAGCAGCCCAGCAGTAGAGGACTGGGGTAGTTCTTCCCTGAACAGAAAGAGGAAAATGTAAACACCTGTGGTTCTGAGACCGGGCTCATGCTCCTGCTTCACTGTTCTGGCAGATGTCTTAAGTATTTCTGTGATTTTTTTTCCTGTTTTGTTTTTTAGTTTGGGGGTCTTACCTACATGTCCTTTCTAAACACAGCGTGCTTTCCTGGTACCTGTGGAGGCTAAAACAGGGCATGCAGCCCCCTAGGACTGAAGTTAAAATTTTGAGTCACAAGTTGGGTGCTGGGAATCAAACCTGGGTCCTTTGCAAAAGCAGCAAGTGCTTTTAACCACTTGAGCCATCCCTACAATACCAATCCTTGGCTTCTTAAGTTATAAAAACTACAGTGTTGACTTTCAGATCAGTTAGCATGTACATGAATTGAGGTACTGGTGGTACTCTTGTCTTAGGAGCATACTGTACCTCCTTCATGCCTCTTTCCTGACTTAAGTTTTGGCCTTTATAAGAAGCCAGGTGGTCCATGGCAACCATGCTGAACTCTTTTTATCATACAGGTCAGACCTCACACTGCCCATACTGGCCCTTCCCAAACAAGTGAGGCAGTTTGCCTACCCTCATACCAGTATAGCTCTTGAAATTGTAGAAGATGGCCTTCTATAGAAAAGGTCTCAGCTCTCCAGCCTGGCTAGCACTGTATCTAGTAGTTCCCCTATTAGGTGTAAGTCCAGGCTTAGGAGTTTTAAGTCTGGTTCCTTTAGGTACCTTCTAATTTTGACTCTTGTCTTTGCTGTCAACAATACCAAGCCCACTAAATTGCTAAGCACTTAGAAGTGTAAGCTTTGGCCTGTACCAAGGACTCCATGTGATATAGACTTGATAAACCATCCTAAGAAAGGCATGGCCCATTTTACAGATGTGGAAACAACCAAAGCTTGGGAAATGGCTTAGTCACTAGAATGTTTACTGTGCAAGGGAGGTCCTGAGTTCAGATCCCCAATACCCATGTCAAAAGCTGGGTGCTGGGCCTGGAGAAACAGCATAGTAGTTAGTACTTTATCTTACAGAGGCCCTACAATTGGTTCCCAGCCTCCCCGTAGGCAGCTCACAGCTGCATAACTAGTCCCAAGGAAATCCAGCACCCTCTTGTGCTTTCCACAGGCACTGCACACAGTACACATGAGAATCTGACATTCATACACAAATGTTTTTTGTATTTGAAGATTTGGTTTAATGCCAGGCATGGTGGCACCCTTGTAATCCAGCACTGAGAAGGCAAAAGCAAGGGGAATCCCTGAGTTCAAGACCAGCCTGCTCTACATAGTGATTCCAGGACTACATAAACCGTTTTAAAAACAAAGTGTATGTGTATGAATTACTTGTATGTGTGCGTACAGTATCCATGGATGGCAGAGGAAGGTGTTAAATCCCCTGAAATTACCGCTAAAGGTAATTGTGAACCACCATTGTGGGTGCTAAACCCAGGTCCTTTCCAAGGGCTCCAAACCTCCAACTCCAGGGGACCCAATGACATCTGGCTTCCGCTGTCACCTGTATACACTCACAGACATTACATATGAATTAAAGGAGGCATGAAGCACTGGGTTGGATCCCCAGCACCACATGAACCTTGCATGGTGGTACACATTTGTAATCCCAGCACTTGGAGGTACAGGCAGAGGGGAGGGATCAGGACTTCGGTGATACCTTCCGCCACATAAGTTCAAGGACAGCTTAAGCTGTATGACACCCTGTTTCAAAAAAGAGAAAATGTTTGCAAAAGTCAAACCAAAATGCCTACTTGAAGTTCTCTGAACTAACCCAACTACCATGAAGTCATGTGATTTCAGGGCAAGTCTTGAGCCTCTCTCCATCTACAATACATGGATAAAAAGCACCCTAAAACCCTTTTTCATCTCTGAATGTTCCTTAGGATTCCAAGAACTTAAAGAACACTGGAGATGGAAAAGTCGTAGTTTATTATAACATTAGAACTGTCAATTTGAAGATATTTTGGAAAAGTGACTAGGTCTTTATGGCTACAAATAATCCTGCCACATAATGAGCCCTGCTGGGTCACTCCTCATGACTTCTAGACACTTAGTTGCACCTTGATCACCCACACTTAGCATTTATTCAGGGAATGTGCTCAGATTAGAAAGTCCAGCAGCAATGGGTGTTCTGAGCTATTAGTGTAGATTTCTGGAAATAAGCTAAGATGGAGTTATGCTCTCCAGCCTATGAAATATTTCTACTATAATACCTTCTCCACCTGCCCCCACATCACTGTTCTTACAAGACTGTCACCCCACCTATACTTCAGACTGTTTTGTCCACTGAGAGTCCCTGTCACAGGATCCCATAAAGCCTTCAAGGTCTGATGTCACATATCTTGTCCACTTCAATGCTGGTGACATCCCTGCAGGTGAGTTGTATGTTCCTTTTCAACTGACAAAAGTATGCCAACAACACCAAGAACTATAATATAAACATATAGATTACAAAAAACTCCGTTGCTGGGAAAGGGAATCCAGCCATAAAGCTATGCAGGAGCCGGCCTTGTTTTACTACCTTGAACAGTGTACTCAAAGGATGCGAGGTTGGGAAAGAGGCTTACAGAGGTTTGGGTCAGGGATGGCTCAGTGGGTAGCTCCTCGCACAAGCATGAGGACAGGTCCCCAGCACCCATGTAAAAGCTTGGCATAATGGTACACTCGTAACCCTAAAGCAAGAGGGCAGGGCAGTTCAGCTGACCAGCTGAAATGGTGAGCTCCAGGTTCAGTGCGAAACCATGTCTCAAGATGGAGAAGCAACTGGAGTTCAATATGCCCACATTGTCAAGCACACCTATACACACAGGTGTACAGACAACACACAATGTTTAGTTTTATACCACATTTGTTGGGGACTTGTTTTTTTAAACTTTACTTGGCTCATTTGATTGACAAAAGTCAAACGACATGATGTCCAAGTTGTGATTGAAATGACAGGACCTTCCTGATAAACAACTGAACAAACAAAACCAGCCTCTGCCATTGAGAATCCTAGAACAAAAACCCCAAATGATGAAGATACAATTAAAGCAGAGGCAGGCAGGTCTTTGTTAGCTCAAAGCCAGCCTGGTCTACACAGAGAAACCCTGTCTCCAAAAAAACACAAAAAAGATATTGTGGAGTTCTGGATCAGAATATGATTCAAAGAACTGGGGGCAGACAGAAGTGGGCTTCTCAGTCCTAAAAATGTATTAAAATGTTTATCTTACAATTTTATTCAGAAAGCTAAGAAGGGAAAACAATTATCTAAAAACAAATTACTTCCTACATTCAGGCACAAACACTTGAAGGTTGGGTTTTGTTTTCTCCTGAAACAGTAATAGGAAGTTTAGAAGTTGAACAAGAGTAGACAGCAGGTATTGCTGGGGTCTGCAGTCCCCAGCATTGGTCCACACTGCCTCCTGTTTGCTTCACTTTTTTCCTTTCTACTTTCTTTGTCAGATTGACTGAGACCAAATCCATTATTTCCCTTCTCCCAGGGTGAAAAGGTCTCTCAGTCTTCTCCCACCACCTTCAACATAGAAGGTCCATAATCTCCTAAATAGCCTTGTGTCTGCTGAGAAACCAAGTGTAGATGAGTCTGAGCTTGCACATTTAAAACTTACGAGAGACAGAGAGAGTGCTCTCATTATTTCAGGGCAGCCTTAGACTGCATGTGATTTAGGATAATCCTGAACTTCTGATACTCCTGCCTCTGCCTCCCTAATGCCAGGATTATAATTATGAATGCCTCACTTGGTTTATGTATTAGGAAGGATAGAACTCGGGACTTCACACATGCCACGCGAACACTCTACCAGTTGAGTTACATCCTCAACCCTCAGGCCTAAATTTCTCTTGTTTTTCTTTGGATTTTTGGAGACAGGGTCTCATGTAGCCAAAGCTGACATAGACACACATAGCCAAGGCTGACGTGGAACTTGTGATCCTCCTGCCTTCATGTACTTCTATGTGCTGGAATTACAGGCAAGCATTACATCTAGCTTCAAACTCCTGCATTGATGAGATGCTTCAGAATAAAGACAGGACCTGAGTCCACAGGGAAAGTATCCAGAAACAGCCAGGCATGAGAGCAATTGCCCCACCTAAAACCAGAGTAAGGCCACTTGAAACAGGTGGCTTTGTGCTGGGGTTGGTGCCTCCATCATTCCACGGATCCAGAATCCCAGCACCCTTCACTTTCCGTAGGAACTGCAGCCGTGACAAAAGAGCTCTAACATGTTTGGATCAAGAGTCTCATAGCTACCACTTTCTGCTAGGTTACTCAGTCTTGCTGAACCTGTTTTCCTCATCTGAAGGAACAGTAATTAAAGCTTACACAGGTGTATTGGTTTTATTAAATACACATAAGGTATGCTTTGTAATAAGTGTTTTTCAAGCTGCTGTCCACCAAGTACACAGCATAAAAATTCTTCTCCATTAAAATCCGGGATATATATGTACGTATATATCAACTGATAGCTTTCACAAAAATACTATTTACTACTTAGGTCCTTTTGTTCTTTCATATTTAAAAAAATTTTGTAGTGGTTGTTTTGCTGCATCAAGTGTGTCCGGGGAAGCATGGAGAGGGTGTCTGGTGTCAGATCCCCAGAAACTGGAATTACAACTGAAATTACAGATGGGTGTGAGCAGATGGGAATCCATCCTGGGTCCCCTGCAAGAGCAGCCAGTGCTCTGAGCTATTTTTCTGGGCTCAAGTTTTGTTTTTTTGTTTTTTTTTTAAATGTGGGTTGCAGTTGACTACATTGTGTTGACAACTCCTATTAGGGAATTTCATAAAAGTGCTGCTGGAAAACAAAGTTGTTAATTATGACAGCTATTAATACGAATGCTTTGAGTCCCCTCCGAAGACGGACTACGTCCCACGGGGTCAGGTCGGCTCCGGACACGGAAGGACGGCCTCCCCGTCTAAGGTTAGGTGAAGAAAGCCGGAACTGGAGGCTGAGGTGACGTAGACTTCCGGTTCGGCGGCCTTGCACACGCGCGAGGCTGTTGCGAGGGCTGGGTTTCGTTTGGTGCGGTTCTCCGGCACCTCAGCCCTCCAGAGTGCCATGAGGTCGGTTAGCTACGTGCAGCGCGTGGCGTTGGACTTCAGCGGGAGTCTCTTTCCGCACGCCATCTGCCTCGGAGATGTCGATAACGACGCGGTGAGTGCATGCGCACTGCAAATGACTGCACTTGGGCGGGGCGAGGGGTGGGAAGGGGTGTGTGGTGCGCGTGCGCACTAGAGTCAACATGGCGTGCGGAAGAGAAAAATCTTGATTGACAGCTTAAGTCCCTCGACAACACTGCAGCTGGAGCCTCTGGGGAAGCTGTTTTATTTTAGTTTTAAATTCTGTGTGTGGAGTGTTTTTGCCTGCATGTATGCCAGTATACCATGTGCGCGCAGTGCCCTTGGAGGCCAAAAGAGGACTATTGATTGGATCCTCTAGAAGCTGACACTTGTGAGCTGCCACGTGGGTGCTAGGAATTTAATCCTGTTCCTCTGGAAGACGAGCTAGTGTCTTAACCGCTGAGCCATCTCTCCAGCCATATTTTACTTTTATAATTACTGTTGCTCAGTTCAGTGACTTGTAGGAGCCTGTAAATGTGGTCCGGTTTCCTGCGTTATTTCTTCCTGTAGTTGCAATACTCTTTGAACATCTTTACTTTTCAAAGCCTCACATTTTTTTCCCCTATAAATTGCATTTAATAACATTGCTCTACTTATAGCTTTGCATTTCCCGCCCCCCATGCTACTTCGCTTACTCACCCTCTTGGCTGCTATTGCCCTTGGCTCTTGCACTGGAATCGACTGGTACATTTCTCTGCTGCCTCCAATCTGCCGCAGACAACCAACAATCCGTCTTGACCACGTCGGACTTCTACTGTGCTCACCCAGAATAGACTCAGGTGTCTGGACTTTGTAGTGCTACCCCGTCCTTGAATTACAAAGGCAATTTCTAGGCAGTCATTCCTTTTCTGTGTTTATTTAAGTAAATAAATAAACACAGGTTAAGCAGGTGAAGCAATGCCAGTACACAGTTAAGGCTCTGGAACTGTGAGTGCAGTCACTCTTAGCAGCCCTCCCAATCTAACCAGACCTAGCATAGGAAATATTTAAAGAGGGGAAAAAAAAAGACTCTGTAGTGAATATGTTCAGATTTCATTTATTGATACTATTACCTAACAGTACAGTATAGCAACTACAGCCCTGCATAACCTATGAAGGGGATACTTTAGAGGAATGCATTGTTGGGTTACTTTGTAGTCCTAACTTTGTGTGTGCTTACACAAACCTGAGTGTATTTATCCTGAAACTCAGCACTAACCGCAGTATATGCAGCATGAGTCTATATTCATATAGCCCTGGAGATGATTTAGAGTATATAGTAGCAGCCTGGGTATGTAGCTCCCTGACCATGAACAAAGCCCTGGCTTGAATTCTCGGTATCACAAAAATAAATAAAATAATAAGAATTAAGCTGGGCATGATGGCACATGCCTTTAGTCCCAGCATTTGGGATGCAAAGGCAGGCAGATCTCTGACTTTCCAGGCCAGTCTGGTCAACAGAGCAAGTTCCAGGACAGCCAGGACTACACAGAGAAACCCTGTCTTGAAAAACCAAAAAGAAAAAAAGAAATTAAAGTGCACAGGAGATTATATGTAAATGCTACTGTATGATGATCAGTGCCTTACATATATAGAGGTTCATCTGTAATTTATTTTTCTTGCCTAAGATGTGAACTCCATTATTATAAATTACACAAGGATAGGATTTATGTGTGTGTGAGAGAGAGAGAACCTGAAACTGAAGTTACAAATGGTTGTGAGCTGTCATGTGGTTGCTGGGAACCAAACCTGGGTACTCTGCAAGAGTAGCAAGTTCCCTAAACAACTTAGCGCCCTCTAAATCACTTCCTCCCCCATCCCCAATAATTTTAAAATTACAGTTACTTAATTTGCATGTGAGTGACAGGGTGAGCACACACACATGCCACTGTGCAGGTGTAGAGGTCAAAGGACAACTTGCAGGAGTTGATTCTCTAATCGCCGTATGGATTCTGTCCAAGGATTAAACTTAGGTTTTTAATTTAAGTCATTAAAGGCAAGTGTGGAAAACAAAATATTGTATTGTGGAGGAGCAATCCCAATTGCTATTTAAAAGAAAAAGCAAATGTGATTATTTCAAAAGAGCTTTGTGTGTTGTTAGGGGGACGGTGGGAGAAGTTGAGAAAAATAATTTTTTTTCATAGTACATTTTTTTTCTTTATAGCCCAAGGGTGGCCCCTCCCTCCTCTCTTCTCAGTTCCCCCCTTCTCCTCCTTCCCCTTTTTCCTTTCCCCTTCCGCCCAGAAAAGGGGAGCCCTCCTCCCATTGAGAAAAATGTAACAAGTGACCGGCTGTAGCACAGGCTCCATGACTGTAGAGAAGCAACATTATAGTCTGAGAGTGTGGCCCTGTGGAAGCCATATGCCTAGATGTGAGGCCCCTCCACAGTTCAAACAGAGAGGGGTTTGGGGGAACTGTTACTAAGCATGTCGGTACACATCTTTAATCCCAGCATGCAGGAGGCAGAGGCAGGAGTGTTGTAAATTCAGCCTGATCTACATAGCAAATCCCAGGCCAGCCAGGACTACAGAGTAAAACACTGTCTCAAAACTACCAATAAAACATGCTTAGTAGTCCTCAAACAATTGGAGCTTTGGGAGTGGGGACAAAGACTGATTTCAGCCTGATAAACCCTTAGCCTAAAGGTCTTTAAAGCTGACTTACTTCCTGCTGAGGCAGAGGGAGAAGCCAGGAATAAAGAAGCCTGGCTGGACGTGACACAGCAAGCCTTCGGGAGGCTGAAGCAGATCAGGGAAAGATTACACCTTTCCTCTTCAGCACTCCTGAACACGGTGGACCTTTCCTCCGGGGTTCTTGAAGGTCGCTGTGTGACCTGGTGTGGCCAGAGCTACGCTCTGTCAGCAGCAGATCTAATGAGAAGCACTGAAGTGCTAGAAAGCAGACCCCTGCCCTGGACGTGTACTCTCCCACACGCTGCCTCCAACCGCCTAGCTGAGTCACATCTGCTTGCTCACTGTACTTCCCATGCTGTTTTATGATTCTTTTCCTGTGTCTATGGCTCTGCAAAACTGAGAAATCCTTCTCAACAAGAAGGCTTCCCAGAAACTGGAGGGCTGGCTGAACATTTTCTTTCCTTTTTTATTTTTCTTTCTTTGATAAAGTCTCACAATGTACCTACCCCAGGCTGACCTGGAATTTGCAGTCCCCCGCCCCCAACCCTCAACCTCTGGGTGCTGGGATTACAGGCATGCACACCATTGTAGGCTCCTTTCAGCATTTTATGCATGAAACCTGTAAGCAGGGACAGCAGAAGGCTCCCTACTACCAAACCTAGTGAGTTTGGTCTCTAGGACTAACATGGTGGAAGAAGAGAGCTGATTTCATAAAATAAGTGAATAAATATCTGTAATTTTAAAAATGTTTGTTTTGGAGGCTATAGAAATGGCTCAGTGTTTAAGAGGCGCTGGCTGCTCTTTCAGAGGCCCCCAGCACCCACAAGGCAACTCACACCTGTCTGTAATTCCTGTTCCAGGGGATCTGACCCCCTCACACATGCAGGCAAAACACCAATGTACATAAAATAAAAATAAATAAAATTTAAAAATATATTTGTTTTGGAAGCACAAGGGCAACTTTATTAGAACTTAAATAAATTTTTTAAAAAACCTTCATGTCAGGCAAGCTCTCCAACCTCAGCAGCTGCTTAAGGTAGAGAATGGAAGGGAGAAGGAAAAGGCCTTTTTTATCATGTTTTTTTGTTGTTGCTTTTTTTTCTGTCTTTCTTTCTTTTCCAGAAACAGGGTCAGATACGTGACCCACAAGCGACTCTGTGGTAGGGAGGGAAGCCTTAGAGGAAAAGTAAGAAATCCTGAAATGCCTTTTAAAAGCCCAAAGTACTGAGGAAAGCATGCTTAGAGGAGACAGAAAAGGAAGGAAAAGTTGCACTTTTCTGAATAATTCACAACCCTGCATGGATATGGCACACACATCTTTGCCTTCAAATTTTTGAGAAAAGTGTGATCAAGTTTGGAGAAATGGTTTGGTGGTTAAGGGCACTTAGCTGCTCTTCCGGCACCCAGGGCCTCCCACCTGCCTCTAACTCCAGTTCCAGGGGCTCTGACGCCCTCTTCTGACCTCTGAGGACACCAGGCATGCACATACATGCAGGTAAAACATGCACATAATTAAAAGTAACAATTTTTAGGAGGAGGGCAGGCATAGTACATGCCTTCAATACCAGCATTCAGAAAGCAGAGGCAGTCAATTCTGAGTTCCAAAAAAGCAAGGGACACACAGAAAAAACCCTGTCACAAAAACACCAGAGGGGAGTGGGGAATAGGGAAAATGGGATGAGAAAAAGCCAGTTAAACTTCAATAGTTGCTCTCGGAACCTTCACACACTGTGGCCCCTCTCCATGGTGTGTGCAAAGGTCGTCTCAGGCTGTTGTAACTGAGACCTCACCTGTGTGTGTGGAGGGGAGGGGCTATAACTAAGCGTGCTCTATGCTTCTGTGCCCTGATATTGCCTTGTTTGTTTGTTTTTTATAATCTAATAGTCTTCCACAAAACTCCCATTAAAACTCTATTAAAAAAATAAATCTTGGGCTGGAGAGATGGCTCAGAGGTTAAGAGCACTGGCTGCTCTTCCAGAGGTCCCATGTTCAATTCCCAGCAACCACGTGGTGGCTCATAACCATCTATAGTGGGATCTCATGCCCTTTGCTGGCATGCAGGCAGAACACTGTACATGTAATAAATAAAATTTTAAATAAATAAATCTTTAAAGGTCACATCAATGTGCCAATCCCAATTTCTCTCGAATTTCTTCTGTTTTAAGGTAGGGAGCTCAAATAGCTGTGTCTAACAGGTGATGTCACCATATCAGACTCCTTACCGTTGTTGATCTCTTAAGGCTCTTATTTTAATTTCCTCTCTTTGGGGGGAGACATTGTCTTCTTTCCAAGAGAAGAGCAGGAGACTGTAGAAACACGGTTTGGAGCCACTGTGTGGGGAGCTGCCTGGGTTAGCAGTGGTCAGGGAGAGGTTCCATGAAAGGACCCTTCCCCCCCCCCCAGAGCCAGGAGGCTGACACGAACCACACCATCAGGCCCTGTTCCTCAGGCAGGGCCATTCCTTTGTGTTCACATACACGTGAGAAAAGATGGGACCCTGGAAACTGGCTTTCAAATTTTCACCTTTGACAAATTATGACATTCTTCAAAAGTTCACTATTTGGACTGTCTTCAAAACATATCCCAGTTGTAATGGACAATTGCGATTAGCCAAGGCCAGGCATTTGGACAGAGAGCTGCACAGAGAGTAAGTTACCTAAATTTTGTGTAACACACATATACATAAGCGAACACACCCACTCACACACCCGTGCACGCACATACATTCTGGGAGACTGTGGCTGTGTTGGTTCCCTTTGCTTGCCTGTGCCAGGCAGGTCGAGCCATACCCACCCCACAGGCAACCGAAAGGTTTTTTTTTTTTTCTGGACATGTTCTTGCTTTGTAAGCCAGGCTGGTCTCAAACTTGCTATTCTCTGGTATCCATCTCCTGAGTGCTAAGGTCACAGGCCATACCCTCTAAAAGCCTTGATTTAAAGGCAGTATTCCAGGCTGGCTTAAATTTGCTAGGTAACTTGAGAATGACCTCTAACTTCTGACACCTTGCCTTTACCTCTGCTGCTGATATAATTGATATGTGCCACTATGCCTGATTTTTCCTTGTTTTTTTTTAATGATTTGTTTTTATTTTATGTACGTTGGTGTTCTGCCTGCTTGTATGTGTATATGAGGGTAACATCCCCTGGAACCGGAGTTACAGATCATTGTGAGCTGCCTTATGCTGCCTTATGGATGCTGGGAATTGAACCCAGGTCCTTTGGAAGAGCAGCCAGTGCTCTTAACCACTGAGCCAACTCTCCAGCCTCTTTGTTGTTTTTATTGTTGGAAGGTTTTATTGTTTTTGTTTTGTTTAGATTTTCAGACACTAGGTAGCCCTGACTGTCCTGAAACAGTCTGTAGGCCAGACTGGCCTTGAACTCACAGCTGTTCTCCTGCCTCTGGCTCTGGACTGTAGGGATTAAAGGGTATATCACAGAACCCAGCAACCACATCCAGCTCATGTGAGGCTGGAGAGAGAGCCCAGGGCCTCATGTCTATTAGACAAAAGTATATTACCAACTGAGTTACACCTACAGCCCATCAAAGGCTTTTTAGTGAAGTTACCCAGATACAAATTTAAATGTTACAGTTTTTCCAGAGAAGAGCTAAGCTGAGAAGGGGTTACCGGGTTTTAACAGGCTCCCTTTCTGACGTTGCTCTCTCTTCATTTGCAGTTAAATGAACTGGTAGTGGGAGACACCAGTGGAAAGCTGTCTGTGTATAAGAATGACGACAGCCGGCCATGGCTTACCTGTGCCTGCCAGGGAATGGTCAGTATTCGCCTCTGCAGAGTATTCGCCTTTGTGTTGGACTGCCAAGAAGGAGTCCCACAGTGAATTCTCTGGCAGCTCAGCCAATGATTGCTTCAGAGTTTGTTTCAATCACAGAGGGTAACCCCAGGAATTGCGCTCATCTGTTCCACTTTCAGCTCCCCTACAAGACAGTTATCTTAGTTTGCTTTTTGTTACTGTGGTAAAGGCCGTAACCAAAAACAACTTGGGAGATAGGGGTTTCTTTCAGCTCCCAGTTTATAGTCTATCCTGAAGTCTGAAATCAGGGCAGGATCTCAAGGCAGGAATCTGGAAGCTGGAACTCGACAAGATAACGAACATGGAGCTGCTTACTGGCCTGCTTTCTTATACAACCCAGAATCACCGAGCCAGGGCCGGGCCCTCCTACATCACTCGTTAGTCAGGAAATTGCCCACAAGCAATATGTTGGAGGCATGTTCCCTATAACTCTAGCTGGTGTCAGTTTGACAAGGGGGTGGGGGGAAGGCAACCATATTGTCCTGATGCTGGAGTGAGCTTGCTGCTTTATCGAGGCTGCCTAAGATTGTCTGAGGGTACTCTGTGAAGTGGTCGTGCATTGGTGAGCAGCAAATGCACGTCTGAGCACTGCATTGTTAGGCTCTTTCACTAGGAAGTGACCACGGTATTTGTATACACCAAGACAGCTGCTAGGTTACGCTAGTCTTAAGAGGTAGGGTTTTGCTTTGTACCTCAGGCTGACTTCATACTCTCTGTCCTCCTGCCTCAGCATCTTACCTGACACCAGCTATATGATAGGCTCTTATAGGCCGACAATAATATATGTGATGTGCTGTTGACTAAAATGTCCTCATACAGTACATACTGTATAATTTAAAATGGGAATAATTGGAATAATCTAGAAAAGTGGTAATCAGGCTTTCTTCCTGTTTGGTGGGATTTTTTGTGGGCGGGGAGGGCTTGTAAGCCGGGGTCTTGCTATGTAACTCTGGCAGGCCTGGAATTCACAGCAATTCTTCTGTCTGCCTCAGCCTCCTGAGTGCTGGAAGACAGGTGTGCACCACACATCTAGGTTTTTGTTTTTGATTTGTTTTGTTTTTATTTTGCATAAGTCCGGGTTTTTACCTCCTTGGGTTTTCATATTGCTATATGGATAAACCAAACTATATAACTCAGTGTGTCTGTTAATAAAGACTATTTGTATAGATCACGTGACATAAGCTCTCATGAATGCTTTGGATGTTTAGGGGGGAGCAGTCTCTCGTGGTGCCTCCATCAGGCTCCCCCTTTCTCTTTTGCAGTTGACTTGCGTTGGGGTCGGAGATGTATGTAATAAAGGGAAGGTAAGGACTCAGGGCATCTTGAGCTGGGTAGCGCTCCAAGGCCTTGCCTCCATTGTGGCTCCCGGGGAAAGTCAGCCCTGGCCCTTGAGATCTGATCAGCCTCGCTCCCAGGCATCTCTCCTGTACCCTGTCTCTCCCAGAACCTGGTGGTGGCAGTCAGCGCAGAGGGCTGGCTGCACTTATTTGACCTGACATCCACCAAGGCTCTGGATGCTTCTGGGCACCATGAGACACTTGGAGAGGAACAGCGACCTGTCTTCAAGCAGCATATCCCGGCCAACACGAAGGTCATGCTGATCAGCGACATCGGTGGGCATGAGCAGCCAAGGAATGGGGGCCAGCCAAGGGACTGGGCTGGAGTGGGGGTAGGGTTGTATCTGTCTTGTACATTTATTGTGTGTGTAGTTTTTCTCTTTTTATTTTGTTTTACTTTACTTTTACTTGTATTTTTGTTGCACAGTTACTGAATAGGAACTATTCTAGATTCTAGAATTACAAAAATGAATGAAACAAGCAAAAAAATCACACCATCTTAGATCTTACTAGGAAGAGCCAAGACATACTTTATAAGAAAAGTAAATAATGGGAGTGGGAATTTGGTTCAGGAATAGAACACTTATCCAACAAGTATCAAGTCTGAGTTCAATCCCAGCCCTGCCAAAAATCAATACTATATTAGAAGGTAGTAAATCACAGGGCTAAAGGTATCAAGGTAGAAGCAGCACTTCTAAAGGTTTATTTGTAGTTAGTTATGTGTAGGGGTGTGTAAGGGTTAGTTATGTGTGTGTATGTGTGTGAGTATGTGCACATGGGTGAAGGTCAAATACATGTAGCTGGCATTTCAGGATCTGTGATTGGTCAAAAGCCATCTAGGTAGGAAGTGTGTGGGCTGAGTCAAGGTGCTGTGCCCTGGATATAGGAAGCAGAGAGTGGAGACACTGGGTCCTGCATAACATTTGAATGGGAAATTGCGTGAGCACGAGGCCAGGCAGGCGTGGGCAGCAACCACAGGCTATGATAAATGGCTCAGAGCCTGGACATGAAGCTGCACTCAACCGAAAGTTCCAGGAGTGTCAGCTGTGGAAGGGTAGCCACAGGCCCGAGCTGGGCAGTTCGGGTTTGGCTCCAAGTCCATGTTTCTGTGCCTGCAGACGGAGACGGCTGTTATGAGCTGGTGGTGGGACACACAGACCGTGTGGTGCGCGCCTTCCGCTGGGAAGAGCTGGCGGAGGGGCCTGAGTACCTGGCAGGGCAGCTGGTGTCCCTCAAGAAGTGGATGCTGGAGGGTCAGGTGAGAAGCAGTTTGGGAATCTAAGATCCCAGTGACCAGAAAAGGCCTTCCCAGAGGAGGCTGATGGAAAACGGGGCCCATCTGAGAAGAAAGGAGAGTGTCATTGCTGAGAGAGATCCAGGTCATTTTTAGACAAGCTCTAGTATCAGGTATAGAACAAGGAATGGTGGACTAAGAATTTGGTGTGCACAAGTGTGTGGTGTGAACCAGGTCTGGAGCCAGTAAGCACACAGCAGAAAGCAGAGTGTCTGTGGAGGGGATGTTGCCAGAAAAGCATTCATGAACCTTGGAAATCCTCCTGTCCCCATCAAAGCTGGAGGGTAACTCTCAGACACCCTGCCTGTACCTCCCCAGTTCCTGGGGGCAAAGTCTCCCTTTCCTTTGTGCTCTGTCCCCCATTGACTGTTCCCTGTGCAGGTAGACAGTCTCTCCGTGACCCCAGGGCCTCTGGGTGTGCCTGAGCTGGTTGTGTCGCAGCCGGGGTGTGCTTATGCAGTTCTACTCTGTACCTGGAACAAGGATACTGGCTCCCCTCCTGCCTCTGAGGAGGCCACAGGAGACAGTAGGTAAGGGCGTGAGTGGCGGGTGCACCAGAGTAAGGTCAGGAGGACGTGGTGGTGAGACAGGTCTGCAGGTGCCAGGGCTCCGTCATCTAAGGCCCAGCCCAAGCACTTTGCCCTTGGAGAAGACCAGCTAGGGACCCAGGAGTCCTGGGCTTTTAATCTTAGAGCCTCCGAGCACCTTGAACCAGTCTTTCCAGAGATTCAGATTCCACCGTTCAGATTCAGGCCTCATCATTCCCCTTCCATTTGCTATATAGGTCAGAAACGGTCAGGGTGGGTTTCTGCTTTCCCAATTTCAGAAGCCCCTGCAGGGATGTGGATCTAAAGGGCCTAGAGAGCTCAGCTCCCCTGGCCTCCTGCCTACTGGCCCGGTCTCCTTAACCACAGGGAAACCCCAGCTGCCCGGGATGTAGTGCTGCACCAGACGTCTGGCCGGATCCACAATAAGAACGTGTCCACTCACCTAATTGGCAACATCAAGCAAGGTAAGGGAAGGAAGAAGCCAAAGGAGCCAAAGGAACTAGGCAGCTGTGGGAGAGCGGAGAGCCAGGCTCTCACTCCTGCCTCCTTTCCCCTCACAGGTCATACGCCTGGAACTGGTAACTCAGGCCTCTTTGCCCTGTGCACCCTAGATGGTGAGTGGTCCTGGGCTGGGTGAGGCGGGTATCTGCCTGAGGGGTTTGTTCAAAGGCCCCTCAGCACACACTCACGCACACTCGTGCACGCACCCCGCCCCCGACTCACACATAATTGCACAACAACCCCCTCACCACCATCTCTTCCCCTCCAGGGACGCTGAAGCTGATGCAGGAAGCAGATAAGCTGCTATGGTCTGTGCAGGTGGATCACCAGCTTTTCGCCCTGGAGAAGCTGGATGTCACGGTGAGTGGACTTTTTCCTTGTTGAGATTCATTTACTTACATATGTTCGAGTGTATGGATGTTTTACCTGCATGTGTGTCTGTGTGCCGCATGTGTGTCTGTGTGCCGCATGTGTGCCTGGTACCCATGGAGGCCAGGAGAGCATCAGACTCCCTAGAACTGAGCGGTTGTTGCCGTTTTGTAAGTGCTAGGAATGAAACCCAGGTGCTCTGCAAGAAAAGCCAGTGTTCTTAATGTCTGAGCCACCACTCCAGCCCCGTGAGTAGACATTTAAATGCAGCCGTTCTCACATCCCAGTCAGCACTGAGCCTCCGTCTTAGACCTGAAGTGATTGTGTCCTTCTATCACACCCAAGTGTGCCCTTACAGCACAGAATTTAATACTTCTCCATGAGATTGCTGGAAAATCATTTCCTTGCCTTTCAGCCAAAATAATGGCCTCAAAGAAAGCAGGCTAGAAGTCTAGAAGTGGGTTATGAGTCATAAACATAGCTGTGTGTGTTATGGGATTTTTTTTCTCATCCATGAATCTGTTGGTATCACTGCAGACTCTCAGCTGACAGATAGGCCTACACTGGTTACACTACCATGGTGCAGCCTGGATGGCTTTGATCAGTAGAGCAGACCTGTGCTTGCATCTTGTCTCCGCCCCCTTACCTATAACCTTGGGCGTGTGACTTTACCCCTCTTAGAGATTGCCTAGTGTAAACCTGAGGACAGTTGTCTACACCTTAGTGTTGCTTTGAGCATTAGCTGAAGCAGATCACTGACTGCCTTGTTGGAAGAAATAGTCCAGCTGATAGTTTGCCTCCCAGAATCAAGCTCATGGTCCTTTATGTCTCACTGCCCCTACCACATCATCAGATCTTCCCTTTTCTGACACAGGATCTTGCTATATGCTGGTAGCCCGAGCTGGCCTTTGCCTCTGCCTCTGCATCATTGAGATTTCAGGTGTATGCTACTACGTCTGACTAGGTCTCTTTCTCAAATGGCTCCTGACCCTTATGGCATCCTGTCTTTGACCTTTCTCAGGGTGACGGGCTTGAGGAGGTAGTAGCCTGTGCCTGGGATGGACAGACATACATCATCGATCACAACCGCACTGTTGTTCGCTTCCAAGTGGATGAAAATATCCGTGCCTTCTGTGCAGGTAGGACAGTGGCCTCCAAGCTCAGCTGCTCATGATGAGTAAATGTGCTGGAGAGTAATTGACTTGATCCCATTCAGTGTAGCCTCTGGGAGACGTCTTTAAACGTGCATGGCCTTAGCTTTAATTAGTGGGTGATGGATGGGTACCACACTGCCATCTTGACGGTTTACTTTTTGACTTGGGAGTAAAGTTTTATTTATTTTTATATGTCTGTTTGCCTGAAGTGTCTATGCACCATATCTGTGCAATGCCCACAGAGGCCAGAAGAGGGCATCATATCCCCAGGACTGGAGTTACAGGCACTTGTTAGTTACCATGTGGGTGTTAGGAATTGAACCCCTACCTCCTGAAAGAGGAGCCAGTACACTGCCATCTCTCTAGCCTCATTGTGGCACTTTGGACTCAGAAGTACAGCACAGTGAGGGCTCCATCAATAAATATGTAAAGACTGGGGTGACCGGGAAGACAGATGGTTCCATCCGAGCATGTCAGGCTGAAGAAAATGCTTCCAGAGTATTCTCTGCAGTCCTGCACTGGGGACTTTGGGAAGCAGCAGTAGCTATTTGGGTGATGGAAATATCTGGCTCCTAAAAGGACAGTGGGAGTGGAGTGGGCTGAGGGTGTAGCTTAGTGATAGAGCCTTGGCTGGCATGTACAAAGCTGTGGGCTCAGTCTCCATGACCCCAAAATAAATGGAAGGAGCTGGAAGACACCACAGTTACTTGAAAGCTTGGTGTGTGCCTTGGGAGGAAGGGACAGGCCAAGGAAAACCTTTCTTTCTGATTATTTTGCTAACCTGCCCCTTGCTTCCACAGAGCCCCTGCTCGCTTTACTCCAGAACATCACTAAGATGAGAAGACCTAGAAATCCATGTTTTGGGGTGCCGACTGTCTTCCCCATCTCTAGAATGGGCCGTGTGTTTTGCCGTCTTACATAGTTCATTGAATTCTGAACGGAAAACATAGGAAAAGGGCCTTTGTTGATGGGTCACTGAGGGAGGGCCAGCACTGCGGACTCTGATGTCTTGTTCTTGCCTCCTCCTGCCACCAGGACTAAACCTTCACGTTTGTCTTCCTGCCCCATCTCCCAGGCCAGTATGCCTGCAAAGAGGGCCGCAACAGCCCCTGCCTGGTATATGTCACTTTCAATCAGAAGATCTACGTGTACTGGGAGGTGCAGCTGGAGCGTATGGAGTCCACCAACCTTCTGAAGCTGCTGGAGGCTGAGCCGGAGTACCGCAGCCTGCTGCAGGAGCTGGGCGTGGGTGAGTGTCCACAAAGCTGGTGGGCCTGCACCCCGAGGCCCCATAGCCTCTTACCAGTCTCTCCTTGGCCTTCAGATCCTGACGATCTCCCTGCAGTCCGTACCCTGCTTCACCAGACTCTCTACCACCCGGACCAGCCTCTACAGTGTACTCCCTCAAGCTTCCAGGACCCCACCTAGTTGGGCTTGGCCACTTAGCTGGTGAAGAATCCTTCTGAGCCCCCACCCTACCCCACAGTGATCGTGAGCTTAGCAGGATGGGTGTGTATATATATATCTCATGGAGGAGCAGGACTTGAGTCTTGGCCATCAAAGGATGGTGGCACCTCTGAGAGACTTGATGAATGAAGAGATTGGGTGCCCCTCTGCTCATTGCCCTGTGGTCCCCTCCTCGTGCTACCTACTCTTATTGTAGAAAACAGACTTGTGAGAAAAGGCAGCAAACCTTTGCCATGGTGTCAACACCTGAAAAAAAAAACAAAACAAAACAGGCTTCAGGCCTGAGGGATTAAGGGGGTGGTGGAAATGGCCCACTGCCCCCACTGAGTGCCGATGACTTTCACAGCACAGCTCCAGGCAGCTGACAGCAGTAATTATTTCAGGAATGGCTGAGTGTTTGTTTAAGGGCATCTTTCAGGACAGTTTCCTTCTCATCTTCCTGTGTTCTTCCATTTACTGAAGCAACTAGGTCACGGCTTTTTTTTTTTTTTTTTTTTTTTTTTTAAGTTTTTTGAGACAGCCTTGGCTGTCCTGGACTCTGTTTGAGGCTGGCCTCTAACTCACAGAGATCTGGCTGCCTTCACCTCCCTGAGTGCTGGGATTACAAGTGTGCATCACCATGCCCAGCTGGTCAGGGCTTTCCTATTTTGCTATGGTCTTTTCTCCTCCTCTCCTCTTCTCCCCCCAACCTCTGGTTTTGCTTTGGGGTGTTTTTTTGTTTGGTTGGTTTTTGGTTTTTGGTTTGTTGTTTTGTGTATGCATGTGCAGGTGTATGTGTTTTGCCTGCATCTATGACCGTGTGGGGGTGTCTGAAGCCCCAGAACTGGAGTTACAGACAGGTGCGAGCTACCATGTGGGTGCTGAGAACTGAACCCTTTTGTACGTGGGTCCTAGTGCTTAGACACAGGTTTTCATGCTTGCATGGACATGCTCCTCCCCACCAAGCCAGCTCCCCAGCCCTCAGGTCTTTTGAACTAAATGAAATGGAATAAAATAAAACAGAATGTCAGAGTCCCTTGCTCAGAATGGAGGTAAAAACTGATTTGTTACTACTGCCTGTGTATTTGTGCAGCACACACAATGTCAAATGTACTTTATGGGCTTGTGTTCCATCTTGGGAGAGGGACCCCATCCACACTTTCCCTATGGACCTGAGGAAAGAGGTACTGTGAGCTCCTGGAGTAAAGAGGAAGAGACCAGAGTTGACCACCACTTAGATAAACAGTGTTTATTCAAATAAGGGCCTGCCCTGGGCCAGGCCTGCCACTTGACAAGCAGTAGGAGGCAGACTGGGAAGGAGCATGGATCTTGAAGCAAGGTGATAAGGGAGGGAGTCAGGATTGAGACCAGGAACCACAACACTTACACTGAACCAGCCCACAATTGAAAGTGAAGAAAGCGTTGTGTGCATGCGGGCTCCTCTTTGGTCTACCTAGGCTTTGTATTTAGTTCCCATGTAAGCGACCTAGTTCCCTGGTTGGGATTAGAGATAATCATTGTGTCTCTTCCCTAACCATGATTTGAGAGTCAGCCCAGTCAGAAAGATACTCAGACATCTGCAAGCCAGAAAGGAGAATGACTGAAAGCCCTCAGCTCAGGAACTGTACCTTCCTAGACTAAGTCCTACTTATTTGTCACCCCTACTAAGCTATAAGTAGGTGGGTACAGGGTCAAAGGGCAGGCACCAGGAGGCCAGCACACAGGCTGTGAGGCATGGGAATCTGCCTATGAAAGATGAGCCTTAGAGGTGGGAGGTGTAAGGGTGAGGGCAGTGGAGGGGTGCTTGGGGTGGGTTTCAGGCAGGTGGAGGCAGCAGGTAACTTTAACCCCCACAGCCGGGGCTAAGTCTAGAGCCCGTATTATGTAAGTCTCTTACTGTAACTGGCTTGGCTGTACTCTTGGGGAGGGATAAGAGAGAAAATGGGGAAGCCAGGACTTTGAGTCACAGATAGTCTCAGTAGAAGCTCCTGGGGCAGAGGGCAGTTATGGAGAGGCAGAGAGGGGGGTGGCCTACTGCGGGATCAGGGTGGTGAGAAGAGATTAATGCAGTGGTCTCCAGATGCCCTGCTCAGGCAAATACCCACTCCACACCACTCTTCCCCTAAGGCACGGTGTTGCCCTAGGGACTGGCTGAGACAGTGGTCACTGGCCAGGCTCCTGGTACACAGGCAGGAAGGGCAGCTCCGAGAAGGGGGCTTTCAGCCGAAGCACTCCACGGTCCAGGTCAATGCAGCACTGCCGTGGGGACCCCGAATGTGTGGTCACCCTCCTGCCAGCTCACACCTTACTCCCTTCTGCCTCCCTCTGCCCCTGCCCCTTCAGGGAGGGAACCCTTTCTCTTGGTTTTCCTTTTGGGGGAAACTAATCAAGTTTTAAGTTTCACACTTGTCTGTCTTTCTTGCCAGCCTGATCTGGGCTTCCACCCTGACTGAGCCCTTCTACCTCTCCTAGCATTTTGGATTAGGCCCAAGCATGGGCACCTTACCTTGAGGGAAAGCAGAGTCTGTAGTCCCAGGCAAAACTCAGGGCTGTCCACATCTGCAGGAGCCATTGGAAAACAAGGTTTATCTGCGGGATCCTCTGAGCACTCACCCCGCCCCCTTCGGTCCTCCATCCCCACAGTTGAGAACAGCAGAAAGCATAATGATCTGAGCATCTGGGGAACCGGTGCTGACAGGGGCCCGAAAGCTTTGTCCAGCTCAGAGAAGCAGAAGAGGCGAGAGGCTGGAGGACTTACCCACCACCTGGGCCGAGCATGCCACAGTCTCCTGCCCCAGCTCTAGCTCCAGCTGTTCCACCCGATTTGGAGGCCCAGGTGCCAGGTCCCCACCTGGGGCTTTTGGAACCCTTTCCCCTAACCTGTGGTTAGAAAGCAATGGTGATAGCCATCATGGTTTCCGATTCCAGCCTCCCTCCTCCCGATTAAAAAGCCAATACTGATCTATGCTCTCTTCCAGAGGAAGGTGGTCTCGAGCAGCTTCAGTAGCCAAGGCTGGCCTCTGATTCCTAGTTCTTAACTCCAGATGCTAGGCTTACAGACATGAGCCACCAGGCCCCGCAGAATTTACTTCAGAAAAGTGTGTAATTCACAAGTAGGCATAGTGGCACACACCTTTAGTCCCAGCACGTGGAGGGCAGAGACACCCAAATCTCTTGAGTTGTAGGGCAGCCTGGTCTACAAAGAATTTCAACCAGGGATACACAGTGAGACATTGTCTCAAACAACAAAGTAGGCGATTCAGTGGTGTTTAGTAGTGTGTCAGAGTGCAACCATCTTCACTAGATACTCTGAAGATACGACATCACCCTTGCCCCCAAAATAGCACCACAAACCCAAGTGTGGCCTGACGGTCAATACAAACCCATATGCAGGAGGATGAAGCAGAAGGTTGTTGAATTTGAGATCAGGCTGGGTCAAATAGGGAGACCCTATGTCGAAAACAAAAGTGGGGGGGTGGGGGTGGGGAGAATGGCTCAGTGGTTAAGAGCACTGTCTGCTCTTCCAAAGGTCCTGGGTGCAATTCCCAGCACCCACACGGTGGCTCACAACCATCTGTGATGAGATCTGGTGTCCTCTTCTGGTGTGTATGCATACATGCAGGCACAGTACTTTATAAATAAAAATCTTAAAAGGGGGGGGGGGGAGGGGAGGAAGTCCCATCCCCTGTGCACCGGCTTAGGCTGTTCTCTTACCCCAGGCGTCTGAGGCATCCAGCAGATATCTGATTGTGCTGGGTCCCTGTGTCCACGGCCACTTGAAGCATCTGGTCCTGACACTAAAAAAAGACGGAAGGGGCTGGGTTGGAACCCTGACTTTCTGAGCCCTGGGTGCTTCTTTCCCTTTTAGAGAGGAGATGGCTGAGTTTTCAAAAGCAAAACTGACTCTCCCAAAAAAGGAATCAAGTACTTCATATCTCCACATGGTGAATCCATTAAGCTGAGAAAGGTCTGGGCTGGAATGGCAATCTATTTGTTTAGGGAAATCTGAAGCCCTCCTGGTCAAAGAGCTGCAGCCAGGAAGAGATGGCTACGAAGACAGACCCCTTCTGCAGACCCTCAGACTTACGGGACCAAAAATGGAAACAGGAAGGCAAGTTCACGGCCTGGGGATACCGACAGGCATGAAGGTGAACACTTGGATACATATACATTAAAAAAATAAAAACATCGTTTTCTTATTCCAAACATTTATTGAACATCCACTGTGTAAGCTGTGAGGCTGGTAGACACTTTGATGAGCACCATTCCTTGGCAGTGTTAAGTGATGAAATGTAACTTGGCAGCAGAATGTTGTAAGGTCTACAGAAGGATCATGAGTTGAGTGCCTCAGAGCTTGGAACCAGACAGGGAACTGTTGCCTGCTGGACACAGAAAAGCTTTCAAGGAGGAGGCGGCATCAGTGTTGGGCCTTAGAAGATAAGAATGTGGGCAAGGGATGAGGGAGACTAAGAAGGGAGATTTCTGGGCAGAGTCTAAGCATTTGTGGGATTGTCCCACCAGCGGCTGTGGAGATGAGGGGCTGCAGAGATGGCTCAGTGGTTAAGAGCACCTGAGTTCGGTCCCTAGATTGGGCAGCTCACAACTGCCTGCCACTCCAGCTCCAGAGCATCTGACAGCCTCTTCCTGCTGCTGCCCGTGCTTGTGACATCGCGTACACGTGAATTTTTAAAAGATTTTTCTTCACCTTGGAATGTGAGCTTTTTATATACATGCATACCTTCCAGTGTGTGTGGTACAATAATATATTTAAATACTCATATTTAAATATGCTTCGATAAAAGAGTGGGGGCATCATACTACAACGGTGTTGACGGACAGCATTACACAGAAGAGATAAGCAAGACAGACAGGAAGGTAGATGCTGGGCTAGAGAAGGAGAGAAATGACTTGTCTCCCTCCATCTTTTGACAGCCAAGGCAGGAGGGAGAGCTGGTGAAGTGAGCAGGCTCATCAGGCAGGTAAAAGTCAGAACCCTGGGAGGCGTCTTACCTTGCAGTTGACAAGAAGAGCGGGAACCTGTGTCACACTGGTCCTGCTGCTGGCATGGCCACGGATCAGGGCCTGTACCAGGGGAGACTCCCCCTGAAGCCGCCTCTGGTTTCCCTCCACCAGGCGTCTTTGGATCACACTGTGTGGCTGCTGTCTCCATCACAAAATAGTGAAAGCAAATCTAAGCCTGGGATATAGGCCACTTACTCCCTGTCCACCCACCACCCACCCCCTTACACCTTGCAGATCACAGGCTCCTTGCCCAGCTCTAGACCAGAGAAATAATAAAAAAGTAGCTGAGAGATAGCTCAGCAGTTAAGAGCACTGGCTGCTTTTCTAAAGAACCTAGGTTTGATTCCCAGCGCCTGTGCACAGGGTAATAACTAGC
Source organism: Pachyuromys duprasi (assembly GCA_028658305.1). Classification (NCBI taxonomy): domain Eukaryota; kingdom Metazoa; phylum Chordata; class Mammalia; order Rodentia; family Muridae; genus Pachyuromys; species Pachyuromys duprasi. The sequence continues at coordinate 16,575,381 of CM053761.1, forward strand.
TCCAGTATGATAGAAGCCTGGCATGGTAGAACAGGTCTGTCATCCCAACACTTTGGAAGTGGAGTGAGGAAAGTCAGGAGTTTAGGGTTATCCTCTGCTATATAGCAAGTTTGAGGCCAGTGGGGCCTGAGTGCCTCAAAAAAAAAAAAAAAAAGATTTGAAGATATTTTAAAAGAGATGAGCCAGTAGTGGTGCACACCTTTAGTCCAAAGCACTAGGAGGCAGAGGCAGGCAGCTTTCTCCTGAGTTCAAGGCCAGGCGTCTACAGAGCATGTTCGAGGGCAGCCAGAGTTACACAGGGAAACCCTGTCTCAAAAAACAAAAAGATATAATGAGCAGAGTGTTCAGGCTAGAGTAATGAACCATTACCCTTGACCTCTGTCTCATCTGCACCACCCTCATACTGTATCCTGCCAGCTCAGCTTCCTTTCTTTGTAGAGACACCTGCTGAATTCTCTTGGGTCACTGGACACCTTCCTCCACTCACCGCTTCCAAGACTTAACCTTTCTACACAGACTTAGCTAAAGCCCTGCTACTCGCAGTATGGTCCTCAAGCAGCATATATGGGATTTTAAGCTATATATATGATTAGAATCAAGATCTTAAGATATATACACACATATATAATTATATATAATATATATGTATATATAATTTTCTGTGTGTGGGTGTTTCGCCTGTACGTATTTCTGGTGCCTGTGAAGTCTAGAAGAGGGCATCTGGAGTGATTGTGAGCTGGAGTATGTGCTAGAAATGACATCTGTGTCCTCTGGAAGAGCAGCCTCTGAGCCATCTTCCAGTTCTCGGTTTTTCGGGACACAGTTTTTTTCTCTTTAGCCTCACCTGTCCTGGACTTGCTTTGTAGACCACGCTGGCCTTGAATTCACAGTGACCTGTCTGTCTCTGCTTCTCTGAGTGCTGGGATTATAGGTGTGTGCCTCCACGCCTGACGAACCAAATGTTTTAATGGTGTTGTAAAGCCTGTTTGAAATGTAGAGTCTCAGGCCTGAATCAAGAATTTTGTTCTTATTTTGTTTTCTTGTGCTAGCGTTTAAACCAAGGAGTTTGCACGCGCCTAGCAAATACTCTACCAAGTAGCTGTTTTCCCAGCCTTGAATCTTTGTGTTTGGTTTGGCTTGGCTTTGTTGTTTTGTTTATTTGTTTCTTTTGCCTTGTTTTGGTGTTTTCTCTCTGTCTCTCTCTGTCTCACTGTTTCTGTCTCTCTCTTTTTTTTCCCCCTCTCTTCCTCCCTCCCCCTCTCTCTGGTTTCTCTGTGTTGCTTTGGCTTTCCTGTAAACCAGGCTGGCCTGGAACTCAGAGATCCACCTGCATCTGCCTTCCAAGATCTAGGATTAAAGGTGTATGCCATCAAGCCCAGCCTGCCCCTAGCTGGTCTCTTCTCTCTATGTGGCTAGCCTTGTCTGGGAAATTGATATGTGGACCAAGCTAGCTTCAAACTTACAGTGATCTACTTTCTTTTTCCTCCCAAGTGCTGGGACTAAAGGTGTGAATCACCACACCCAGGTCTGTATTTCTAAGCTGATCCCTAGATGGCCTGGCTGTTGTCTGTCTGAATCATCCACTACACACTCACTGCTTACCTGTTCCAGCCAGACTGTTTCACCCCAGCCTCTACCTCTGCTTTCCTCCCCTGGAAACCCTTCCTCCGGTTCTCACTAGGCCAGTCTGAATGTGTAGCTCCCCCATACTTTGTTGGGTGGAAAGGCCCTGCTTCTGCCTCTGACACACTCCACCTGCAGAACTGGCTCTGGGTTATTCCGGCCTCCCTCTTTCTTCCTCTCCTAGCTCATTTGGTCATGATTCCCATAGATGTTATTTTTGGATTTCACCTCCGCCACAGCCTGGAAGAGCCTCGCAGTCAGATCTGTCTTGCTCATCTTTCTGTCCCAGGGCCTAGTTCAGCATAATATGCCTCCTTGACTTGGGGGGTGGGGTGGCTCAGTCATAGAAAACTTGCCTAGCATGCACAAGGATCTAGGTCCCATCCCCACTACTAAAAATAAAAAGGGAAAAGATACAAATAAAAACTGGTTGGTTTTAATCTAGGATGGTAGTACATACCTATAATCACAGCATTCAGGAGGCAGAGGAAGCAGGATCACCACAAAGGTGAGGCCAGCCTGCTGTACTTAGTTCATGCCAGCCTGGGCTACATGGTGAGTCCTATCTCAAAATTAAATACAGTTCTGTTGATTATAAACTTCAAGGAAATTGTTGTAAGTCAGCCTGGGCTGCATAGAAGATTCAGGCCAGCAGGACTACATAGTGAGACTCTGAAGAGGTTAAAATTAAGAAGTATCCTGGAGAATGGCTGCAGCCTCCCAGGCACCACACACTCCTCCACCTGACCCTGGGAGCCTGGGATTGTTTTTCCACCAGCGGCCTCATGAGACCCTGGCAACAAGTTGCTAGCTCTGGGAAAGGGCAACCAGCTCACGGCCCAGGCAGTTCCCATGCCCTTCTCTCCACAGTGACTCCAGGCTCCTCACTGTTGGAAAGTGTGTCTGAGGGCTAGAGGGGCTCCCAGACTGTTGCTTGTTCATTCCCAAAGTCACAGGAGCACCACACTACAGATTGTACAGGTGGTTAGGCAAAGGGGAAAGGTGAAAAGCCTTGACATCAAAAGGCAGGGCCTGCTACTCTCAGGGGGCAGTGTCTGTAGGGAAACTTCTGCACTAAACTATATGGAAAAGCACAAGGCACTAAAGGACCTGTCCCCACCCCAACCACCTGAATTGTTCAGCTGTCTCCTAGGTTCTCCTCTGGGGCTGCTGAGATGAGGCTGAGGGAAAACCCAAACTAGGAATTAGACATAGCCAGGTCAGTCAAAGCAACAGGGGGCTGTATTCATGCCCAGAAGTAGCTCCCACAGAATGGAATTCTGAATTCTCTGGACCCTCCAGAATTCATGCAACTTGAAAGCTAAATGGAACCACAGCTAGAAGAGTCCCTGGCGTCATTTCCCTAGTGTTGCTTTTAGCCAATAGCTACTAGTGTAGCTATTAGTGTTGCCATAACCATGCTCAGTACGTAGAAGCCCAGGTAAGCCTCTCCTTACCAAATGGATGCTTGCAACTTTATCCCTTTCTGGCAGATGGAGATAACAAGGCACAGAGATACAACTTTACAAATTACAGACAGAAATTGGTCCCAAGCAAGGTGGCCCCAAAGCCCATGCTCTTAACCATCATATCCCCGAGGGTAAAGACTGCATGTAGCTGACCCTGAACCCCTCACCTCCTCATTGTCACCCAGGCCCATTCCCTTTGAGGACCAGAGTTGCTGCAGTGGTTTGGAAGGACAAAAGGAGACAGACACAGACTCTGATGGTCCAGGTCAGGGCCATGTGAACCCGATTACCCGGAAGACCCTCAATACTTCAATGCTACGGGGAAAAGGGGAGGACAGGTCTGAGGAATGAGGCAAATTCATGGGCAGCTTTGAAGGAATCTAAAAGCAGAGTCATAACCCGAAGCTGACCTCTCCTCCAGGCCTTGATGTCTTCATATGCCCATTCCGTGGGATTCCTGGTTCCTCTAGGCTTCTACTGAGCAGCATACCCCTCCACTATCCCCAGGATAAGCCTTGGGCTCCAAAGGGATAAATGGTACAGGCTGAGTTAACGAGCCCAGGGACCCTCACGGCCACCAGGCCAAGAAACATCCCCGGCGAGGGATCTGAGGAGGGCTGGGGGCTGCAAGTTGGCAGAAACACCTCTCCCATCCCAACAGGAGAAAGACATCTGAAGGCTGAGGCTCTGCTCTTTATACCACCACCCCACAGCCCGGACACAGGACATAGAGAAAGGAGAGAAAGGGCCAGGGGCCTCACCAGGTCCTTGGAGGTGCCCAGCCTCTTGAGGCTGTCCAGCGGTAGCAGGTCAGCTGAGTCCTTGTGCAAGAACTGGGTGGCCTGTTTGAGCCGGCGCTGCTGGCTCAGGTGGGCTCGGTCCCGGAGCGAGGCTTCCTGGCCTCTCCTGGAATCTCCCTCATCTCTCTTGGCCTCTTGCCCAGTGCTCATGATTCTCTAGGGTGAGCAGACAAGGGTGTCTCTCCACCTCCTCTTTGCTCCCAGCTCTCTCTCTCTCTCTCTTTCTGTAGCTTCTGTCTCTCTCTGTCTCCGGACTGCAGCTCTCCTTCTGACAGGAGGGTCTCAGCGGGAAGAAAAGAAGAAATAAATAAATAATAGGCAGGAGCAGCCTCTCGTCAGACACCAGTTTCCAGAAACTGCAGCAGAGGGAGCGAGACTCCGGCCGGAAAAGCCCAGCCCTGGAGGAGAGGGAGGGCTAGCAGGGCCCGCAGCTGGTAGGCTGCAAAGCATCCAGCTCTGAGGTCCTGCTCAGAGTGGGCTGTGGACTGAGCGTGTGCGGGTATTGTAAACTGTCAGGAGGCTGTGCCATGTCGGCAGAGGGGGAGTGAGCGTCACTGTGTGGGGCTGTGTGTTTGGTATGCACAGGGATGGCAGGCAAGCCTGTCCCTGTCCCTGTCCCTGTCCCTGTCCCTGTGTGTTTGTGGACCTGGCTGTGCTGACCCCTTCCAATCTCTGGACAGTCAGCCACCCAGCTCTTTCCTCCTCCTGTGGTCCTCTTCTGCCAGGGTTTGAGGTGCTGGCCAGAGAGGGATGGTGTGAAAGTGCCCACCCCTCCTCCCCTCCCTCTGCCAGCAAAAGACCTTCCTTGCTTGGCCTGCCCCTGTCAGATGGTCCCAACTCTCTCGAAAATTGCGAGGAGATCAGGAATGTTGTAGTAATACAAACCTCTGAGCTTTGCTGTTAGAGGTTGAAGTCCCAGTGACACATTGATGAAGATGGGGGGAAATGCTTTGGGCCTAATATGTCTCCTCGACTGGGTTAGTCTGTGTCTCTGCCAGTGACTCACCTTGGTCTCCTCCTCTTCTTGTTGAATGTTACCCAGGCTTTCAACATAGTGATATCTGAGAAATAAAAAGAAGGGCCTGGAGGGATGGCTCTGGGCTTACGAGTGCTCGCTGGCCTGCTTTCAGATAGCTCACAGTCACCTGTAACATACAGCATGTAACACCACAACATAACGCATTTACACAGCACACACTCACACAGACCCAAATAAACAGGAATAAAATTAAGTAGCAAAATTAAATGAAAACAGTAATAAGGAGTTGGGGTGGGCCTGGAGAGATGGCACAGTGTACCTGCTGCTTTTGCACCCCAGTCAGAGGTGCTCACTCCCACCATCAACTCCAGTTCCAGGAGATCTGATGCCCTCTTCTGGACTCCAAAGCACATGTACCCACATGTGCACACTTCTACACACAAAGACACATTTACATGCAATTAAAATTTTTTTTTTAGATAAAAAAATTTTAAGTGCTCTTTCTCTCCTGCCTCGTCCAGAGACGGTCTCTGTGACCACTTCCCCTTTCCCTTCCCTTCCCTTCCCCTACCCTTCCCCCTTCCCTTTCCTTTTTCCTTTCCCTTAATAAACCTCCCATGTGGAAAAAAAAATTTTTAAGTGAAAAGAGGGCTGAGGATGGTAGGATGTTTGCCTAACAGGTGCAAGCCCTGTTCAGTCCTCCATACTGCAAAACAGCCACTCAGGAACAGTCACAGAATCCACAAATACCTGCAGGGGCTGAGGCGGAGGATTGCTCAAGCCTAGGATTCCAGGGTCAGCTAGGGCAACAAGCTGACCGACAAACAATAGCAAATCATTTTTAGGGCTGGAAAGATGACTGGGCGTTAAGAGCACTGGCTGCTCTTGTAAAGGACCAGACTCAAATCCCAGCACCCACTCATGGCAGCTCATGAATGCAACTCTAGTTTCAGGGGTCCAACACTCTCTTCTTGCTTCCTCAAGCACCAGGCATGCACGTGTTTTACAGACATACATCCATATACGTAACTAATAACTTTTTAAAATCACTTCTAAGGAATAACTATGCATAACTACTTTAATCGCTAATGAAGAAACAGGAAGAAATTTGCAGCAGCCCTCTGTAAGATTCTTGACTCTTTGGTTATGAGCCTGGCTATGCCATTAATGGCTATGCTATTTCTCCAGCGGACTCTATAGTAATTTTTTTTTTTTAAGCAGGGCCTCTCTATGTAGTCCTGGCTGTCTCAGACCTGGCTATGTTTTACAGGCTAGCCTGAACTCTCAGAGATCCTCCTCCCTCTGCCTTTCTGAGTGCTGGGATAAAGGTGTGCATCCACACACTCTGCCTTTTCTTTTTTTTTAAGATTTATTTTACATTGTATGAGTGTTTGCCTGCATGCATGTATGTATGTGCAGCATGTGTGTGTCTGGTGGCACAGAGGTCAGAAAAGAGCATTGGATCCCCTAGATCAGAGAGTTGTAAACTACCATGTAGGTGCTGGGAACTGAACCCAGGTCCTCTGCAAGAGCAACAAGCGCTCTTAACCACCAAACCAGCTCTCCAGCCTACTCTGTGGTTCCCTTAAGGGATGGGGTGAGGAAAGGTTTTCTTCCCAAGACACTTGAAAAGTGCTACTCCTCTTACTTGTTTTGTCTTATGGTTCATGTAAACACCAAAGTGGATGGATGGAAATTCCGAAGTCTCAGGAGAAAAACAGAAGTGCCAGGGATCTGGCTCATTCGGTGTCACAGGTTCTCCCCTGAGTCGTGTTCCTCACACATAGAGAATAGTATTTCTTGAGCCTCAACAATGCACTAGTCACTAAGCTAGCCCAAAGCACACAGGGGTATTATGGTTATTTTAATGTCAACTTGCCACAGATTAGAATTACCTGAGCTGGAAGACTCAACGAAAGTGTCCTGACTGCCTTGATTGATGGGGGAAGGCTCACCCTAGTTGTGAGCTGCACCTCCAGACAATGGCTCAAGGAAAAAAATCTAAGCAGAAGGGAGAGTGCCCCCCTCTGCTTGCTCAGCTTCCTCTTGCCCTGTTGCTGCTGCTTGCTTCACTGATATCAGAACCAGCATTTCGAAGCTTTTGTTGCAGACTAGACACCCAGCGGCTCTCCCTCTCCGGGAAACTTCCCAGCTTCCAGTGCCAGAGTGGAAGGCAGCAGCCTCAAGGACCTAGTAATTACTGGGTTCTTAATGCTCAGGTGTGATTCTGCTGTTGTTACTGTTTTAAAGCTGACTTAATACATTCAGGGATGTGTGTGTGTGTGTGCGCGCGCGCGTGTGTGTGTGTCTGTATCTGTGTATTCATCCCACTGGTTCTGTTCCAATGACCAAGATTCACAGTCTGACGTAGAAACCAGGCAACAAGTTCTAAGTACTGAGGAGAAATAAATCGATTAAGAAAACAAAGTCATGGGCTGGAGAGATGGCTCAGAGATTAAGAGCACTGTCTGCTCTTCCAGAAGTCCTGAGTTCAATTCCCAGCAACCACATGGTGGCTCACAACCATCTATGATGAATCTGGTGTCCTCTTTAGAATACTGTATACATAATAAATAAATAAATCTTAAAATAAAAGAAGGTCAGGGGTGGCTAGGGGGTAAGGGAGCTAACCTCAGCTTGTTCTTCCCTCTAACTCTGACAACCTGAGAGACACTGCCCATCCTGTGTCACAGAACTGAACACTTGCTTCCACATGCCTTCTAAGCTCACTATAGAGCCATGATCCTTGTGTTTTCAGCAATGGTGATGGCCAAGCAAGACACCAAAAGGTAAGGTTTTCTTGGCTTCCCAATCTCATAGCCCTCGGGTTGAAGACCTAGAAGGGTTTGTGTCTTTGGCTAAAACCAGATTCCACTTTGATTTGACATGTGGTGTCAAATTATTTGGTGTCAAATAAGTATTACAGATTGTACATGCATTTGCACAAATCAGTTAGTTTTCTTCCTTATTATGATAAAACACCGAACAGAACCTACTTACAGAAGGAAGGATTCATCTGGGCTCATGGTGGAGAATGCAGGACACCCCGTCCTGGAGCACACAGTGACGAGAACGTGAAGCTCCTGCTTGGCTGGCTTCTTCCTTTTCTCCTTCCTGTTCAGTCCAGGACTTCATGCCACACGATGGCACCATCCATCTTCAGGGTGGAGCCTCTCTCCTCAATTAAACCTCTGTGGAAACACCCTCCACAGACTGAGTCAGTGTTCTACTGCCGTGAAGAGACGCCATGGCCATGGCAACTATTACAAGAGAAGCCACCGTTTCACTGTGGGCCTGCTTACAGTGCCTGGGGTTTAGTCCATTATCATCACAGTGGGGAGCACGTGGGTAGGCACTGGAGCAGGAGCTGAGAGCTACATCCTGATCTGAGACAGACAGAGACACACTGTGCCTGGCATGCGCTTCTGAAACCTCCAAGTCCACAGCCAGGGACACACTTCCTCCAACAAGGCCACACCTCCTAATCCTTCCTAAACAGTCCACTCCCTGGTGACTAAACATTCAAATCTATGAGCCTGTGGGGGCCATTCTCATTCAAACCACCGCACAGACATACCCAGAGCTGTGTCCCTACCTGACTCCATATCTAGTAAGTTGGTAATGAAGATTGTCAATTATGTGTGTGTGCTCCTGTGTGTGTGTGTGTGTGTGTGTGTATGTGTGAATCATGCATGTGTGCTCGTGGTGTGTATGGAGTACACAGTAGGATGTATAGGGCCTCATATATATTAAACACATGCTCTACAACCAAACGACACCCCCAGTCCTGTTGGTGGTTCTAGACTTGTGTTGTGCCATGTGGTTATTAAACATTTAAGATCAAGCTCACCTGAAATGAGGTCTGCTTTAACAACCCATCTTGCATTTGAAAAAACAATATAGAAAACACTGTGAGACATCTCAGTTGTTTCTGTGCCAATTACATTGTTGGATATGAATAATATTTCGGATCTGTTTGGTTCAATGAAATAACCTATAAAGTTAGTTTGTTACATTTCACCTTATTTTTCACATGGCACCTATAATTTATTCATTTATTTATATGTTTAGGTTTGTTGAGGGTTTGACTACATATAGCCCTGGGTAGCCTAGACCTCATTATTTACATTGAGCTCACCTTGAACTTGTGTTGCTCTTCCTGCCTTTGTCTCCTGCATTTGGAGATTATTGGTGTGTACCACCATGCCTTGCTTATCTGTTTTGTTACTGTCATCAGGGATAGAGCGCAGGGTCTCACAAACACTGAGTGTGTGCTTTGCCACTGAGCTATAACCACGATCCTTGTTACTAAGCCATTGCATTTCTACAGAACAACCACTGGTTTCAACAGGAGACACAGCTTGCCCCTCTGACCTATATCATCTAATTCCAGCATCTCTAAATGCTATCAGGAAGTTCTTTATATCTAATCTAAATCCCTGCAGAAATAATTAAGACGGGGTCTCACTAACCCAGGCTGACCTCAAACTCACTGTGTAGGATGACCTTGAACTCCTGCTCTGCTTGCTTCTAACTCACCGCAGCTGTATTCTAAGTCCCTGTCCTCTTGTTCAACCACAGAAGAGATTTAAAGGCATTTTTTGCCTTTAAATATCTTTATGAAATAAATATTTCATAAAAATGAAAGGGTATCTTAAACACCCTTTCAATATTTATTTTGTAATGCTGAGCAGTGCAGTCCTTGCCTCTGCTAATAAAGTGAGCCGGGCCTGTGGGCCCCGTGAAATCCCCCAGGTATGTACTCTGCCGCATAAGGAAATTCCCAGGATATTTGAGGTAGAATGTGTTTTTCAGAGCTGGAGAGACAGCTGCCTTGAACCACTGGAAGGTTGAGGGCAGCCAACTCTATTTCAGGCTCTCTCATCTGGGCCTGTCAGATCTGCTGAAGGCATGAATGATATGGCTTTTGAGAGTTCTGCCCAGCAAGGGTCCCAGCAATCCAGAGTCAATTTTGAAATCTATTACCAGGAAATTGCCCAGCTTCCATGCTGAAAGAAAGAGCTTCCAGAGACAACCAGGAGGAGCTCACATTCGGTATTAGTGACTTGGGCCTGGTCCTAACAATTTGCAGATGGCAAAGCCAGGGTACAGAGTGGATGGTGGCTTGTCGCTGAATGAAAGCAAGCTGAGAAAGGGATAGGGAACTCAGGTGTCTTGACCTAGAGTTCTCCAGTTTGGGCTTGCCAAAATGGTGCTTGCCACACAAGCCTGACCACTTGAGTTCAATGCCCAGAACCCACTGTGTAAGGAGGGAACTGACTCTCATAAGTTGTCCTCTGACCTACAACACACACACACTTATGCACACGCACACGCACACACCCACTCTCGAGAGCACGTGCATTCCTGCAAACATGCACACACATTAAAAAAGAAAACATGATGAAAAAAATAGTTTCAGCTCTTAGCCAGGATGGCAGCTATGCCTATAATTCCAGCACTCAGGGGCTAAAGAAGTCATGAACTGGGGGCCAGCCTGAACTACACAATGATGTCATGTCTCAAAAACAAAGACAAAACAACAAAAACAGAAGAGACTCTAAAGCCAAGCAAAGTGGCTCATGCCCATAATCCAGAATTTTGGAGGTAGAGGCAGGAGGATCAGGAATTCAAGTTCAAACATAGAGAGTTTGAGGCCATCCTGGGCTGCATGGTAAGGCTGTGTCTTTAAAAGAAAAAAAAAATTGTGCTAGGAATATTGGCGCACGACTCTATTGCAAGAACTCAGGGGGAAGAGGCAGGAGGGTCTTTGTGAAGTTGAGGCCAGCCCGCTCTACACTGCAGGTTCCAGGACAGCCAGGGCTACATAATGAGACTCTGTCTTAGAAAGCAAACCTATGTGGATTCAGTCCTCAACCCCAGGGCAAAAGTAACAAGAATTTCATGTCATTTTACTGAGCAATTCAGAATGAGGTGCTAATCTGAAAAGCATAATTTGTAGAATTGGAATGAGGTTTAAATGAGAGGTAGAATAGCAAGGAGAAACTCTCTGCCTTAGTTTGCCCATCTCTAAAACGGGGTGCGTGACAGGAATTGAATGGGTTGGTTCTGTGGGTCCCTCAGAGCAATGCCTGATACAGCAAATGCTGAGAAAGGCGCTGCTGGGTACCGTGAGTACACACGTCCACTCTGGCCACTCCACCTCACTCTCAGGTCCAGCTGGAGCATGTATCTGTCATATTAGCTGTCGTTTTATGTTTAGCTACACAATGATGTCATGTCTCAAAAAACAAAGACAAAACAGCAAAACAGAAGAGACTCTAAAGCCAAGCGAAGTGGACAGAAGTTCTGCCCATAATCCAGAACTTTGGAGGTAGAGGCAGGAGGATTAGGAGTTTAAGTTCAAACAGAGAGAGTTTGAGGCCACCGTGGGCTGAGACTCCGGGTTTCCGTAGTGGTAGTGTTTTGAGACAGGGTTTTACTCCACACCCCAGACTGGGTTGGAATTCATGATGGTTCTCCTTTTCTGTCTTCTCTAAGTATGCCTTCTTGATGGTGGGCTTGCAGGCTAGTTTTTACACTTTATAGCGGCTTCCTTGTCTGTTTTCCCCCTTGCTCTTTATTTCGTTGCTCTCTTTTTGCACAAGGTTTCTTTTTCATTCTTTAATGTTTATTTTACATGTGTAAGTGGTTGTGCCTGCATGTATGTTTGTGCACCATATTCCTGCCTGGTGCTTGTGGAGGTCAGAAGAGGCCTCCCTGGAACTGGAGCCGCCACATGAGTGCTTGGGAATTGATCCTGAGTCCCTCCGCAAGAGCAGAGAGCATTCCTAATTACCGAGCAACCTCTTCAGCCCCTTGTACAAGGTTTTTGTTTGCTTGTTTGGTGTTTTTTTTTTTGAGACATGGTTTCTCTATGTAGCCTTAGCTGTCCTGGAACTGGCTCTGTAGCCCTGGCTGGCCTCGAACTCACAGAGATCCACCTGCCCCTGCTTCCCGGGTGCTGGGATTAGAGGGTTGAGCTGCCGTCACCTGGCTAGGTTTTGGTTTGGTCGGGTTTCTTTTTCTTTACTTTTTCGTTTCTCCCTGCCCCCCTTCAGTGAATCGTTCACAAGACTCCACAGAGAGGACACCGTCATTACCCCACCTCCCTGATGACATGGTCCTAACCCATGAAGCACCCACTGCTTCCTTTGAATCTCAGAGATCGACTGATACCAAAGGCAATCCCTCCGGAGCCCTTGCCTTTCTTTTTCCCTTACTCCCCCAGGACTTGCTCTGACTCTGCAAGCTAAGAGGAGGTAAGATTAGGATGAATTAAGTGAGGTCCTTATGATAGAGAGCCATGGCTGTATCCAGATTTTTCTCTCTTCTCTCTCCCTCTCTCCCTCTGTCCCTCCCTCTCTGTCTCTCTCTCTGTCTCTCTCTGTCTCTCTCTGTCTCTCTCTCTCTCTCTCTCTCTCTCTCTCTCTCTCTCTCTCTCTCGCACACACACTGGGGGAGGCAGGGGTGAATTCCCATGATACAATGTAACCAAGGGAAGAGGTGGGGGCCTTTGAGAGCCTACTCTACGCTGTTTGGATTTTCAGCCCTCAAAAACATGACAAAGTAAATAAACCTCTTTATAAAGTTTTCTGCCTCAGGTACTTCATTGTAGTAGTGAAAAACTGTCTAGTATAGTTCCCCAACTTTATTCTTTCTGTTTGTCTAGTTTTTGCTTCTTTGAGTTCTTCAAGAAGAGGTCATGCTCTGTATCACAAGTTGGCCTTAAGCTCATAAGGTAGCCCAGCTTGAGCTCAAATTCATGGCATGTCTCCTGCTCAGCTCCTGAGCAGGTGGGACTATAGGAACCCTAGTGCACTCAGAATAACTTTCCAAACTCTTGAAATCTCTGGAAATGTGTCAAAACTACATAGTTCCTTCCAAATATTCTGAGCCTCCAGGTTTTAGCAAAGACTCCCAGTGGTCTCCTTCACCTCCTTCCAACCTCTTCTATTTATCTTCTTTCCTCCCTCCATAATAAGTTTTGGCCCTGCCTCAGCATCCATGGACATGACCTTTCTTTTCTGTGGCAAACAAAGAAGTCATTGGCTTTATGTAGCCACTAAGTCACCATATCCAGCCTCAGTGTTCAGTGAATAACTGACAGCTTGCTGTGACCTAAGGGAAGCCACACAGCTAAGTTAAGACTCTGAAGTATGCAGCAGCATGATCAACAAGCATGTAGGCTTCAGTCAAGTTCTGTCCCTGGGCCTGCGGAAGGGGTGTCGGCTCAGGACTGACATATGAGGGGCAACCTTTTTCCTGAATAGTCAAGTAGTTAGGAGTAAATCATCAGTAGATCAGTAACCTCTGAGCCGCTCCTGTAAGGGTGTCCAAGACCAACACAGCAGCTGCACCCAAGGAATTTTCCAGAAGCAGGACTCTTATTCTTGCCAGATCTAAGCATTCAGAACATCTGGGGTAGAATCCAGAAGTTGGTGTTTTAATGAGTTATCTAGGGAATTTGGACACCCCATGTAGCTTAAGACCCAAGACCCTCAGGACTTTTTTATTGTTTTTGTTGTTATGGGTGGGTGGGCAGGTGTGTGCGCACATGCTTGTGCTTTTTAAGTCTGCTGTGTTTCAGTGGCTAGCCTAGAGTTCACTGTGTCATCCAGTCTAGCCTAAAAGTCACATCTGCTTCTGCCTCCTAAGTGCTGGAATTACGGTCTGTTCCTTCTACCCTCTCCACAAGCCCCCAGGAGCTCTTCGTTCCCATTGTTTCCAGTTTCCACCAGATCTGGTGTTCCCTCAGGCCTGCAGCACCTCAGAAATCCGAGCTTTCATGCATCCTGGTTCATGAAAACCAAACTAGAGGCTGAGCACTGGCTCTGAAGGCTCCCTGTGTGCCTGGGGAGCTGTTGGCATTCAGCAGGGCACAGACTGCTTCAGGGTGTGGCGTGCCAGGTATGTGCAGAGAGATGGGCTCCGCCCTTCTATTTCTTTTTCCTCTCTGATCTCCAAGTATGAGACAGTAGGCTCTTGAGGAAGACCCAGTTATCCCTAAAGCGCTTTCTGTTCTTTTATAACTCCAAGGACAGAGAGCAAATTGTTCTCAAAAGCCCCAGCAGGATGCTTATAATCCCAGGACGTAGGAGCCTGAGAATGGAGGACCACCAGTTTGAGGCCAGCCTGAACTACATAGGGAGTTGCTGTCGAAAAAGAAGAGAGTAGGAAAGAGGGGAAGAAAGAAACACGAGGGGTGGTATATTATGTCATAGCTGTGGATATTCAAGAACGTGGTACTGAGCTAGCAGGATGGCTTAGAGGAAGTCACTTGCTGCCAAGTCTAATGATCTGAGCTCCATCTCCAGGGCCCCCTGGATGGAAGAAAAGAATAGACTTCACAAGTTGTCTTCTGAGCACACATACACACCACATACACGCATCCATCCCACACAGGGTTTAAAAGTCAAAACATGGAACTGACAGTTACTTCCCTCTGGCGAGGGCCTTTGTCTGTCATGTGGCTGACACACTTTGTTGAGGGCACATGCACAAGAGGAAAACACAGGCCATGCAAAGCCAGAGTGGTGTAGGCTGCTCTTGCTCCTTTACAACAGCTTTCTTTCTAGAGACTCATTGTGTGGGCAGGGGCTGTGCCTGCAACCTAACCCCTCTTCCCCCATTAGGCCCTCCCACGTCACACAGTGCCACACTAGGGACCAAGCTTCTAACTCCTAGCACAACACACATAACCTTTTGTGTCTGGCTGCCTTTATTCAGTGGAATGATTTTTTTTGATCTTTTTGCAAAAATGTTATTGTGATGAGCTGGGTGGCTGTGGGCTTCACTGGATCTGCAGGCCTTTCTGAGGCTAACCCAGACTGGCTCAGAGATCCAGTCTGCTCCTGCCTCCAGGGTGCTGAGATTAAAGGTGTGCACCACCAGCCCTGGCTCCTAATCATGCTTTTAAACTTCCCAAGTAAACCTCTCTTACTCTTAGGAGCCAAGGGGTCCCTGGATTCCTTGCTGTTTTCTAAAGCCATCTGATGAGTTCCATGTGTGTCTTGGGTGTCTTCTCCTCCCTCCCAGCAGCTTTGAGATTTACAGCTTGCCTGCTAAATCTAACGAATTGTCCTTGAGCTTTAAAAAAATTTTTTTTTGTGGTAACACATACACATAATGTACAATTTTCAACCAGTTGTAAATATGTGAGTCAGGAGTATTAATGACCATGTTACACTACCATCACCACTATCCACTTCCAGAATCTCTTCATCATCATCCCAACTCTGTGCACGTTAAACAATGACTCCTGCCCCCTCCCACAAGCCCCTGATGCTTCATTGTACTGTTTTATCAACATGGCTCCTTGTTACGAGTGAATAACAGTTAATCTATGGACAATGGTGGACAAATTCATAGTGGCCTACACTATGCCAGTGCTAGGCAAGGATGTCACTTACATTATAATTACTTTTAATCCTGGTCATTTACAGTCTAGTGGTTTCCACTGTGCAGAAAACCAACCCCAAATCCATAGGGGCGAATTACTTTCACATGGGGCTCACAGGTGCTGAATGGTCTAGCTCGGTGGTGTCTCAAGTTCTAAGTGCCTGTGGGACTTTTAAAAAAAGGTGGAGGCAGAGGGACTTAGGGAGATGGCTCAGCAGTTAAGGGTGCTTGCCGCTCCTGCAGAGGACCCCTGTTCAGTTCTCAGCACCCACATCAGGCAGCTCCCAACTGCCTGTAACTCCAGCTCCAGAGGGCTCTGTGAGCATCTAGATGCACACGAACAAACATACAAACACATAAGTAGAAGTAAAATGATTTGAACAAAAGAGAAGTGGAGACAGATTAGTGGGCAAAGAAAAGCAGAAGGCCAGCTAGAGAGCTAGGGCAGGCCACACACTTGAGAATATGTTAAGGGAGGAGGTGAGGGGGGGACCGTCACCATTTGATTTCTCTCCCTGCAGCCAGCCACTCACTGGGGCTCTCCTCACCAGGCCTTGTGGGACCCCTGCTACCCGCACCTCAGTTACAAAAGACTCCTGACTGTCGCCTCCACTTCAAGCCTTGTCTCTGACCCCCCACAGTCAATACTGAGGCCTTTACAGTCAACAGTGGTCCAAAGCCCTTGGGTCACTCTCAGATGACTGCTGCCTTTCTGTGGGACTCTCTGTGACCACTACAGCCAGCAGAGTAACGACTTAAGAGAAGCAAGAAGGCAGTCTGGTTCAACACGACACAGTAGCCTGTGTTGGTTCAAACTCCGGGAGTTGGACCCTGAGGAGTTTATTTTAGGCCTATGTAAGCACAGCACAGTTAGGTGAAGATTGTTTGGAATAATTAACTCAATCTTGCATGCACAACAAACCTTAAGACAGAACCACTTCAAAACTTTGTAAAGTACAAGTGACATTTTGCATAAAGATGGGTCCTATAGATTAACTGAGAAAAACAAGCTCATGATAAGGGTCTGAGGGAGGATCTGGTCTTAGGCAGAGGTCACCGGGGCTGGTGACCAGCCTTCTGGGCAGAAAACAGGTTGTACATCTCTCCCTTTGAGGTGACATGTGTGTTCAACATTTCTGGTTCCCCTAGTGCTTCTCTGTGAGCACAAGGGTCTACATATGTCTCCTACCTTTCACCTTGAATCTCTTTGTTCCAGTCTTGCCCTGCTGAGGAATGGGTGCCTTCCTCAGGTCTGATGCTCCTGTGTCTAGCACTATCTGCCATCAAATTCTGCAGGGGGATTTACAAGCAGTAGGACAGGTATCCGGTTGTGTCTGGTCTTTGGTCTTTGTCCAGATATCAAATGACATGGAGGAGATGTCAATGTGGTGGTGGTGGTGTGTGTGTGTGTGTTTGTCGTTCTGCCTAAGAGTTTTTCTGTCCCCTAACCAATCTCACTGTCACTGTGAATGTGTTCTGAGAGTAGAGAACTTTTTTTTTATGTGATGGGAATTGAACGTAGGACTTTACTCATGCTAGGCAAGTGCTCTACTACTGAGCTACATTCCCAGCCTGCAATTCCTTACCCACATTTCTTACCATAACCTCCTGACACCCCTCACCACTGCTTATTCCATTCTTAAGAGTTGGAGCCTACAGACAGTCTAGCCGCCCTACCTCCTCTCCCTGCTCCAAGTCTCTCATGCTATGATGAGTCTTCCAAGGAAAACACAGAACAATTCAGAGCTTCAGTAATGTCTCCAGGAGCCTAATACAGAGATGACATGAGGCTGGAGGCTAGCCAAAAGGTTATTCTGTAGAAGCCAGAGTCCTTGGCCTCTTGAGGACTTCTTGCTGAAGAAAGCTGCAAATCCTGAGGCCCGCTATGGTCTCCTTCCAACCTGAGGCTCTTTTAGACATATCCAGGACTCGTTTTCCTTGATCCCTCTGATGTTTTAGAAGGTCGTGCCATGGACAGGTAAGAGAGGGGTATAGCAACCCGGTCCGTAAGCAGGGCTTGGTAGTCCTTCAGAAGCTCTTCATTCAGGGGCGCAGTGGGCAACCGAGCCAGTTTCAGGACCGTCTCCTGGTAATGAGGCTGCGGATTTGGGCAGGGCCAGCCCCTGGCAAAATAATTGGGAAGTGTGTTGGAGAGGATCTGAAGGCCCCAAGGCTCACGCCTTCCACCATCAGATATGTGCTGGGACCTGTTGGGAAAGCCGTTCAGAGACAGTAAAGTTAAGGGAGAGCATAGGCATGGTAGGGAGAGGTGAGCAAGGTAGGTAGGTGACAATTCCTATCAGCTATTTGGGGGTCAGGCTATTACCGCAGGTGTATCTAACTGTGTCATAACATTAGGCGAGCCACACTGTCTAGCTGTACACATCTCATCTCTTGGACAATTGTGTAGAAAGCACCTATATTTTTAAAATTATTTATTATTTAATACAATTCATTCACTTTGTATCCTGGCTATGGCCCCCTCCCTTGCCTCCTCCCAATCCCTCCCTTCCTCCCTCTTCTCCTCCACCTAGATTTTTTAAGCATGTTTTTGTTATATATTTTTATTGTATTATTGATTTTATATTATGTATATGAGTATCTTGTATGCATGTAGGCATGTACACCACCTGTTGGCCTGGTATCAGTCAGAAGGGGACATAAGATCCCCTCAGACCAGACTTACAGACAATTGTGAGCTGCCATGTGGGTGCTGGGAATTGAACTCCTCTGGAAGAGCAGCCAGTGCTCTTAACTGCTGAGCCATCTCTCCAGCCCCTCCCTTGCCTAGATTCTTTCTGTATACGTGTATGGTGCTAGGGATCGAACCCAGGGCCTTACAAGTGCTTGGCAAGCATTCCACCACCAAGTTACACCCCAACCCGATTATTGGCTCTTTGCTTCCTTCAATCTTCTTTCCGCATCAGTGGTCCATGCCAGTCTCCATCTTGAGAGCCTCTTGCCTCCACCTTCAGAGTGCTAGGATCACAGGGTTCTGCCACCATGCCTGACTTTGTTATGCTTTTATCTAGATTCCAGATGTCCTTCACATCTTTTCTACCAGTGCAGTACAGATGGGAAGACCGCAGCACCGGAGGTAACTTCCTCTTCTTGGTTAGCCTGTAGTGTTAAATTGAACAGTAGCAAATTGACTTAGAAACAAAACAACACGGTTCAATATTAACAGATTTTCTGTGCTTCAACAGGCTCTGTGCCTGCTTCAGCAGATACTCCTGTTTGCTGATTTTATTTGAGTATTTGTGGAGCTCAGCTACAGCCACACATGAGAATCACCCCAGAAAGTTGTTTTATTAGTATTAATTATAATCATCATCATCATCATCATCATTGTTGCAGAATTGGAATTTAGAGCCTCTTTCGTGATAGGCAAGGAACTATATTCCTGAGCCATGCCCTCACCCATGTTATATTTTGAAAAGTTCCCCAGGGATGCAGCCCAACAGCAGAAAACTTGCCAAACATGTACAAGACCTTGAGTTTCTATCCAGAGAGTCCTAGGGATTAAGATAGAATCTCATGGAACCTGGATCATGTCCAGTTTATGTAGTGCTAGGCATTGAACCCAGGACTCTGTGCATGCTAGGTGAGTACTCTCCCAACTAACTGAGCTTAGGTACCCACCCACCCTCTTTTTTGAAAGAGGGTCTCCTGTAGCCCAGGCTGGCCTCAAACTTTCTATGTAGTCAAAGATGGCCTTGAACTCCTGATCCTTCTTAGTCTTTCCTAAGTGCCAGGATTATAGGTGTGTCCTACACACTTGTGTATCTTTCTGAATAGCCTGAGTGATACACATTGGTTACCAATAGTCTTCATGTATGGACAGGAAGCCAGGATCCTCAAGGTGATTCATCTCGAAAAGTCACCAGCCATTGGTGCCATATTTTAAAAAGTATACGTGGATAGAAATGCATGTGTGTTTGATACATGTGTGTGCTGTGTGCAGGTGCTGGTGCAGAGGCTAGAGGAAGCCATCACTTTCTGACTTCTTAAGACAGGGTCTCTCCCTGAATCTCAAACTTAACATTTCAGCTAGGCTAACTGGCCAGTGAGCTCCCCAAATCTGCCTGTCTCTATCCCTCCCCCCCGACATTGCTGGGGTTACAGGCCTGCATTGTTATGCCCAGCTCTTTCCACACAGGTGCTGTGGAGTCAAACTCAGGTCCTGGGCCTGTACAGCAGGTGCCCGCCAGCTGCACCATCTCACCTGCGCAAGAGCTGGAGGCAGAGCCTGGCCTTGGACGTGCTAGACAAGTGTCCTGCCCTAAGCTGCAATCCCAAGCTTCACTGCTTTCCTTGTTTTTTTCACTACAAGTCCCTAGGTGTGGTGGCACACACCTCTCATCCTAGCACTACGAGTTTCCAGGCCAGCCAAGGCTACAGAGAGACCCTGCTTAAAAAAGAAATTTTTCTTAGGGCTGGAGAGACGGCTCAGTGGTCAAGAGGCCTTAGTGCTCTATCAGAAGAGCAGGGTTCAGATCCAAGCAACTACCTCAGGGGCTCACAAAAGCCAGTAAACTCCAGCTCCAAGGGATCTGATGTCCCTCTCTGGCCTCCATGAGCACCTGTGTACACACACACACACACACACACAGACATAGAGTCACATCACACGTATACACAGAGACACACACACACATACATACACACTCACGTGCATCCATCCTATGAGGGACAGGCATGGGAGGAGCTATATAATTCTCAAACAGCTCTAATGCCTGTCTCCGCTGGGATCATTCCAGCTGGGCCTGCATGATTCAAGCCCCTCCTCTGTAACTTCTGAAGGCCTTCAAACCTTCCAGCCTTAAGCCTGGTTTCTCTGTTAAACTTCAAGGGGTGGAGGGGCACACTCTAGCCCACTGTAGTCCTGCCTGCCTATGAATTTCTGCAACATCAAATTTCTAATGTTTTTAATTATCATATATTATACATAACAGATTCCGTTGTTAGTCCTGTATATAATGTATCTTGATCATATTCACTCTCATTACCTTTTCTTGTCCTCCTTTCCTAGGGATCCCTTTCTTCTTCCCAACCAATGTGTATGATCCAACGTGTTTCATTAGGAGCATGAGCCTGGGCGCCTACCCATGGCTACATCCTTGAAGGAAATCTCTCCTCCGGGAGCCGTCAACTTGTTACTAATAACTCAGAGAGGGAGAGGTGGCACCTCATGAATCCCCCCTCACCCCCAAGATAACATCTAACTTTGGTTCAATTTCTTTCTCACATTTTTTTTTTTTTTCCGTGTGGAGGAGAGAACCCAAGGCCCTGGGCATGTAAGCAAATAACCCCCACTGAGTTGTACTCTAAGATCCTGGTTTGGTTCTTTTACATACTGGCAACCCATCTCATCCCTGGACCTAGTTCTGACCCCACATTTCATTTTTGCTTTCTCCATTCAAAATGGAACTTACTGGCCAGATGCGGTGGTATATGTCTATAATTTCAGCACTTCAAGACCAGTCTTGGCTACATGAGACTCCACAGCTTTAGAAGAAAGATTAAGTACTCTTGTGCCTTGGGCATGTAATACATTTCTGTATTCTCCTTCTTGTTTAAAAAAAAAAAAAAAAAGGAAAAGAAGCCAGGGGTGGTGGCACACACCTTTAATCCCATTGCTCAGGGAGACAGAGGCAGGCAGAGATGGCTGTGAGTTTGAGGCCAGCCTGGTCTCAAAGTGAATCCAGGACAGCCAAGGCTATACAGAGAAACCCTGACTTGAGAAGAAAAAAAAAAAAAAAGGAAAGGAAAGAAAGAGAAAGGAAAGGAAAGAATGGAAGAGAAAGAATTGAAAGAAAGAAAAAAGAGGGGGCCTGGAGAGAGATGTTTCAGTGGTTAAGAGCACTGGCTGATCTCCCGGGGGACTCAGGTTCAATTCCCAGCATCCACACGGCTGCTCTCAACTGTCTGAAAGGCTAGCTCCAGGCGATCCAATGGCTGTTTCTGGCTTCCTTGGCCATTAGGCATGCTTGTGGTGTACAGACATATATACAGGCAAAACACCCATAACACATAACTTAAAAACAAACCTAAAAAAGAAAAAAAAGTGACAGCCAGCCATGATGGCATACATATGTAATCCTAGCACTCAAGAGGCTGAGGCAGGAGAATTGCCAATCAAGGCTAGCCTAGACTATACAGTGAGATCCTGCCTCAATAAAACAAAATAAATGTAATAGTGACCCTCTCACTCTCTCTCTCTCTCTCTCACACACACACACACTTTGGGTGCTTTACAAGGTACAGTATGCTTTTGATAGCTGTCCCTTCCTATCTGTTGAAGGCAGAAACTAAATTACACTTTTCAGCATCTCTAGGCCAAGCAAATGTTAAATTCATAGTATGCCCTCTCCATTTTTAAATAATAAAGTGCTTTTCTACTGGCTATGTTTCCCGTGTCCACATCATGTAGCCAGCTCTTTCAGGAAGCAGTTGGGAGTGTGGCACCATGGCAGAACACTTGCAAAGTATTTGCAAGGCCACAGGCCCCAGCTCCACAAAAGAAAAAGGTGCAGGTAACCATAAGCGGGAAAGTTGGAGAAGCAAATTAGATACCAGAAACAGGAATGGGAAGAAGTTGGAGTGAGGGTCGGGGACACATGAACATGGGAAGTATCATGGCCTAAGAAGGGATGAGCTTACATCTTGAAGTTTGGTGGGGGCAGAATATTGCCGTAGATGTCGAGTGGAGGGGCCCTTAGTTCGCTTCTCAGCTTGAGTTTCTTCACCTCCTTCAGTTCTTTCACTGTTCTTGTAATCACCTGGTTCTTTCTGTTCTCGTCCACGAAGATAGGGGTAGCATTGATGAAGGTCAGGAAGCTGTGGGGGCCCAGCCTGGAGGGGGGAGGGATGGCAACCTGTGCCGCAGGGAGGCTCTGGACATTGGAGTGAGTCAAAGAGCGCCAGACATTGCTGTCATAGGGTTTGTCTGGCCTGCTGGGGAAGAGGGCAGGCAACCGTCCCACGTCGAGCCATGTGTGAAAGCCCCAGGAGTGCTGGGCTGCATCCTTCCAAGGAGAGATTACCTGGTGGTGCACCATAGACTTCATGTCTGTGTATGGTGGCTGCTTCTGGGCCAGTTTGTGGAAGGCTTGCTGGGTGAAGCCTGTCAACTTCTTGGCCTTTCTGGGAAGAAGGAGCTCACGTTGAGTCCAAGTCTGGTGAGTTGGGGAGGGTTCTCTGGCATGGACCATCTAGAGAGACATGAAAGGGAGCCTAGAAAGGCTGTGCCAGCAGAGGACCAGGATGCTGGAGAGATGCTCTGCTCTCCTTGCTAGGCACAAGCTGCCAGCCTTCTCCAATCCAGGACTCATGGGAACTTAGATGACCCCCCCACAAGGAGGCACCTCTCCATTTCCACTCTATCAGAAGGGGGTGTGTGTGGAAGTCAGGAGACAAGCTTGGATGTTGTTTCTCATGAACCATCCATCTTGTTTTGTTTTTTGAAACAGATCATCTCACTGGTCTGGGAATTTTTGATCTGGCTACATGGACTGGCCATTAACCATCAAACCTCAAGAATTCACCTCTCCCCACCCCAAAGCCCAGCCCTTGGATTATAAGTATTATCATGCGAAACTTAAAAAAAAAACTTGTAAAAGTACTTATGTTTTGCCAGCAAACATGTATGTATACCACGTGTGTGCTTGGTAATTTCAGAGATCAGAATCCAGAGGACCCAAAGGTGTTAAAGATGGTTGTGAGCTGCCATGTGGGTGCTGGGAATCTAACATAGGTCCTCTGTCAGAGCAGCAAATGTTCTAAACCACTGAGCCATTTCTCTAGCCCCATGCAAAGCGCTTTTTTTTTCCTTCCTTAATATGACTTCTCAGGATTGAACTCTGGTCCTCAGGCTTGCATAGCCAGCACTTTACAAACTGAGATGTCTGTCCCTCTTCATATTGTCAGTTTGACAGGTTCTAGACTCATATAGGATGCATGCCTCTGGCACATATGAAAAGAATTATCTAGATTAGGTCAACTGAGGTGGAAAGAGCCACATTAACTCTGGTGCCACCATGCCATGGGCAGGGGTCTTGGGCAGAATAAAAAGTTGAAATTAAGTTGAACACTAGCATTTCTCACTTTGCTTCCGGCCAACAGTGTGCACAGCTGCCTCAAGCTCCTGCCATGATAGACTAGAGACCTGAACCGAGCCAAAACAACCTGTCTTCCCTTTGCTTGTCAGGTACTTTGTTTCAAGGAGACAATCGCCACAACCCAGAAGTTAGCGTACTATCCTCCAAGTCATTTCCATAGACTTACCAAATCCCATTCCTTTTCCATTGGCCATATTTTTGTTTTGAGCTCCCATTTTCTCTCAACTTTCACTCTTTAAAACTTAAGTATAAAAGCTGGGGATGTTGGCGTACACCTTTGATCCCACCACTCAGGGAGGCAGAGGGAGGGGGATCTCGGAGTTTGAGGTCAGCCTGGCCAACAAAATGAGTTCCAGGACAGGCAGGATTACACAGAGAAACCTTGTCTTGGGGATGGGGGAGATATATACATACATGTAAATACAGATATATAGTTTTATCTTCAAAAAGCTATGTGTTTGTATATTTTGCCTATGTGTATATATGTGCGCGACATATATGCCCAGTGCCCAACAAGGCCAGGAAAAGGCATCAAATCCCCTGGAACTGGAGTTAAGAGATGGTTATGAGCCACCATGTAGGTAGTTGCTGGGGGCCTAGAAGAGCAACCAGTGCTCTTAAACACTGAACATCTCTCTAGCCCCAACTTGCTCTAAAAAGTTTATTTAGTGTGTATTTGTGGGTGTATTATGGTGTGATTGTAGAAGTCAGAGGACAACTTACAGATGTCACTTCTCTCCTTCACCATTTGCTCTAGGGAACTGAACTCAGGTTCAGGTTTCAGTGGCAAAATGCCCTCACCTTGAGGCATCCCCCTGGCCCCAACTTTCAGTCCTCACACTCAACTCCGTTCTGATGTCCTCATATGTATTGCTGTAGATGCATCAGGCCTAGGGAATGACTCAGGACAGCCATTCTAGAAGCCTACCTTCCCTTGTTCATGGTCCTGGAGAAATCCTAGGAAATCTCCCAAAACAAGGGCCAGGTGGCTTTCCATCCCAGAGTACACTTCTTACCTGTTCTGTCATCAGTACTTCCCCCTCATTTCTCTTTAGGTAAGTTGATCTAGAAAGCCATCTAGAATGTTCTTTCCCTACCTTCTCTGTGCTCTCTTCCCTATACCCCCTTGAGCAAACATCCACATTCTGCTATCATCCTTCAAAGGCTCATGGGAAGAAGTCCTGAGTTCAATTCCCAGCATCCACACGGTGGCTCACAGCCATCTATAGTGGGATCTGGTGCCCCCTTCTGGTATGCAGAAGTACATGCAGTCATAACACTGTATACTAAAAA
The DNA here is from genome assembly GCA_028658305.1 of Pachyuromys duprasi. Lineage (NCBI taxonomy): Eukaryota > Metazoa > Chordata > Mammalia > Rodentia > Muridae > Pachyuromys > Pachyuromys duprasi. The sequence goes on from CM053761.1 coordinate 16,600,066, forward strand.
AAAAAGGCTCAGTAAAAGGCTGGGTTCCAGTCTGAGGACTGATTTTACTGAAGCAGTAGAAGCTAGGTTGAGAACCTAATAGAAGTTAGACTACTGGGAACTTTTAAGAACTGGGGGGTGGGGGGGGGCGGGGAAGGCTGGAGAGATGGCTCAGCGGTTAAGAGCACTGTCTGCTCTTCCAAAGGTCCTGAGTTCAATTCCCAGCAACCACATGGTGGCTCACAGCCATCTACCATGAGAACTAGGGCCCTCTTCTGGTGAGAATGCATATATGCAGGCAGAGCACTGTATAAATAATAAATAAATCTTAAAAAAACTGGGTGGCCATGAGGTGAACAGCTCCTTTACCATGCTCTTCCCCACCTGTTGCCTAACAGGTCCAGAGCAGCAAGGCCAAATGGCCACACGCTGTCAGCCTCTATCATGAGACCCAGTGAACCTTTTCTCTTTTGAGTTAGACACAGTATTTTGTCTCAGCAGTAGAAAACTGACAAACACAATTGGCAACGATGTCCCTATGTCAGATGTAGAAAGATCCTGCTACAGTGAGGAACCCACACTAGGTCTCATGAGTGGGAGAGAGCTCAAACTCAGTACCCTTAGCTATGTGAACCACGGCTAAGAGCTTGTTCGTCATCTGACCAGCACAGAAATGTCTTTTTAAAGTGTTCCTTCCTCTCACCTGCTGTAGGGCTTTCCCCCCAAACCCCACTAGTTTCTTTAGCATCACCGCCTCAATTGTATTTCTTTAAAATTAGAAACACCTGCTGTATGTGTACACACACGTCAAAGCATGCATGCAAAGGTCTGAGGGCAACTTGTAGGAGCTATTCTTCTACCATGTGGGTTCTAGAGCTGGCACTGGGGCAGTCGGGCCCAGCAAGTGTCCTTGCTACCTCAGTTAGCCCACTGGCTTGCTGTATGTTTAGTTCTTCCTTCCTTGTGATTTTGTGAGATACAAGCTTGTTTGTAACCTGGGTGGACCAGGCTGATGAATGCTAAAATCACTGTACTAATTCCCTACAAGAGCAGCCCTAGAGGGAAGTTCTGTGAGCTAACACAGCCTGCCTCGTCTCTCCCAGGCGTGACTATGCGTGCTAGTAAACTCCAGTAGAGGCAGATGTCTGAAGGCTCCACAGTAACCTGGCCTAGGGATGCACTTCAACCAGGGCTATACAGGGTGGTTCTGCCTCAAAAATAAAGTCAAACAAAATTAGAACCGGGCATAATGGCACAGCTTTATAATACTAGCCCCTGTTGAGGTTAAGGCAGGGCTAGTGCAGGCTGATTGTATCAGGTTAGCCAGGACTGCCTCAACTAAACAAGTATCCTAAAACCTGAAAATGCAAGATCATAAATGCTGAAAAATCTTACTTTTTCCTGGACAAGGGCATGGTTTCACAAGTGTAAAATGCCTTTTTGATTAGCCTTGGCCAAATCACAGACATCCTAAAAATATTGCATGCATTAACACTCACCTTCAGGCTGTGTATAAAGTACACATGAAACATAAAGGAATTTCACATTAAGTTTTGGGTCCTTTCCCAAGATAGTTCATGACGTACATACAAATACTCCAAAACCCAAAAAATAAACCCCAAAGCTAAGCACTTTTGGTCCCAAGCCCTTTAGATAAGGCCTCTTCAACCTGCTAGGCAGGCTTTCTTTTCTGAGCTCCAAATTCAGGGTACCACAGGATGAAGGCAGAAGATAGCTCATGTACCAGATTGCTAAGGACAACCTGAAAGGCTGGCAGTGGAGTTGGGCCCCCCCTGTACCTTCAGGAAAGGCTCTCTGACATGTGACACCTCACGCATGTTTGGCTTTTGGAGGGATCTTTTCAAGCTGGTGGTCATTCTTCCTCTGAGCCACAGAGCCAGGAAGGGGAGGCTTTTGGGGGAAAGCCCTCTTTGTTGCCATTGTTAGCTGCTAGGGTCGCTATGGTGATGTTTCCTGGGTGGTGGTGCTTGGGGGAGGCTCTGAAGTCCCTGATGCTTTTCTGATGAGGTAGAGATGGGGCAGTGCTCTTTTCAGTTCTGGTTACAAAACCTGGAAACAGGAGCTGCTTCTGGGAGGGCCTTGCTGGGAAGGCTCCCGAGGAGGAAGTAGGCTGCCTCCCAGGCTTGGGCCAGGGATAGAGGTGGTAATGTGACACCTGCAAGGGGCCCAGCTTTCTGGCTGGAATGTTGAAGGGAGGAAATGGAGGACAACTGCTGTTGTTGAGGATCAACAGGGGCACAAGTCAGATGATGGTCCCATAGACCAAGGTCAGCAGGAAAGAGGTGGGCAGTGCAATGGGGCCGCACTGAAAAATGAACTCTGTGGGAAATAGGATCTCATGTAGCTAGATTGGAGGATCCTCCTGCCTCTACCTCTCAAAGGTTAAGACTATAGGTATGAACCATCACATCAGACAAAACTGGCAATTTCAGAGTCAGAAGACTGTGGGAGGCCTATGTAGCAGCACAGGCCCTGCCCGTCATCTCCAGACTCCACCATCACCCCTTACATTCAGTTCCTTCAGACCAGCAGTGCCACCTGTGTTTTATTCAGTAGGTAGTTACAGTAGTGTTCGCGTGCCAGCTTGTACAGTGGGGGCTTAGGGCGGCTCTTTGCATAGCTCAGGTGCAGGCTAAGGAAGCCAGGGGCCCCTTCCTCCTCCTCAGGCCTCAGCCTGAGTTCTCAATGCTACACTCCCTGGCATGATTAGGAACACTGTCGGAGAAACACCTAACGGAACTCATGTGAGTACCCATGCTTTGCTTCAGGCGCACCTGTCCCCCTATACCCCAATCCAATATGGTTTTACACCAGGATTTCTTCTTGCGGGACCACTGGCTTGGAAACACGGGGAGCTGCGAGGAAAGGGCAGTAAGCGGGATCCTGGCAAGCCAACCTGTTTGTGCAGAAGCCTACAGCAGAACACACAAGTGTGGAAGAAACTGCACCGCAGGTTCTTCCCGCAAAGGCCGCAAGCAGAAGCTAAGTGCAACCCCTTGTGACCCTACCCAGCCTGGCAGTCTCTGGATAATAATCTAAGGAAATAAGTTTACGTTTATAATTAGAGGACAATTTGGGGAACTTACACCATTTACAAGGACGTTCTGCCAGGAGCAGTGGATCACTAATGGACACTTCCTGATCATCACTGCTTTTGGCACACCCACCATTCAGTTGCCAGCAGAGAGAGGACTCGGACTCTCTGGGAGACCCTATTGCTTGCATAGGTCCCAGCAGTGGCTTAGATGTGACTATCATCTTGGCATAATTAGGTCAAGGGGCACAGCTCAGCCCTTGCCTGGTAGCTTCCCTCAAGACGGCTTGGGGTGCACTGAGCCTTGCAGTATCCAGCCACACAAGTGCCAGAATAGCAGGCATTGAGCAGCAAGGACAAGGCCTTGCCTCTATCTCAACTCGGGAATGAACTGAGACCAGTTGATGTTGTCAGGGCCTAGAGGGTCGTCCTCCAGGCCAGGGAAACTGATGTCTAGTAGGATCTTGCTGAGGCTGTCATTCATTGTGTCCAGGACCAGGCCTTCTGTGAGAGAACGGTTGGCTGAGAGGCTGGGAACCTGTGGCTCAGGGGAACCTGGCTTGGGGACCTCGAGATGTGGGGGCGGAGAGCTGCTGAACGGGTCAGAGGCAAGGTCAAAGGGTTCTGAGTTGAGGAGCTCCCTGGGAGAGTCAAAGAGGGGAACACTTTTCAGAGGTGTGGTATTCAGCTCCATCAGCCCCAGGGAGTCAGGCAGGGGGCCAAAGGCGCCCTGGGGGGTTCGTACTGGACTGAAATCTAAGCCCCCAACTTTGGCTGGGGGGGTGAGCCTCCAGGACTCAGGGTCTCTGGAGAGCACAGACTTGCTAGGAGTGGAGGAGACGGGCAAGGTCTCCTTGATGGGGGTCTTGAAAGGTCCTCCTTCCTCGGGAGGGCAGCTGAGCTGGGGCGTAGGCTCTGAAGACTCTGCCAGGAGTAGGGGTTCCATGGCTGGTCGCAAGGTGCTGGCATCCTCTGAGAAGAACAGTTCAGGCTCATCCAGACAGGGAGGCCGGAGGTGCTGTTTCCTCCGAGAACGGCTCACCTCCCTCTTCTCTCTCCGCTTAGTCACCAGCATTTCTGAGACGCACCGGGTTGGGGACTTGAGCCCACAGTAGGACTTCTTGGGCTTTGGGGTAGGAGAACAGGAAGAGTCTTCCCAGGAGTTGGACAGTTCCTCCTTCAGGGACGCACATGGAGAGGGCCATTCTTCCAAGGGGGGGCTCTCCACTTTGATAGGCCTCTCCTCCCCAGGCTGGATTTCTTCCTCCTTAATAGACTGAATTGGAAGCAGAGGCAACAGCCCTTCTCCAAGCAGGGATTTCTCCTCCTTCACTGGTTCTGCAGCAGGAAGTGGGGCTATCCCTTCACTGGCTAGCAGCACCTTGGGCGCGATGCGGACTCGCTTGCTATGACGGGCGAGTTCTGAGCTCATAAGTGAAGCTGCCAGAGGCAATGGCACCTTCACCGAGGGCTGCAACACCAGGGACTGGTTCACTGGGAACTGGATGGGCACCAGATATGAGCTGACCCTCGGGAGCAGTGGCTTCATCTTTCGACCTAGGAGGAAGCAGAAGAAATCAGAGGTAGATCAGTAGTAGTAGTAGGGTCGGTCTACTGCTTCCCACTCCAGGAGCTCTGCTAGACTATGGGCTCAAATGCCTTCTTGAGTTAGAGACATAACTTGAAGACAGGAGCCAGAACCAGGATTGGGCGGGTCTGAGGCCCACTCTCATACTCACGGGCGCCCATCGGGAGTTCAGTTTTGATGGTCACATTTCTACGGAGCTCAGGATTGGGTCGTTTCTGCTGCTGCTCGTGGGGAGAGAAAGAAACCTGGACTAGTAAGGTAAGGGGAGAAGCAGAACCCCACCAACCTGAGCTGATGCAATTGGCCTAACAACCCAGAAAGAAAAGCTGGTTTGAATGATGGATGCAGGTAGGTACAATCTATCATGCTTAGGGGAAAGGTGGACAGCAAGACATATGAGGGCGTGACAATGCTACACCTTACCCACGGTCCTCACCACCCCCAGGGAAATGCAGTAACTATCCGAGAGACCAAGAAAAGCCAGGCCAGAGAATCGGCTGCTGCCTGCAAGGCCCATGCCATGCCCTTGTTCTTGCAATGGCAGGTCCTGCAGTGCCCACTTTGCTCTGCTCAGCACACCTTTATGGTGCTGTGTTTAGGGCTAGCAGCCACAGGGCCAAACATAGTCCCCTCCCCACATCACAGCTTCTCTGCCCACTAAAGCCATGCTGAGCAGTGAAGGGAAATAAGGCCAAGCCCCGAGCCAGAGGGAAAGAATCTTACTGATTCCAAGTGCTCGGGCGATTGTGGTGACCCTGGGTCCAGTGGCTGGTGGCGGCCAGGCATCGAGGGAGAGAAACGAGACGAAGTTACCACCAACGTGGTCAGTCTACCCAGACTAGGAAGAAGCCTATTTGATGGGTGCCAAGGGATACCATGGATAATGGCTCCTTCCAGAAGAACAGGACAGCAACAGCATCCTTATGAGGACTTAGAAGTTCCCAAAACAATAACTTGTTTTTTTCTCCCCCGAAAACATGTTCCTGTGATTCCATATCTGGGGTCTAGGCTTAAAGAATGGTTTCTTTGGAGCAAGGTTGAAAATAAAAATTAAAGAGCTGGAGAGGCCGAGTGTGGCGGCGCACAACTTTAATCCCAGCACTTCGGAGGCAGAGGCAGGTGTGAGTTCAAGGCCAGCTTAGTCTACGAAGAGAGTCCAGGACAGCCAGCGCTGTTATAGTGAAACACTGACAGCCAGCGCTCTTACAGAGAAACCCTGACTCAAAGAACAAACAAACAAACAGAGCTGGAGAAATGGCTCGGTGGGTAGCTATATAAACATAAGGATCTGAGTTCAGATCCCAGCACCTACATTAAAAAATAAAGCCAGGACTGGCCATGCATGTGCCTGTAACCCCAGAGCTATGAGGGGTAGGGGTGGAGGTAGTGGACTGAAGGGGTTTGCTGGCCACCAGTAGCTCCAGGTTCCATGAGACGTTATCCCAAGGGAATGAAGAGAGTGATAGAACAGAACACCCAAAGGTGTCGTCTGGCCTCTACACACACACCACCATGCACACTTGCACACAGATGCCCTGCCACCCGTGACACACCAAATCCTAGGCCCACCCCAGATCCAGAGACCTGGAAGCTGTGTTGTAACAGTGGTCTATGTACAGAGACTTGGAGACTCCTCTACTTGGACCAGACAGCTGTCTTTACGCTCTAGTCCAAAGGAGTGTTCCTTGGTACCTGTCAGCTATCCTTAGAGCTCAGGGCATTATGCAAGTCATTAACGGGGTGACTGGCCCCTCGCTGTCCCTCTGTCAGAGAACGTCAGGAGGAGCACTGTTCCTCAGAAGGCTCCATAACCGACTCTGGCTCTCCAGAGGCAAGCACTCTCACCTTAAACACCTGGTCTAACGTCAAGTAGCGATTGGCACTTGGGTGAATGGTCCAGAAAGAGACCTTGCCATTGGCAGATGTCTCCCGTACAAACATGTCGTGGAGGGAAAGGTTGTGACGAATGGAATTCTGAAAGAGACAGAACAGCAGTTGTCAGTCCAGTTAGCTGTGGAAACATCACCTTTGGAGCGAACTGGGAAAGGAGGGCCGTCTCCCACTATGGTCAACAGAGACTTTGCTCAGGTCCTGGAAACCACCTGTTGGCAACCCCCTTCCTGATGTGTCACACTGCAGAGCTAACCTCAGCCGTACATCCCAGGAGCTAGACTGGTGATACTCCTTCAGTTGGTGACCATAACAATAAAAACCAGATCTGGCCTATCTCTAGGCTCTTAAGGTCTCAGGCAGGAAGCTTCCTTCCCTGTTCCTCTCTATATCACGGTGTAGGACTGAGGTGGAAAAACACTGAGTGGGAAACTACACTTGCAACTTTGCCTCATCTCCTTTGTGGGAACATGGAGACAGGCTCAGCTAGGCAGCCTAAGAACCCTGTTTTCCCCGTGGCATCAGAGGAAGTGAGGAGACTGCTGTCCACCTCAGTCCACAGAGAAACACTGAAGGTGCAGGAGCAGCAAGAAAAAACAAAGCAAAAGCAAAAAAAAAACCAAAACCAAAAGAATCCATCTCTATGCCTGGACACAGCGACACCTGCCCACAGTCCCGGACTTAGGAAGGTGAGGCAGGAAGATGCAGAATTCAAAGTCAGTTTGGGTTACCCAGCAAGATTCTGTCTCAGAGACTGGAGCTTGCCAATCTGAGGGCCAAATACAACGGACACACTACTACCCGCACAATGAGCTTCTGGCAGCCCAGGTGTCAGCATTGCGGACAAGCAGCAGAGAGGACATGAGGTCAGACACAGGTCCACGCAGGAGTCAGATGAGGTCAGCCTTCCTGGAAAACCCCACTTAAGTCCCGGCTCTGGTGAATGGCAGATTAAAATACTCTGCCACCAAGCTGTATCTCCAGCCTGACAAATCCCATTTCTGCCCAAACTTTTCTTTCTTTTTTAGTTTTCTGAGATAGGGTTTCTCTGTTTATCCTTGGCTATCCTGGAGTTCACTCTGTAGACCAGGCTGGATGCGAACTCAAAGAGATCCGCCTGCCTCTGCCTCTGCCTCCCAAGTGCTGGGATTAAAGGTGTGCGCCACCATAGCCTGGCCTTGCCTGAGCTTTTGATGTAAGGGAGTGAAAGGTGGGGAAAGGCACCCAGTGCAAAAAAGCCTGAGCTCTCAATCCCAGAACTCACAATGAGAGAAACAACTCCAGAAAACTGTAGCGCGCACACCCCTCCTCCCACAAGCAAAGAAGTAAATGGAAATATAATATACATATTAACTGTGATTCTGACACAAGACTTCCAGGAGTCTGTCTCAAGAGTCCCCATGCATAAGATGAAAAACCAGACAAAACCTGCCCAGGCAGGCATGGTGGCACATACTTGAAATTCTATCTACTCTTGAGCTTGAAACAGAAAGTTTGTAAGTTTGAGGCCAGCCTAGAGCATGTAGTAAGACTGTCTCAAAATAAGAGAGAAAAAGAAAAGGCCCTGTCCAATGGATGTTACAGGAAATTAATGCTGGGGCGAACAGGTTCATTGTTTTTTGTTATTTTTCATTAGGACACAATCTGAAGCATCATGAGCACGTTAGATCGGAATGGCCTTGACATTGGCTATGGGACATAATACCTTCCAGCCTGGCTTGGCAATGTGCTTAAAATAGGGGAAGTGGTCCTCAATCCAAGTGTAGATATCCTTCAAGGTCATCCGCTTTCCCTCAGTGCTGTTGATGGCGAACTGTATCATGGCCATGTAAGAGTAGGGTGGCCTCTCAGACACAGAGTCTTGCCAAGATGTATTAGTTCCTGAGGGCTCTTCAACCTGTGGGGTAAGAGAAGCCAAAGGGAAAAAGAACATAGAATGACATAGAGGAGTTTGTAAGAACCATCCCCCAGCCCCAGTCTGTTGAGAACATCCTGTAGATAACTGGTTCTCAACCTTCCTAATGCTGCGGCCCTTTAACTCAGTTCCTTGTGTTGTGGTGACTCCAACTGTGAAACTGTTTTCACTGCTAGTTCATGACTCTAATTTTGCTACTGTTATGACTCCTAAGGTAAACATCTGATATGCAGGATATCCAGTATTCTACCTAAAGGAGTCATGACCCCACAGGTTGAGAACCACTGCTCTAGACAGTACTACAATCAAACTCCGCTGAGATCACTATTTCATTATGGAATTAAAGCTGAAGATCAAGCAGGATGTTAGTCTGGGCCCCAACTAATTAGGAACTGATTCCCTTCCATCCTTTTGCTGAAGATAAATTGCTGATAAGAGGTCTAGAGACTGGGGACATAGCTCAGTTGAGTACTTACCTAACATGCATGAAGACCTGGTTTGATCTCTAGCACATTAAAAAAAAGTGGTCATGGTAGCACATGACTATAATTTCAGCAATGGGGAGTAGAGGCAGGATGATCAGAAGTTCAAGGTCATCTTCAGCTACATAGTCTTTTCTAAGCCACCCTAGGCTATCTAAGACCCTATTTCAAAAGCAAAATACAAATGGGGGTCTCTTCCAGTTGATTCTGTAGTTGACGTCCGCACAATAATTTGTATGAATCCATGCCCATTTTCGGACTTGCAGGTCACAGGGTTTAGGTCTGAGCTCCATTTGTGGTCCTGATGAGACCATAAGCCCATCCTGTTTCAGTGTTTGTACAGAAGAAAGTCAAACGTGTGGGACAAATGCTTTCAAAGGACACATTTGGATGTGTCTTAGACAAAGATCTGACCATTCACAGTTTAAAATATTGAGATATAATTTTACATGTTTTAAATATACAGTTCAATACAAATAAAATTCCCATCAAATTCACTTTGCTACTAGTATACAGTGTATCTCCTAATAAAACTGTCCTGTTAATGATGTTACATTCAATTCATATTGTTGGGATGCCGCTTTAAAAGTCCAAATGGCTTCCTTAACTAAGACCCTTAAATCATTTCCTGAATATCTAAGACCTACTAAACCCAGGATATTAAGCTCAGTGCTAGAGAAAAACAAAGTACGGCAGGAATCTGCCTTCAGTGAGCTACAGATGGGGACAGTAAGTGGCTCAGCATCATAGAGCTGGTGGTGGCATACAGATGAACCCTAGCTTCTCAGGGCCAGGAAGGCTCAAATTAAGGTCAGTGTTAGTCAGACCCTACCTCAAAGTAAAAAATAAAAAAGGGCTGCAAATGTAGCTTAGCTGTATAGTCTGTTCTGTTTGCTTTTCGAGAGAGGGTTTCTCTGGGTAGCCCTGGCTGCTCTGGAACTCACTCGGCACACCAGGCCGGCCACTGCCCCATCAAAGGCGTGAGCTGCCACCACCAGGCTAGTAGTATAGTCTTAAGTACTATGTTGAAAGCCTTGGGTTCACAAATTTTTTTTTTTTTTAAGAAAACATTACATACAAAAGCACTGAGTAGTGCCAATGTGAGAACTTGGATGTTTTGCTCTAGCAGTTCCTTGATCCATGTCCCTTCTTAGAAATCCCCTGTATTAGTTCTGACTTCCCTAATGAGTGACAGAACAGTTCACCTTAACCTGATTCTGCTCCAGGTGACAGTTCTCCTTGTCTTCCATCTCCTGCTTGATGCTGCAGGGGCCCAGCCCGTCAGAACTCATCTTGCCAAGCCACTGAATATTGGTTAAGCTGCTGTCCAGCGTGCAGCCTGCTGCTTCACTGCCAGCTAGAAGAAAACAACCCAGGACTCCATTAGCAGCCTCTTCAGAAGCCCTGCAGCTCTACCAAAACCGACAGCTGGGAATAACCCCTTCAAGACCTGTACTCTAAGGGACAGGGAACACACGGTAAATCGTTGTGCCTCTAGGTTATTCTGTTCCATGATGGTTATGAGGAGAAATTCAGGAACAATTAATTACATTTCAATGAGCCAGATGGAACCTTAGGCATCTGCCAAGGCAACTTTTGGCTACACACACACACAAAGTCACTTTTCTTCCCCAGAATTCAGCTTATTTCTTTAAAATGGAGATTAACTTCCCTACAGGTTACGGTGGTTTGAATAAGAATGGCCCCATATATTTGAATGCTTAGTCACCAGTGAGGGTCACTATCTGAAAGCATTAGGGAGTGTGGTGGTGTTGAAGTGTGTCATTGGGGTGCGCTTGGAGGTTTCCAAAGCTCATGCCGGGCGCAGGGTATCTTTGTGTTTCCTGGCCCATAGACAAGGATGCAGCTCTCAGCTACTGCTCCTGCTCCAGCGCCTGCCTGCCTGCCTGCTGCCAGCCCCCCACCATGACGACAATGGACTAAACCTCTGAAACTGTAAAAAAAACAAACAAAAAACCCAAAAAGCCCAATTAGAGGCTTTCTTTTATAAGAATTGGTTTGGTCATGTCTCTTAAGAGTAATACAACAGTGACTAAGACCCAGGTCAATACAAACAATAAACCAACCAACCCTTTTCTGACATAAAGAGAGCACTAGGAATGCTCCATTATCGTACCTCTTTCCATAGTACCAAGACGGTCTGCTTATTTCAGAATAAAGAAAAGCAAGCCTTTGCCTTGGTTCCTCCTAGATTCCTGTCTACCAGACATCAAAAACAAAAAAAAAAAACCAAAAAACAAAACAAAACTAACTGGAGGCCTAGCCAGTAAGGGGAAAGGCCAGCCTCCATACCCCTTTGCCTAGCAGATCACATACCACAGCTTTCCTGTCTTTGTCTTGGAAGAGTTCCAGGAGGCTTGAGAACAGTCACACCCTTAGCTGCTGGCTTTGGTCCCAGAGTCTCAGTGATCACTTCTGTCCTCTTGGAATCATTGCTGGTTTGGGCTTGAGGCTGAGGACCAGGGGGGTGAGATGAGGTCCCCCCAGAGCTAATGAGGATGAACTTGTTGGGTCCGCTGCTGCCACTCTCTTTCCCTTTGGCAGTTAGTGCTGTGATGATGCTCTGGATATCAGCATTGTTGGGGATGGCTACCACCTGTGTGTTGGGCATGGTGGGGTGGTTGATAATCTTGATTCCAGCTGGAAACTTGCAAAAGCTGGACTCTGCCACCTCCTGGGAGGCCTGTGCTTGAGCAGGCTCCTGCTGGGCAGGGGATCTCTTTGCTTCTTCCTCTGATGCTTCACCTGGGGCATTTTGAGTAGGAAGGGGCAGCCTCCGTCTTTTGAGAATTAGTGGCCGACGGGGGCTGGTTCTCATCATGAAGCTGTGCTTTCACTCTCCATTGAGAATCATATGCATTGACCCTGCAGAGGACAAGAGAATCTTGATATCACAGATTTGATGGGCTGAAACAGAAAGCATTCCTCTGCATGAACAGCCACAAGCAGAAGCCCAAAGGCCCAGGGGAATGCTGCCTGGACCTTTGTCAAGCCCTCAGACAATAAGGACAGAGGCCTGTAATCTCAGTACCTTATATGAGGATCAAGGCCACCTCAGCCAGATAGTGAGTTCAAGGTCAGCATGGGCCACATGAGACCCTATCTCAAAAGCAAAAACAAAAAAACCAAACAAATCAGTCCCTATTACTGACCAAGGAAAGATAAAGATTGCAGCAAACAAGCAATTGAGGAGGGGAACATGTGACTGGACTGCAGTCCATGGTCTTCTGGAAGCTTAAGAATGAATGTTTGGCCAGGCCAGGAATATAGCTTAGTGAAAGGGTGCTTGCTTAGCTTGTGCAAGGCCCCGGGTTCAGTTCCCAGTACTACAAAAAAGCAAACAAAAGATTGTTTTGGGTTGGCAAGGTGGGTCATCAAATGAAGCCATCTGCTGCTAAGCCTGACCACCTGAATTCAATCCCTGGGACCACAATGGTGGTCCTTTCAGAGAACCAACTCCTGAATGCTAGCCCAACCTCCACACCCATGCTGTGGCATGGGGGCAAACATTGACCCCCACCCACACCCCCACTATGAAAATGTTAAATCTTTTTAAAAACTGTCTGGCCAAAGAAATGAGTGAGACATCTTCTGAAATGCGGACTTGCCTACCATGGTCCATGAGAATTCAGAAGGTCACTCGCAGTGACTGTAGACAAGGATGAAGGACGATGGGTTGGGTGGACAAGTGACAAGTAAAAGTCCTGACAAAAATCTTATGCTGCAACCCATTCTATGACACCGCCCTGGTACGTCTGTACCTTTGCAGGTCACACATTCAGTAGTCAGTAGGGTGGCCACAATGCTACAGAGATCACCTCCTACTCAAAAGGGGGCAAAGTCCCCATTTACGACTCGCAGCAAAATCCTGCAGACCGAACTCAGGGCGACGCACATAGTGGGCTACAGTAGAGGTGACCCCCTCTTTTGTCTCAAAGGATGCAGCTGACCTTAAATCTCCGATTCTCCTGCCTCTGTCTGCTTGAATCACAGCTGTGGCTACTGCGGCAGTTTCACAGGTGCCGGGGATTGAACCCAGGGCTTTGCCAATGCTTGGTTAAGAGCTCTACAATAAAATCCCCAGTCCTCTTGCAATAATTAGGGGGAAAAAAGAAAAATATTTGGTCTGGAATGGCAGCAAGAGCTTTTGACCACTGAGCAACCTCTCCAGCCCCATTACAATAATTTTTTTTTTAAAGTGTATGTTCTTTCAAAGTCTCCAAAACATTTGCACGGTGACATTTCAGTATTTGCAAGTAATTGTGACATTTTTGTTTTGTAAGTATGTTACTTTATATACCTTAATTTTCTGCTTCAAAAGTAAGATTGTAAAATACCTGTCTCCTGCATCCTAAGATGTCCTATCATTAATATGCTTAATTTTTGAAACAGTCTCATGTAGCTCAGGCTGACTTTGAACTGCTGAGCCTCTTCTAAATGCTGAGATCACAGGCATTTGCCACCACGCTTGACCATGTTTAAAGTGGCTTTGAAATGCTAAGGAAACAGTCTTTTCTTTGGAAACAGCATTTCATAGATTTTTTTAAATAGCTACATAGATTAACTTATCAAGTTAGCTCCTGCCATTCTATTTTGAGGTCCTTTGAGAAACAGAGAAACCAGCTGTCTCTTTTTTAGGATACCTGCCAAAAAAAACAGATTACACTTTTTTGACATTTGCCAGCAGCTCAGAGTTCTCAGGTACCTTCCACCCGCCCTTTATACTTCCGTTTTCTCAACCTTCAAATCTCAGTTTTCGTTTTGTTACACATTGCAGCCCACCGCAATCAAGCATTAGACAACCCCACCGCAAGATATTTCTCTTTGACCAGCCTTTTGCTAATACTCCGGATACCTTCTAGCGGGAGGCGATTTGCAGAGGAACCCCCCCGGACCCCATTTTCCCCACCTGGAACAGGGAACCTTGCAACACTCGGCTAGGATCCCGCCCTGCAACAGTGGAGGCGGAGGCTGGGCTGACTGCGTGTACAGACCCAGAGGGCAGGCCTGTTCCCAGGGTCCCGGGGTGCTGGGAGAACGCGGCGGGCAGGCAGAGGCTGGCGGCTCAGACCTTCTTCCCGGCGATCCCCGACACCCCCCTCGCGCCCCGCAGCCCCGACAGTCCCGACTCCGAGCCCTCCCCCGGGTCCGGCCTGGTCCGGGACTTCCTCCTGCACCCCACTCACCTCACACGCTGCGGCCACTCCACGCGGGGACCGAGCCAGGCCCGGGCGGCGGGTCCCGGTGGGACGGCCGGGGAGGGAGCCCGGGGCGGGGTAGGGTAGGGGTGAGCCCGGGCCCGGGGGTGGATCCCGCAGCGCCGCTTTCAGTTGTTCCGCTGTTTGAAATTGGCGCCGGCGGAGCGTTGCGGTCACGTGACGGAGCGTCGCCAATCGGCACCGGCTTGTCTCCGGGTTCCGGCCCCGAACGCTCGGCGTCCGGAGGAGCGGCGGCCGCGGCTGGGAGGGCGGGTAAGGCGGCCCCGGGGCTCGAGGGGCGGCGGGAGGGACGCGGGGACGCGCGGGTGGCGGCTAGCGGCCAGCTCCACCCCGGCCCGCCTGCCTCCGTGCTCCACTTCCTTCCGGGGCAGCGCACGCCCCTCGGCCGGTTAGCACCCCGCTCCGCCACCCCGGGGTCCCCGATCCGGCTCAGCCCTCGGCGCCGCGCGGGGCCGGGCTTGGGTTCCCGTCCCCGGGCTTGCGGTTGCGTGCTCTACGCCCCGCCTCTGGCCGTGCTCGCCTTCTCCCCACGCCCAGCCTCAAGGTAGACGGAGGTTCACTTACGCCCTCCACTGCTCGGTGAAGGAGTGGACGGTACCGTGGCAGGCTGGGCCGTCCTTCGCCCGGACTCTCCGTCCGACGGAGAAGGGAGCACAGAATGAGATAAACAGATCCGTAGAACTCTAGCTACAGAGGAACAAGCTAGAGGCCGGTGGGTTTGGTTTGACACAAGGTCGCCCCATGTGTAGAATCCTCGTGTCTCCGCCTTCGGAGTAGCTGGGGTCACTGGCTGGCCCTTCCGCAGCCTCCTGGGATTCTTTGGATATTTATTTTAATGAGAAAATCTTGACGTAGGACAAGGAAGTTTTTTGGTTTTCTGCTTTTTTTTTTTTTTTTAACGAATCGAGAGGCGGTGTAAGATCTGTTGCCCGTTTCACAGAGGGGAGGGAAATCTTCGAAGCAGTTAGAATAATAAGCGAAGGCTGCTTTGACCCGAGGCTGGTGAGTACAAAGGTCACCGGGATTTTTTGAACCGAGACACTGTAGTGTGGTATGCTATGAGACAGGAAGCAGCGCCTTCAGCCTTCCTGAGTTCTGTCCATATCTACTAAATAAAAGAAACCAATCGAAAGTCGTAAGCAGCTAGGCATGTGGCACATGCCGAGGGACAAAAGGAACTCGGGTTAAGGCCTAGTGAGACCCTGTCTGAACAATAAACTGAGTGGTGGCGCACGCTTTTAATCCCAACACCCGGGAGGCAGAGGCAGACTGATCTCTGAATTCCAGGCCAGCTAGGTCTACATAGCCAGCTCCAGGCTAGCCAAGGCTACATTCTGATAATTAATAAAAATGAACAAAGGTTGAGCAGAAGCGAGTAAAAACCGGACTTGCTTTTTGTGTAGGTACATCTGTAAGAGATTATCCAGATTAGATTGAGGTGGGAGGACTCCACCCTGAATGTGTGTGGGGCCCATTTCATCGGCTGGGGTTCTAGACTGATTGAAAGAAAGCTGAGCACGGGCACTCATCTGCTCCCTTCCTGCTAACATGCTGTGGCATTCCTAGCTGCCTGCAAGTTCCAGCTGCCACGGCTTCCCCAACACAAAGGACAGTGCCGTGGAACTGTGAGCCAAAATAAGCCCTCCTTGATTTGGTTTCCCAGGGTATTTCATGACAGCAACTGAAAAAGCATCGAAAACAGTGAGACATGCCTGTAATCCCAGCACTTGGGAGGTAGAGCCCACACAGTGAATTTGAAGTCAGGATAGGCTCTGTGACACCCTGTCTTTAAAAAGCCAAAATAAGCATAAGAGGGCTGGCCGGTAGCTGTACCAAGTGGTACAGTTATTGCTTAACATGATGCAGCCAGAGGTTCAATCTGAAAACTAACAGAATATATTTCTTCCAGAATCATATTGTTAGGTCTAAATGGTGAGGATTGAAGCAGCTAGTGATAAGTACATGGGGGGCTCTTTATGTAATGCAGTTGACATCTCTTTGTATTCTAGAGAATATGTGGGCTGTTTGTTTGCTTGTTTGTTTTTAGCAAAACCTAGATGTGATCACAAGCTCCTGTTTGAAAATCTCTAGTGATACTCAACTTCACACTCATTTAGCCTCATCTGGTTTTCCTGTCCTAATGTTAACACTGTCTAATTTTTCTTTTTTCTCTTTTTTTTTTTGGTCATTCATCCTTTAAAACTTAATTAAAAAAAAAATAGGGTCTCACTTTGTATCTCCTACAGGCCTAGAACTCACTGTGTAGATCAGGCTGACCTCCATCTCACAGAAATCTGCTTCCTGAGTGTTGGGATTTAAAAAAGTATTTTACCACACCTAGCCTTTTTTTCCTTTTTATTTTGTTAGCTAGATATTCACAGCCTCACAGATAGTGACATTGTGTGTGAGTGATGAGGGGGACATATGCCACACATGGGGGATGTCAGAGGACATCTTTTTGGCCTTTCCACATTTTTTGTTTTGTTTTGTTTTGTTTTGTTTTGTTTTGTTTTGTGAGTTCTAGGGAACAAACTCAAGCCCTTGGTTTTTTGGCTTTTGTTTGTTTAAGAAAGATTTTTAAAAAGATTTATTAATTATTTATATAGTATTCTGTCTGCACACCAGAAGAGGGCACCAGATCTCATTATAGATGGTTGCGAGCCACCATGTGGTTGCTGGGAATTGAACTCAGGACCTTTGGAAGAACAGTGTTCTTAATCTCTTGAGTCATCTCTCGAGCCCAAGCCCTTGGTTTTTAAGGCAAGTTACTGCCGAGCTATGTTTCATCCTCTGTCTGCAGTGGGCTTGTAGTTCTCTGAATTCACAAGACAGCTTTCTGGTTAATGAAGGTTTCATGTAACTCAGGCTGGTCTCACACTAGCCAAAGATGGCCTTGAGCTCCTTGATCCTCCTACCTCCCTTCCTGAGGGCTGAGATCACAAGCATGCACCACCACACTTGGCTGGTTTGGCTTCTGAGGGAAGGTTTTTGTGTATGGCCCAAGCTAGAATCAAACCCCTGATCTCTTACTCAGCTGGGATAGTTAGCATGTTCCCCATGCCCAGCTATAAGCATCTTTGCATATGATGTTCCTCAGCCTGAAGTGGCCTTCCTGCTTCTCCAGCTCTTCATCCACAGGGTAGGTGTCTTCCTACCCAGAAAGCCTTCTCTGAGGTGAATCGAAGCAAACTGTGTTATACGGAAATGTAATTGTTTCTTTCTGTTAAACTTTCCACTCTTAACCAGTCACAGTGGCATATGCCTTTAATCCCAGCACTCAGGGAGGCAGAGGCAGAAGTTTCTCTGTGAGTTTGAGGCCAGCCTGGTCTACAAAGCGAGTCCAGGATGCCAGCTTTTCGCTCTTTCTTTTCCTTCTTCCTTCCTTTTCACTTTTTCTTTTTGCAGTGCTAGGGATTGAACTTAAGGATTTATGCATTTTAGGCAAGTTTTATACTACTGTGCCTCAAAAGCAGGGGCCTCTATATCACTACAGGCACTTAGTACTTAGTAAGGGGCTGTTGAGTACGTGCTTGTCCATTTTAATTCCTAGCTCTCAGTGTGGCACAATAATGTGAGTTCAGCAAGTGTTCATTGAATGAGTGTTGTTGAGTATGGATGAGGTAATATGTTTTGCACAATGGTATAGGAAACTTTTCTCCACAACCTGAAGTCTGAATGGTAGTTTTGGGAGATTGGCTAGCTTGGTGTCATAAAGAAATGGGGGAATTGCCCATGTGATTTCCCAGCTTTTGTTTCTTCTCTCCAGGCATGGTTTGCAGCTGGACCTTGACCCAGACCAGGAAGGCAACCTGCATCATGTGGTTACCAACTACTCTTCACTTACTCATTGATGCCTCCCAAAAAGAGAAGCCGCAGACAGACCCAGAAAGCCCCGCTGCTCTTCCACCAGCAGCCACTGGAGGGCCCCAAACACCATTATGACTCTTTCCAGCAGCCCATTACCCACACTGTACAAGTGCCCAGCAAGCCCATTGATCAGGACACCGCCACTTCCTGGGTAGGTCCTTGTGATTCTTTGACCTTTACGTTATGGTCTTCAGAATATTGACTCTTAATCTTCTTGTAGCAGGGACAGGGAAGCAGTTATTCTTTATGGCTGTGCTTACCTGACCTGTCTGCTATATCTTCTTTTCTTTATTCAGACCAAAATGTGTGTTATATATGGAATTGGAGTCTTCCCTACCGGGTTCCTCTGAAAAGTTCTGAGAGAACATTTCACTACCTGATAACTGGAAGACGCTAGAAAGATGGCAGACTTATAAAAGAGTATTTCCTGTAATTCATATGAGAAATGCTAGGTACTCTATGAATGGACTGAACCTTAGTGGAGAAAAATCCTACAAAAATGGCATGGTGGAACACACCTGTAATCCTAGCATTTGAGAGACTGAGGCAGAGGATCTCAAGTTGAAGGCTAGCCTGGACTACATGGTGAGGCTGTCCAAATGACTGAATAAACACTGTGTATTAGGTCCCATTCCTGAATACAATCTCACTTCCTATTCTTGTAGCTGTCGTTCATTATTTGCAGAATACCTTGCCAGGCACTCTGTTAGGTGTTGGAAATAAGTCTGCTCATCTCTTGAGGGCTTTGTTTTTCTGAGGACTGAACTGCTCAATATGCTAAGCATGGGTTCTAACTGCCCCCTCCCATCCTTCCAACCCTGCTTTCATGAAGTTTAATGACAGACAGTGAAAGAAGCCATAGTAGTGTAGTGTGGTGATGAGGGTGCCTTGTCTCCTCTCTTCCTTGGGAGCAACCTGAAAGGGAGAAAGATTGAATAGCTAGCCCAAAGCTCTTACCTTATTATTACATCACAAAGTTGGTTGGGTTTTGTCCTTTATTATAGTGAGCCCTTGTGATTCTGGACAAAAATAAAGGAGTCTATCCATGGGATAGTTTCTTTGGTAATTGGTCCACACTTTTTTTTATGACACAGGTATTGCCTCAGTTTGATACAGCTGCAGAAAACCGCTTTCCAGCACACCGAAAGCATCACCGGGACCTGGCAAGACACCTAACTCGAAGATCTTCCTGCAAATTTCCACGTCTAACCTTTGAGAGTCCACAGGCTTCCAGTTCAGAGACACTGTTGCTATCCTTGAACAGAGAAGAGCCCTGTCCCTCAGAAAAGGACATTCCCAGAATGCCTTTGGTGCCCCTGTTCAGTCCCCAGAGCTGTGGGGAACTGTCAGTGAATGCACTTCAAAGCTTACCTCATGTGTTTACAGCCCCTGATATCCAGACCCCAGGGTCATCTGTGAGAGAAGATCCCATTTCCCCAGACCGGAAGGAAAACAGTCTTCCAAGCTGCATCCTTGGCCCTAGAACTCCCAGCAGCCCAGAGCCAGGGCCTGTGCTGGTCAGGGACACCCCTGAGGAGAAGTATGGGATAAAGGTCACGTGGAGACGCAGAAGGCACCTGTTCACCTATCTTAAGGAGAGGGGGAAGCTGGACAGAAGCCAGTTCCTTGTGAAGATCTGACTGGATTTCGAAAAGCTGCTCATGGTTAGGTTTCTAAAGTCACTTCTCTGGCTTGAAAGAATAAAATGGAATGAACACCAAGAAGAGGAGGAGTTAGCTAGAGGCCTAGCATTAGAATTCCATTTCTAGATTTGCTTTTTAAACCGCTTCGCATCAGGGACAGTTGAATTTAGTATCATGAACTATTGGTATTTTTCTATTGGTAATCTCTGAAACCTCTGAAGTATCTTGGACTGTTTACAATGTAATTAAATGGCTGCCCTTAGTTTTTAGAGATCCCTATCTTTTTTTTTTTTTAATTTATTTATTTTTATCTCAATCACAGGTTGGGTACTTTGAATCCCAGGCGTAGCCCCCAGAGATCCCTATCTTTGTCAGAAATGCAGTTGCACAGTCCATCTATAAAAGGATGTGCTCCCCAGTCTGCTGCCTCAAACTAATTCATTCCACATTTTTGGTACCAATTGTAAGACTTCAGTGACTGCTTTGCTGATGGAGAAAATGAGAGGGAGCTCTATTTTTTAATGGTTGACAACTACCTGTACAGCTTTGTCTCTTCTGCCCAAAGGGCCACAGCCCTGGGTCAGGGAAAATAGGGGACAGATGAGTAGTTTAGGTTTGTGTTTTGAGATTGTGTTTGCACTGGAAGAAATATGGCAATACCACATACAAGTCAGGGTTTCTCTGTGTAGCCCTGGCTGTCCTAGATTTGCTGTGTAGAGCAAGCTGCCCATGAACTCACAGAGATCTGCCTGCCTCTGCTTCCTGAGTGCTGGGATTACAGGCATACACCACTGAGCCCGTTGGAAATGAATTCTTACAAGCAACTGTTACCCTGTGTGTACATAAGAGTATACATGCATGTTCTAATGTGACTCCTGTGGAAGTACCAGTCTCAGTGGTCCACTCACACAATGACATCTCTCTCAGACGATCTCGTTTACCATCCAGCCCCTTCTAGGCCAAGCAGAGCTTATGTCTCCCCTTAAACGACATAATGTTGAGGATTTGAAGCACAAAAAAGCGAAGCAATCCAGGGTCACACAGGAGGGGGCCTAAATGAGTGCAATGTTGTATGCCAGCCTATGTGTGCAGGTTCTGTGTTTCTTAATTTTCAAAAATTAATTTCTTGGGTTTGGAGAGGTGGCTCATCTGTTATGAGCCCTGGATGCCCAGAAGGCACAAGGTCCTCTATTCCCAGCACCCACAGGGTGACTCACCATCTATAAATCCAGTTCTAGGCTATATATCAGCCTTGGGCACTATGCATATGGTATGTAGGCATACACATAGGCAAAACAGGGAAATAAAGTAGCCTGGGTGGTGATGACGTCTGTAATTCCAGCACTGGTGGGACAGAGGCAGTCGATCTCCGAGCTTCAGTCCAGCTTAGGACTATATAGCAAGATCCTGTCTCAAGTATATCAAGTAAATTTTTGATTCAACATCAATGTAACTTTGGCCTTACTAATTAAATCTATATGCAATAGCTCTGGTCAGAAATTCCTATAGGGACCAGAGTCAGAAACGAACTGATTGCTGGAGGCGTGACTTACTTCAGAGTTCTTTACTGAACAGGGATATTTGAAGATGGCCCCCAGTTAAGGGTCCTTCAGCCGGGTTTTGGGTGAGGAGGCTGAAAGGCCTCCGGTATCCCGGAATGGGTCAGCCTGCAAGGTCTGGAGCGACAGAGGTTCTCAAACCGCAGGAGCACACCCTGGCAGAGCCATGAACGTTCTCATTGTCACAGTGGGGTGCTGGAGTCGCTCTGTCGGGGGCTGCCCCGGAATGGAGCAGATGGAGACACGCCAAGAGCTAGCTGGGATCCAGTCCCGGGGGCCGCACCCCGCTCCAGCGCACGCGCCTTCGCTCCCGGTGCCTCCCGCCTCCCTGGAAACCCTCCAGCATCGTGGCTGGCTCCATTAGCCAGTGAGAAGGGAACGGCGGGCACTGGACCAATGGGCGTCGGCGACAGTGCGGGGTGTGGTTGCCAGGGGCGGGGCCCGACCTCCTCCATCCCTCTCCAGCCCGGCGGCAGCGTCTCGGGGTCTGGACGCTGATGCCACCGGCTGAGCGAGTATGGAGGCGGCGCGCTGCGCATCGGGACCCCGCGGGGACAGGTCAGGGACAAGAGCGGCGGAGGGACGGGCTGGGGTCTCCCGGCTGGGCGGGGTTCAGGATCGGGTCCCCTGGCTGGGCAGGCGCGGTGCATCCCGCGCCGTCTGCACTCTCGTGCTGCTCCTTTGGAGTTTCCCCCGGACTAGCTCGCCCGGCTCCCCCAGGGCTTCCGACTCCCTCACTTGCAATGCGGTCGCCCTTCTCCCTGTCTCTCAAGTGGGGTCAGTGCTGAGCTGGAACGAGGTCCCTCCTGGGAGTCGACGCGGAAGGTCGCGGGTGATGGTTAATTGGTTCCAAGGCCGTTGCTTTTGGCAGTCATTGCGGAATTCTGGAACGGAGTCCGAGGGCTGAAAATGCAAAACTGTTTTCTTTTTTTTTTCTTCCTTCCTCTGCGTTCCAGGAGTTCTCTTAATCGGGTTGGTCTGTTTTAGTTTAGACTGTTCAGACTTCTTGTTTGTGTCCCCCATTTCTCTGCCAAGACCCCTCTTTTTGCCTGGTCCACAGAGTGAGCCTGGGAAAACAAATGGGCTGCAGTCTCAGTCTGTCCCTTTCTCGTCGTCTTTGGGGAGCCCCGTGTGAAATCATTGACTCAAAACTTTGGCATCGTCTAAAGATTGAAATCAAACATGCCAACTACATTCTTCCATTACCACAGCAAATAAAGACTTGGCGTGTAAGGCTTTGGTATGGTGTCTGAACTAGTTTTTAGCAGATTCGAAACGGTCTTTAGGAAGTTACAAAGACAGAGTAGAGACTCCTCCCTCTACCCACCGCGTGCCCGGCGTCGGTCTCAGGCAATCTAGGCTTGCCTCAAACTTGTTAATGAAGATGACTTTGAACTTCTGATCCCCTACCTTCCAATGCTGAGATGTTTTCGGTCTTTCATCAAGTAAATTCTTTAAACCCGACAATAATTGCGCTCTGAAATTTGTGTTCTCTCTCCCGCCCCCCGCCGCTCCCCATTTAGAGAACAACAACAACAAAATACATTTACAAGTATAAGGTCTGGTTAGTAAAGTTGAGAGTCTGATTAAAATCTGATGCTATCTCGTTCAGTTGGGGGATTTCATTTTTAACTGAATTTTAAGGGAAGTAAATCTCATGGGGATGTGATCTTATTTTATTTTTTTCAGCAACAGGTCTTCTTCATGTAGCCTTGGCCCGATTGAAACTTGGTATTTGAACCAGGCTGGCCTTGAACTCATTTAGATCTGTCTGTTTCTGCCTTTCATGACTCGGGATTTTAGGGAACAAGAAGCACTTGACTTTGAAATTGGGACCAGAAGGCATTTATTTTTTTCATCTTCTGGACTTGAACCTTAAAGGAGTAATTTTAAAGCCCCTTCCTTCCACTTTTTCTTCCAAAGAAACCAACTCTAATTTTCAGTTGACATCAAAGGGGCCTGTGTGAGTCACTAAGTGTTTGTCCTGCCCTTGGGAAGATGTACAGGTTTTGTCACTATTTAACTCATTTGTTGCTGAAAGGGAGTGAATGTCTTGCTTTTTAGGTAGTCATTAGTATTTTCTTTGAGAGTGACTGACTCTCAGTACAATCCAGGCTCAACATCCTCCTCCCTGAGCCTCCTAAGTGTCTTATATAGATAGGCATGTATCACCGAGCCTGGATGTACTTGTGTACTAGGTATATACTATTTTTTCTTTTTTGACCAGTTTCCCCTCCCTCCTCTCCTCCCCTTCCCTGCCCCTCCCCCATCCACTCTTCTGAAAAGGTCTCCCATGGATATTACCCAGCCTTGGCGTATCTAGTTGCAGTGAGACTAGGCGTCTCCTATCCTATTAAGGCTGGAAGAGGCGACCCCGTGGGAGAAAAGGGTCCCAGAAGCAGACGGCAGTGTCAGACAGCTCCTGCTCTCACTATGAGGAGTCCCATAAGCAGACCAAGCTACACAGCTGTACTGTATGTGCAGAGGGTGTACACAGCTGTACTGTATGTGCAGAGGGTCTAGGTCAGCAGTCCCATGCAGGTTCCCCAGTTGCCGGTTCAGTCTCTGTGAGTCCCTGCCAGCCCAGGTTAGTTGATTCTGTAGCTTTTCTTGTGGTGTCCTTGCCCTGTCTGGCTATTAAAATCCTCCTCCTCCGTCTTCCGCAGCATTCTGCAAGCTCCGCCTACTGTTTGGCTGTGGGTCTCAGCATGTTTCCATCAGTTGCTGGGTGAAGCCTCTCTCATGACAATTGGACTAGGCGCCAGTCGGGAGTAGAGCAGACTGTCATTAGGAATCACTTCATTGATTTTTATTTCCCCCATGTGTGTTTGGTTCTACCCTAGGTCTCTGGGCTGTCTAGCCTCTGGGCCCTGGTCCTCCAGTAAGGGTGAGTTCTCTCTCATGGCATGGGGTCTCAGGCTGGACCATTATGGTTGGCTATTCCCACCTTCTGTGCCATCTTTACCCCAGCACATTTGTAGGCAGGGCAAATTATAGGTTGGAGGTTTTGTTCTGGGTTGGTGTCCCGACCCCTCCACTGGAAGTCTTGCCTGGCTACATGAGGTGGCCGGTTCAGGCCCTGTATCCCCTATTTTTAGGAGTCTTAGCTAGGGTCACCCTCATAGCTTCCTGGGAGTTTCCATTGTATGAGGTTTCTAGCTCGTTCCAGAGATGCCTGTACCCCCCTATCCCCATTTCAACTTCTCTCTTCCAGTACTTTCGCCCTCTGTCCTCCCTGAACTTGATCCTTCTGGTTCCCATTCCCACCCCTCTATCCAGAACAACTCCCACCCCAACACTTTACCCAAATAGAGTGCTATGAACATAGGTGAGCAAGTGTCCTTGTGGTATGGTGGGACATCCTTTGGGTATGTGCTTAGGAGTCTTCAGGTAGCTGGGTCTTGAGGTAGATCCATTCCCAATTTTCTGAAAACCCACCATATTGATTTCCAAAGTGGCTGTACAAGTACAAACTCTCACCATCAGTGGGGGAATGTGCCCCTTGCTCCAGATCCTCACCAGCATGAGCTTTCACCTAGGTTTTTGATCTTAGCCATTGCGACAGGTAGAAAATAGAATCTCAGAATTGTTTTGATTTGCATTTCCCTGACGACTAAACATTTCTTTAAGTGCTTCTTGGCCAGTAGAGATTCCTTTGTTGAGAATTCTCTGTTTAAATCGGTACCCCATTTTTAAAAATTGGATTATTTGGTTTGTTGATGTCTAGTTTCTTGAGTTCTTTATATATTGTGGGTGACAGCCCTCTTCAGAAGTGAGATTTGGTGAAGATCTTTTCCTGGCTGCCGTTCGCTTTTGTCCCTTTGACAGCGTCCTTTGCTTTACAAGAGCTTTTCAGTTTCATGGGGTCCCCTGTATTAAAGATAGACACTTGTCTTGTTGCTTTTTGAGATAGTCATATATATCTATGTATTCTTAGCCTTTGGCCACCCCCTCCCTGTGGCTAGGATTACACATGTGCAGTACTACTGTGCGCATACTTAATGCACCTTTTTTAAAATGCCAAAGATAGAAGCCAGGTCGTCAAGCTTAACTCTCTAAAAAGATTTTCCTTATTATTATTGCCAGGCATGGTGCTCCACAGGCCTTTTAGTCCCAGCACTTGAGAGGCAGAGGCAGGTGGATTTCTGTGAGTTCAGGCCAGCCTGGCCTACATAGTGAGTTCCAGTACTGCCTGGGCTATGTAGAGAGATCCCAACTCAAAAAAAACCAAAAAACAGTATTATTCATGAGTGGGGTGGGGCAGTGCTTCAGCAGGAATGTGGAGGTCAGAGGACAATGCTGTGACGTCAGTTTTCTCCTTCCACCTTTGAGTGGGTCCGGGGATGGTACTCTGGTCACATCTATGTGCCACATCTGTGTGGCAAGCGCCTTTACCTGCTGAGCCATCTTTCCAGTTCCTCTTGAATACAGATCCCCTTGTACTAACGCCTTTAGTTGTGTGGGTAACTGCTATGATTTTTCACCTTCCAAATTATATAGTTAATGAGGCAGATTTCTTTTCAACAAAGTAAAAAGGTTATTAACAAGCAGATTTCAAATGTCTTATGCCTGAAGTTGGCAGTAAAAATTGGAGACAAGCTGTGAAAGCACACTGAGGGCTTTGCTGAGCCTAGGCAGCTGATGCTGCTAATTCCTCAGCGATAGCGGATAGCTAGCACTGTGGCTTAGACTGTCTGAACTTTCGTTGGTGATGCTGGCGTTGAGGGTATGGCTCCGGGACAGAGTGCTTGCTGACATTTTGAAGGCCTTAGGTTTGAGCCCAGTAGTACGGATGTGCAGGTATACCTGTTATTAATTGAAGGGGCGTCGTGACCTTGTGACCCAGAATTGCCTAAGGGAGTCTTGGTCTGCCCAGTATGGTTATGCATAGGTGCAAGTTTAAGATCAACCTGGATTGCCACGTGAGTCCCAGGCCAGCCAGGGCTACACAGGGAGGCCCTATCTTAACCCACCCATCCAAATGTGATTTCCCTTTAGAATTAAAATATGAAAGCTCAATATGGCCTATGGACATGCGTGCCCTTCACTCATGTACAAGTCTGTGCAAACTTACACACATAAAGAAATAAAAAATAAAGCCAGGCTGTGGTGGCACACACAGTTGATCCCAGCACTCAGGAGGCAGAAGCAGGTAGATCTCTGAGTTCAAGGCCAGCCTGGTCTACACAGAGAAACCTTGTCTTGGAGGAAGAAGAAAGAAAGATGAAAGCTGGGCATGGTGGACAAACCTGTAATCCTAACACTGGGGAACGAGAAACCCCAAGATCAGGAGTCAGAGTCAGGCTGGCTTGAGCTACGGGAGCCCCTGACTTAGGAGGAGGCCCCTCCCCGAAACTGGAGAGATGAGGCGCTGGCTGAGAGCACATAGGTTCCCAGCACCCATACAGTGGCTCACAACCACCCACAACTCCAGTTTCTTAAGAATCCAGTTTTTCCCTCTGGCCTCCTCTGACACACGGAGATGGAGCACAGACCCACATGCAGGCAAAACACTAATGCACATAAAAAGGAAAAAAAAAAACACAAAAGAAAATATGAACATTCCTGGCTGGACATTATGTCGTGCCTAGTCTTGTTAATAGTGTCCACACATGTGGGCTATCTTTCTTTTTCTTTCTCCCCCTCCCCCCCCTTCGGTTATCATGAAGGCCTCATCCAGCCTAGACAGGAAAGAATATCCTGTAACATTTCTTTTTGCCAGAGTCCTTTGCTCTAAGCAGAACAGTTAGTTTCTGGCTTCTTAGACTTTCCTGTGGAAACCCTACCGTGTTCTTGGCATAGGTGCCATTGAAAGAACAAGTTAATGTTTGTTCTTAACAGAGCAGAGAGAATGTTTGAATTGAATTCTTCAGAGGAGGAGCTGAAGCTGTCTCCCAGCCAGGTGTTGGGTGTTTGGAAGGCCTACATAATTCCTTTACTTCCACAGTTGGAGACTAGCTTCCCGGCAGCGGAGAGTCTCTGACAAGCCAGAATTCCCTGGAAGCCGGTCTTGACTTCTGTGCCAGTTCACCAGGAATAATTTTCTCTTCTACTTAATTTCCACTGCTTCGTTAGGCACCCTTTCTGGGTTTCTCTTTTGTTTCTTTGACTTTTTTTTTTAAACAGATCTTTTAAAAAATGTTCAATTCTGTATATTTGCATGTTTGTGCAACTACCTAAGGAGGCCAAAGGAGTCAGATCTCCCTGGATCTGGAGGTACAGCCAGATGCAGGTCCTGGGAACTGAACTTGGGTGTTTGGCAAGAGCCATGTATGTTATTCTTAAATCTCTGCAGCCCCAGCACTGTGTGTGTGTGTGTGTGTGTGTGTGGTGCTGGAGATTGGTTATCAAACCTTGCACATGATGATTTTGCTTTTCAGGATAAATATAAACTCTGAAACCAACTTTTAACATGAGTAAGGTATGTGAGTGTGTGTGTGAGAGAGAGAGAAAACGAGAGAGTGTGTCACTGTGTAAATGAAGCTGGCCTTGAACCCTTTTAAAATATTTTATTAAATTTATCTATTTATTGCATATATCGGGAGGACAGAAGAGGCTGGAGGACAGCCTGTGGGAATCCGTTCTCTTCTGAGGACTGAGCTCAGGTCAGCACGCCTGACAGCCAAGCGCCTTTCACCTCTGAGCTGTGGCACTGGCCTGGCCCTGCTCTTGTACTTTTGACCCGTCTGTCTCGGCTTTCACAGTTCTGGGGCTGCACTCGTTTGCCACCACGTCCTGCAAGATAATGTCCTTAGCATAAGAATTATAGAGTCAGGTTTTAAGATCCTCATTTATTGTCTTTGTGGGGGAAAACTTCAGTAGATTTCAATGAACTTAGGGTAAAACCAGGCTGCTAGAGGATAGATTGTTTTCCTGTTGGAACATAGTATAAGCTTCTCTGGTGATTCACTGTGTCCAGAGAGCTGGAAGCAGAAGTAGGGAGACACATTTTGATTGAGTGAAATTCTTAAGCTCTTTTGAATTTACCATCTTCCTTCCACCTGCTGAGTGTGTGTGCGTGCGCATATGTGTATGTGTTGTTAGAGGGCTACACTACCACACCTGCTGAGTGGGGGAGGCGGAGTTATAGGATTGCACCACCACACCTGGTTTTAGGGCGTGCTGGATGTTGAACCAAAGGCTTTATTGGTGCTGAGCAAGCATTCTCTCCAGCCTTAAGCTGTATTTTTGTTTTGTTTTAGATCAGGGCTGACCATTTAGCCTAGGCTGGCCTTGAATTGCAGATCCTTCCCTCTTGGCCTCTGGAGTTCTAGCGCCGCAGGCTTTCACCACCATGCCAGGCCTTAAGCAGTATTTTGAAGAAGGGAAGACCTGTCACGATGAAGCGGTCAACAGCAGTGTTGCACACTTGTATGCACTTCATCACTTTGAAGAAAACTGGGAAGATGTTGTTGTCTTCACTTCATGCATAGGCACTTAGAAAGCTGGGCCTGGTGCTGTCTGCTCCTGTCAGAATCAGTCATTTGGAATGCTGAAGCAAGACAACTACAGCAGCGCAGGAGTTAAGCCCAGCCAGGGTAACACAGTGAGACCATCTCAAAAATAAAAATAGCCAACAAGAGAGAAGAGAAAAAGCAGCCAGGTGGTGATTGCACACCTTTAATCCCAGCGCTTGGGAGACAGAGACAGTTCAAGGTCAGCTTGGTCCATAGAACAAGTTTCAGGACAGCCAGGACTACAAAGAGAAATCTTACCTCAAAAAAATAAAAAATAAAAATTAAAAGAAACAAAACAAAAAGACCCCAAAAGGAAATGGAAGGCTGCTACACCTAAGGTTACATGAATAAATAATGGTGTCAAAAATATAGTTCAGGGGCTGATGAGATGGCCTAGTAGGTACAAGTACTTGCTGCCAAGCCGATGACTTGGATTTGATCCTCCATACTCTTCCCTCTTCCTCCATGTGTGCCGTCCCCCAAATAAGTGTAAAAACCCAAATTAAGTAAACTCTTACCTCCCCTGGGTTATAATGATATTTAAGTGGGCTGCAGAGATGTCTCACGGGTTGTTGCTCATCAGAGGACCTCTGACAGATTGGGGGTCCCACAGCTCAATGTATTTTATCTCCAGGGCAAACCGATGCCCTATTCTAGTCTTTATGGCTATCTACACACAGAGAGAGACACATACAGGTATACACAATCTTTTAAGGAGTCTTGGGGGAGTGGAAGATAGGATTTAAGGCTGGGTATGACTAAGATGCATTCATTTTGTACATGTATGAAGTTTTAAAAGAATAAAACATAAGAGGTAGGTTCCTGGTCTCTTTTGTGTATTATCAAAGCATATAGTGCAGGTATTTGAGGTTTTTGGATTTGAGAAGGTATCGCAGTGTAGCCCAGGCTGGCCTCAAACTCAGTGGCAATCCGGCCATCACCTCCTGAGTGCTGAGAGGAGGTGTAAGCCACCATGCCCAGCTACTGCACATGTACTGAATGTCACCTGTGCACAGAAATGCTAACAGATACTGATTAATTTAAATTATCTTTAGAGCAAGCTGTTTAGGAAATTAAACATCTTGGCAATGTATAAGAAAGCATTAATTTTATTCAGAGAAAAGTATTTGGTGAGCCTCAGGGCCTTGGGCATCTCAAGTACCAGTTCTGCTGGGCACTGATCTCTACCCCAAGTCCAGGAATACGTATTTGGTATTATCAGGCAAAAGACTGTACTTTCCTCTTTACCCCAGAAAGAAAAGGAAAGTAAGCAGCATGCCAAGAGAGAAAGTGTAACTCAAGAAACAGGCAAAGAAAACTGGATTTCTGTGCCGAGTCGCAGCTGTTGTAGATCCCTAGGGAAGGATGTGGTCTTTAACTTCTGGATCAAGGCCTAAGTTTCTGAAGGGGTTAGAGCGATGCACACCTGTAATCCCAGCACTCCAGAGGTAGAAACAGGATGATCAGGAGTTCAAGGCCATTATGGGCTACCAATAAGATACTGTATCTCAAAAACCATGATGATCTCTCAAAAAAGCTAAGTACCTCTTTGTTTGGGTCATTCAACTAAATGTTTTGGCTTTTCTTTTCTCTTTCTTTTTCTTTCTTTCTTTCTTTCTTTCTTTCTTTCTTTCTTTCTTTCATGCTCTGTGTATGGGATATGGCAAATCAAGAGAGAATCACTAAATGAATTTTTTGCTGTGTTCTTGAAATTGTATGAAGGCTTAAATCAGTTTTCAACTCTCCCTTCTCATTGCCTACTTCTTCCCCAAGCAAGCTCTGCTTTCTGGTTATGTGTCTACAAAATGGGCCTCTTTTTAGGTGCCATCTTTATTTTTCAAAGACTTTTAAAAATTATTTTAAAATTTCAGTTATTTACTTTATATCCCAAGGGTACTCCTTCCCTGCTCTCCTCCCAGTCCCCCCACCCCCAAATGGGCCTCTTAAGAGATGGATTTTCAGTCCCTGGCTTCAGTTAAGACCACTCCACACTGAGGCAGGCTCTCTAGGGGAAGACAGCTGGGTCTGGTATATTGGCATTTCTCGCTGGTTGAGGGAAGACATACTTTTTTTTTTTTAGATTTATGTATTATGTACACAGTGTTCTGCCAACATACCAGAAGGGAACACAGATCTCGTTATAGATGTGAGCCACCGTGTTGCTGGGAGTTGAACTCAGGACCTTGGGGAAAGAAGCCAACGCTCTTAACCTCTGAGCCATCTCTCCAGCCCTCTAGTTTGTTCTTGATGTGTCTTTTCCAGTCAGAATTATTCTTTGTGTCTCAACATGTGTAAAAACACAACTTTCCAAGGTTGACTAAATTTAGAATTTGGACAAGGTGAATTTTATTTCCTTTATAATTCCAGCTGCTTGGGCTGGAATTAAGACAGAATCAGTCTGGTTCCAAGTGCCTGACAGTCCTCCTGCTTCTGTCTCCTGAGTATGGGATCACTGTCCAGGGGTAAAGATCTTATAAGCCTAGATCAGCCTAAGCAACAGAAGTTGACACTATCTTATTTCCTTAAAAAAAAAAAAAAAGTGGTTAATTGGCATATTAGATATTGTAATAACCAAGGTTATATAACTAACAACTTTGTGGGTGAAACTAAGCATACCTTTTGTTTACTTCAGAATGTGACAAAAACTATCATAAGTATATAATAAAAGAAACCTTAGGGGATCCTGGAGAGACGGCATTGACTATTCTTCCAGAGTACCCAGGTTCAATTCCAAGCACCCACATAACAGCTCACAGCTGTCTGTATTTCCAAGATCTGACAACTTCACACAGACGTACATGCAGGCAAACCACCAATGCACACAATAAAAATAAATTAATTAAAGAAAGAAACTTTGATGGATGTGAGTTGAAGGCCAGCCATGGCTACATAGTTCAAGGCTAGCCTAAGCTACATGACTCTCAGCAAAGAAGAGGGGAAAGAATACATTTTGAAGCTGGGTAGTGGTTATGCACACCTGTAATCCCAGCGCATGGGAGGCAGATCTCTGTGAGTTCGAGGCCAGCCTGGTTAACAAAGTGAGGTCTAGGACAGACAGGGCGGTTACACAGAGAAACCCTGTCTTGAAAAACCAAGCAAAACCCAGAAACAACCGTTTTGATTGGTAGTTGCTAAGTTCAAGAGTTCTGGCTTGCAAAAAATTAATTTTTATATAAAATTAATTTTAGGGGCTGGAGAGATGGTCAGCAGTTAAGAACAGTATGTTCTTTCAGAGGTTCCTGAGTTCAATTCCCAACAACCACAATGGTGGCTCGCAACTATCTATACTGGAATCTGATGCCCTCTTCTGGCATGCAAGTATACATTCAGATAGAACGCTCATACACATGAAATAAAATAAATCTTTAAAAATTTTTAATTTTATGTGAAATGAGAAGAGATAGCACATTGGTAGTACTAAGGGTCATAAGCATCAGCTCTCAGGTGTCAAGACCCCAAGTTATTTAGCTCTACCCCAAGTTTAGATTTAATAACATGTTTAAAACCCACCTTTATTACGATAAGGTACCCCTAATCTCACGCTGACTAATCAGGGCCAGCAGAAGTTTCTCACGTGGGATCTGCTTGTGGTGGTGTGGCTGCCCTTTTAAGTGGTAGAAGACAGTAAAGAAGGAAACCAGAGACCAGAGGGGAAGCTGGTATCCCGTCAGTGGGTAGCCGGACTGCGTCTCTGACTAATAGACTCAAGTTCATCCACAGATGAACTCAAGTCCGTTAACAGATGTGTACACAGTTTGCTTGAGACCTCAAACCTAAGTTTGCTTTTAAAAAGTTGTGTTGTTTGTTTTTCTTTTGGTTTCTGGAGATAGGATTTCTCTGTGCAGCCTTGGCTGTCCTCGGGGCACACAAAGAACTGCCTGCCTCTGCCTCCCGAGCACTGGGATTAAAAGCGTGCGCCACCACTCTCTAGCCAAATAGTATTTTTTTTAATCATAAAGTAAGATGCTGCAAAAAGTATGCATCATTACCCTCTCTTGAAGTTGTGTTTTGTTGTTGTTTGTTTTATTTTTGTTTCTGATTTTTGTAATTAGTCGAAATTAGTCGAAGATTCTTCCTGCCGGGGATTTTGAAAATTTATGATAAACTTCTATATTACTACTCCCATTCTCTCTCTGCTTTCTTTCATTTCGGAAGTGCATGACTTCAACATTAATTTAAATCGTCTTATGTTCTGTACACCATGCACCATTTAGCAGGGCTGAACACAGAAAGTCGTGCTTTTTGAGTTCCTTTTGAATTCTGCTTTTCTTTTGAGCGTTTCAAGTGTGTCTAATTGCTGGGGAGGTCAGGAAAGGGCTTGGGTTAGGCAGAGCTTTGTTTTGGCAGTTGCTCTGTTGTCGTGAAAACAAGAATTCCCAGAGAAGTGCAGAGTGTTTCTCCCAACACCACAGCTGTAGCATAAACACAGTGTGGGCTGGGGGCAGGAAGCCTGGGCACCCAGAGGCCTGGGCACCCAGAGGCCTGGGCACCCAGAGGCCTGGGCACCCAGAGGCCTGGGCACCCAGAGGCCTGGACAGATACCGCCATACCTCCTCCTCCTGCAGCAAAGCCCCACTCAGAGCCCGTTTATTAAAAAAAGTTTATGTGTATGAATTTTTGCATGCCCTATGAGTGCCAGGTGTTTGCAGAGGTAACAAGAGGGGACGGGGTCCCCGGGAACTGGAATTATGGATGGTTGTGAGCCACCATGTGGTTGCTGGGAACTGAACCTGGGTCCTCTGTAAAAGTAGCAAGTACTCTTAACCACTGAGTCATCTTTCTAGTCCTTCAGAAGCCTTCTTGAGCATATCCTGTCAATAATGGCAGTAAGGGCATGGAGTTTTAGAGTTCTCACATATGCAACAATATCCCAATGTTTTTTCATGTTAAAAGACACTTATTTGGGGCTTGAGAGATGGCACGGGGGTAAGAGCACTGGCTGCTCTTCCAGAGGTCCTGAGTTCAATTCTCAGCAACCACATGGTGGCTCACGCCATCTATAGTGAGATCTGGTTCCCTCTTCTGGCATGCAGGCACACGTGCAGTACTCTGTATAAATAATAAATATAAAAAAACAAACAAAAACAAAAAAAGAAAAAAGAAAGAAGAAGAAGAAAAAAAGCACTTATTTGTTTATGCAACAAGGTCTTCCTATATAGTCCAGGCTAGCTTTGAACTCTTTCAAATTCTCTGCCTCAGCCTTCCAAGCACATGCCAGTCAGTGATTGCTATTTTAAAGATTTATTTACTTTTGCTATGTGTGTGAGTGTTTGCCTGCACGTATGTGTGTGTGCACCACATTTGCTCCTGCTGCCCTGAGAGGCCAGAAGAACCTCTGGGACTGGAACTACAGGTAGCTAGGCGCTGCCGTGTGGACACTGGAAACTGTTGTCCAACCACCAAGTGCACCTTGTCATACATGCTCAAATATACTAGTACAATTCAAAAAACAAAATCAGTATTGTGTTGCGTGTTTAGGAGCCTGGCAGGGACCCTGGGAGAGGGACAGCATAGCATGACTGTTGAAGCGACTGGCTAAGAAGGCAGAGTGCACGCTTAACTGCATCGCTTTTGTCTTTTCTATGTATTTTATCCTCCAGTTTAGCTGCTGTTTTCTTTCTTCAGTAAGAAAACAGTTCACAGGGAAGCATGTATTGTTTAGTCTCAGCATAGAGGCTGCCGGAAGCAGGCATGGCTATTTATCCTGGCCTGCTGTTGGTTGTTTGTGTTTGTGTGTCTATGCCAACTCCAGAAGAACCTTTCAGGAGGCTCCGCTTCAGTTGCTGCTGCTTCAGTTCAGCTACAGGAGGTTGTGAGAGTCTTGACAGGCCTCTTCTGTCTGACATTTTGCCATCTAGCTTCCCTTAGCAAGGTGTGACATTCAGAACATTGTTGAAAGAGTTAGAGGAGAGTAAGAAACAAAGACCAGGGAGGGCTGTGTCTGAAGAGGAACCACTCCCCTGTTGGCTGTACCCCCGTCTCGTCCCGTCGCTGCTCTGCCTTTCCTGGCACCTGGATCCATCTAGATTCCTTTTCTGTCTATCATCTGCTTAGGTTGGGGTTTTGTTGGTTTTGTCTTGGGAAGACAGGGTTTCATTTATCCCAGGCTAACCCAAATGACCTTGGGCTTCTGATCTTGCCTCCACTCGGTAGTCCTAGGACCACAAGCATGGCTTCCGCACGTAGCCCTGCAAGAAACTTCTTTGTTTCTGTAAGAGCCCAGGTTCCCCTGAACCTCACTTCCCCTTCACACCAAGTAGCCAGTTGTCAGAATTTGAAGTCCAGCTCCCATCCATGGGATGAAACAGTAGTACTCTCTATTCCTGCATCGGGGCGAAAGCCAGCGGCCATCTTGACCCAGTGTGCTTGCTGGCAAGCACACCCATTTTACAAAAAGAAACTGCCTTGCCAGGTTACCTTTGCTTTGGTGTGTGTTCCTGTGTGCAACACCAAGATCATGCTTTCTAAGAGCCTAATCTACATGTCTTGTCTGTTCCCCCACAGTCGGTTCGTGTGGTCAAACATGAGTTAATGGAAGTAGCTGCGTGTTGTTTAAAAACTGCTACTTTTTAAACACGTCATGTAGTATCTCATGTGATACATGTCAGAATTCCTTGGCAATGGGAAGTGGAGTAACAGTATGAATCAATGGTTAGAAATACACAAAGCAATACAAAGTGCTGGTGTGTTCATTTGAAAAGCATGTGGAAATTATCAGAACTTAAGATGGAATTA
This sequence comes from Pachyuromys duprasi, assembly GCA_028658305.1. Classification (NCBI taxonomy): domain Eukaryota; kingdom Metazoa; phylum Chordata; class Mammalia; order Rodentia; family Muridae; genus Pachyuromys; species Pachyuromys duprasi. Next base: position 16,635,476 of record CM053761.1, read on the forward strand.
TTAGGAAAATTTAGAGCCACGTCTGGAATGAATACAGGGTATGGGATTCAAGAGCAACACTGAGATGCACTGTTGGGGATAAGAAGTTATTATGGCCTGGCGGTGGTGGTGCACACCTTTAACCCCAGGGCTCTAGAGGCAGGCAGCTCTCTGTGAGTTCGAGGCCAGCCTGGTCTACAAAGCAAGTTCCAGGACTACACAGAGAAACTCTCTCTCTCAAAAACCAAAAAAAAAAAAAAAAAAAAAAAAGTCAGAGTTATCAATGCCACTGGTGGACAGAAAGACAACAGTTAGGCAGGGCCAGGCCCTGAGGAGGATATTCAGGGCCATGCTGCAGAGTTGGGTCCCTCTTACAGATTACAAGCTGCCTCTGATTCCCAGCAGGCAGCAGGAAATGGAGAGAATGGATGGTCTCCTGTTGTTCTTTGATATGTCTGACTGTCCAGTCTGCTGGCACACGGTGCTCACTTGGGGAAGTAGAAACCAAGTATCTGGGCATCTGTTTGGTGGAGATTCATGTTGTCTTAGGAGGATGCCTTCCAGTTTCTGACTGGGGGTTGGGGGTGGGGTGGCTGCTGCAGGTATTCTGTCCTGAGCAGCGGCCTAGGCTGGATTTTGAAGGGCTGAAGAAATGGCTCAGTGGATAAGAGCGCAAGCATGGGGACCTGAGTTCAAATCCCCTGGCACCAAGTAACAGTCTGGAAGTGGCCATGCACAGGTCTGTATCTCCAGTGCCATACAGAAAGGAGACAGGAGGCTTGCTGAGGCTTGCTGCAGAGTTCAGTGACCTGTCACAAGGTCAAGACACACACACACACACAAGAGCTGTATCTACTTTCCTAAAGTGTTCATTTTCTTCAGACTTCCACTCATTGCCCATCTTCCTGCTGGTCTGTGCTGGTATCCGTTATTAGCAGGTGGCTTGGTATTCTTGGTTACTATGGAAGTGAGCAGGAACAGTCAGTCGCCTTTAATGGGTATTTTAGTGTAGTAGTTGAGAGCACAGAGAAGGACCAGAACGCCGGTCTCATACCCTCCATTTGCTGCCTAGTGATTATAGAACCACGTAGCTCACTTAGATGTGTCTCAGTGTCCTCAGAGAGCCCGGGCTAAACCAGATCCCCAAGATCTGATATCAAATCACGGACAAGGGAGTCTGATTGCTCATCTAGGGTCGGGTGTCTCCCTGATGTGCCAGGTGATGGCCGAGGAGATGTGGTACAGAATAATCAAGTCCCCTCTGGAGATAGGTCCTCAGGCCTGAGGCCAGCCTTGCACGGTGAATTTATAAACTGCTTCTTAGTGTGCTGTGACGGAGGCTTTTGATGCCTCACCCATTCACGTGCTGCTTTTTGTTTTGTTTTGTTTTTTGAGACGGTCCCTGTATAGTTTTGCTGTCCTGGAACTTGCTATGTAGATTAGGCTGGCCTCGAACTCACAGAGATCCTCCTACCTCTGCATGCTACCCCTTACATAATAAATAGAGAAATGTAAGAAGACCTGTTTTAAACAGTTACCCAGTTTAATGCTGTCACCTTGAGGCAAACTGTTTCCTTTGTGTTTCTCATAACATCTTGCCAACGCTTCCTTGCTGACCGTATACCAGGTCATTTATCTCTCAGAAGCGTTCTCACTGCACTTAACCCCGGTGTATTTCTTGCCTTTGGTAGCCAGGGAAAGTCACTCCTTCTCGCTTGTTTCCACACTGTGATGACTGCCGCTGACAAGCAGCATCCGTGATGATCAGGAGCCAGTGAAGGAAGTGTTTGCTCAAGTCACTCCTAAGAAAACCATGGCCGAGTCTCACTGGCTTCACTTTTTGCAAGCCTTGTCCTGTTGCCTTCCTACAGGGTGGCTTTGCTTTCCCCAGGCCATCAGGGGTTTGCTGAACCTCCACTTCCTGGGCAAACACACCACTCAGCATCCTTCTCTGATTGTTCAGCTGCAGTGGGCTCCAGAGAGCTTGCCAGGAGTGTGGGGGTGAAGGTTGGTCAAGGATATCAGTGATGTAGTTAGGCAAGCAGGCTGTCAGGGATCGCTCCAGAGTGGCAGAGAAGCGGGAGAGGTCTTCTGTCGAGTGAGCTGGCTCTGTTTGATCTTCTTTCCATTCCTTTTTAGAAATACTCTGAGTGTAACTGGGTGCATTATTCAAGGGCAAGCTGGCCATGGTGGTACACTCCTTTAATCCTGGGGAGGCAGAAGCAGACAGATCCCTGAGTTTGGGCCCATCCCATGGTCTATGTAGCAAGTTCCAGGCAGGGCTAAATAGTAAGACCATCTCATCTCAAACAGCGATATTTGCTGTCGCAAACAGTTAAACAAAAATATTCAAGGGCGGAGGAATTGATAAATTATTCAGCCCATAGTTATGAAAGAAACATTTATCAAAATGTCTTGTTTTGTAACTCTTTTATTTTGAAAAAAAAAATTGACTTTTGCACCTTTCCCTAGCTCACAAACCCACACCCATTGGGTGTAATTTTGTCTTTCCTAATAAACTGTCTCTATAATTATTGCTTAAAAAGAAAGAAATTAAATTTGCCAAAAAACTTACAAGAAAAGTTCAAAAGTAACCTTTGTCCTTCACCTCAGTTTATCTCTTGATACTAGTGACCCCTCACATTAAAACAAACAAACAAACAAAAACATTTAAACCAGCCTTTAATCCAAGCACTCCAGAGATACTGTGAAGTGATTCACTGAGTCTGGGCCAGCCTGGTCCAGGATGGCCAGAGCTACACAGAGAGACCCTGTCTCAAAACAACAAAAAAAAATCTAAGATCGAGGCACTGTGGTACACTCCTTCCTGTACTCAGCACCAGGCTGGTGGTAGGGGCCGAAGTTTCAAGCATTCAAGGCCAAACAACTTTGAGGTCAGCCTGAGCTACAGGAGACCCTGCCTCAAAAAATTAAAACAATAAGCTGGAAAGATGGCGTGGTGGTTTAAGAGCACTGGCTGCTCTTCCAGAGGACCAGAGTTTGATTCCTAGCAAGGACTTGATGGCTCCCAAGCATCTGCGACTCAAGAGGTCTGACACCCTCTTCTGACCTCCCTGGGTACCAGGCACATACGTGGTACCCGTACATGGTGCACACACAGGCAAAACAAAATGCTCGTGTGTGTAAAATAAAGCTAAGATGTTTTTTAAGATAAAAATATTTTTTTTTTTTTAAACAGATTTATTTATTTATTTTTTACATACATGAGTGTTCTATCTGCATTAATATCTGCCAGAAGAGGGAATAAGTTCACATTATAGATGGTTGTGAGCCACCATGTGGTCGCTGGGAATTGAACTCATGACCTTTGGAAGAGCAGACAGTGCTCTAAACCGCTGAGCCATCTCTCCAGCCCCAAGATAAAAATATTTTTAAACTACACTCTCAGTTTAAAAAAATGAAGAATTCCTGTATATGTCTTTTATTGCGTCTCCCTTTTTATTGACATTTTATGCAGTCATAGAGCAGTCATGAAAACCAGGAAATTAACAGAGACTCAATCCCATTCACAGCCTATGGGCCACAGAGAGGTTTTTTTTTTTGTTTTTTTTTTTTTGTCAACCTTCCTAATCCTGTGATCCTTTAATACAGTTCCTCATGTTGTGGTGACCCCCACCCATAAAAGTATTTCATTGCTACCTCAGAACTGTAATTTTGCTACTGTTATGAATCATTATACAAATATCTGAGCTGTGGGGTGTCTGATATTCAACTCCTGGGAAAGGGCAGTCTTACCCTTTAGGGTGACGCGACCCACAGGTTGAGAACAAAGTGCTGTAGACTATTCCTGAATAAAGATTTGTCTTGCCCTGTCTCGTGATTACGTTAAGGTGATGCCTCTTGGCAGTTATACCATAGAGGTGCTGTGTTCTTCTCAACCTGTTAAGAACATGATGCCTCGACATCTCTTCACAGGAGACTTTAAATGGGTGTGTGGCTTGATTGTGTAGACAGGCCTTGCTGTGTGCTCTGGCTGGCCTCAAAGGAAGAGTCCTGGGAAGCATGCTGCCCCGCTTGTGTGATCTTCGTTTTGGTTAAACTCTCTGCTTTCTCCTCTTTACCATCCCCCATCTGTGGGAACCGCCATCTTCTGGAAAGTCCTGTGGCGTGAGCATGTATGTCCCAGATGCTTCCACCACAATTAATCAAATCAGCAAAGCTATGGTCTCAGCACATGGGCTTTGGGGAAATGATAGGTCATGAGTCCAGAGTCATCAGGAGCAAGGAGCTGGACAAAAAGGAGGAAGAAAAACTGTTGTATCCATATGGTAGAATATCAGAGCTGTGGGGGGGGGGGGCAGAGAGGTGGCTCTCCTGTCAAGAGCATAGTTAGTTCAGTTTCTGTTAAATGAGATCGAACCTAGGGTCTTGTGTGTGTTAGGCAAGCGCTCTGCCACTGAGCCACATCCACAGGTTAAGTTAGAGTTCCTGTAGCTGATGTGTAGGTGTTAACTAGACGGAACAGGCCTGTAGCATCTATTTACCGTTCGGTCCAGGTCAGAATGCTTCTGTGATACCCTGTTATTTAGACCTCCTGCTCAGCTTGCCCAGGCTCGCTGGGAGGCATTGAGTGGTGTCTGGGTGCAGCCTTGAAGTCACACCCAGTGCCCTGACTGTCAGAGGCTCTGAAAGGCGTGCTCAGGCTTCAGAGTGTTCAGAGTGTAGATTATTGAGGTTTCAGCACTGGGGAGGCGGGGTGAGGAGAGGGGACAGTCTTTTTATCCGTGCCAGAAGGCATCACAGTTTTGGTTTAGTGTCTCATGCAGAGAGTGAGTGCGTTGAGTTTTTGCACATTTGCAGCAGCGGTTGGAAACTAAGCTGTAGTCACAAGTTTTTGCTCCAGGTTGATGTTTCCAACATACTGTTCATGATTTTTTTTTTTTTTTGTCTTCGTCATTTTAGACACCATTTTTACAAATCTACCCTAATCCCCACTGGATACCAACACTACTTACTTACCCTGTATTAATGCATCTAGGATTTAGGAATGTGTGAGTGAGGATGGAAATAGAAACACCTCGGGAGAAATGCAGGGATCCCTCTGGGGAGACCAGAAGTGGGCTGCAGCAGGGACGAGACCCTGGAATTGTAAGTGCCCTGTAGCTTTCTTGTCTATTCCTTTGTTTAGTTTGCTCTGCAGTTCTGGAGTTGGACCCACAGCCTCATGTATGAAGCCTTCTAACACCAAGCTATACCCATAGCCAGTTTTGTTTTGTCTTTGAGACACAGAGTCTTACTATGTAGTCCTGGATGACCTGGAACTGACAGTGTAGATCAGGCTGGCCTTGAACTCACAGAGAACCGCCTGCCTCTGCCTCCCGAGTGCTGGGATTACAGGTGTGAGCAATCACCTCCACCACCAATTGCTTTTGTTTTTATTTTGTAACAAGAGTCTGACTTAGAGTTGGGAGTGTGAGTCCCTGGTAGATTTCTTGCTTAGCCCTGTCCCCAAGGTCCTGGGATCAAACCAAAACACAAGATGATAGATGGATAGATGGATGATAGATAGATAGATAGATAGATAGATAGATAGATAGATAGATAGATAGATAGATAGATGATTGGTTGATAGGTAGGTAGATAAATAGGTAGGTGGGTGGACAGGTGGATTAAAAGGGAGTCTGGAGAGATAGTTTAGTGGTAAGAGCACTTGCTGCTCTTCCAAAGGCCCTGAGTTCAGTTTACAGCAGCCACGTGGCAGTTCACACCTGTAACTCCAGTTCCGGGGATCCTATGCCCTCTTCTGGCGCCCAGTGCTGTCGGTTTGTGTGCTCCTTGGTACTCCTCTGAAGAGCAAATGTTACTAAAGCTGGACCTTGTTGATTTTGTGATGCTGAGAAGCCCCAGACTGACCTCAAAATCAGGGCAATCCTCCTAGCTCTGCGCTCCCCTCCCCCCAGTACTGGGATGGAAGGTGGGAGCTGCCATGGGAGGCTATGATAGCAAACTGGGAGGGTACTTTAAGTACCTTGCCCAGATCTTAGGGAAGCCAGACGAGGTTAGGAACTGTGACACCCAGTCCCTGTTTGTCTCTCACAGAAGCAGCTCAAGAAAGAAAAAGTGTGGCGGGGGGGGAGAGAAAAATAAAATAATCTGATTTTTTTAGGCCAATTTAAACACCATCTGTAAAAATTAGATAGTGACTCTCCAAAGCCTCTGTTCCTTCATCTTCAGAATGAAAAACAGGGCCTGATTCATGGGGTTGTTTTAAGGAATCAACAAAACAAGACACACAACACTTAGGCCATGTTGTTTTAAAATAACAAATACTTGATACACAGTTTAAAACAAAAAGAGCTGGGTGGGGCTCCATACACAGGCTTAGCAGCCTCAAGACCCTGGGTACATCCCCAGCACAGAACAAAGTGGGAGGGAGGGAAGAAAGAAGGAAAAGAAATCTCCAGCATGGGTTTATGTTAGCTTCTTTTTCTTTGTGGACTCTGATTTCCTGTGGGCCTCTAGAATCTATGATAGTGGTTGGGCCTGTGGGCAGAGGTTGGGCATGAGGGGAAGTGGGTAGGCCTGTGTCATAGTAGCTCACAGGCCCTTATGGGAGCGTAGGCAACACCTGGAAGTGGACACTTCCTTTAAGGCAGTCGATTGGATGGAATTAGCCTGTGGGAATGCATGTATGAACAAAATGAAGTAATTGACAGGCTTTTAGAATGATTTTGTCTATGTGCTTTCCTTTCTGTTATTTTTGAAACAGTGCCTTTGAAGATGAGACCCTGAGGCTTCGACAGCTGAAGCTGGACAATCAGGTGAGCAGAGTCTCTGGAGGAACTGCACTGAGTGGTGCTGAAGTCATGACAGGGCCTCACTGAAGGAAAAGCGGGATCGCTCATGGCCACCCATTAAACAGTGTGTGAGCTTAGTAGTTGCTGGGCAAAAGCGCTGGGCTGTGTGTGGCAAGACGAGAGTGGTTTGAGGATGGTAGCTGTATTGAGAATCAGCAAACATCTCCTGGCGCCTATAAGAATCAGAAGGAGGCTGTACTGGGCATGGTAGCACTAACTGGAAATCCCAGCACTAGAAGGGCGGAGGCAGCTTACTGGGATCAGTCTGAGCTATGTAGGGAGACCCTATCTCAAAAACCTAAAATAATAATGATAATAAAGAAATAAAAGTTGTATTGTCCTGCTTCTTGTTGCTATAAAAAAATAGCCAGGACTTACAGTCTTAGAGGCTAAAGTCCAAGATCTGACAGCTTCATCTGTTTGGTGTCTGGTGAGGGCCCGTCTCAGGTTTCTGTCACTGGGATAAAGACCATGACCATACTCTGCAGAATGCCCTGTCCCTGCCTCTCATGTCCCCATATAGATACCCTAGGATGACAGACTCTTGAGCCACTGCATTTAGATTTCATGTGGTTTCTGGGGATCTGAACTTAGATCAGGCTGGCAAGGCAGGCTTCTACTCATTGAGGCATCTCCCTGTCCCGTCCCACCCCCCAACTAAGTGTATGTGTACGATTATTTTATTTTATTTTTTTAGTGTTTTGAAACAGGATCTACGTAGTCCTGGCTATCCTGGAACTTACTCTGAGGACAAGGCTGGCCTTGAAGTCACAGAGGTCTGCTTGCCTCTGCCTCCCAAAGTGCTGGGTGGCCACCATGCCTGGCTCCCACTAAGTATATTTTTGATGGTCATTCTATCATAGATGATCATTCTATAATTCCCTAGTCTAGAGACCTACAACAATCTTTCTTACATGTTTTAATGAAGGAAGGAGGGAATGTGTGGTGTGTCTGTAGTAACACTATAATGATCATGTAACTTTGAACTCTACTTGAGTCCATTGCTTTCATGTTTGCTTTTTTTATTTTTTGAGATGGGTTTCTCTGTGTAGCCCTGGCTGTCCTAGAACTTGCTGTGTACATCAATCAGGCTGGCCCCAAATTCATGGAGCTCCACCTAGAATTCCAGTTCCAGAAGACCCAGCTCCCTTTTCTGAATCTGTAGGCACCAGACATGCACTGGGGCACATACGTACATGCATGCAAAACATTTATGCACAAAATAAATATAATTTTAAAAGTAGTATATATGGGAGCTGGAGAGATGGCTCAGAGGTTACAAGCACTTGCTGTGTTCCAAAGTCTTGAGTTCAGTTCCCAGCAACCACATGGTGGCTCATAACCCCTATAATGAAATCTCATGCTCTCTTCTGGCGTACAGCACACGTGCAGGCAGAATGATGTATAAATAATAAATAAATAAACCTTTAAAAAATAGTATATGTTGAGCTGGTAGCACATGCCTTTAATCCCAGCACTTATGGAGGCAGAGGCAGGTGGATCTCTGTGAGTTTGAGGCCAGCCTGGTCTACAAAGTGAGTCTACGACAGCCAAGGCTACACAGAGAATCCCTGTCTTGTAAACAGCACACATGTATGTATGTATGTGGAGCTGGAGAGATGGCTTAGAGTACTGGCTGCTCTTTCGGAGGACCTGGGCTCAATTCCCAGCACCCATATGGCAGCTCACAACTGTCTATGACTCCTGTTCCAGGGGATCCAACACCCTCACACAGACATACATTGCAGGCAAAACACCAATGCATATAAAATACAAATAAACAAACAAATAAAAATAGTATACGTGATAGTGCTTTCTTTTCTTTCTTACGGGGATCTTTTCCTCATATTCCCTCATGCTTTTTTTTTTTTTGCCTCACTTTCTAGCTTTTTTTTAACTTGCTATTGGTTTGTTTTGTGGAGACTTAATCTTATCTTTCTTACCCTGTACCCACTCTGGCCATGAACTCGTGGGATCAAGATGTTCTCCTGCTTCAGCCTCCCAGGTAGCAGACACTAAATGAGCAACCCTGAGCTCAGAGTTTCCACCCCATCACAGCCACAGCTTTGCACTTACACGGTGTGTAGGTTGGTTTTTGCCAACTCAGCACAAGCTGGAGTTTTCTGAGAAGAGGGCACCTCAATTGAGAAACTGCTGCCATCAGATTGGCAAGCCTGTGGGGATTTTCTTGATTGATGATTAATGAGAAAAGGTTCAAGTCCACAGTGGGTGGTGCCATTCCACTGTGGTCCTGAGGTTTATAAAAGAAAACTGAGCTGGCCGTGAGGAGCAAGCCGGTAAGCAGCAATCCTCTATGACCTGTACTCTCCTTCTCATTCCCAGTTTCCTGTCCTGACTGCCTGTGGTGAAGGACTATAAATGGAAACAAAGCCGTTCCTCCTCAAGCTGCTTTCTTTCCACGGTGTTTATCACCACAACAGTGAAACACAAAGCAAGCGGTCTGCCTGGCCCCCTGGCTGTCTATTTTGCTTTTATGAATAGAGAATAGACTCCGTTGTTCTCTGCTCAGAATGTCCCTGGTGCCTTTTCTTTCTTCTCACCTCTGACCCAAGCTCATTTGATTTTGAATTTTGTAAGATGAACAAGAATGCAAAACTGAGGTCAGCTGTGGCGACACATCCCTGTAATCCCAGGACTGTGGAGGACTGGCCAGGAGGGTCATTAGTTGAAAATCAGCCTGCAATACATAGGAAGATCCTATCTCAGAAAAGAAGAAGAAAAAAACCTCCCTGAATGTCTCCACCACACACACACAAGATTTCTCTGTGTCACCCTGGCTGTCCTGGAACTCACAGTGATCCACTGAGCCTCCCAACTAGGATAAAAGTATTTAGGAGGATTGAGGTGGGGTCGGGGTCACAGGGTCATGGCTAAACTAGTTCAAGAGGGTAGGCCTCATGTTGTAATGCCTCATTTTCTCTCTAGAGGGCACTGCTGGAGAAGAAGCAGAGAAAGAAGCGCCTTGAGCCACTCATGGTGCAACCAAACCCAGAAGCCAGGCTGCGAAGGTTAAAGCCAAGAGGTAGTGAGGAGCACACACCTTTGGTGGACCCTCAGACACCTCAAAGTGATGTCATCCTTCATGGTGTGTATTTAGACAGTGCCACGTCTGACTTAAGTACAGTTTTCACATACCCAAGATACAGCATGAGGGTGTGGAGATGCTACACAAAGATAAGAGTTAGCATTCTTCCTAAATACCTTCATAATCTTTATGATCGCATTCTGGGTCTTTGGGGGGAAAAATAAATATGGAAGATGCCTTGAAGTTCAAATCCTTCCTTTAACTATTAATTTTGATAAAAAGTGAATGGCACTCTCTGAAATGAATGAATGAATTCTCAAAATGAATGAAAACTCCCTGGCACTGAGCCACACCCCCAACCTTTTGGTCTCAGTCCTAGAATCTGAAGTACAGCTTGAGTAGCCAAGTCTGTTAATAGAATTAGTCCCAGTCCTGGAAAAAAAAAACAAAAAATATGCTTGTGACATTAAGGAAGGAGAAAGGAGATGGCTGGGTAGCCCTTGATTCTGGCTATATTCCCCAAAACCACCCAGCTCAGTTCTGGTTAACCTTCACCCTCTCTTTTCCCTTGGGCTCCTAGGTATCGATGGTCCCGCTGCCTTCCTTAAGCCGGAGGCTCAGGATTTGGAAAGCAAGCCTCATGTTCTCTCAGTGGGCTCCCCTGCTCCAGAAGATGGCACTGAAGAAAATGCTGATGAGGAAAGCCCTGTGGAGACTTCCCCCAAGCCAGATCTTCAGGAGATTCTCCAAAAGCATGGTGAGGATGGTGCTGAGCTTAAGACGGATGTCCTCCTTTCTCTCGTTGGCTTATATTCGGAATGGCCCAGGCTTGCATAGTGTGGCGTGGGCTTTCAGTGTCTTTGACATCTAAGTGGTGAGCGCTTGGCAACAGTCGTTGTTCATGCTGTTGTCTGAGAAAAAGGTAATAGTCATTATTATATGGCACAGCCAAATCCACTGCAAACAGCGAGAATCATGAAGCCAGCACAGAGGCCTGGTGCAGTTCCAGCAAAGCTGAGCCAAATGCTACAATCGCTGTCCTTCTATCGCTCACTTTTGGGTTTTGGTCTCTGCATGTTGCATTCTTAGGGGCTTTCTGCATTATGATTCATTTTATGTCTTTTCCTGAGAAAATATGTCTTGAGTCTGTTAAGGACAATCATAGCTAACTTTATCTGGCCCTATTTGGGGCCTTCCTTCTGCCCTAGAGATCATTAAGCACAGATCAGCACATAGCTAGGTGAGGCCATTACTCCAGGAATCTTCCTGGGGTATCTGTCACTGAGCTAACTCAAACAGTATAATTGGTACAGGGTAAACAGAGACAGTTGACAAACTCTGACTGGCCAGGAGAAAAGGTTACAGATTCAAGGTCTGTTTTTAGCAGTCTTAGAGTTCTCTGAATATGTAGTTTAAAAGATACATGGTCTTACAGGGCACACCTGGAGGAATAGAACTCAGTAAGTAAAATAGATTGACTAAAATAACTTTTCCTACTCTATGGTATAGATGATGAAACATACAGTGAAAGAAGTTAGGTGTTAGTATTTGCTATTTATAAAAAGATCAGTTTAGATATTTTCTGTTTGTCTGGAGTGCTTTCAAACTATAAACACTGCCAGCCTAAAAGCAGGCCGTCATGTATTAAATGTGTTTGCCTTGGAGGAGATATTCTTTAGATTCTTTAAATTGGAGTTACAGGGCTGGTAATAAAAATTAAATCTGTTCTGTTTGTATTTTCTAATCGTGACTGAACTTGTAACCCTGGACATGTAATGAAAAAGAATCAAACACAAAATCTATACCACTTCGATAATCATTAGTCTGTCTGTGTTCTGTGAAACCTGTATAAATAAAGGAGCAATCTGATTGTGAGTCAGTCAGAGCTGCAAACTTCCGGGGACCATCTGCTCCTGACTCCCTCCTCTCCGCCTGACTCTTTTCTGCGGCTGCCCTATCAGCCAGCTGGGGAGACCCCTGCCAACTATATATGATGTTTCCTTTCTTTTGACAATTTTTCATTTCCTACCCCCTCCCATTGCTAAAATTCTTCTTTTGTCTCTGGAGCAAAATCTGTCCCTTCTGAGGTGCCAGTGACGAACTGAGGCTCATTCCACCATAAGTCACTCCACAGAAATGAGTTTATTTATAGAGCATAGGTGAGGGTTACTTACAGGGAAGGGGTACTCCCCAATAGACCTCATCTGAAAAGCTTTATCCAGCAGGTCAAGGACTCCCCACAGGTGGAGCCTTCTTCCCTAGTCTTCCTGGCTCTGGCATGTGCCTAAGGCTTGTAATTAAGGCAGAGTTGCAGACAGTAGGCGGTAGTGAAAGGCTGGCTACTCAGGTATATGTAGGTAGGTCTTGGAACCCTCCCAGCTCGCGTGAGGGAATGTAAACAGTCAGCAAGCCCACTTCAGATTATCCTTTTGCAAGCGGTTGCAGCTAAACAACCCAAGATGGTGGTAGTTTGGTAGTTTGAAAGATAGTCCCTCAAACACCTCTTTTCAGCAAAGTTGCTTTTAACCACTTGGTCCCACTGCACTCTGATTCTGATGACGAGAGCCCACTTCATCAGTTGGTGGTGTTGCATAAGAACGCCTGTGCATTTCAGAGTTCACTTGAGAGCTCTTCATAAAAAACAGTTTCAGCCAGGCATTGGTGGTGCACGCTTTTAATCTCAGCACTCAGAAGGCAGAGGCAGGTGATCTCTGAGTTTAGGGCCAGCCCGCCCTTCGTAGTAAGTTCCAGGTCAGCTTGGCTACACTCAGAAACCCTGTCTCAAAACAAAACAAAAAGAACCCAATTTCATATTGAGATCAAATGCCTATTTTTACTGTTTGTTTTTTTGAGACGAGGTTTCTCTTTGGAGCCCTGGCTGGTCTTGAATTTACTCTGTAGGTCAGGCTGGCCTTGAACCGGAAGATTGGCCTGCCTCTGCCTCCTGAGTGCTGGGATTAAAGGCCTGCGTCACCACTGCATGGCGGCATTTTTTTTAAACCTGGTTTTTTGTTGTGGTTCCTTTTCTTCCTTTTAGACTGGGTATTGCTGGCCAGGTATAAGCTAGCCAGGCTGGCTTGCAACTTGAGATCCTCCTATCTCAGCTTCTTGAGTGTTGAGATCCTGGACATACACCGCCATGCCCAGCTATGTACCTACCCTTCGAGTGAGAAGAGTGAAGGCCAGTAGGGAATGTGTGCTAGGTGCCTGCACTGCCAGCTCCCTCCAGAGAGGGGCAGCAGGAGAGTTCCCTGCAGCGTGGCAGAGTGTTTGGATACCCAAACGAGTTTCTCCGTTCATCCATTTAGAAAATAGGTTGTGAGAATCAGTGAGACAGCTTAGTGGTTAAAGACTCCTGCTGGCAAGCCTGATGACCAGAGTTCAATACCTGGAGCCCCATAAGAGAGGAGAAAATTGACTCCTACAAATTGTCTTCCATACACATATTAACTAATGAATTTTAATTTTAAAGGAAAAAGTTCTGAGGGCCAAGGAGATGGCACAGTGGGCAGACATACTTCCTGCCAAGCCTGACAGCCCGAGTTTGACTCCCAAAACCCACATGGTGGAAGGAGAGAATAAACAAAAATTTTGAAGTTAAAAAATAAAAAAAAAAATGGGACCAGGCATAGTTACTGGCCTTTTTGATCCCAGCACTCAGAAGGCAGAGGTAGACAGGTCTCTGTGAGTTCAAGGCCAGCCTGCTCTACAAATAGAGTTCCAGGATATCCAGGGCTATACAGAAGAAACCCTGTCTCAAAAACAAAAAAAGAAAGAAAATGGGTTCTGAGTGCGTAATTGTATTAAGCTTTGTTCTGGTGGATGTGACCCGTGTTTTTATAGAATGTTCATTCTGACTGAGGCTTTGTGGCCCGGGGGTGCAGCTCAGTTGGTGGAGTGCTTGCCAGCATGAAGCCCTGGGTTTGATCCCCAGCACAGAAACTGTGCGCAGAGACGCATGCCTGTAATCACACCGCTTGGAAGATGGAGGCGAGAGGGTTTGAAGCTCACGGTTCTTTTTGGCTATATAATGAGATTAAGGCCATATTGGACTGCATGAGACCCTGTCTTCAAAAGTAAAGTAATTGATGGCTTGTGCTGGAGGTGAAGAGGTGTCAGGGAGTCCCTGGGTGCAGCTAACCCTAGCTTCCCAGAGAAGTACAGGGCCCGCCACTCAGTGGCGGAGTGGGATTTGCTAGGGTGGGAGGGAGGGGGGCCACGCTGAGCCTGGAGAGCGTAGAAGGGGCTGGTTCTGGGCACAGAGATGTGGGGCCGTAGTGGCACACACCTTCGCTCCCAGAGCTCAGGAGACAGAGGCAGGCAGATCTCTGTGCGTTGGAGGCCAGCCTGGTGTACAGGGTGAGTTCCAGGACATCCAGAGCTACATAGTGAGACCCTGTCTGAAAAACAAACAAAAAGAAGAAGGCACTAGTCGATAGAATTTAGGAGGCCATAATAAGATTTTGGAGTTTGCCTAAAGCATAATAGGAGGTGATGGTGAGACAGGGTCTCATGTAGCCTGGGCTGGCCTCAAGCTTGTTTCGTAGCCAAGGATAGCCTTGACTTCTGGTCCTTCTGTCTCTGCCTCCTGAGTACTGAGACTAGCATTGCCATAACTGGTTCCACTTAGCACTTTATTATTGTTGCTGTTGTTACATTTTTTTTTTTATTTGTGTGTGCTTGTGGACACACATACATGCCATGGCACACATGTGGAGGTCAGAGGACAACTTTAGAAAGTCAGTTCTCTCCTTCTGCCATGTGAATCCCAAAAATTGAACTCAGGTTGACAGCCTTAGCAGTAAGAACCTTTATCTACTGACTCATCTCGCTGGCCACAGTTGGAAATGTCTTAAGCAAGAAAAACTTCTAAAATTCTTTTTTTTTTTTTTTTCCTTTTTGGTTTTATCAAGACAAGGGTTTCTCTATATAGCTAGCCGTGGGTGTCCTGGAACTCACCTTGTAGACCAGGCTGGCCTCAAACTCAGTGCTGGGATTACAGGCGTGCAACACCACCTGGCAAAACTCTTCATTTCTAATTCGATCTTTCAAAGCACAGTTGGCAGTTGCTGACAGCGTTTCCTTTTCTGCCAGGCATCTTGAGTAGTGTGAACTATGATGAGGAGACTGACACTGAGGAGGACCTCAGCTCCCCGCCAACTCACTCAGAATCGGGGAGCTGCGCGGCCAGCCAGAAAGCAGCCTCGGTATGTTGAGCTGAGCCCATCGTCCTCCGAGGCTGGTGTGCCCGGCCCAAACACTGGGCAAGCGTCGATGTTGGGGCCCCTCAGATTGCACTTTGTCAGAGCTCTGAAGACATGGGGAGGGCTGGAGGATTTTGTCCTCCAAGTGTCTTTTGCAGGGGCTGAAGTCTGCGCCCAATTCTGGTTGCCCACATAAAACTCTGTTTTCAGGAGACAGGAGCTTCCGGTGTGACATCCCAGCAAGGTGAGGCCCAGCTCGGAGAAGTGGATAATTTAGAGGAGTTCGCATATAGTCCTGCCCCTCGGGGTGTCACGGTGAAGTGCAGAGTGACCAGGGATAAGAAAGGCATGGACCGCGGCCTCTTCCCCACCTACTATATGCACCTGGAGAAGGAGGAGAATCGCAAGGTACAGGGTCTGTCCTGGCCCATTTTCTTCCTCCTTTCTTTCTAGTACTGGGGGTGAAACGTCATGCACACTAGGTAGGTTCTCCTCCACCAAGTCACTCTAGCCAGGACGAGGCTGTTGTGATGTTATGACCAGGAAGTCCCACCAGTTGGACCACCGGCACCTGAAAATGGGTCAAGTGCCCAGAAGCCTTCTTCTCGGTGTCATCAAGTCTATCCTAGCCGTGGGCAGGATCTCTAGTCCCTCACCCCTGCCCGCCTTCAAGAGAAAGGATTACCTGTAATGTGAGGAAGTGGAGAAGTGTTTCCCTGTGCTAGGAGGGAGCTTAGCCTCCTGCCCCACCACTGAGCTGACGACCAACACTGAGCTGCCCCATCCCAGAGAGAGCGTGAAAGTGTGCTTGTTTTTACCTCTCTCTCTCCTTATCTTTTGATGGGATTTTATGCAGCCCAGGCTAGCCTCAAACTTGGAAACTGAAGGTGACTTACTGAACTTCAGATCCTCCTGCCTCAGCCTTCCAAGTGCTGGCTTCCTTTCTTTCTTTATTTGGGGGGTTGTTTTATTTATTTATTTTTTGTTTAGTTTTGCTCTTGAGGGTCTCTCTGTGTAGCTCCGGCTGTCTTGGAGCTCGCTGTGTAGACCAGGCTGGCGTCAGACTCACAGAGGTCCTGCTCCTCCTGCCCCCGAGTGCTGTGATTAAAGGTGTACTCCACCATGCCTGGCCTAGAATTCACTTCCTCGCACGTAATAGGCAGCGATAAACGTCGTGGGCTCGTTGGACCTGTGTTTGACCGACACCTTCTCTTTCCTCAGATATTTCTTCTTGCTGGGAGGAAGAGAAAAAAGAGCAAAACCTCAAACTACCTGGTCTCCACAGACCCAACGGACTTGTCTCGAGAAGGAGAAAGTTACGTCGGCAAACTCAGGTGACAGAATCCCATCACCGGCCTGTCCCTTCTGTAGTCCCTGTGGCTGGAAATAACCGCTGTTGTTTCTTCTCCCAGGCCTGTCTGCCCAGCCCCCACCTCCTCTGTTCCTAGGGCTTAAACTAAGTCCTCACGCTTGATAAGCAGTTGCTCTACAACTGAACTACACTCCTAGATGTTGCTACTTTTTTTAATGATTCAAATAGATGTGTCAATCCTGAAAGGAAAGAAAAGGTAGACCCCATGGTTGGTGGTGCACACCTTTAATCCTAACACTCGGGAGGCAGACACAGGCGGATCTATGAGATCGAGGCCAGCCTGGTCTACAGAGTGAGTTCCCAGGACAGCCAGGGCTACACAGAGAAACACTTGTCAAGAAAAAAGTTAAAAGAAAATCTTGAGGCCAAAGAAAAAAATAATTGTTTAAAAGACAGTCTCAGATGGTGTCCATGCCAGCGTTTGGCGAGCGAGCAGGCAGGTCTCGCCCCTCTGCTTCTGTCCTAGGGGAAAAAAACGTAGATCATCATGGTAGCTTTTTCTCCTGATACTAGATCCAATCTCATGGGAACCAAGTTCACAGTGTATGACCATGGTGTCAACCCGGTCAAGGCCCAGGGCCTGGTGGAAAAGGCTCACACCCGACAGGAGCTGGCCGCCATCTGCTATGTAAGTGCCGCCCCCTCCTCGCCTGCTGCTCCCTGCCCTGTGCCCTCCTGCTGCCAGCCAGGCCCAAAGCCGCCTCTCCCCCTCCTCCTCCAGTGACCCCCGCATGGGGGCTGGCACCATTTCTTTCTCGTGTTTGGAGTTTTAACTGGATGTAGATCAGCGCGTTCTCTGCACCACCCTTCCTGCGCCTTTGCTGACGCTTATTCTTGGGCCAAAGGCTACAGCAGAAAATAAACTGAAATTCAGATCCATCTCTTTGCATTTACTCTTTCCCTTCCCTCCGTTCCCTCCTCTTTTTTTTTTTTTTTTGTTATTGTCTTTCTTTTGTTTTGTTTTGTTTCTTTCTAGACAGGGTCTTCTTGTATGCCCTAGCCTTGCTGCATATTCTAGGCTGGCCTCAAACTCTCAACCTTCCTGCTTCAACCTGCTGAATTCTGGGATTAAAGGTGTGTACCACTACCGCTGGCTTTCTTCTCTTTTCTTCCTTCCTTCCTTGACAAGGGCTCACTACTTTGCTCAGGCTAGGCCCAAACTCCTGGGCTCAAGCAGTCTTCTGATTTCAGCCTCCTAAGTGCTGGGACATGTGTGCCACCACGCCTGACTTCCTGAGTTCAGTTTTCAGTCTCTGTTTAGCTCCAGCAAGGAAATGGAACTTGTTTTTGTGCTCTCGACACTGGCAGCACTTTCTGCGCCAAAGGAAGTTTCCTGTAAAAGCAGAGTGCAGTTTCTTCCTCCTTTCCGTTTCCAAATCCTGCCTTATTTTCCTGTCTTTCAGGAAACAAATGTACTTGGTTTTAAAGGTCCTAGAAAAATGTCTGTGATCATTCCAGGGATGAATATGAATCACGAACGTGTCCCCTTTCGACCACGAAATGTAAGTAAAAACATGTTCCCAGTGAGACCAGGTCTCAAAGACAGAAGAAAATTTATATTCTACCAGCAAATGTCTCTAAAAGACAGTAATACACCTTTAACGTAGTAATACAGAAGAGACCAATTTAAAAAACAAACAAACAAACATCGTTGTTTCTTCCGGAAGCCCAGGTTGGAGGGCCTCTCTTACTGAGTGTTTCCTCTGCTCAGATTCCTAGGGCAGGGATGGTCCGGAGATGTTGATTTGAGAAATGCTAGAAGATATGTCAGAATCTCAAAACCAGGTCTGGGGAGATGGCTCAGCGGTTAAGAGCACTGTGTACTCTCCCAGAGGACCGAGGTTCAATTCCCAGCATGAATACCGATGGTAGCTCACAACCATCTGTAACGTCAGATTGAAACAAAAATAAGTAATTGTTTTTAAAGAAGCAAAAAATGTTGAAAAGGAATCCCAGAGCTTGTGCGGATGTTTAGTTTGGTCCTCTGTGACCATTTGAACCTCTCTGAAATGGAGAGGCCTTTTCCCGTTCCACCCTCCGACGCTCAGAATTGTGAGTAAATGACAAGGTAGCCCTTTCCCCTCCACGCAGGAACACGAGAGCTTGCTTTCAAAATGGCAAAACAAATCCATGGAGAACCTGATCGAACTGCACAACAAGGCTCCGGTGTGGAACGACGACACCCAGTCCTACGTCCTCAACTTTCACGGCAGGGTCACCCAGGCGTCGGTGAAGAACTTCCAGATCGTCCACGGGAACGACCGTAAGCCCAGGGTTACGGCTGGGTGGGACTGGGAAGGGTACTCTGCGCAGGTGCAGGAGTGAGCGCTCCCACCTCGGCCAGGAAGCCCACCCGGGAGGGAGGGGTTAAAGAAATGATCTCTCGGAAAGGCCGAGCCACAGGGTGAAGGGAGTGTGAGCATCCTTCTCTGGCTCATCAAAGAACTCTTGGGTGAGGCCATTAGGACCTGGAACCAGCCGGTTGGAGCCAAATCACACAGTCCTGGCCTTTCCCCCTGCCCACCGTGCTAGTCAGGAATAATTTCCCAGTCTGTAGGGAGAAAAGAGCTGAAAATGAAGACAGACTTTACTCTTTTGAGTCAAGGTCTTGTTGTGTAGGCCTGGGCCTGTAGAACTCTGCTCCTCCCACCTCAGCCTCCAGAATGTTGAGATAACAGTTACGCGCTACCACACCTAGATATGAGCGTCCCACCTTCTTTATTATTTTGTGTATGGCGCTAGGTGTGTGTGGAACTTGGTACCTCCCACATCCTAGGCAGGTGCTGTACCACTGAGCCGTTTCCCCTCCCCTTGGTTGCCTGTCTTAGAACCTGCGGTTCACCCACCGCCACCCCTCAGTACAACCTCGTTAACCTCTAACACAGAGCTTCTCAGCCTCCCTGACGCTGTGATTCCTTAATCAGTGCCTCATGTCGTGGTGACCCCCAGCCACAGTTATCTTCATGGCTGCTTCCTAACTGAATGGTAATGGGGCTATCTGATGTGACCCCGTGAAAGGATCGTTGGGCCCTCCGGTTGAGAGCTGCCGCCCTAACGTGTTCCTGCCTTTCTCTTCCCAGCTGACTACATAGTCATGCAGTTTGGACGTGTGGCTGATGACGTGTTCACACTCGACTATAACTACCCACTGTGCGCCCTTCAAGCCTTCGCCATTGGGCTGTCCAGCTTTGACAGCAAGCTGGCCTGTGAATGAGCACCAGCAAGCAGGGACTTCCTCACCACCGAGCCTTCAGGAGCAGGGAGCCGCTTGCCCTTCGGCCTGCCCCGGCGCAAGAAGAGCAACGTTTCTGCCCCCTTAGGGAATGATGGAGTGTGAGTGTGCACGTGCACGTTTATACACGAGTGCACATACACCCGTTCATGACTTCCCTGGACCTCAGAGACCTGCTCGTAGATAGCAGCCTCACCTGGGTGGGAGGTGGACAGCCGGGCATGCTGGTGACTGCTGACTGCACCAGAGTCTGTGTGGCGAGTGTAGCTTTCCTGTGCTCGAGCGCTTCCTACAGAATCAGGTCCTAATGATTAAACACTTAGGCCTCCTTTTCTGAGGGCCCTTTCACAGGGGGCCGGTCCCTGGGATGCCTTCGGCCTCTAAGACAGGAGCCTACAGATTTTCCCAGCCAGTGGTCTGATAGGATCTCTTGCACTGACCCCAGTCAGCTTCTTTAGCACAAAAACAGCCATCATTAGTTGGTGCCCAAAGAGTATAGCTGTGTCCCAATAAAACTTTACTTACAAAGTAGGCATTGGCCTAGTGTGGCCTCTTACTCTGGTTGTTGGGCCTGCCTCGGGTGCACCCCTGTACTCCAAGGCTGGAGCATCTTCCAGAACATGAGTGGAGAAGAACACCGGTTTCCTTCTCAGTAGCAGCAGACTGACTCTTACTTTTTTTTTTTTTTAAGTCTTTTGGTTTTCATTGTGTTTCAAGACAGGGTTTCTCTCTGTGTCCCTGCCTGTCCTGGAACTCACTCTGTAGACCAGGCAGAGATCCACCTGCCTCTGTTTCCCTAGTGCTGGGATTAAAGGCAACAGAGTGACTCTTCGGAGGTTCTCATGCTGAATCCTCTCTTGGTAGCTTTTGCCTCACGGTGATGATGGTAGAGTATCATCTCCCACCAGGGCTGGGCTTCAGGTTAGGTATCATATTTTCTTTTTCTGGGTACTAGCTTGTTCTTAGGGCCTGAAACTCTCCGATATCCCAGCCTCCCTCTTTCCTGTCCTCAGAGCAGCTGGCATCCCTGAAAGCCTTTTTTCCAGCATCTTAGTCTAGTGTCATGCTAAAGGCAGCAGGAGCTTCTTCGTGAGACGCTCACTGACTCTCCACAAGCCAACCTGCCAGTCTGGTTTGTCCCCTGGCCTTGAAGGCTGGCCCACATCCGTGCATTCACTGCCCAGTGCACCGAGGCTTTGAGATCATGAACACTCCCCCAGCAAATCATGACAAATTCCTCAGGTTCACCACTCCACGATGTACCTGAACTTGAGAATTCCAAAACCTTGTCTCTGCGTTCAGTGGTCATCCACACCCAAGCTGTTCTTCCCAGCATGGGTGAATGATTGCTGGCACTGCTCCGTGGTCTTGCCCATGTGGAGGAGGTCCCTTCCTCCCTGCTCAGCATCAGGAGGCTGCGTGGTGGCAGGAGAGCTGGAAGGCGGACACCTGTGCTCAGCTCGCATCCTGCCTGTCCCTTCAGACACCACCAGTTTCTGCCTCAGGCATGTTTTCCATTAAGTGCCTTGTTCACAAACTGCTCCGAAGCCTGACACACCTCTGGCACTCACTGTCCCCGACAAGCCACTGATGTTGGGCAGAAAGCTCTTCTGTCTTCACTTGAAGGGTGTGGGGGCCACGAGCCACCAGGTCTCACGTTTCTGTCAGGCTTAGAGAGCTGTAGACTCCCCTTTCGTGGACTCTGCTTGAGTATGCAGGTGATGGCCTTTACATAAGTCATATTTATACCTTTTGTATGCCCTATAAATAAAGATAATTTATAAAAAAAAAATGTCGCCTTCCAAGAATCCCATCCCTTGGGGTTCCTCCTGTTGTGTTCTGTGGGAATGTTCTTCAGTTCTTTGAGCCAAGGGGCAACAGAGTTCAGTCCTAGGGTTGATGCAGGCTGAGAAACTGTCCAGGAGACAGTTGTACACGCGTCATACTAAAGAGCTTAGAGCTTTCTCCTGCACGGGTCATGAAACTGAGTGTAGGATGTGCAAGGGGCCCTGATTGGGCCAGGCTGCATCACCTCAGACTCCCACGCTGGTCAGCCTCCTCAGCCTCCCAAGCTGGTCAGCCTCCTGCATCTTCTGTTGGTGTTGTTCAGTGGTAAAGCAAAACAAGCAGACAGTGAAACACACCTCACCTACTCAGGCGCTGTAGCCTCTAAGTGTGTGGGACCGGGCATAGATTTTAGGCAGGATCTTGAGTGTCCAAGGCTGGCCTGGTATTCACCGAGTAGCCCAAGACTGCCTTTGGATACCGCCTACCTAAGGGTCGCCTTATATGCCTCTAGACCTTTCACTCCCCTGTTAACAATGAGGAGAGAAGAAAATCATTAGTCCCAGCTGAGGATTTAGTGTTTGTGTTTTTGTTGTTTGTTTTTTTTTGTGGGGGGGGGGAGGGGTTGGTTGGTTGGTTTTTCGATACAGGCTTTCTCTGTGTAGCCAGAGAACTCACTCTGTAGACCAGGCTGGCCTATAGAACTCACAGAGATCCGCCTGTTTCTGCCTCTCAAGGGCTGGGATTAAAGGCAGTTTCATCCAACATTTAGTGATCAGAGATTTTGTTTTGTTTCTCTTTTAGTTCTTAATAGCCTAATTTTTCTTTTGCATAATTTTAAGTGACATGGTTGTATTAAAACCTTGGGGTTTATTTGGAGAGGTTGATAGACTAATTTTTTTGTGGGTTTTGGTTTTGTTTTTGCTTGCACATGTCTGGTGCCCATAGAGACCATAACCTTGTTTTGTTATTGTTTTGTTTTTGTTTTTAGGTTTTTCAAGGCAGGGTTTCTCTGTGTACCCTTGGCTGTCTTGGACTGGTCTCGAACTCACATTGATCTGCTTGCTCCTGCCTCTCTGAGCGCTGGTATCACAGGCGTTTGCCACCGCGCCTGGCTACAGAGAGTGCTGAATCGTCTCTAGCCACTGCCCATGATTGCTGAGATCCAAATAGAGTCTTTATAACAGTTTCATCCAACATTTAGTGATCAGAGATTTTGTTTTGTTTCTCTTTCTGTACTGGGGATGGAATCCAGGGTCTCACACGTGCTAGGTCGCACTCTTAGGCCTATATTAAAGAAAAGGTCCAAATTGATTGAGGTGACATACCTGTAGTTCCAGAACCAGGGCTGCAGAGTGAGGATTTGAGACCGGCTAGGACCACATGCTGAAGTCCTGTGTCAAGTTTTCTTTTTTTTAAGACAAAGTCCTAGTTGGCTTAGAACTTGCTATGTAGACTCGGCTGGTCTTGAACTCCTAGAGATCCACCTGGAGTGAGTGCTGGGGTTAAAGGTTGCCACTGTGTTCAGCCAAAACTCTCATGTTGCCCAGGCTAGCCTATAACTGTGTAGTTGAGGATGGACCAGACAAGTATCCTGTTGTATAGATGGCTGTGTCTCTATGTACCTGTACATGTGCACATGTGTGTGAAGGTACACATGTGGTGACCCAAGGCCAACCTCAAGTGTCATCCCTCAGATGTTATTATTTTTTGAGAAAAGGTCTCTGACCTAGGCTCCCAGGTTAGGCTAGGCTGGGTGGCCAGCGGCACTAGGGATTAGGTCTTCTTCCAAGACCTGGGGCTAGGAACCACAAACCAGGGGAGCTGGAGAGATGGCTCTTTTTTGGCCTTCTGTATCACAGGTTTGCTGCTGTTTGTTTTTAAGCCTCAGTCCTGAGGGGCAAAGTGTTATCACATGCCTGTTAATTCCAGCACTCCAGTGGCTAAGGCTAGATGCAGGGTGGAGGGGGGGGGGGAGGAGGGTTGAATCTTTGAGGTCAATATGGTCTACACAGCCAGATAAACTAGTAAGATTGAACTCCAGTGTGATGACAAACTGCCTTTGTTGGTTTCTGGCGCCACCTTATGGCAAATGATGCACATTACAAGTCCTTAAGAGCCCAGTGACCACTACCCTGTGTTAAAAGAGTAACTCTTCTCTCAAGGTACTAGAACACTAGTTAAAAAAAATAATAATAAAAATTTAAAAAGGCATAAAATTGGTGTGTATGGGCGATTGAGTCTTGGTAGGCAAGCTCCCTCCACTATGCCACGCTCCTGGCTCAAAATACTTTAAAATAAATTTCAGGGCCTGGAGAGATGGCTCAGGGGCTAAGAGTACTTGGGGTTCTTTCAGGGGATCTGAGTTCAACCCTTAGGACTCACGTGGTAGCTCACAACTGTCTGTAACTCCGGTTCCAGGGATCAAGACCCTCTTCTGACCTCATCAGGTACCAGGAACACGTGGTGCACGGCATATTGATGAACCAGCCTCCATCTTAGGCTTAAAAGCCATCTTATTCTAAAGACAAACTCAGCTCATTGCAGTTTATGATTAAACCTCTGTTTCTCAAGGACTGAGCTATGCCCCGCCTGTGACCTTAACTACAAATGGTCTGCACTGCCTGTCCCAGGAATGGTAACTGTGTCTTTGTTTCCAAAAGTTGTTTATAACTATTTTGCAACCCAATTTTTTGTTTCAAAAGATTGTTATAACTACCTGTTGTCATGACTACCTTGTTACGCCACCGTGCATTCCTGCCTTTGTTTCAGGAGGTCATTAGGATTAACTTGTTACCCTTATGTTCTCCTCCTGTAACCTACCTCTTTTACCTGACAGATCCCCCATTTGGAAACCCTCTCCCCCCCCCCCCCAGCCATAAAAACCTTGTCTTCCTTATGACATCTTGTACCCTGCCTTAGGGGGAGACAGCCCCTGTACACGAATAAAAAAGCTTGCTGTGATTAATTAATTTGGCTATGATTTGTGTCTTTCTCCTCAAATTTCTGGGATTAACAATATATACAGGCAAAACACTCAATACATCTTTTTTGTTTTGCTTTTGATGGCAGGGTTTTTCCGTGTAACAGCCCTTGGTTGTCAAGGAACTCGCTTTGTAGATCAGGCTGGCCTCTAACATACACCTTAAGAAAAAAAAAAGTAAGTTTTTGCCAGACGTGGTGGTGCATAGCTTTAATTCCAGCACTTTGGAGCCAGATCTCTGTGAGTTCAAGGCTAGCCTGATCTATATAGTGAGCTCCAGACAAACAAGAGTACATAGATTCCATTTCAACACATACATGCCTGTGCGCACACACACACAAAGTGTATTTAGATGGTTTTCTGGGAATGTTCATACAAAAGAAAATTATCGTGGATGAAACAGGGTAAGTAAGTATCTGGGTGTGGTGGCACACACCTTTAATCCAGCACTCAGACACTCAGGGAGGCAGAGGCAGGCAGATTGCTCTGCGTTTGAGGCCAGCCTGGTCTACAAAATGAGTCCAAGACAGCCAGGGCTACACAGAGAAACCCTGTCTCAAAAAAAAAAAAGAAACTAGGTAACTGAAAGTGAGTCCTGACCTTTGTGCCTCTGCACTCACATCTCTGCTTTTATTAAAAGTAACCAGTCATCCAAGCAGAACAGCCCTGAAGTTAACTGATACTTTTTGTTGTTTTCTTTCTGAGACAGGGTCTCATTATGGAGCCTGGCCTGGCCTGGGACTTACTATGTAGACCAGGCTGGTCCCAATTCATGAAGAGATGCCTGCTTCTACCTCATGAGTTCTGGGTTTTAAAAGAATGTGTCCTGGGGTTGGGGATTTAGCTCAGTGGTAGAGCGCTTGCCTAGCAAGCACAAAGCCCTGGGTTCGGTCCTCAGCTCTGGAAAAGGAAAAAAGAAGTGTGTATCACCATGCCCAGCTTAATTGACAACTTTTAAAAAAGATTTATTTATTATTTATACAGCATTCTGTCACATATGCATCTGCACCCCAGAAGAGGGTACCAGATCTCATTATAGATGGTTGTGAGCCACCATGTAGTTGCTGGAATTGAGCCTCTGAGCCATCTCTCCAGCCTTTAATTGACAATTTGTAAGAACAGTTTTTAAGTGTGTGAGCCAGGATGTGGTGTCCAGCTCTGCCTGGCCTTTCTGGCCTTCAGCTCAGGCTCCATTCAGGCGGCCTTCCCACACAGCTGGGCCTGCGCAGGAAAGCAGCAGCAGAGAGCCCACAGGCAGGCAAGGAGAACAGCTTGGGTTTCTTTTTAAAATCGGTCCTGTGGAGGGTAGAAGCTGGAGCCTCATGAATGGGAGGACACGCCCTTCAAGTAAACAAGGGTCCTGGCCCCTGGTTTTAGTAAGATTTCTACGGTGTGCTTAGGTGGGATCTATCACTTTTAGGCTGGGGGACAGATAGCAAATGACAGGAGTTGGGGGGAGGGAGGAGAAGAATGCACCTCCTGCCCAGGAAGCAAAAGAAAGATTGAAGGCCAGGTTCTACAATCCCCCTGGAAGGCCCAGCCCCAAGGACCTAAGGATCTGCCATTAGACTCCACCTCCTAACGGTTTCACTCAAGCTGGCAACCAGCCTTTTTTATACAAGGTTCTTTGTGCATCCTTCAGCATCCAAACTGCAGCAGGGTAAGGGAGTCTTCCTGGCCGGAGACAACCTTTTAGACACGTCTTTTGTTTAAAGAGGGTTCTGGAGCCTCAGGGCACTGCTGCATACCTACATTCTGACCTTCCTATAATTCTCCAGTATTGCTAGAATGATTAGCTACCAGTTCTTTTTGCCGCTTAGGAGCAGGCAGGTTAGGAAGGAAGGATGCCTTGACAAAGAAATGAGGGTGGCAGGCAAAGCTGACGCTGGCTAGTGGCCCAGCAGTTAAGGATACTTGCTCGTGTAAGTACCTGAGTTTGATCCCCAGGGCCAGTTCCCAAAAGTTGTCCTCTGACTGCCACATGCACAAAATAAATAAAATGAAAGGAAAAATTTAAATTGTGAAATGTTATCTCATTTTGCTTTTGGTCCATTTTACCATTACCCTTAGCCCGGTATAGAGGCATTAATAGAGTGTCTTATTAGTGTTTTAAATTTATGTATACAATATTCTACTTTCATGTGCACAAGCAGGCCAGAAGAGGGCGCCAGATCTCACCACGTGGCTGCTGGGAACTGAACTCAGGACCTTTGGAAGAACGGCCAGTGCTCTTAATCTCTGAGCCATCTCTCCAGCCCATTGGTTAGGTTTGTTTTTGTTTTGTTTGGTAGTACTAAAATGCCTTGATAAAAGTAAGTTAGGGGGGAAAGGATTTATTCTGGCTCACAGTTTGAGGGTACAGTCCACCTCGGTGGGAAGTCTTGGAGGTAGCAGCAGGTCACACTGAATCTACTGGCAATCAAAGTCCCCAGTCAGAGTGTATCTTTCCACTTGGGCTAACCTGCTCTACACCATCCTTCCTAGGCTTGCCTGGGGCTAACCTACTCTAGATTACCCCTCACAGGCGTGGCTAGGGGCTCATCTCTTGGGTGATTCTAGTAAACATTACAAAGAGATACATAAAATGATAGAAATAATTTTTGAAGAATTCTACAAAGTCTACCCCTACCCGCCTGCCTTCTCTTCCAAGGTTCTCTCTAGTCTATTTCTTCAGCGTTTGTGTAAAAATGAAAAACGTGCCTGTAATTTTCCACCCTTTGTGCAGCAAAGTGGCAGGCATGCTGTTTACTTGCCTCTGTGGTTTATTTCCTTATCAGCAGATATCCTGCTGGGCGTGGTGGCTCTTACCTATAGTTCTAACACGGGGTAGACTGAGGAAGAAGGCTCCGGAGTTTAACAGCTTGGGCTACAAAAGGAGATCTTGTCTTTCTTTCTCATAACTGCTTACGCTCCACACTAATCTAGAGGGGGAGTTACTACTTACAGTTTCTGGTTTATTGTTTGTTTGTGTTTAGTTTAGGTTTTTCTTTCCCTTTTCTATCTGATTTATTTATTTACTTGTTCGTTGAGGTTTTCTGACACGGGATCTCGGAGATCCCAAGCTGTCCTTGAAGTCCTAAAGGAAAACACATTTGAGCTTGACTCACTGACCCTGTGGCCTCCACAGCACCCCATCCCCCAGGGACTGAGAGCACTGGAACCATAGGTACCTGGTTATGGGTGCTGGGGCTCAACCAGGGCTTGGAGCGCGCGAGGCAAGCGCGTTGCCAACTGAGCTTTATTCCCACGCCCCTCCCCTCCCTGTTTAATTTCTTAAGATTTGAAAATGGACACATAAGAACTGCACATATTTATGGATACCGAGTACTTACCAGGGCTAACAGAGGTAACTTTTCAAATCTTTCCCATATTTTGGTAAACAGACTGGCAATTTGTGTGTGAATGACGTTCTGTGTGACCACTCCCTCACTCTACACTCAGGGCCCTCAGCTACACAAACAAAAATTTACTTGTCTGTAGTGTTTGCCTTCACGTATGTATGTATGTCTGTGCACCATGTGCCTGTAGTGCCCAAGAAGGCCAGAAGAGGGCGTCTGGAACTCCTTCCTGAAATGGGAGTTAGATGTGGTCCTAAGCCACTACGCTGGGCATTCAGCAGTTAAGAGCAACATGCGCTCTTAACTGCTTCAATATCTCTCAGGTCCACCTGTTGTTTCTCTTTCTGAAACAGGGTCTCACTCTATCCTCCAGGCTGGCCTGGAATTCCTTATATAGTCTAAGCTGACCTCAAACTCATGGCAATCCACCTGCCTCAGCCCCTGGAGAACTGTGATCACAGGTGTGAATCACTATGCCTGGTGTTTAGTTATTTCTTCAAAGAATTTGACCTCCAAACACTGTCACATTGTGAGGTGTGGGAGATTAGCTCTTCAACACACAGGGAACGGATACAATTTAACCATCAGAACCTGCTGTTGTCAGGTGGTTTGCCCAGACCTTTTTGATTTTACTTATTTTCCGTTCTGGAGATGGTATCCTCAGCCTTGAGCAAATTAGGCATACCCAAGACCACTGATCTATACCCTTATCCCTGCAAGCCTTTGTGTAGGGGGAGCGGGTGGAGGAGAGAGAGAGATCTAGAACTGTTAAAGCTCCCTGGAGCTGCAATATGAGTAGTTGTGAGCTGACTGCTGAGCCCTGGAAAAAAAAATCCTAGGAGCTGATTCAGTTGCTTGTGATGGCTATTCTTGATTGTCAACTTGACTACATCTGAAATTAAATCAAACTCAAAGATGGGGCACAAGTGTGAGAGATTTTCTTCTCAATTAATTTGAAGTGGGACTATCCACTTCTTTTTTGTTTGTTTTGTTTTGTCTTTCAGGACAGGGTTTCTCTGTGTAGCCCTGGCTGTGAAACTCAGAGCTTGTGCAGACCAGACCAGGCTGGCCTTGAATTTACAGAGATCTGCCTGCCCTGACCTCCTCAGTGCTAGGATTAAAGGCCTGCATCACCACTACCTGGTTAAATTAAAATTCAGCCCCTTGGCTGGATGTTCACGAGGCCACAGACATCACTGCTGCTTCTGTCTTGAAAGATCTAGGGACTAGAGATATGCATCACTATGCCTTGTTGAAGATCTACTTCTAATCCGGGTATTTGGGATGGGAAGAAACACCTCTAAGGCCGGGCCTTCTGCTGGAAGCCTATATGAGTATATTGAAAAGGGGAAGTTTCTGTTTTTCGCCTGCTTACTTTCATCTTTATAGCAAGTCCGTGTAGAAAATCATGGATGTCTGGTTAATCTAAGATATCACAGTGCTAACGCTGAAGTGTAGTCTTGTGTTGGAGCATATGTGAGGCCCTCGGTTTGATCTCCGGGCACCAGACAAAACAATAAGGGAACTAGTACAAATTTTAAACAACCCTCTGTCACCTGCAGCTTCAACCCAATCCATCACACAGATGTGAGTGAAACTGCTCAATAAAGAATCCTCTGGATATGTTGATTATGACCCATGTGGGTAAGGAAAACAAAGTTTATTACAGGAATGGAAATAATACCGAACAGCATATGGTAACACTGATTAATGTGGTTTTTAAGTTTGACTTGGGCCTCATCAACACCAGTACCCTCCCCACATCAAAACCAGCTCTGACCACAAGCACCTGGCCCTGGGCCTGCACCCACTTGCTGGACTGCAGTGGTTTGGAGATCAAGGAAATGAGCAAACCATGGCCCATGTGATATAATTGGAGGGGCTCTGCGTCTGCCAGCTGTAAAACATCCCCCCAGCTTTCTGGAGGGTCAGTGTATGGAGGCCCTGTCCCTTGAGCATTCTGAACAATCCTGGGCAGGGCAGACTGCCTCTGTAAAGCCACTGTCAGGGGGACGGGAAAATGGCCCAGTGGTGATTTAGTGGCCTTGTAGAGGATCTAGGTTTGGCTCCCAGCAGCCACCTCAGGCAACTCACACCATCACTTGTAACTCCAGCTCCTGGGGAAGTTGACATACATCCTCTGGCCTAGACCAGTACCTGTGTGCATGCAGGTCTAGTCACACACACACACACACACACACCAATAAAAGGAAAACCTCTGCCAGCCACCAGCCCTGCAGAATGAGTGCACCTGACTTTTTTTTTTTTAACAGGAGATCTTCTGAGATGGTCCTCATCTGCTCAGAAAGTGGACTTCCCAAAGACCTAAAACTCTCTAGAAGCTTGTAAGAGTATGAACCAGGAAGTTAGAAGATATGCTTTTCCAGCCTGGATCCCCCATAACCTCCAAGAGAAGCAAGCAAGCAGAGGGAACTCTAAGCGTGCTCTTGCTGTCCGTGAAGGGCAATCCTCCTGCCTGCGTCCCACATTGTCCAGGCCAGATGCCCCCTTCCACATTATCCTAATTCCCTGTTGTTCAAATTAATCAATTCTGTTTGTTCTGAGACAGAGTTTGGCAGCATAGTCCAGGCTGTCCTTGAGCGCTTGATCTTCTTGCTTTACCTTTCTCAGGCCCTTGTCACCAGGAGCACACCACAGCCGGCCAGATCTCTTACTCCAGCTGTGACAAGGTCAGCTGTCCAGCGGTGACAGTTCTCTCTCTCAGCTTCAAGGACAATCTCTATGCACAGATCACACATGAATTTACCTTCATTTCCAGGTCTTGAGTCTCTGTTCGGTCACAGGGTCACCTGTACTTAGTACAGGTGCTTGTACTTAGTCTCCACGTAACATTCACGGCTCTTGTCAGAACATCCAATGACAGAAAGTCACAGCTGGGTCTCTCTTTAGCTTCCAGGAAATTCACTGTCTAGAGCGCTACTCCTCTTATTCTTTGGTACCTGCTGGGCTTACACTCCTGCTTCATCTTCCCTTCAGCTGGGATTTCAGGTGTGTGTTGCTCTTACTTTTTACATTAAACCTTTCTGAAACACCAGTTGGTAAACTCATGTTTTGTTCAAGAGCTGGATCAAGGTCACCCCACAGACCCGGTAGCAAAGACCTTTACTGTATATTCCAGCTATTCCCAAGGCTGGGTCAGAAGGAGCTGGCCAGTTCAAGGCATGCCAGGGCTAGTGTTCAAGGTCAGCCTGAGTAACTCAAAAGACCAGTCTCAGACACCAAACCAAATTAATGCTGGGGCCACAGCACAATGGTAGCAAATACAAAGCCAGAGTAAACATCACACTGAAGAAAGACTCTCTCTCTCACACACACCTTCTTGCCTTGAGTTTCATTGTTCTCGAATCCATGTGGATTTTACGTTATTGAGTTACTGTCTTGCCTCAACGGTCAACTTCTTGAAGGGAGGAGCCTGTTTCTGGGCCTAGTTTGCTGCCAGAGTCAACAAATGCTCAACAAAGGCCTGTTGAATAAAGTGGTGGGACAGTTTGTACCTCACACTCACAGATACACTGCCTCGTGTTGCTCTTTTCATGTAAGTGGGACGTGACCAAGCTTTGATATGACTCATGATTTAATAAGCATACCAGAATTTATATATCCAAATGAGGGCTGCTTCCTTCAAAGTCTTCACTGCGTAAGCCTAGTGCCGGGATGCTGGCGTTTCCGCAGACTCTTCTCCACACCCCCCTTGGGTATGACCCTGGCATTTATAACACTTTCTTTTTCCGCATCTCCTCATTTACTATGCACATCTCCAACTTGCGTTGTTAACGTTGGGCAAAAATAAAATAAAAAAACAAAGCTGGTAATTTACCGACGTCAAGGGTTCCTATTTGATCAAGGAGATCAGACTGGGAAAGCCACGGCAATAAAAACTAAATGATGATGCTTCAGAGATTGTTTTATTTTCTGGGAACAGCCAAGTCTCCTTAGTTTTAAGTTTCTCAAAGCGACCAGGTGGGTGCTGGAGCTACGTAGTAACTAACTGCTTTAAGCCAAATTGTTCTAAAGATTCCCAGCCCGAGTGCACGTGTTTCTGCTGTTGATTTGGCACACTTATTTACAACCCAGACTTAACTTCATGGCGACGGTACCCTGGGCCACCGGCTAAGTTCCAACTCCTATTCACGGAGTTACAACCGAGTCCGTGACCGGTCTCCCCTTCCTTCCCGGCTCTCCGAGAAGTGACAGTTCTACAAATCCCGAGGGACGCGGGAAGAGCTGAAAGGGCCGGCGCTGGGGAGGGCTGGAGAGGGAAAGCGGTGGCGGATCTGGGAGCGGGGCCGGGAGTTCCTGCTTCCTGCTCCCGGAGCGAGCGTCCTCGGTAGCCGCCTCGGGGAAGGGAACAGCCCTTCCTGCCGCCGTCCGCGTCCTTCCAGGAGCGCAGCGAGGCGCGCCCCACCCCGGCGGAGGGGCCGGTTTTCAGCCGGAGGTGGTGGTGGTGGTGGGCACAGCTGGGGCTCAGCACCACCCGGGGGCGTGGGGGACTGGAGGACAGCGGGAGATCGGTAGAGCGGGGTCAAGGCGCGTGGGCGCGCGCGGCGGGGGGCGCCGCGGGGTCCCCGGGTGTCTCCGCCGCGCCGGGTCCCGCGGCCGCCCGCGATCTCCCCCCGGGCTCCGCCCCGCCGCCGCGCAGCCCAGCCCCTTTCTCCGGCCTGGTCTCCTCCCCGACGTGCGGGTGGCAGCGCCACTCCCTCCGCTCCCTCCCCGGCCGCGCGCGTCTCATTCCAGCGCCCATTCCGCGCATTCCTGCCGGGCTCCTCTTGCAAACTCCGGCCCCGGGGGTGGGGACCGCCGCAGCTCCGCGCTCCGGCCCCGCAGCCGTCGCCGCGGCTGGAAGACTTGGCGCCCCGGGCGGACCTGCTGCAGCCGGCCGATCGTTCCCACCCCGCCTCCCGAACCCTGGGATCGGTAAGGCTGCCGGATGCGGACGACATCCGAGTCCCGCGTGGTCCCGCGCTGCACTAGGGGAACCAGCGGGGCACGTGCGGGGGGTGGAGTTCAGGGGCTGGGCAGAGCGGTGTCTCCTGGCTCAAGTGTTAGAAACTGGAGACTTAAGAGCCTCAGGCAGGCCACTTTCTACTTATCGGCCTAGAGAAGGGAGTCCAGGAGGGAGGTGTGTTGCTTGGATCTTGTGCAGGGTTGTTCCTCATGGTGAGGAGTGATGGACGAGAGTTCCCCTCCAAACTCCAAGGCACTATTACCCTAGCAGGCAGCCCAGGGTCGCGCCGCGGACCCCCCCCCCACGTGTTAGGGGTTTCAGGCACACCCACAGTCCGATTCTGTGAGTTCAAGAGAGGTCTAACTGCGCCAGCATCCCTAAGTTTGGGGTGTACCTGAGGGAGAGAGATCTGCGCGCTGTGACTCACCTTGCTCTCAGTAGGTGTATTTGTGCCGAATGTGACAGTGAGTGTATTGCTACTTGAAGACAGCGCTGCTGTCTGAAACCCCGAGTGTCGGAGTGGGTGTGTGATGATGCCTCTTCTCCGAGACTGTCCTCACTGGAGGATGTTGGTTCTGGCTCTGACTTCTTCCTGCAGAACCGGAGCTGGGACAGTTCTTTGTGTGAGGTGGGAGTTTGACAGTAGTGGTTGGAGGTGTCTCTCCGCGCTCCCCCCCGCCCCTCCCCCGCACTGCATCCCTGCTGGGTTGGGCAGAGCTGGCAGGAAGCTGTCTACACTTGCCCCCCTTGCAGGCAGCTGTCTTTCTGAGGGAGAGTGGATCCTGTTGTGGTGGAGTGATTTAGAGAGCTGCTGCACGGCTGCGATCTTTGCCCTTAGGGGATAGGATGGGTCGTTGGGAATGGGACCCCCTAAAAGAACCAGTTAGGTTGTTTGCTTTTGAGACAGAAGTCTTGTAGTCTAGGCTGGCTTTCATTCTCCTGTCTCAAAAAAAAAAATTTTTTTTTTTTTTTGAGAGACAGACTTAAAAGACCAAGCTGGCCTTGAACTCACAGCAGTCCACCTACCTCACCCTTTTAAGTGCCGGGAGCACAGGCCTGAGTCACCAGGCTTAGGTGACCATGTTGGATGGTAGGCAGTTGATAGTGTTTGTAGGGTGGTCTTGAGGACAGGAGTGTCAGTGATCACCAGCCTAAACTACTTCTCAGGGTCCACTCACCTTGATGCAGGGAGGGAAGAAAAAGTCAGGGTCTTGCTCTGTTACCCAGGCTGGGTTCAAACTGAGTGATCTCCTGCCTCAGCTTCCAGAGTGCCTCCCTCATCTTCACAGTTTGCTGCTCTACCTTGTTTCGGCTGGTCCCTGCTCTGCTGCTTTAGTGATCCGGGAAGGCTAGGGCCGCCTCGGACTTGTTAGCCACTTCTAGGATATATTGACAGGAGAGGGGTTGGAGAGTCACTGACAGACTTGGCAATCGAGCTCTCCCTCATTAACGCAACCCAGAGATGACCACTAGGGTTTCTCAGAAGGAAGGAACAGACAACTGTGTCAAGAGTGGGGGCTCTGGTGTTTATCTTTCCTCCTCTCCTGCTGATGTAGATAAGATAGCCATATCCCTAACTGCTCAGGCCACGTCTACTGATGACCCACCGAAGCGGTTCTCCACTGGCTTGGGGTCAGACAGATCCAAGCACGTCTCTTTTTTTTTCAAGGTTTCTCTGTTGCCCCAGCTATCCCAGACTCAACTTTGTAAACCAGGCTGGCCTCAAACTCAGAGAGATCTACCTGCCTCTGCCTCTGGAGCACTGGGATTGCAGGTGTGCCCCACTACGCCTGGGTTGGGCACAAATCTTGATACTCATGGTCTTTGAGGCTTTGGAGCTCTGTTTTCTGATGAGTGGATGGGGTGGGGGGTAGATAATACCTGTGCAGAAAGCTGGAAGATCGCCTGTTGGCATAAGCCAGGGCCCTCGGAGATGGTGTATCCTCTGTTTTCCTAAGCTTACTTTGGCAAGAACCCTCCCTGCCTTCCTCTTCCACACTGCTGATTGACTCCAGGGTCACAGCAGGTGAGACTAGAGGATTTGGAGTGATTATTTCTCTGCACACCCTTTGGGAAACTTCACCATGTTCATGCTTATTTTGCCAATGTGAATTGAGCCTTTGCTCTCTCATGCCATGGGGAGGCTTTCCTTTGCCACCAGGCAACATGGTTCTTGTTCTCCACTCAGGTTCTTGTTCTCCGGCTCCCAAATTCTCATTTCCATTTTTGCCTTTCCCTAGGTGTTGATTTGCTGAGCTCTGTTGGATTCTCTGTCCATGTCCAACCCTTCTGGGTGTGTGTGTGTGTGGACTGAGTTCTTGAGAGGGACTGTAAAATGTTTAGAATTGCACAAGCTCTAAGAGGCAGAGTTGGGACTGGAACCCAAGCTCTTCACTTTGAATTCTGTCTCCTGCTTTGTGGAGCCCAGTATCTGGGCCCCCAGACCCTAGCCACTTTCATCAAACTGTAACAGTCTGGCTTGGGTGGTGTCCACCATCTTGTGATACAGATAGATGGTGGCAGGCAGGCATTTTCATCTGCATCCCAGCAAAAAGTATATAGTTGGATACTTCATGGTTGGATCTAAGCATGTCAGTCTGGGAGGACCTCAGGAGAGGAGGACCCCTCCCTCCTCCTTCCTGTAATGGTCTAGGCATTACTCTGCCAGGTGGGGGAGGATGGTCTGTATGTACACATGTATACATGTATGTATGAATCATCTGTCTATGTATGTATGTACGTATGTATCCATCCACTCTGTCATTTTGCTTTTTCATTCTAGGGATGAATGGGTTTGAGCTTCATTCCCCAGCTCTGTCTTCTCCATCACCCAGGATGCAAATGTCACAGCCTGCTTTGGCCTCCATTCTGCAGTCTTGTTCTGGTGACTGTCACAAAGCAATACCTATTGCCAAACGGTTGTGTCTTCCTCCTCCTCAGGGGAGGTGGAAGACATGGGTCCCTGACTTTGGACCTCGCCCTTCCTGTAGTTGATGCTGGTCTGGTGGCAAGTTGGAAATCCAGGGCTCCAGAGGGTGGCTTTGCCTCTTTGCCTCCTTGACCCTTCGTTGGCAGAAGCGGGAACACAGCTCTGTTTAAAGCTCTGAAATCGGAGCCGAACAGCTGCTCCCCAGCACCCTGAGGGCGGGGGTGTCACCAGCTCAGGGGCCCAGGTGGAGGCTGGGGTAGGGCAATCTGCCTGGCTGGAAGCATGGAGCTTCCATCCTCAGTGTCACTGTGACCCCTTCCTAAACTGTGCTGTCTTTAAGGTGGTCCATTGAGAGCCAGCCTAATCACACCGGTCTGGGGCTCCCGGCTGGTGGGACGTGATCTGTGGGAAATTTCCCACCAGAACTTCAGGCCAAGATCTGTGGCCATCTGTTTGCTTGTAGTACAGGCCAGCTTCCAGCAAGGTAGGAGGATGGGCCAGCTCCCTGGTGTGGACCAGCTCCTCAGGCTGGGTGGGCAGGCTGGCCCCCCATGGGTGGGGACCCAGCTTCCTCTGACCCAAACTCAATGGGAACAATAGACTTCAGAGGAGTCACCAGGGGCAGGAAATGGGAGCTGTGCTAAGGCCAGGGTGACCCTCCTGGGGGTTGGGATTGCATATCCGGTTGAGTGTTGGGGCCAGTGCAGAGGGCATTGAGGAGGGGCGGATGACACATTGGGTGGGCCCTGGGGTGGGGCTCTCTGCCTAAGGGGGCTGTTGACTCAGAGTGAAACCTGAGCGGGAGGACCTATTATTTGACTGAGTTCTCTGTCCTGTGTCTTACTAACAAAGATCTTGTGTCTGGCAGCTTTCTGACAGGTTTTCGACAGGCCCACCCGGCGAGGACTGTGCCTTCCCCTTCCTCTGGAGCCCTAGATGGCTTCACAAGTTGCCCAGGCCAGGATGAAAGACTAGTGTTGTTTCTTCCTGGCTGCCCTCCACCTTGGCATTGAGCCCCAAGTTGTAGTTTATGTGAGAGGTGATGTTGGGCAGAGCTCTGGGTACGGAGACAGCAGCCTTGGGTCCCTTGGAACAACTGTGAAGAGACTTCTTCAGCCATTGTCAGGGGGAGATTCCTGCCTGCGGCGGGAGGAAATGTTCGAGGAGACTGGACACTTATTATTTATCTTGCCACCATCTGTGGAAGGGCAGGACAAGCTCAGTGCGTGAGTGCTAAGGTGCACTTCACTTTGGGAGAAGTTAGAGTCAGTCAGTCCATGGAGTTTCTTGGTTTGAGTTCAGGATGCCAGATTCTCACAGGTCAGCTTTAGGGGTTCAAAGAGCAGCCTCAGTGCAGCCGTAGGTAGGACCGATGCTGGGACCCAAGAGGGGGTAAGGTAGAGAAAACACATGCTACCTTGATTTATTTCTCCAAGGGTGAAATAAATGAGGGTGCTGGAAATGGCAGCGTACTGGGCTTTTTCAACCTTTGCCCAGATTTAGATCAAGTTTTATTCTATTTATTGGTTTGTTTGTTTGCCATGTTCCTGGATCCAAGCAGTGCTCCAACACCAGCCTTCTGTGTCAGAGTTTTACACAAAATCTCT
Source organism: Pachyuromys duprasi (assembly GCA_028658305.1). Classification (NCBI taxonomy): domain Eukaryota; kingdom Metazoa; phylum Chordata; class Mammalia; order Rodentia; family Muridae; genus Pachyuromys; species Pachyuromys duprasi. Next base: position 16,672,735 of record CM053761.1, read on the forward strand.
ATGGAGAGACAGAGTTTGAGGTAACTAGTCTCTAGCTTGGATTTGTTCTGTGTCATCTTTGGATGGAGAGGTGGTCTTTTTCTTTCTTTTTTTTGTTTTTTGTTTTTTGTTTGTGTTGCCGGCATCAGAACACAGGGCCTTGTTTGTGCTAGGCAGGCTCTATCACAGAACAACACTGTAACCTTTCAGTAAGGTTTTTCCTGGGAACAGGCGAAGGGATTGTGGGGTGTGTCTGGTTGATGGACTGTCCAGGGCAAGGAGAGCAGAGGTCACCCTCCTGCCTCCTCCCACAAGGGCGCTTTCTAATGGTAGACCCTAACTCTTGCTTTAGTCTGTGTCTGCCCTGTGGGTGTTGAAGACAGTAAGTGAACACTTGTTTGCAGAATCAGGTCTGTATCAAGTCAGCTGATAAGAATGCTCTAGGAAGTTGAAAATTAAGCAAAAAGAAGACATAATTTTTTGTTTGTTTGGTCTGTTTTATCGTTTTGGTTCTGGCTGTGCTGGAACTTTGATTTGTAGACTAGGCTGGCCTTGAACTCAGGAGATCCGCCTGCCTTTGCCTCTCAGGTGCTGGGATTAAAGGTGTGCACCACCACCGCTGCTGCCAGTGACTTAAAATTTTTATTTGCCTGGCAAACAGTTTTCCTCCAGTGCTGGAGACCGAACCCTGGGACTTGGCAAGCACTTTCCTGCTGAGCCACATCTTGGGCCCTTTCAAATTCTCTTGTATTGTTTTCCAAGCCGTCTATCTCAGGCTGGCTTCAGATTCATTGTGTAGCTGACAAGGACCTTGAACTGATGACTCCCTCAGGCCCCTGTGACTCCCTTACCTCCCTTGTGCCTGTTACAGGCATGTGCTACCACCACTGGTTAGGTGGTACTGGAGGCAGAGCTGAGGGCTTTGTGTATATGTTGGGGATGTGCCAAGTAAACTACATCCCCAACTCTTGATTTCTTGACGCAGAGGCTTAGGTAGTCCAGGCTGACCTCAGCTTCAATATGTAGCTATGGATTAATTTAAATTCCTTATCTCTGCCTCTGCCATTCAAGTACTAGACTTGAATGAGCACCACTGTGTCCTACTCTTTTGTTGTTTTTGGACCGATCACACACACTGTTCCCCCGATTATTGAGATTAGAAGGTAGGAGCCACTGCAATAGGGTATGCGTGCGTGTGTGCATGTGTGTGTGTATGTGTGTAGCAGTTTTTGTGGCTTTATTTAAAGCACAAATAAAAATGTCTGTTTGATTTTTTTTTTTCCTCCCACTGTGTGGTCAGGCACTGGCATTAGTGCCTGATGACCAGCCTTGCTGCTCTTTCCACGATATTGTGAACTGTCTCAGCACAGCAGGATTTGTGTACATCAGGAGCACCTCGGCTCCTTGGCTTTGTGGACCAAGTAGCCGCAGAGCAGCGGGTACTTGCTTTTCTTGTTGCTCTCATAACCAGTGCTGGGTATCAGGGTCTGGCTGTCAAATCTTCTCTGCACAATGTTTTTCATATCTCTGGGTTTCTACCAGTTGCACTTAATTTACTGGCTTGTGCCAGATGGACATCTTGGTCCCTTTCTGTGTGGGTGAATTTGTGCTTCATGGGAGGTCAAAGGGCAGTGGTGATTCCGAGCAGGAGTGGGCGAGGAGGAGGGTGGGGACTCTTGTGGCTCTCATTCAAATTTTTATTGTATGTGTGGTTTGCCTGTGTGTGTTTGTGTACCATGTGTGCGCAATGCCCTCACAGGCCAGAAGAGGGCGTGGGATTCCCTGGAACTGGAGCTACAGTTGGTTGTGAGCCATCACGTGAGTGCTGGGGATCCAACAGGTTTCTCTCTGCATCTTTGGAAACAGCCAGTGCTTTTAACCACTGAGCCATCACTCCAGGCCCTGTTTTCTCTCTCTGAGCCAAAGCCTCACCAAGGAGCTCAGGCTAGCCTTGAACTCATTATTGGAGTCACAGAGTTCCAGATGGCTTGGAACTTTGGATCTCTCCTCTTCTGCCTCTGGTGTGCTGGATGGGATGCCAAGCATTTGCCATCATGCCTGCCCAATGTTTTCATGTCTTAACTGAGGCTGGTGGAGGGATTGGAAGTTGTCACTCCTTATTACTGAAGGCAAGCGGCCCCTCTTTGTGGCCGAAGCAGAGAAGGTCTAGCAGGCCTGAGGTTACTTCCTGAGGCAGAGCTCAGCATTTCATCCCTCAACCCTTGGAGCTCCCATCTTGGAATCTTAGGATGCTTACTTTCTTCCCCGTGTGGGAAATTGGACAGGATGATCTGGGTACCCTGTTTCAGCCCTTGGTGGTACTGGGCCTTGGGTTCATATATTAGCTTGGGAGGTCTCAGTACTGACGTAAGGGTACTTTCCCACCTGACATTCCTGCCAGAGGGAGGGAGAGCTACCTCCCAAACTGTAGGTGAGGGTGTGAGAGGGGAGTGTCTAGGCTGGTTGAGAAAGTGAACAGGAGGATTTGGCAGTTGCTGTCTGGTCCTCCATGGTTATGTTAGACTCAAGCCACACTTTGGTCCTGCCTTGAAGCTAGGGTGTAGGGAAGGTGACCCCAGAATTGAGTAATTCAGATGCCAGAGGAGTGCTATCCAACAGAAATAAGACCTAAATAAGAAGACTGTGGAACGGCTCAGCGGTAGAACATTTGGTTAGTGTGCCCGGAGGCTCTGGTTCCATCTTGAGACTGAGGCAGAAGGACTGTAAATGTGCGGACAGCTTAGGCTGTGGAGTAAGACTCTGGGCTGGGGTAGGGAGTCAGTGGAATGCTTGCCTGGCATGTGAAAAGCTTGGGTTTGGCCAGGCAAGATGGCCTCACAGGTAAAGGTGCTTGATGCCAAGCCTGACAACCTGAGTTCTATTCCTGGGACCCACATGATAGAAGGAGAGACTCAACGCCCAAAAGTCGTTCTTTGGCCGCCGCACTTTTGCAGTGGCGTATGTACAGCCTTCTCCCCAGCAAACAAATAAAATATATATATATATATATATATATATATATATATATATTTGTGGTGGTTCTCACCTTTAATCCAGTTCTCAATGGGGAGAGGAAAGTGGATCTCTCTGAGGTAGAGGCTGATGTAGCTCCAGGCTAGCCAAGGGCTTTCCAGCGAGACCTTGTCTCAGAGTCAACAAACAGAACAACACGGGCTAGAGAGATGGCATAGCTGCCATTACTTCTCTTGCAAAGGACCCAGGTTCAGTTCCCAGCCCCCACCTCAGCTGGACAGCTCACACTGTCTGTAACTCCATTTCCGGGGGATCCAACCTCTTCTGACCTCTGCAGGCACCAAGCACACCCGTAGTGCACATGCCTGTACTCAGGCAAAACAGTCATGCATGTAACATTAACATGTGTGTACATATTAAAATAATATATACAAAGTAAAAAAACTATGCTACAATTCTTAGTACCCCCTAAATTTTTATAATATGTAACGAATGGCAGAGTCATTGATAGAGGACTTTTCCCTGCACTTGCAAGGCCCTGGGTTCGGTCCCTATGATGAACTACTTAGTTGGCATTAGTCATAGTATTCATGGTTGGCATTATCCGAGTATTGAAAATCTTAACAGGGCATCTCTGTTCAGAACAGCCACGCCTCAATGTAACCCATCACCCGGGGCTAGAGGATACGGTTTGGACAGAGCAGCTCTCCAGCCAGCCTGCTTGAGTCTGAGCCTCTGCCCCGTCACCTAACAGCAGTGGGACCCAGGAAGGTTTCTCTAGGGCAGGTTATTTAACTGTATAGTCTGCAGAATGACGCTTAAAAATGCTCATAGAAACCCACATTCAGTGGCTTAAACCTGTCCTTCCAGCATTCTGGATGGAGGCTGAGTCAGGAGAATCTCAGAGTCCAAGGCATGAGATCCCATCTCAGCCAAAGAAAGAAAGAAAAGAAGTCAATAGCAATTTCACACAGTTGAAGATGAAATGAGTTCATATTTAAAGTGCACTGGTCCTTGCTGGGCTCCTCCGAAGCACTGTGTAAGTGTTTGTCAAATGCCTGACTTACAGATGGTCCTTAAGAAGTAGACAAGTTGGGATTTTTAAGGAAGGGCTGGGATATGCCTGGAAAAGTCCAGTTGTGGAGTGGCCTGGGCAGGCGTGTGCCCTGTTGGGGGTCTGCTCTGTGAACCTGATTTCAGATGGGGGATATCGCCTGTGGCTGCAAGTGAGATACTACAGTTCTGAGGTTACGGGACTGTCTCCAGTCCATCATTGGGTGGATCCCAAGGGACTGTCTGCCAGGCCTGGGAACCATGCTGGTATGCAGGCAGCAAGCAGAGACCCTCAGAATGCTCCTTCATCCAGGGACTTCTTGTTGGGACGGGAGGTCATGTCCAGCAGTTGGGAGTTTAAGCAGTAAGGTGCTACACTGACATGAGAAGACACTGTTTGGTGGCTTCCTGCACCCCTAGAAAATGCTGCTGGCCTCAGCCCTTAGCCAGCCCACAGCATCCAGAGCACCTACTGTGTGCTCGGTGTGGGGCAAATGTAAATGGAAGGCCTGGTCCCTGGCCTGATGGCTCAATGCCCAACAAAGACTGAATAATGATAGCCTTCAAGATGAAGAAACAGTAATTAGAGGTATCAGTGACTCATTCTGATAGGGCTGGGAGGAGCCAAGGAAGGCTTCTTGGAGGAGGTGAGGGTGAAGCTTTGGGTAGGGCTGTGACAGTGTGTGCAGGAGACGAGGACACTGGTAGAGGAGGAAGCAGCTGCGTAGACTGAAGTGTCTCTGTATGAGGGCTGTTGTCATGCAGTGATCACTGTGGCAGGGCATCTAAAAGGTAGATTCGATCAGGCAGGATGTAGTTGTGTGTTGGGGTTTGTGCATTTTGAGGGGATTGACCTCTGCAGTGGTAAGCAGGCAGATTACCACTGAGCTCTGCCCAGGGCTTGCTTTAAACTTCCATACCACAGAGTGTGCTCTTTGTGGTGCACTGTGTACGGGTTATGACAAATGCGTGGAGTTGTATGTTCACATCACAATCGTGTACAGGATCGTTGCAGCTCCTCATATTTCTTTACTTTTCGCCATCTCCCCTCTGCCACATTTGTATCTTAGCAGCACCAATCTGGTCTAGTTCTGTGATTTTTTTTTTTTTTTCCCTTTTTAAGAAAGTCATGAGCTGGGCGAGGTGTCGCACACCTTTGATCCCAGCACTCGGGAGGCAGGGGCAGGTGCATCGATTTGAGTTTGAGGCCAGCCTGGTCTACAGGGCAAGTCCAAGACAGCCAGGGCCTCACATAGAAATCCTGTCTCGAAAATGAAAAAGAAAAAGAAAAAAAAAAAAAAGGGAAGTCATGCAAACCAAATCATACAGTTGTCTATAGCTTCCCCAGCCCCCCACCCTCCAGATGGGGTTTCTCTGTGTTAATAGCCCTGGCTGTCCTGGAACTCACAGAGCTCCACCTGCCTTTCTGTGCCACCGTACCTGGCTGGTGTGAGGGACTCTGAAATGAACTGTGAGGTGAACATGACCTCTCTTCAAGGGCACGGAGAGTGGGCTACGAGAAGATGTACAAAAACAGTGTCCCTGTGAAGGTCCACTCCTGCTTTAGCGCCTCCTGTAGCACTTCAGAGGAAGAGGCTCAGCCCCAGGTGGACATGCTCACAGTCTCTCCGTGGTACCTGGCCTTTCATGCGCTGGTGGGTCAGGCTAGGCTGTCTCCACCCAGAAAACACTGAGCTATTGCCCCAGCCTGCACCTCAGCCATTTCCATGGCCTTGTTTCCAAACTGAGTGACCATGTGTTCTGGAATGGGAGGTGGGGTGATTGGCAGGCCTTCAGGGGTGCTGGGTGTGTAGCTGAGCCGGAGGGACTCAGTGGGGCGAGTTTTCTGGGTCAGGGTGGATGCTCTGCTTTGGTGACCTCAGTCTAGAGTGTCTCTTTCCTCATGCCTATCTCAGTGGCTCTGAGACATTTCTGTGGAGAATGATGAAGGCTAGGTGGACGCTGCCTCCCACCTCTTCTAGAGCTGGGCCCGTCCCGTTGCCTTCCCGTGTACTGGGAGCATGACTCTGTCCACATGCAGAATGTTTCTTCTCCAGAGAGGATAGAGGCCTTGAGCATAGTGAGGGGCCAGGTTTGGGCTTAGCCTCCAGTCCTGGTTGGGCAAGAGTAAACCTGTATCCCGGGTAGAGGAGTTGAGGGCCAGCTCAGCCCAAGGCTGGGGAAATAAACCTTTGGGTATGCTGTATCTGCCCAGGGGACTGATGGGATTCCATGGTCAGCCTCTAGGGCCTGTCTGGCAAAGACTCCTTAGTGTGCTTCCCATGGTGCAAGCCAGCTGTTCTGGCACAGGTCTGCTTCCCCGGTCCTTTGGCCTGCTAAGGACTGTCATCCCTTTAGCTTTAGTATGAAGCTTGAAGAGGGGTCCCTAGGAGGAGAGAATACGAGAGTTGTATCTTTTCTGTTCCAAAATTAACATTTTGTTTGCTCGGTTGAATGGTTTTTCAAGACAAGGGAACTCTGTGTAGCCTTGGCTGTCTTAGAACTCACTTTGTAGACCAGGCTGGCCTTGAACTCACAGATCACCTGCCTCTGTCTCAGTGCTGGGATTAAAGGCATGGGCCACTACTGCCCAGCTTAAAATTAATATTTTTAATTACATTTTTATGGTCTATGCTGTCAGGCTTGGCAGCAGGTGCCCTTACCCACTAAATTGTCTCTCCGGCCCTAAGTAGACTTTTCCCCCCGCTTCACCACGGATCCCTGGTTGGCCTGGAACTGGCTCTGTAGACCAGGTTGTCCTTAAACTCACAGAGATCCACCTGCTTCTGTCTCCCGAGTGCTGGGATTAAGGGGTGCACCATTACCAAACCAAGCAGATTTAAAAATAGCAGTTTGGGATCTGGAGAGATGGCTCAGTGGTTAAAAGTGTGTGTTGTGGGGACTGGAGATGGCTCAGTGGTTAAGAGCACTGACTGCTCTTCCAAAGGACCAGGGTTCAAATCCCAGCACCCACATGGCATCTCACAACTGTCTGTAACTCCAAGATCCAATACCCTCACACAGATATACATGTAGGCAAAACATTAATGCATATAAAAAATAAAACACACACACAAAGTGTGTGTTGCTTTTGCAAAGGACCTGATTTCATTCTCCAGACCCCATGTCAAGAAGCTCACAATCCCCTCCTAACTCCGGCTCCAGGGGATCTGACATCCATTGAGGGCACCCACACCCATGTGCACATATCTGCACATACACATCCATCCATCCATCCATGCATACAATTAAAATAATAGATGAAATCTTAAATATGTATCAGTTGGAGTTTATAGAAGGATCGAGGCGAAAGTATATAGTTTCTAGATTTATGCCTCTACCCTCAGTTTCTTTGACTAGTAATAGCTAGTGTTATAATTGGGCTGGTGTTGGCAGTCGGTCAGCCTGTAGCTCACAGGAGGGCTCACTGTAGGCCCTGATACCCGCATAGTGGTGTGTACTCAGCACGGCAGTATCATGCAGGATAACTCCACGGCCCTAAAGATCCTTTTCATCTTTTCCTCCAGCCCCAGATAACCTCTGACCTCTCTCTTTGCTGGGGGAGCTCTTTTCTTTCTCTCTCCCTCACTCTTTCTGTGTAGTGGGTGCCAGGAAAAAGAAAAAAAAGACCGTCATGTGCCCTGCTCCATCGGGCTTCACTCTTCCCTCGAGACAGGGTCTGTCTGAACCTGGTGATAGGCTAGTACCAGCCCTAAAGATCTGCCTATCCTCCCCTCCCGCGCCGGGAGCTGCAGTGTGTCGCCACACATGGGTGCTGGGATCCAAGCTCAGGTGTTTGTACCACAGGGAGCATCTCAAGCCCCTCAAGGTTTGTCTTTTCTGAGATCACAGAGGTTTCAGATTCTTCTTTCACTTCATGGCTTGACACAAATGCCATTTTTTTTTCCAATCGCTGGATAATATTCCACTGTCCTGACCTTTTCTTTTTGCAAATGGGGTCCCTGGAGTTCAGGGAGGGCGAGGGTCTTCTTCCGGGGGTACCAGCAGTCCACAGTAAACCTGAGCTTGAGTCTAACTCTTTTTTTTTTTTTTTTTATCTTCTGAAACCTGTTCCAGAGTGTAGAACCGTGTTTCATCATGGCTTCCTACCCACTGTGGGGCCCCAGATAGAGGGTGGAGGGGTGTGGGAGCCAGTTGCTGTGACCCACTTCCTGGAGGTGTTAGGGACAGGGCTGCAGATACCCACGGCTCAGCTGTTTGGAAAGGCTAGCTTGGGTCAGGCTCCCCAGCTTCCGAAGAGCGGAGGATGGGCTGCCCATCTGGGCAGGGTGCTTTCACCCAGCCCCAACAGGCTCAGCTTGAGTCCCATAGACTCTTAGTGCTCTTCTCCCCTTCCATTTCTCTGGGTCGGGGAGCTTCCCTTCCCAGCTCGCCCATGTGAGGCCCTTCCTCTGACTTCCTTCCCCACGTGCCTCCCCACCCACTTACTTATCTCCCTTTCATTCCTCCTGATTCACACACAGCCTCCCCCTCCTTGGCCCCTCCCTGCAACGATGCTGTAACCTGGAAGGCAACAGCCCTTCTGCTCACCACCAGGTTCTGAAGTATCCGCCTTTGTTTATTTATTGGTATGTTTGTTTTAGAGACTGGGTGTCTGCTGCCTTGCCTCTCTGAGCAGCTGGAACCTGGTGGGGCTGTCAACTAAGTCCTTATCACTTGGGGCCTCCATAGTTTTTGGATGAGAGCGGTCCTGTGGGGGCTGAATCTCTGTGCTGTGTCTCCTCTGCCCTAGTCAGGCTCTTTTGTTCTAATGTATCTTCCCTCCAAAACTTGAGGAGGCTGCTCACTGCTGCCTCCTGACGATTCCCATTTTTTTGAATCGCCTTGTGTGGTCATTGTCCTGGGTGGCAGTGGGTACTGGGTACACACAGCCTGGCAGGCGTTCCACCAGCCTGAGCTACACCCTAGGCTGGGAAAGTGTGCTTATTTTTGTTTGTTTCTTTTGAGACGTAGTCCCACATTGTAGCCCACACTGGCCCTACACTCACTGGGCTACACTCACTGTGTAGCCCACACTGGTCTTGAATTTGGGGCACCTCACCTGCCTCAGTCCCCAGATTGGTGGGATTACAGGCATAAGTCACCACATCTGGCTACAATTTTTAATGCTAAGGGTCAGACTCAGTGTGTGGTGGACATTAGGCCAGTAGGCATTCAAGGAGCTGAGCAGCCACATAGCTGGGGTGAACTTTGGAAGCTTCTTTAAGTATACTAGATTCTAACCGAAGCCAGCATGAAGACTGAGTAAGCTGTGTTAATGTTAGGCACAGGGATGCCTAAGTTTGGCTTGATCAAAGCTCTGCATTACAAGGATGGAGACAAAAGCTTCTTGAAAGGCAGGTGCTAATTCACTGATCTAAAGCCCCCCAACACAGACACACACACAGACACACACAGACACAGACACAGACACACACACACACACACACACACACACCCTTCCCACCTCCAGAAAGCCAGCCCAACCTTTGGAAAGTCACACCGGGGTCAGTTTTTTCTGGCTAAGTAGCTGGCCTGGCCCAGGCCAGTCCACTTTGCTGGACTGTTTTCTTTCTCTACTCCTCCTCCTTCCTCTATTCTCCAGGAACCCGTCCACCCACTGCTAACAGGAAACTTTCTTGTTTGGTCAATTTCATTTCCATCTACAAACAGGCAGCTTTTCTTGGTCATCTGCACTTTGGACCCCTGAAGTGCCTTCACATCTTTATTCTTAGTCTTTAGTCACATCTTTATTCTTCCTGTTCCCCACCCCCCTTTTTCTTTGGATCTCACTGTGTAGCCCTTGCTGACTTTGAATTTGCTATGTAGATGAGGCTGACTTTGAGAACTCACAGGTATCCTGCCTCTGCCTTCTAGGATTCAAGGTGTATGCCATCTTGCCTGCTTTTTTTTTTTTTTTTTTTTTTTTTTTTAGACGGGATTTCTGTGTGTACTCCTGGCTGTTTGGAAACTCCATTTGTAGATCAGGCTGACCTCAAACTCACAGAGATCCGGCTGCCTTCTCCTCCCAAGAGCTGGGATTAAAGGCTTGCGCCACCATGCCAGGCGTTGCCTGGCTTTTTAATGACTTTTAAATGCCCAGGAATAGAGACGTGGTGGTACATGTCTGAGATGCCAGCACCAGAGTGTGAAGGCCAAGGCAAAAGCACCATAGGTTTGACGCCATCTTGGACTGGATATACCAAGACTGTTCTTACTGTAAAGTATAACAGGCCAGGCCTGGTGGTGCAGATCAGTTATCCAGAGGTTTTGGCTGGAGGATCACAATTTCAGTGCCTGCCTGGGATTTACAATGAGTTTGAGGCAGTAAGAGCCTGTTTTACAAGGCAGGAAGAGGATTGGGGATGTAGTTTAAAGTAGAACACTGTCCCAGCATGTATGAGGCTCTGGGTTCAATCAATCCTTAGCATCTCAATTAGTCAATCAAATATACTCATGTAAAATTACCCTCATAGCTTAGTTTTTGTTTTTCCTCAAGCTGGCCAAGAACTCTATGGGATTTTGCTACCTTGGACTCTTTTTTGGAGGGTGCAGTTTGAGAGAGAGTCTCATTGTATAGACAAAGGTGCCTTGAGCTCACTGAGATTGCCTCCTGAGGGCTGGGCTGAAGGTGTGTGGAATTACCGGTGCGCGCTACCACTTGACTCTGCCGGGGGGGCCAGCTCAGGCTGAGTTTCATAGGCTACTACTTGCAATCCTCCTGCCCCAGTCCTTCAAGCACTGGGATGGCCAGCGTGTGCTAGCACATCCAGGTTTTCATCATAAATACTTTTTTAAAAATCTATTTTCAGTGCATCTGTGTTTGGCCTGCGCATCTGTGTTTGGCCTGCGTGTATCTCTCTGCACCATGTGTGTGCAGTACCTCCTGGAGGCCAGAAGAGGGCACTAGGTCCTCTAAATGGTTGTGAGCCTCTATGTGGGTGCTGGGAACCAAACCTGGGTTCTCTGCAATAGCAACCGCTGCTCTTGACCACTCAGCCACTTCTTCGGCTCCTCATCATGATTCCTTTTACTCTGCAGCTTTATGTCCTTACCTGTATTTGCAGTTTGTACAGATGTCACCGTCAGCCATTTCCATAACTTTTTCATCCTTCCCTACAGAATCTCTGTACCAAAAACTAACCACTCTTTTCCCTCCCCCTCAGCTTTCAGTAACTATTCTTCTACTGTCTATTGCTGAATTTGGCTCTTGTAAGTAATTCTTGTAAGTGGCCAAAGGGGGGTAAATGGTCTGTGTCTGGCTTTTTTTTTTTTTTCACTTAGTAGAATCTGTTCAAGACGCAGTGGGGTTGGGCATATATCAGAATTTTATTACTTTTTTCTGTCTGGATACTACTCCGACGTGTGGATATACCGTTTTGTTTATTCATCTGTTGACGGATGCCTGGCTCTTTCCACATTTGGACTATTCTGGAATCCTCCTGCAGGAAGTTCACCTAGCAGGCCCTCTGTGGCATTACCTCCTCACAGTTGTTCACCTGGGTGTTATCCTCACTAGGCGTAGCTGAGTCTTCTGTCTTCATTTGTTCTTTGAGACAAGGTCTCAGGACTTGGTCCAGGCTGGTTTTAAACTTGGTGTCTTTCTTCCTTGACTTCCTGGGTGCTTGGATTACAGGCTTGTACTACCACACCCATTTGGTCCACTGGTGTTTTTCATGGTAATTATGCCCTATAAAGGCACCGAATTAACAAACACTGAACCATTACTCACAGGAGAAACACTGGGTTGCATTCATACAAGCCTCTGGTCACAAGATTTTTGTTGGCCAATTAATTTATAGGCTTGTTTTGTGGGTGCCTCTGTCCTAAGACACCTTGCTTAATACACGTTGTTGATTCACTGACCCTGGGCCCACAGCAGCACCAGAACTGACGCCTGCAGGAAGCTCACGTGTTCTCTCCCTCAGGCACATTCCAGCCCCACGAGCTTAAGAACGGACAGTTCTTTGCCTCAGGCTCTTCAATTTGCTTTTGGTAAGAACCACTTCTGTAGTATCAAGCCGAGAGTTAATTGGCACGATGCTGTACCTAGCAGCTCAGCCATGAAAACTTTAAAAAGAAATAGAAGCGGGGAAGCAAAATAAGCTTATAGAAGATATGTTAGCATATATATGTATACACACACACACTTGTTTATTCATTTGTGGTTTTGTCCATTGATTTAGAGACTATATCCCTGGGCAGCTCGAAACTTGACTATGTAAACGAGGCTGGCCTCAATCTTGTCCTTCTGCCTTGTTCCCAAGTGCTGGAGTTTCAGGTGTGCACCACTGTTCCCCGTGGCAGAATGTAAATATGTTTTATGTACAGAGACTATTTCCTCTGTGTGTGTAATAGCTTTTATTGTCTGAATTCACAGCTTATTTGTTTCCTATATTAAGTCATGTTTTCTTGCAAATAATTTGCCTGTTTTCTGTCAATTAACAGTTCCTACACACAGTTTGAACTTTTTTTTTCGTTCAACTCAGATAGTTGACTGAAATATTCAGCTAAATTACTAAATGTGTATTTGTGTGCCGTGTGGAGGTCAGGGGGCAGCTTGTCAGGAGTTTTTTGGTTTTTTTCTCTCTGCCACATTGGGGACGGGGGTCCCAGGGATTGAACTCATGTCGTTATGATGGCGGCAGTCACTTGGACCTGCTGAGCGTTCTCGCTGACTGTGGGTCCACTTTGAATAGTGAAATCAGTGGGGCACAGTGGCTCATGCCTGTAATCCTGGCATTAAGGAGGCTGAGGCAGTAAGAGTGTGGATTCACGGCCGTAGGATAGATGGTTGAGAGGACATGTGTGGGTGATGGAAATATGGTGCCATTCTGTACGAGATAGGCGGGCTTCAGAGAGTTTGGCATCTTCTGCCTCAAACCATCCTCTGGAGGGTGCCAGGATCCACAGATGCTCGGGTCCCTTCTGTAACCCGAAGACTGTGATTTAGGGACCTGATTGCACTTGATCTTTATGGATGGCTCTGGGTCCTCCTTTCATCTTGTACATATCTGATGAAGGGCATTGCAGGCAGGACCATGTCTCCTTGGGCTTTGTCACCAGTGCCTGGCATGTAGTGTATGCCCACACTCCTTCTTTTTCTGTATTTATTTTTTTGATACAGGGTTTCCTATAGTCTATGCTGGCCTTGAACTCCCCACATAGCCCAGGATGATCTTAAAGTCCTGATTCTCCTGCCTCCTCTTCATGCCTCTTCCTCTGAATAAGCCAGTGAAAAGCAGTGGGCATCGAAGGTAGGAAGAGGGAGATTTCCTGGTTGGGGGAGCCCTTCTGTAGGCCTAACATGCTATGTCGTGGCACTCTTAGCTCTTGGATTGGTATGTGTTGGTATATGCCAGTGTTCTGTTAATAGTATCTAAGACGTTTCTAGCACTTGGGAGGTAGAGGCTGGCGGATCTCTGAGTATGAAGCCAGCCTGAGATTGAGTTCCAAGACAGCCGGGACTACACAGAATAACTCTCTCCCAAAACACTGGGGAATGCAAAGTGAGGCAAGGAATGGCTGTTGCAGAAAGCTAAAAGTAGGCCAAAATAAAGTTGTTAGCCTCCAAGCCTCCAAAATTCCAATCTTTCCACTAATAAAATTCCAGTTGGCTCATCAGCCTCTGCAGACACAGAAACTCCTTCCAGGAGTTCTTTTGTTCCCAGCCAGACACAGCTTCTTTTCAGGAATTTTTGTTGTTGTTCACACCGAGAGACTTGCCTGATCCTTAGCTGACCCCCTCCTGCTGGGGTCAGACCCAATCCCCTCAATGACTGTGAGGAAGAGCCTCTGAGCCTGCATCTGAGCCATTCACTAGCTGTGGTACTTGTGCACAGCAGTGCACCATGAGCTGTCTCAGTTTCTCTGTCTGTGGGATGGGCTGGACCTAACTAGCTCAGAGGGGTTCCTGGGGTGAGTCTAGTGCCAGAGCTTGTCACAGAGTGCATCTGGGAAACTGCTCCCTGTGGCGTATGAAGGTCATTCACTCTCAGGGTGGACGGTGTCCCTCAGTGTCTTAGACACCTCCTGTAGACAACAGTTCTGCAGGCTTCTCTGCTGCATCAGAACAGGCTCATGGGAGGAGGCTGGGGAGGTGGTCTCTCTCTAACCAGCGCTGCTTGCCTCTCCTTGAGACCGCTGGCCCTCTACTCCTGGGTTATTGCTGAGCATGGAAGACAGAAGGTGGCAGGTGGACGAAGCACCGGCCAAAGCCAAGGGAGACAGGCCAGTGCTAGTGCTAATGTGAGTGAGCGGCGGGTTGGAGGACTGAGGGCCTGGGCCTGTGTGTCACACCGAGTGGGACTTTGGAGCAGAATAGTTACGAGGTGTGTTGACTGACTGATGGCTGGAATTAAATTAGGAACAGGCCCGCCTGAGCAGGGAAGCATCCGGAGTGAAGCTGGGATTCAGGAAGAGTGCGGAGGGGAGGGGCGGGAAAGGGGGGAGAGGAGACCTGGGTTAGTGGAGAAGGAGCAGTGGGTCTGAAACAAGCCTGAGATTGTCTCTCCCCTCCTCTTTCCTCCCTTCTGAAAGTGGTGGATTGATCCTAGAGCTTTGTTGTGCTAGGTGCCAGGCAGGCATACCACCAGCCTGTTCAGTGTTCTGGTGTGTGTGTGTGTGTGTGTGTGTGTGTGTGTGTGTGCGCGTGTGTGAGTTGTGGTTTGGTTTCTGTTTGGCCTAGCCTGCCCTTGAACCTGTGGCAACCCTTCAGCTGGGATTACCAGCCTGCATCACTGTGTTGGTTAATTTTAGATGTTTTTGAGACAAGGTCTCACTCTGTGTCTGGCTTGTCTGAAACTCACTATGTAGCCCCAGGCTGCCTTTGAACTTGTGGTCTTCCTGCCTCTGCCTGCTGGAGTGCTGGAATTTCAGGTGTGAGTCACCATGTATTGCCTCACTTTCTTTGTTGTTTCTTTCTTTTATTTTTTTAAGACAGGGTTTCTCGTAGCCTTGGCTTTCCTGGAACTTACTCTGTAGACCAGACTGGCCTTGAACTCAGAGATGAGCCCGCCTTTGCCTCCCAAGTGCTAGTAAAGGTGTGTACCACCACTGCCCCCCCCCCCATTTTTAAAAAAATTGCATTTCTTTAAGATACATAATTTTATTTTAGGTTAATTGATGTTTTTCCTGCATGTGTGAGGGTGTCAGAAACCCTGGAACTGGAGTTGCAGGCAGGTGTCAGCTCTCATGTGGGTGCTGGGAATGGAACTCTGGTCCTCAGGAAGAGCAGCCA